>QNUK01000141.1:25000-1225000 GCA_013621035.1 Clarias magur | reverse complement strand
ATGTGTGTGTGTCATGTGGAAATGTCTGTTTACAGGCATACCTCCAGGTATAATTAGCCTGGGGAGAGTGGCTCCCTGCTTCCCTGGTGTTTCAATATCAGCCTCTAATCACCAATTAGAACCTGCATATGGCCTTCAAGGCCTCAGTGAGGTTATAGCAAAAACCCTTTGGATATAAACAAGTGATAGATACTTAGATCATAGTGCAGTATAATAAAGTAACAAACGAAAGATTGATGAGATTTTTACATCAAAATTTTTTGGTTTGACCTTGTAAAAATTTCACATTCATTGCAATATAAAAATAAATGTAGGTAGTTGCCTTATTTAAAGTTTGTGATTTGTACTGTATAATCCTTCCTTACGCTTCTGTTTGCCTATTTTTGTTGTCTTGTTTTATGTAATAGCTGACAGCAATTTAAAATTTCCCCAGAACTAATTTTTCGGTCAGTCAGTTCAGTCAGTGTATCTTAGCAATGCAGCTTACAAAATATGATTCATTGCTTCATAATGGAGTTTTGTATCCTCGCATGATTGATCCCATGAGGTAGATGATAATTGGATGAGGGACTGATGTGTTAAAAGAGAAAGAAAAAAAACTGAGTGCGGTCGTGTAGCCGCAAATGTTGTCCTTTGTGATTAGACCTAACCATACAATGTGTAGTATATACACACGTGGACAAAATTGTTGGTACCCATCGTTCAATGAAAGAAAAACTCACAGTGGTCACATAAATAACTTTAATCTGACAAAAGTAATAATTAAAAAAAATTCTATGAATGTTAACCAATGAAAGTCAGACATTGCTTTTCAACCATGCTTCAACAGAATTATTTAAAAAAATAAACTCATGGAACAGGCCTGGACAAAAATGATGGTACCCCTAGAAAATACTGAAAATAATGTGACCAAAGGGACATGTTAATTCAAGGTGTGTCCACTAATTAGCATCACAGGTGCCTACAGTCTTGTAATCAGTCAGTGGGCCTATATATAGGGCTCCATGTAGTCACTGTGTTGTTTGGTGACATGGTATGTACCACACTCAACATGGACCAGAGGAAGCGAAGGAAAGAGTTGTCTCAGGAGATTCTAAAGAAAATTATAGACAAGCATGTTAAAGGTAAAGGCTATAAGACCATTTCCAAGCAGCTAGATGTTCCTGTGACTACAGTTGCACATATTATTCAGAAATTTAAGATCCATGGGACTGTAGCCAACCTCCCTGGACGTGGCCGCACGAGGAAAATTCATGACAAATCAAAGAGACGGATAATCCCAATGGTAACAAAAGAGCCCAGAAAGACTTCTAAAGAGATCCAAGGTCAACTTCATGCTCAAGGAACATCAGTGTCAGATCGCACCATCCGTCGTTGTTTCAGCCAAAGTGGACTACATGGGAGACGACCAAGGAGGACACCATTGTTGAAAACAAATCAGAAAAAAGCCAGACTGGAATATGCCAAACTACATGTTGACAAGCCACAAAGCTTCTGGGAGAATGTCCTATGGACAGATGAGACAAAAATGGAACTTTTTGCCAAAGCACATCAGCTCTATGTTCACAGACGGAAAAATGAAGCATATCAAGAAAAGAACACTGTCCCTACTGTGAAACATGGAGGAGGCTCTGTTATGTTCTGGGGCTGCTTTGCTGCATCTGGCACAGAGTGTCTTGAATCTGTGCAGGGTACAATGAAATCTCAAGACTATCAAGGGATTCTAGAGAGAAATGTGCTGGCCAGTGTCAGAAAGCTGGGTCTCAGTCACAGGTCATGGGTCTTGCAACAGGACAATGACCCAAAACACACAGCTAAAAACACCCAAGAATGGCTAAGAGGAAAACATTGGACTATTCTAAAGTGGCCTTCTATGAGCCCTGACCTCAATCCTATTGAGCATCTTTGGAAGGAGCTGAAACATGCTGTCTGGAAAAGGCACCCTTCAAACCGGAAACAACTGGAGCAGCTTTCTCATGAGGAGTGGGCCAAAGTACCTGCAGAGAGGTGCAGAAGTCTCATTGACAGTTACAGGAATCGGTTGATTGCAGTGATTGCCTCAAAAGGTTGTGCAACAAACTATTAAGTTAGGGGTACCATCATTTTTGTCCAGGCCTGTTCCATGAGTTATATAATTCCGTTGAAGCATGGTTGAAAAGCAATGTCTGACTTTCATTGGTTAACATTCATAGAATTCTTACTTATTACTTTTGTCAGATTAAAGTTATTTCTGTGACCATTGTGAGTTTTTCTTTCATTGACCGAAGGGTACCAACAATTTTGTCCACGTGTGTATTTAAGCCATTCTTAAATTTTTATCTTCTCAGTTATGTCTTTGTTTGTGCGGCAGGGCCCGTCTGCAGGACCATGTCCCTGAGGGCAGATTGTGAGGAACCCAAGCCTGAGAAGATGGCAGACAAGGGCAGCGAAAGTGGAGCTTCCTTGAACGAATTGTCCACCTCCAGCTCAGAGACACACTCAGAGGCCACGTCACCTCAGGATGGAGACTCCATCTTGGTGCCTCGTGAGGAGGTAGTTGGAGGCTCTCTGGCACCCTGTGGAGCCCTGCATTCAGTTTCTCGTCCCCCCAGTACCCTCACCCTCGGTAGGCCACCAAAGAAGGGTGCGTCCGTCCAGTGGATGGAGCTTCCCGATAAAAGGCGCAACAGTGAGCTTTTCCAGTCATTGACCAGCGGTGTTGAGCTACGTGAGGGTGGACTGGTGCGCAGAAAGACTCTGGAAAGACCCAATGCTCAAGAAGAGATGAAGCAGTGCATTCGGGATTTCCGTAAGATTCGGATTCCGCAGGCTTTTCCAGAACGGAAGCGCCAATGGCAGTCAGAATTGCTCCAGAAATATGGGCTCTAGAAAAGCACTCAGTCAGAATTTCTGTGATGTGGCTTTTTTCTGATTTCTTTGTTTTTTATTTGTTTCTAACCCGGTTATTTAAAAAGGTGCCATATTTCTCAAAAGGAAGACAACAAGGCTGTTTAAAATGGCTTAATGAAAGTGGGTAAAACCATTCGAACTATATTGTAGCCCCATGTTCACACTTAAAGCAAAAAGGGAAACAAATCAAGCACTGTTTTTCCTTAACTGCCCATTTAGTAGATACTGTTGCTAGTAAATCAGGATCAGTCAAATTGAAAACACATTGAATATTCTCTTCTATTGTTGCCTTGTCTTAAGCACTTCCATCAGTACAGCATTTATGTCTTCTACAGTATATGTCCTGTACAGTTCCATTGTGCAAATGTGATCATTTTATATCTCACAATGATTTCCAAATTTTTACAGAGTTTCATGAAGCCAGCATGGGACAAACACATAAATGTAATGACATTTCTCTAAATACATAAAATTCACGTTACAGACTGCAGTGAGTTTAATATTGAATGATTTAATAAGCTGAGTGGATGTATACTGGATGGTATCTAAAATCTAAGGTCCATATGGCTCCCTGTTTAATATGTGGTTTTAGTTTGTAATGTGGTCTGTGCATAACAATGTTTGTGTATATTTCTAAAGGAATACGTTCAGGAACAAAAAATAGTAAAAATCTACGGTACAATGCTAGTTTTAATAAAGCACCAAAAAGTCTTACATTTTAGGGCTTTTGATAGATGCCAAATCACGTAACAGTATGCTTACAGTACAATTTACAATAAATGCTGGATTGGGAAGCTGAGAAGTCTCTTTCCAGAGCACAGGTTTGAGAAGCACAATGGCACTGCTGTCTCTTTGAAACCTTAGTTGCAGTGTTCCAGTAAGTTTCCACCAGTTAGTGTTAATCTGTTGTAACGTAAAATACAATAAATTGACATTTCTTCTGTAATAAAACGTGTCGTGTAAATGGAAAGAGAGAAATAAGTTTGTTTGCTTTGTGTATAATTTCTTAAATGTGTGGTACGTTAAAATAAACAAGGGCTGATTAAATGTTTCTGAAAGTAATTTATGGTTGTTTGAAATGTTATGGAATTGCATGGAAAAGACTACTTAGTAATGAAATTTTCCCACCGCTTTTTGATTATGAAAACGGCAGAAAAAATTTAAACAACCACGGATAGCTTGTGGAACAGATTTTACCGTGTCTAATTATAAGGTTTCAAGTTTTATTGTTATATGCACAGTAAAGAAGCATGTTCCCCCCTGTACAACGAAATTCTTCCTTTGCTGTCTACCTAATGAATGCTGCTAAAAAAGTTGAAAATAAGCATAAAAAAGAATAAAATAATAAAAATAAATATTAGAATAGGTATATAAAAAAAGGAGATATATCGAACAGAGAATTAAGCCAGAATATGAAAAAGTATTAAATGAGTATCAATATAAAACTAAGGTAGTTTAGCTAAGGTAAGGATTGCTAAAATTTCTGGAACTTTGTTAGAAACCCTCCAAGTCATTATTAAAACTTGGAATGATAATGCTGAAGATCTTTATTCCAAAAATGTGACGTGAAATGCCCAGGATTAAAAATCACTTAAACAGGTTTAATCGTGCAAAATCAACAATGTTTATTGGTAAAAATTATATTTTCAGCAGACACAATGCTGTGTGGCCATAATAAATGAAGAATGAGGTATTATTTTCACCCAAATTATTTTCAAGAGGAATTATTTTCACACAAATTATTTTCAAGAGGAATTATTTTCACACATAAATTGGCAATCACAAAGTCATGACTTTAAATCCATTAAAAGTGCTGCAGAATACTTTACAGAGTTCAACTCTCCCATCATGGGCAAAAAATTAATGCAATTCAGGATTGAATGAAATGTTGTGATGTTGTATAAGGTTGTTGAAACAATGCTACAGCAAATGAATGCTGTAATCAAAGATAAAAAGGTCTAACAAAATATTCAAATGTGCAACATTTTTGGCCAGGCAGTGTAGATGTGATGCATAATTAGCCTGTGTGGCTGAAAAATATGCATAAGCTGTTTGGATTTAACGAGCTTAAATTTTTTTATTAATGTTCAGACATTACATTGTATGAATCCTTAGTCCATGAATGAAACGTGTAAACCATACAAACAGACTGTGGTTAAATGAGGCGCATGTGCACTTGTTTATTAAGCGTTTTAATTAGTATGCTGGAGGCTGTGACTGCTAATGGAGAGGTGGTGAATTATAGTGTGACAAAATGCCACCATTCTGAATGTGATGCCCTTCCCTGAATAAACTGCAGGCAGGTAATATGTGATAACAGCCTGGTAAGTCCTAGCTTGAAAGTCTTACTATCTGTAAATCTGTGAAAATGCTGTTCACACTCTAATTCCTGGTTGAAAGACAAACAGCTTCATCCGAACGGCAGTGCCAAATGGAAATTAAGAAGATGAATTAGAGAATTCAAGATGCTCAAGTCTGCCAAAATGAATCGAATGGCAACAATTCACAGAAGATCTGTGCTTATCGCAGGGAAAAACACGTCCGCTTGAACAATGCAAGGACACAAATGTGAGAAACATGAATTTCTGGTAATACTCAGGCACATATACTGTAAACCAAAGTTTTATCAGACCTGATGCTGTAGCTCACAAATGCCAGATGTTGCAGGATAAATTGCATCCCTCTCCATCATTTACACCTAATTAGGGCAATTCAGTGAGTGTGGTCAGCTAATAAGAGAGTGTGTCTTGGCAGGTTCTTGCCTAGAGAAACAGCACATCACCAATGCCACCGCTCAGGAATCAAGAGATGGCTGAAATATACAGTATACGGGACAATCAGACAGCTGGATTGTAAATCATTGCACTCCCACAATTGTGTACTGTAAATTCAAACAGCAAACGTGTTGAAAGGATATTCAGTATGAGCATACGGTATGTGTGGCTATAAGTCTTTATACTTACATCAACAGTAAGTACTGTATCCAGGTAAGATCCCGCTAAGATTAGGGAATAAACTCTATGGGAAATGCAATCTTGAAGCTCTGAGTGGAAGCATCACAAAGATTCTCATGCTCAAAACAGCTTCAATCCTGCTACATTAAGGACACATCCAGCAGTGTTTCACACTATAAAAGCTTATGTGTAGTGACCTGACTGTTCCATATGGCTGACTTACAGATAGAGAAATAGTAGCAGTCCTTATGAGCCACTCAAGAATCTGTACAGTATTATACAAGGACAAGAAGTCCATTGATAGGGTGTAAAATAACACTTATGCACAGTTTATGGTCATATTAAAATTCATATTAATCCAGGAAGCTTATAAAAGATTAATTTAAATGCATATAAATGACTATCATGAGAAATGGAAACAATAAACTGTAAATAATAATTGCTCCACTTCTCTATCAAATTGGCATTAACATTTGATTTAGATTGACAAGAAGATTACGCATGTCAAGTGTCAAACCTCATCTCTTTTTTTTCCCCAACTTTATGAGGCATTATTATTTCATGGAATGTTTTAATTACAATATTTATATTTTCCCCTCAAGCATCAAAGTAATTGTAGAACTGTCATATCCATGTCAAAATCATTGTCAATACCCACTTCCCAGAGTATGGAATGGGCTACAAACATGGCCACTCCATCATCATAGACGTTCTCATGCTCACCTCATTACTGATTGTGCACATCTTAGCCTAATCACAGCCACCGTAACTCATTACATAAAAAGACATTAGTATGTTCTGTGGGTTTTCAAATCATAAATTACAGAGATTTGAGTTCCTGCCTGCTTTCAAATCTGTTTCTGATTTCATTGTCTGGGTTTGCTTTGCCTTACCTTACCCTACCATGCCTAGTTAATGCACTTTGTGGATTGCCTGACCTTTGGCTTCATCCTGGCTATGACTCCAACTTTTCTGTATTGGCCCCTAAGTATAATAAAACCCTGTTGGCTTGCACCTGCGTCCTTCTCTGCATTCAGGGCAGGAATTTGCTGTACACATTACCCATTTAAGCAATTTCGTCCCGAGAAACATATATAGCCTTGGGAAAACGTTTCATTTCAGGCTGGAAATAGAGAATGATCGAAATGGTAAAATAGAGTTTTGAAGATCATCAATAGAGCGTTCTTTAGATGATTGGCCAGCCTTCTCTGAAAAGAGCCAGTAATGTCTAGCTTCTTGTTGTTTGCATATCGTAATGATAAGAAAATTGCAGTGTAAAATACAAACCTCTCCTGTTGATTTAGTCTCAAACAAAACAGCACTTTTTTTCTGGTGAAAATTTATTCAGCTTCTCGGGGCTTCCAGTTTTCTTGCAGCCTAAGAAGTGATGTGCAAAAATGTCAAATGGAGGAGATTTATGAATTTTCCTGTCCACTGTTGCTATTATGTAAATGTGGACAGTGTGAATGTGTGGGCTGAGTGGCATTTTTTAAGCATTTTTGAAACATTAGAGCATTGAGGAAGGAATACCACTGGTATAGAATGTGTGTGTGTGTATACAATTATATATATATATATATATTACAGTATATACTGCAATTAGAATATCATCAAAAAGTTTATTTATTTAAAATCTTTTTTTTATTTAATGCACACAGATTGATATATTTTAAGTGTTTATTTCTTTTAATTTTGATAATTATGGCTTACAGCTAATCCAAAGTTCAGTATTTGAACCATAGGTTCTCTTTTAGGGTTTAGGTTTGGCGAGTTTGCTGGCCAATCAAGCACAGGGATACCATGGTTCTTGATCCAGGTGTTAGTATTTTTGGCAGTGTGAGCAGGTGCCAAATCCTGCTGGAAAATGAAATCAGCATCTCCATAAAGCTGGTCAGCAGAGGGAAGCATGACAGACTCTAAAACTTCCTGGTAGACGGCTGAGCTGACATTGGACCTGATAAAGCATAGCTTGTGCACCTTTTTCTACCACATTCTTTCCTCCCATTCAACTTTCCCTTAATGTGCGTGGATACAACACTCTGTGAACCGCCAGCCTAGCATTTAAATGCTCAGGAAACCTTTGCAGGTGTTTTCAGTTAATTAGCTGATTAGAGTGTGACACCATGAATCTCCAACATTGAACTTTTCTCAATATTAAAATCTTGGGGTTTTCATTAGCTGTAAGCCATAATTATCTAAATTGAACATAATAAACACTTGAAATATATCAGTCTGTGTTTAATAAATATATGAGTTTCACCTTTGGAATTGAATTACTGAAAATATATCACCTTTTTGGTGATATCCTAATTCATTGAGATGCACCATTATATATAAGCAAGTGTGTTATCATATAGAAATAGAAAGCAAGCATGTTATGTTGAGATGAAATGCTTTACTCTGACAAAACTTTAATCAAGAGTTTTTTGGGTTTTTTTTAGCATGCTTTATTAGTGTAAACGGGTGTCAGCACTTTTTCCATATTGCAGAGTAGTGCTGCTGAATACATGTTCACTTATTGACAGGTGTGGACTAACAAGCTAACACTTTAACTGCTAATTGCCCAACTTAAAGTTAAATAACTTTCTCTCTCACACGCAGACATGTAATGCATGAATGTGGGTTTTGTCATCATTCTGCACAAACCAAACTGGTGCATGTAAATCAAGAGAGATTAGATAGATTCTTTAAAAAAGATATGAAATTTTATCCATCAGTACTGATAGTACTGGTAATGACATAAAAATGGTTGACTAGTGGCATGACAATATCCGTATTACTAGCAAGGTTTCAGTTACATGGAAAATACTATTGTCATAGCATGTGAAGCAGTGAAAGTATTGAGTGAATTTTTATACAAAAAATGTTGACTACATGAATAAATAGAGATACAGTATACTGTAGTTAACCTTTTTTTCAGCACACCCAGATAATCAGATAATGTGGTTGCAAGTCAAGCTACTCCTTGCACATATAACTTAATTGGATACAGAAATCGACCTAGACACGGAAATCAACCTTTGACGCAGAAGTCAAACAAAATGTGTAACAGTGGAAGAAGTCATTAAAAATACGGTGATCTCATCTGCCTTCGGATATCACCATAAACACAAGGAATAGTGTCCATTTCACTGATATAAAAGTGTGCAAGGTGTGCGAAATATTAAGTGCTGTCAAGCTGTGTATGTTTTCACCGCTTGCGAATAGCTAACTTGTTTTTTGATTGGTTTGGTCAACCATTAATACAATACTACCGGGCTGAAAAGGGGGCATACTGCCACCTATCCTCGCAGAGTCAGACATTTCAGGTAATACATCAACCTCACTGCCTTGCTGGTATAATGGGACAGGACAGTAGTCCAATTAAACGGTCTAATTCAGCCATGACCATCTCACGACTTAACTGTGTACATAGACATACTGTACTGACTGTTGGGTTTCTGTGTATAGTGTATAGGGACGGCATTAAGTTGCTGATAAGCAGGGCAATGGGAAAGGGGAGAGGTGTGAGGTCAATTCACACTAACATTAACATTACTATAGAGATACAGTATAATGGTCACCACAACTAAAGCTTAATTAATAGTAAAACACAGTATACAACTTCAACAATAAAATTACTGTGTTTAAATGTAGTATGCTAGATAAATCAGGAGAGCCATTAACCACTGTTGTGAAGTAGCACATCACACATAAATTGAATGAAAAACATGGGAAAAGAGTTCAATTCAATATTGTATAGACTGGTAAAATCTGTTACTGGTGTGAACACATTGGTTATTTTATTCACTATATTTTTTCTTTCTAATTGGATGTTTTGTCAGTATAGTATTATTAATTCATTCATTTTCCATGATGCTTGGAGGCATGCATGTAGGGTCACTGTGGGGCTCCAAAAGGTGAATTGTTTATGCTAGATTGTCCCTAGGTATACTGTAAAGGTGTGTCAATTCTGTTCGATGATGGACTGGAATTCTTTTGCCTCGGCACTGATCCAGCATGATCATGATCCAGATAAACCTGTTAATGAAGAACACTGCAATTATGAGACTTACTATCAGGGCAAAACATATTATTGGTGCAGATTTTTATGTATTTTATGTTATACATATAATACAGAAAATGTGAAAAAGAAGCTACTTTTGAAGTTTATGGGATGATTTTTTATTTGTCCCTAAAATGGCCATTTTCAGCGTTATACTGTCTCGCTTCAAACAATAATAACTTAAAATGCAAATTATTCATATTTCTTTATGAAAATGTATTCTAAAATTAGTATAAGCCTTTAGGGGCATTTTATAAATAAAATTGTTGCCTAAAATGTTTTTTGGTAAGTTTAAAAAGCAAAAAATCTATATTGTCCGTAACCATATCAAACTCCTGTTGCAATGTCTTAGCATTTTTGCATTGTACACTTTTTCAGATTCATGTCTTTTCATGTAAAATCTAAATTGGCCAAGTTTCATTTGAATTAAAATTTAGATCATTTAAAATTTAAATCATCAAGATTTGAATTCCAAAAAGTTACAGACACTGCGTAAAAGGGTATGAAATTGGATTGAGAGATAAGCTACATTAAGTATTAAGAAAAATGGTGTTATATGATCCTACCTTAAAATTCTCTTTTTTACCTACAGTATGAGAGACACTTTTTCCATGTTTAGGACATGTAGGAAAATAAAAATGAGTTGTTGAAATGCATGTGTGTGTGTGTGTGTGTGTGTGTGTGTGTGTGTGTGTGTGTGTGTGTGTGTGTGTGTGTGTGTGTGTGTGTGTGTGTGTGTGTGTGTGTTTGTGTGTGTGTGTGTGTGTGTGTGTGTTTTTAACTCCATGATTGGCATAAAAAAGAGGTGCAGGTGATCACCAGACTTTTGTAGGAATGTTTAACAATAGGAGATTAGAAAAAACATAAACTGTTTAACCAATGCAAATGAATCTAAAAGTGGTATTTTTATGTCATTTTATTCAACGTGTCTAAAGCAAATTGTAGGCTTGAAGTGTAAAATATATGATCGCCATAATTCCAAGATGGCAAAAAAAATTGTGTTTTCCTATAATAAGTCATTCGGTTCCAGCTTTGTATTATATACAAGCAAACGTGTGGTGGGAAAGAAACATCCAGTGCACAAGCTTAACTTTTTTTTTTTTATTGTTTATACATTTCAGTATGGATATACAACTTTCAGGGTGAAAAAAAAGCACACTGTACTGTAGTAATAGTACTGTAGTATATTAATATTGCACCATTATAATCTGGAAGAGGATTTAATTATGCATCTGTGTAACAAGTTGAAGTCACAGTGACAATTTTAATAATTATGTTTGATAATGTTTTAATAATCAAATCTATAAAAAAATACAATGTATTATGGAATAATGAGAACAATGATGGTTAACTCAGATCTGCAGATGATGCAAGTGGCTTGGGTCTGCGATACATCATGTAAACAGCTCTTACACCATATTCTGTTACTGGACTTCAACTCAGCTTTCAGCATCCCAATGTACTTGTGAATAAACTGAGGCTTGTGGATAAAGTATGTATCTCCACCAATTCAGATATCCACCACTGAATTCTGAATTTCATCTCTAACAGGAAACAGTATATCCGAGTAAACAACCAGTTTATCTCAGACCCTTTCTTCCTTCAGCACATTACTGCTACTGCATAAAGCAAAAACACTTTTAGTGTAATTGCAAAAACAACCCAATGGTCAGATATTTAACAGAACATTTGCTTCTGTTTGTCTCATTGTACAATTTTTTTTTACCTCTTCCAATCCCATCATTTTATCTTTTTTTCACTATTAGCAGTATGGTTTTTAGTATTCAAGCATTATACTTCATTGCCTATACTGTTTATTTTGCATTGCTGTATTGTAGGCAGCACAGTTAGCAGTGTGACCTGGCACCTCCAGGGTCAAGGGTTCAATTATTGCCTCAAGTCTGCGAGTGTGGAGCTTGCAGGTTCTCCCTGTGCTTGTTGGGTTTCTTCCAGGAACTCTGTTTTTCTCTGAAAGTCCAAACACAGAGACCTTGAGTGAACTACAAATGATTGGCACTGCAATTAGAGTGTGCCCTGTCTCATGCCCTGTGTCCTCTGGGATACGCTCCGAGCTTCCCATGACCCTATTTAATAAGTGAATCAGTGTTGTTTTGTAGTTATTCCATTTTATCACACAGTTTGACTATTATAAATTGTATTGCATTTGATGCCGTATTTGCATCACACCATTGTGTTTTATTTAGGTGAAACATCATTAAAGGATTTTATAATGGGTTCCTTTGGTTTAGAGTTACGAGTAAGTTACTCTGTGACACTGATTAATTGCTAGATTACGAAATTCATATAAGAAATAGTCAAGGTGTATTTTATGCATGCATATAAAATAGCTTTTTGTAATAATTTACAAGCATTTTTAATTTTTTACATGAATTGTGTCATTTTCATCATTTTCATCTCCTGTTGAACTGCTTTGTTTTGTTATGACAGTGCATCATTACCAGCCCTGGAACGTCCATTTCCCACAAACATACATCTCCTGCTGTTGCATTTCTGTCTATTTTTCTTTAAAATTATCTTTCCATTTGCTTTGACCCAAAAAAAAGAACCCTGTCTTTAGTCCATGTGACATCCTTGCAAACCCCGCGGTCTCTGTAGGAGTCAACATTGTCTGGGGAAATAACCACACTGCATATTTCATTCTCTCATACAAGAAGACATCAACAGACTCAAAGCATTTCTTGGTCCCCAGTGTAGCCATTTGAAATGCCATTTCATTTAAACGACCGTCTTCTTTGATATTGATGAAAAGTTCACCAATTTCTCCAATTTGTGAATTTCACCAATCACTTTCTTTGTTTTGGACATGATTCACTGCTGTGTTGTCACATTTCTCTTCTTCATTTAGCATCTACCCAATTGGCCATCATTGAATCCACTCCATCAATAAATATGTTTCTCTACAGAATGAGAGTAACATCCAATCATAAGATAATTTAGGAATAATGTCTATTATTTTGAAGTTTAGATTAGATGAACCCATAGGAGAAAGGCACAAGTATAGTAGTTTCATGTATCTTGTTCAAGTTTATGTTAATACTCATTGAGAATAATAGAAATAATGAACTGGCAACAACTAAGTGTAGGTTGGGTAGAGTTAATGCTTAGACTACCACATTTATAATCCATGCCCCATCTAACAATACATGGTCATCTCAGGAATATATTTGAGCAGACAGCAAAATGCAATAAATGCCATTTTTAGACCTAATTTTAGAAAATTATTGTCCGACACACAGGGGTGTCTACAACAAAATGTTTAATTTGTAAACAGTTACAGTATATAACAGTATTTTAGAAGCTTTGAACTTCCAAAAAAAAAATCACATATAGCGGCTGCATTTTTTTATCAAAAGCCAACACTTCCAGTCAAGTCAATTTACTCTATTACTGCCATCACAGTTATCCCAGCACGAATATAGTAAAAAGTCACTTAATGTTATTGTAAATTCTGTTAAATAAGATAATGTAATGTGGATGCTGTGCAAACACTATATTATATATTTAACAGAGATATAATCATTATGGTAAAGTTATGGATAAACATGCTCCTTATTGCTTTTGTCACTAGCCCTGGTTTGGTGCATTTGGCAGCCATGATATGCTTACAGGTGATTTTTTTTTTTATTTAAAATTAAGCAGAAATAGACTGCTACTGTGGCGTTACACCACTCTAAAGATGCAGGAGAATTACCCAGTGTTATTACGGAAGAGGACTCTCCTTCCAAACATTAACCTCCTCCCCATCCATCTTCCTCTCCTCCATTCCTTCACATCAGCAAGTCTCCCTAACAAAGGTGCGTTAAAGATAAATGTAAAATGAAGTATTTGCTCTCTCCTGTACAGTTTATATTTCTATTTAGTGCTTTATTATTTTTGTATAATTAAGGCTTTTTCATACTTTGTTTTATATTTTGTGACATAAACAAAATATATCAAAAGTTCACAGTGACGGAGAACGGATTCATTCTATTTACATGTATTCCTATGGAAAAAAGTGAATTGGTCTATGACCAAATTGGGTTACAAATAAAACTTATACTTAAAAACACAACATGTTGCCAGGGTAGAGCTACTGTAGAGGTGTTCTAAGTTTCAATACCCATCAGCCTCAGTGCATCACATCCATAACAACTTTCAACTTTCAACTGTGTCCTTCTGTCTTGTTAATCACCATGATGTAGGTTTTAGTTTTTGCACTGTGTCTTTGTTAGTATCTGTTGTTACGCATGTTCTCATAACCCTTAACACTGCCTAGTAACCAGAGTTCCAGTTTGTCTTGTGTTCATATTTCCTGTTGACTGTTTGTGTTTCACAATGAATAAAGTATCTGCACTTGCATCTGCTGTGCCTCATCTTTCTGACAGAATGCTAGACCGCAAAATGGATGCAGCAGAATATTTTAGTGCTTTTGGATCCAGTATGAGAAGATACAGGAGAGGTGGCTTGACTGGCTCAACGTCCAATTGGACCAACTCATGGCTCAAAGTAGTTTTGTTGTTGTTGTGCATGTTTTTTATAATCCTTTTGATTTTTGATCATAGTCCAATTTTCCCTCTGTAGGAATCAGACTTTGTGTGTGTCTTTGTCTACATGTTGTGTTTCACAATGATTAAAGCCTCTGCACTTGTATCCGCTTTGCTTCATCTCCCTGACACACGAAGGTTTGCATGGTTTGACAGATAAGCATATTACGTCCACCAAATCTTTTGCACACAATTATGAGGTAAACAATGGATTGAACAGGAATGAGTAGGAGGAAAAGCAAAATATTTGAATTTACTGAGTGTGAATCAGTATTCTCTATATGTGTAGCTCCTCTAACTTTCTTATTTATTTTGTTCTTACGAGCCCTAATGTATGGTAGTTACCTACCGTAATAACAGTTAGTTTTGACTGGACAAGAGACATAAATGCTTACAATAATGAGAGCATAACAGCATCGGGACATTTAACTATACGGTATGTATCGCTCCATAACAAAAGTGTTCTAACAGTTGTTAATTACACTTACTGTTAATTGCAGCATGGGGAAAAGTAGGCCTGTACAGTCTGCAGTACTAGAAAGAGGGGAGAGCAGGTGGCTTCTAAAACAAAGCTAACACAAATTCCCCTCTAATCTCTGATCCAGGGTGCTACTTTTTGTGGTTTGTGGAACAAGGGATGGTACACACCCTGCCTTGCACACTAGCTTCCTATTTGGGATTCATCCACAAAAGCCCAGAAGGTAGCTGATATTTTAAAGCAGAATAAGCAGAAATAAAAAGGGAAGCTTAAGAGATTTTACAGGACTGGCAACTACCTTCATAGTTTATTCTCTTCACCTTTTAGCTGCATGGTATTGATGGGACTTTAGAACTACCTTCAACTCTGTCAGTTGCTAAGTGTTGGTCAACAGTTCAATGCTACCTCCACCAGTCACAGAAAGAAACATGTTGGCAGAGCAAAATAACTGATTAAATAAATAAAAAAAGCATAAACTTTTATGATAGTAAATGATGGTTGTAGAATGGCTGTATAAAAGCAATATCATACTCAAGGTCATGCTGTTGCACTGGAGATCAGCATGGCTGTGATATCTTTGGCACTTGGGCTGCGCCCTCATGCTGTGACCTCATACATACAGCAGCACTCCCTCTCGAGTGATATTGCTTTTATACAACACAAACTTTTTATACGGCACTCCCTCTTGTGTGATACTGCCTAATTCAAGGACACAAGTCTATGATAAGCTTCTCTCTCTCTCTCTCTCTCTCTCTCTCTCGCTCTCTCTTTCTCCCTCACACACACATTTTATCCTCCCACCTTCTCTTTCATTCTTCTTCTCCTTCCAGGAACACACTGACACTACGCACAAACCCATCTGTCCTCTTATCTACTGCAGTAGATGCCATATTGCCATTCCAACGCACAACCTCAAAATACTTTCTTGTCTTAATATATTATTATTATTATTGTTGTTGTTGTTATTATTATTATTATTTATCATTCCGAATACAGAAGTGATCTCAAGGCCATGCAAGCAATCACCCAGTACTACTGTGTAACACAAGCGCGGTATGGAAAGCCAAATTTCAATCCTTTCCAGTCTCCTTCATTGATAGTGCAGGAAAAGCCCATCTGGAGCCTACTTTGCTTTAATTACACTGTTAATTGATTGGCAACAAACACATTAATGCAGCAACAATACAAACTACAAACATCTGTCAACACTGTCAGGATATACCTTGTGGATGTATTTTCTTATTAAAGCTGAATCTAATGATATACTGTTAAATTTGTCCTAAGAGTCCTAAGAGTGTTTGTCTTAGGAATGTTAAGTTTTAGCCTTTAGCCTCTAGCAAACGAGCAGGTTTGCTCTCTAAATATGAAAGTTTCTCCGAAGCAGCACAAACATCTGAGCAAATATCTGCAATAGTGTCTAAACTGTCTGAGGCACAGAACTGTGTTAGGTGGTGGTAGCACAGCTATTTTTTTGGAAAAATAGCTGTGTATTTTAAAGTAGGAATCGTTCTTGAGGCTTCCAGAAGGTCTTTTTGATGCTGAATGCTGAGTGGTTGAAACAGATGAGAGGGGAAATGAGGTTGCTGCTGAGGTTCTTACATAAACAATATATAATTGATAGAATTGACATTTAAATGGCAATTTTACATTTAAAATTTTAAATAGTATCTTTAGGCACTTTGCAGCCTGTAATTCAAGGTTAGTACAAAAACTGGTCACAGCTCCCAAAAATATATACGCTTGGAATATTTTCTTATCGATACAAACTTTACACAGACTAAAATAAAAAAATATTTATTCAAATAAATCTACATCATCTCCACACTTATTTATATATAACAGAAATCGATTGTGGTGATGTACAGCTGTAATCCACGTACCTCTATCTCACAATAGCTAAAATCATTAGAAGGGGTAACTAAATGTGAACTTACAGTGCGGCTTTAAGAAAATACACAGATTACAAAATAATCCAATTAATTTATGTCAATAAACTACCTTAGGAATGAAATTAAATATCTCGATTAGTGTTCTGCACCAGAACGTTACTAGAATACAGCACCCATCAGTTCCAACAATTCACATGCACATGTTTTAAGGATGTTCCTGATCATGTGATCAAATTCTCTATTCTTGGTGCACTCTTGCTGAAAAAAAATACTTTATCTTTCTTAGAAAAATATAATTACCAAAATATCATTCCGCAATTATTCAGTATTTATACAACCAGTAATTATAGCTTTATGGAATAAAATCTTTATCTGTATGTATGTTTAGAATTGGTTACAAATATTATGTAATTTATTGAAGCGAGGTCTTGTCAGGACATGAAAGGTACTGTCAGTGCCAAGAAAGCAATAGCTTTCAGTCTTGCTGGTGATGCAGAAAAGTTATTTAGATTCAGTATGCATTGTCTCTGCTGCCCGTAGCATATGGTCATTTCAGTTCACACAGACTTGGCAGCACTAGAACCTTGTTAGCTTTGAGTCTATTCTGACTGTTAAAGCTGGCTATAGCTCAGGTTAAGACTAGCTGCAAAATCAGGTACTAAATCATTGACTTGGCTGAATTATACTGGCCTCCCATTAAAAAAGTGACAAAAGGCGAAACAAGTATGGATATTTAGTTTATGAAACCAATTTGAAGTCTGCTCTTCCATTACTAATTAATAACAACATAAACAGACTACATAATTATCTTGTTCTTGTCCTGAAGGAGTTTTGCTTTTTTTTTTTCAAGATTTTGATTTATATTGCAAGAGTCCATGACAAATTTAATTAAGTCTCAAAAATGTTTGGTCCTTGCTTAAAGCTGATAACGGTGCTGATCTTTCTTATAGCTCACTAGTCAAGAGTGAATTTAATTATCAATCAACATTGACTTATTATAAGAAAATTATTCTGTCTTATTAGTAGCAGTAGACAGGAAATTGTCTACAGGGTAATTACTGCAACTACAATATGCAATCACTTTTCAGTGGCTGCATTTGATTCCATTCACTTCAGAGTAAGAATGACCGGTACACGCAGATACAGTACCAGACACACAATGGTGGAAGAATCCTCAGTTTTTTTCATCAGGTAACCAATAGCATATGATACAGAAAGTGTATCATATGTTACACAATGGAAGCAAGACATGTTTGTCAACCTTCTCCCCAGCAAAAACTCTATGTAGCATGTCATGACAGCTGTTTTTGTCTCCATCAAAATATTGCAGGCTTTTGGCTTTTGTTTTTCATATTTTCAACACTTCATGAAGATGTATGGCATTTAAATACTGGTGCTTCAAGCTGTTACCCACGCACATCCCTAGATGCTACTACTTAAACTGACAGTAAAATATACCCTGGTAGAATCCTTGCCCAAAAGGCTTTATTAAACACTAATTACACATGCAGCTGTGGTTTCAAGAGCACCATGCCAAAGTTCTGCAGACTTTAATTTGTTTTCATTAGGGGTATGGTTTTTCACTTTTATTGACTCTCTTATACAGTACAATGCATTTTTCATTAATATAAATACTGATGTACTTACTGGCGTACAAAAATGTCTATAATCTAAGACTTGGTGGACTCTTTGCCTATTTTTTATTCACGTATTATTATTTCAATATAAGCCATTTTTATTGCCCCATGGGTTTGTAATGACAACATACTGCAACTAACAGCTAAAAGGGGCAAAATGCAATCTTCTTATTTAGTTCCATAGGAAAGTGTTTGTCTTTAACAGTGGTTGTCCAGATATTTAATATTTGCTTGCAATTACACAACAAAAAGAAGAAGAAAATATTGACAGACTCGTAAGCGTGAACTGCAAGCAAATATTTTTACCTACATGAATAAAATGTCTAGAAATTCCAGTTAAGAACATATATAAGCAGGGGTGATTAGGTTGTCAATCTGAAACATACTGTACACTCCCTGGTTAAAAAAATGAATGAAAAGTTCATTCTGATTTCATTCAGCTTTACCTTTAGCTTTGATTACAGCACACAATGTGGTGACCAGTTCATATATAAAAATTATTTCTGTGGTGAACAGAACCACTTTTCTACAATGACAACAATTTTAACCCTGGAATATACTGTACCTGTTGCATCAGCGAAGACAAACATGATAACCTGGTCATTCAGTAATTTCAGATCTGACTTTATTTTAATGTAATGTAATGAATTCAATAGGTTTGGCCAAGGCCAATCCATCGCAGGGCACAGACACACACTCACTCATTCACACACTACGGGCAATTTGGGAATGCCAATTAGCCTAACCTGCATGTCTTTGGACTGTGGGAGGAAACCGGAGTAGCCAGAGGAAACCCACCAAGCACGGGGTTGAACATGCAAACTCCATGCACACAGAGACGGGAATCGAGCCTGGCCGGGGATCGAACCCAGACCCTGGCGGTGCAAGGCGACAGTGCTAACCACTACACCACCATGCCGCCTCTTTGTCCATATAGTGAATGTTTATTTTTAAACATGCAATTTTTACCATGCAACTTCACCAAGTTTTTAAGTGATCCATAATTCCATGATTTCTTTTTTTTTTTTCAATCTCATTTCTTGCATAAAGTTGACAGTTTAGCACTATCCTTCCAGTTTTTTATAATGTTCCAGTAATTTCAAATGTCCTTAACTTGTTTGATCCAGCCCAAGAATTTAACGCTTTTGAAATGTTGACCTTTTATTTCGGCCAGGCTGTGTAATTTGAGATTTTGCTTCTTGATGTATTGACTTTTTTCGTCCCTTCACTCATACTGTCTTTTAAACATCCCTTTATTAACAGCATTTTGGATCCTCAATATATTAAAGAATATTTGTACATGGTGTGCATTTCCCTGATAATCAACCCTTAACAACTCTTAATTTCCTTTGAAAGTATTCTAACAGGGGGTGTATTTTTGTTCTGTCTTGTATGTGTGATGGGGAAAAAATCTGAAATTTAGCTGCTGAATGCAATAATTTTTTAAATAATAATCATCATCATCATCATCGTCATCATCACCATCATCATCATTTGTATTCGTATGGCACTTTTCATGGGGACAAATCTCAAAGTGTATACCTAAAAAAACTACATTAAATTTGCACAAAAAAAGACAACTAACTAGAAGCCTTAGTACTCTAAAATCCACCCCTTGCTGTAAGTTATTTCATGTAAAAAAAAATTTTAAATACTAAAGGTAAAATAAAAAGCCCTTTATTTCTTTGTGGATAGTATTACCGTTCCCCATTACTACATCAAAAAGTCCAACGTACAGACTATAACCTTCAACAACAAAAACAATTTCAAAGCTCATATAAACTAATATGGCTAATGATGAGAGAGAGCTAACCGAAACTAATTACACAATGCTAATGTGATCTCACTACCTTTCATTAAATAGACAAGGCCAGTGAAATGCCCCTTTAAACTTTGAAGACCAGTAGGCTGTAACGGTCATATGTCTCTTTGTCAGTCTGGAACTGCATCTCAAACTTATTCAATTTTCAATGTATTAGCAGACTGGATTTGTGCTTATTTTTTGCTTGTATTTTATGTGTCTAAATGCATCAGTGTCTCTCGCTCTTTCCCTGGAGATTATGGATAAATTTAAAGAAGCCTCAGCCTATAATGAGCTTCCTCCAACTCCTTTCTCCTTAGTGATGGAAGAGCAAATAAGCAGTGTATTTATCAGAGCATGTTTATGTGATTATGGACAGGAGGCTTGGCTGACTGATTTAAGCACAGGTTTATTCTGTCACACTGGACAGAATTGATTTCTCACTGAGTCAATCATTTATTACCACAGATCAAGAGAGAAGTCAGGGAGGACTTAAGTAGTGGCAGAAAGTAGTACTGTACAATTATTTTATTGTAATCATTTATGCTAGTTTCTTATAACCACTCGATGGTATGCATTCTTAATTTAAATGGAAAAATACATCAATGTTTCCCATATACAGTACACGATTAACTTTTTTTCTGCAAAACAACGGAGCACAACCATTTATTATCATGGAGTAAAAT
This sequence comes from Clarias magur, assembly GCA_013621035.1. NCBI lineage: Eukaryota > Metazoa > Chordata > Actinopteri > Siluriformes > Clariidae > Clarias > Clarias magur. The sequence continues at coordinate 1,204,077 of QNUK01000141.1, read as the reverse complement.
GGCAGAACAACCTTTTCTACAATGTTTAAATCCATTGTTGAAGAGATGTAGGATTTGCCTATCAATTAAAATTTCCAGTAATACAATATTTCCTCAGAAGCTTGCTATTAAAAAGTTTCAATCATTTCAATGCATTTCCTATTCTAGCAAAGCTGAACTTCCAGTGGTTATGCTTTTATCTGTCAGCAATAATTGGCAGAAAATTGTGCATGCTATGTGCTGTATTTTTTTTTTTCATCAAAGAGAAAAAAGGCCCAGCAATTACAGCTCCCCTTATCTTGCTCCTCCCCAATGTAGGACTCGTGCTCTGCAAGGCAACAGAATGAGTTAAGAAACGTTTCTCTCGTCATTCTGTGAAATCTGCCATACTGCAGCAAATTGTTTCAGTCAGTATGCCATGCACAGAGCTTGCTTTACCTTCATGTACAGGCACTTTTACAGTCATAGTATTTATAAAAACGTTTTTTTTTTTTAGAATTAAATAATGCTTCAATGTTCCAACATCCAACACAATTACTGAAAAAGCTGAAACTTCAACACACCAGACCATGCTGTACAGTATGTGTGTGTGTGTGTGTGTGTGTGTGTGTGTGTGTGTGTGTGTGTGTGTGTGTGTGTGTGTGTGTGTGTGTGTGTGTGTGTGTGTGTCTGTGGGTGTGTGTGTGTGTGTTGTGTGTGCGTGTGTGTGTGTGTGTGTGTGTGTGTGTGTGTGTGTGTGTGTGTGTGTGTGTGTGTAGAGTCAGTCTGCCTTATACAGTACATACATATTACAGTAAAGTCAGAGTGTTTTTAGTTTCATCAGACAGACACTGTGAATAAACATAGGCATGCACTGTGTAGCATACAGGATTAAAGAGAAGTAGGATTAGTGGCTGCTTCACGGCTACAGGGAGATGGCTAATCTCCTGTCAACAGATTGACGGAAAAACTGCTCCATCCGGAGAGGCAAATCTATTTGTCTCTTTCTGGCAAATTCCTATTCTCCACTATCTCCATCGTACCTACCAGGTGTATGAAAACATAAGAGATAAAAGTGTTTTGCCGAGGATAGCATCTGCATCACCTTGCTCTAATAACTATTATTATCTCATCATTAATAGATGAGAAAAAATGTATTCCAGAATATATCAATTATCAAATTGTTATTACTGACAGTTTGTGTCATTTTAATGGGTAATCATTTAGTACTAATAAACAAATAACCAACAGCAAGATGTTTCTGCCTACAGAACTCACTGCATAGTTGTTGTTGTTTTTTTTTTCTTCTTTTTTTGCATCATTCTGCGTAAACTCTAGAGAATGTTGTGCATGAATATCCCAAAAGATCAGCAGTTTCTGAAATACACAAAAGAGCCCATCTGGCACCAACAACTATGCCAAGGTCAAAGTAAATGAGATCACAATTTTCCCTATTTTGATGTTTGATGCGAACATTAACTGAAGCTTTTTACCTTTTATTTCAATGATTTTATGCATTGTGCTGCTGCTACACAACTGCTTGAATAGATAATTGCATGATTGAGCCGGCATACAGTTTTCCTAAATAACAACATATTAACAGTTTCTGCTCAGGTTGTGTGATATGTAACTCTTTATTTTATGTCTTACCTACAGCACTTTGTTAATAGATTTATTCAAATAAATAATTTTGAAATCCATTTTTACACTTAAAAATATTGTATAGTTTTTCACATGATAAATTTTGACTGTTTTATTAAAATATGTTACGTTTGTATTGTGAATGGTGTACTTAATTCAATTGAATGAACTTAAATTGTTAACTCAAATGGAACTTCTGCCTTCAATTAAAATATGTTTATACATGAATAATTTTACATGTCTTTCCACACTAGCATTACCCACCTTTAAAACAAATAAATGAATTATTCTTTCAAGTGAAACAAACACTTATTATTTAGGGAGGGAGAGAGTACCAGTCAAATTGAAAAAATATGAAACTATACAGTCAACAAAATGTGTTAATCCAGAATATATTTAACCTTTTGCTTTGATGACAGCTTTGCACACTCTTGGCATTCTCTCTGTCAACCTCTTGAGGTCGCCACCTGAGATGGTTTTCCAACTATCTTGAAGGAGTTCTCGAATGCGTTGGGTATTTGTTGGCAGATTTTTCTTCATTCTACCGTCCAAACTTTCTCAATTATATTTAAATTAGGTGATTTTACAAGCCAGAACATCTGATACAACACAAAATCTCTCACCTTTTGGACAAATAGCTCTTACTGACCCAAAAGGTGTGTTTGTGCTCATTGTCTTTTCTACAAATTATGGTCCCACTAATGCAAACCATGCAAAATGCTGGTTAAGTGTGCCCTCAATTTTGACACAGTCACCAACAGGTTAACGAGCAAAGCACCCCCACACCTTCACATCTATTGCTTCATGCTTCACAGTGGGAACCACACCATCAGGACCAAACCGTTCACCTACTCTAAACTAACAAAGTCCTTGCAGTTAGAACCAGTAATCTCAATTTTTTTTGGCTCAATAATAAAAATAAAGAAAAAAACACGAATTAAGAAAATAAGAATGAAGAGAAATCAGCCAACAAATACTCAACACAACTCCTTCAAGTTTGTGGAAAAACCATTCCAGGCGGCTACCTCAAGAGGTCTACTCTACACCTATGGGAACTCTTTCAAGATTGGTGGAAAACCATTCCAGTTGACAACCTAATGTGGTTGACAGAGAGAATGCCAACATGTGCAAAGCTGTCATCAATGCAAAAGTTTGAAGAATCAAAAATACAAAACATGCTCTGGGTTTTTTAACACACTTTTTATTGATTACACAATTGCATATTTGTTCACAATTTCAATGCCTTCAGTATTAGTGTGTGTACTGTACGTATATGATCTCATTTTAAATGACAAATGATTTGTTTCTGTTTAATATGATGTATTAGTGAAAGAGATGCCACAATTTCTTACTGTACACAGCATAGTGTTCAATCGGCAGAGGGCTTCCTTACATATTAAATCAATACAGGTCCTGATTAATGGCTACCAAATACAAAATCCATTTTTAGAATATTACTGCAGTGCACTCATTATTTTTAAAATCTTTAGCTATACATGTACTGAAAACTGAGGACTCTTTTCCCAAGTCTGAGATTCATACACCATCCAAGTACCCACCTGAACAGCTGAGAGCTAGGGAATTAAGGGACCAACATTAACTCAATAGTAGTCATGGGGTTTAATCTCAAAATCCTATTGATCACTAGATCAGAACCCTAAATTTGTCAAATGTCTAAAGATCCATTTCTATACTGGTACATTTTTAATATGTACAGGTAGGTAGAATGCACAACAAAACATACAGAGAATATGCAACAAAATAGTCAAGAGGGCACATGTTTTTATTTTCATGCTGGAAGCAGGCAGTCAGATCTTAAGCTTGTAGGACACCTACCAGTACATGCTGGGTGTTCATGCAGTGCTGTAATACACATTTACAACATTTATTTATTTATAATATATTCATCTGCAGGAAACTGCTTTATCTTGATCAGGGTCAGGGTCATGCTGTTTTTAATGATTTCTTTCTTTCTATTTTGGGAAGTAGAACCAAATAAGTGTGTTAGTTAAAGAGAGAGAGAAGGAGAGAGTGAGAGAGAGAATTAATAAATAACTGCAGGAATGAGCAGAATTTTCAACAGCATCTTCAGGCAATTCCTAACTGCTGTTGTAAACATAAGAGATATAATGCATAATAATGAGACGAAAAATTGCTATGATCAAAAAGTGTCCAGGAAGTGCAAAGCATTCTAAGTTTGCTAACAAGTCAAATTCACATAAACAAAAACAACACATAGTATATACAGGTACCTCTATGGAAAGCCTAGCAGTGAACACATCTTGAGATTTAGCCAAAACATTGTATTGGTCCTATAAAGTGTCTCACCTAGGTGTAGTCTGTAAGTTTTTTTTATTATTATTCAAATCTTTCAATTATCTTAATTGTCATTTAGATGAAACGGGACAATTTAGATTTCACATGAAAAGACATGAATCTGAAAAGTGTATTATTCTAAAATGCAAAATTTAAGATATTGCAACATGAATTTGACATGGTTACGGACACTACAGATTTTTTTGTGGAAAACAATTTGCACAGACTGCTTTAATTTATGCAGCACATTTTACAGGTCATATGCTTCTAGAAGCTTAAACTAATTTTATTATTAAACCTCATAAAGAAATATGAATAATTAGCATTTTAAATTTGTAAAATCATCTCACCAAAACAGCTAAAGTTAGTCACTTTTTAGGGAAACAAGATTGGTTCCATGTTATTTAAACTTCAGAAGTACAGGTAGCTTCTTTTGTGGCACACACATTTTCTGTATTATATGTAGAACATAAAAAAGAAATAATTCAGCTTCAATACTGTGTTTTGGGCGACTGTATATTGTACTGTGTAGGGTTGTGTATTGTGTATTGTATAATACATTTTGAATTTGAATTTTAAATTGAAACAAATTTGGCCTTTAATCCAAGTTTTTTGGGGGGGAAATATAATTAAGTAGCACTACTTGTACAATCCTTTTGTCAACAAATTAATTTAGGAATTAAACTTAGATATGATTTGTTTGATAGCTAGCAATGTCATGTCGAATCCATAGCTAGTTAAAGAGCCACAAATGTTGATTTACTGTAGTAGGAATGCCTTCTTAAAGTAAAAGTTTATCAAAGAAACTCTTAAGAAAGTCGTGAAAAAGTGTGTCCACCTGCACCAGAGCGTTGAATTGCTAAGTGGCTCAGTTCTGCTTCATGCTCATCTTCCCTAACTGAGAACTCCACAGAGCGAAGCCAAGGGAAATCAGAGTAAACCTTGGATTAGCATCTAATGCACTGCAGAAAACCAGCTTATTTTCCTCCTCATCCAAAACCTCTCTTCATAAAGAGGTGTCTGAGTTGTATGAATATTCAGAAAAACACTTCTTCATGCTTCTTAAGTAAAGTGAACACTATTAAGTAACCATTGTTCTGTGCTCACTGAGCAAAACAGTCAGTAATTCAGAAAGCGTTCCAGCAGTCAATTTCAACTGCTTCACTCAGTTACTTAGCATTCCCAGTGGAACATTGTGATTTTCTCACTATCTTTCTCAGGTGCACTCGCTCACTCACTCACACACACACACACACACACACACACACACACACACACACACACACACACACACACACACACACACAGATATCCACAAAGTGATTTCACAGGCCTGTGGTCCAGGCCCTGCTCAATGGTTGTTCAGGATTAGGACGACTTGACTGACAGGAGCTCCTGAGTAAAGAAGACGGTAAAGATGGCAAGAAACGTGCTACTTCTTTCTTCTCCTCATTCTTTCTTTTTGGTGTAAAAGCATCTCTTTTATTTATTTCAACAGAACGGCTTAGCATCTGCAGTGTCATTCTGTTGGTACTGTAATTCTCATCCTGTCTCATAAACTGTATCCTATAAATAGCATTTTCACATTTTGCCTCACAAATCGATGATAAACACGAAATCTAGAGACAAAGATCTTGGGGAAATGGTTTAGTAGTTGTGACCAAGATGTTTCTGCACATTATTGAACTTATTGTTATTAATTGCTGTTTTGCATTTTATAATCAAACATCTTGACAGCGATGGGAATTATCGCAATTATCTCTCTGAAATTAAATCTGTTCATGCTCTATTATGGCTTTGCCCTTTGCAGTGTGAACCCTATCACATGATCTTTCACAGTCATCAAAAGTTGCTATACTCATCCATGGAGAATTGCACCTATCAAGCTCTATATGTCATTACACACAGGACTGGAAGTGAATCACAAAGCATAAGAGGAAAATAAGACATGACAACTGAAACTCCTAACAGTCATAACAGGCTTCCAAACATCTCAGATCATTAAAAGAATAATAAAAAAAATCCAATAGCCATATTTATGTTTGATTTTTAACAATACTTTTTACACTTTGAAACAATAAAAGTTGATAAATTTAAATATGTAATGCACTGTATACTGTATATGTTTTCATTTTTAATATAAATGTTATTCACGTGTTTGGATCCTTGAACTGTTGAATACTTCTTTAATATATTCCTCAGAAATGTTATATGCGCCACAGAATTAAGAATAAGCAAAGCTTGAGAAGGCTATCGGATGATCTTGTTTATTAATAAAGAGAAACTTTCAGTACTTCAGAGAGACCATAAATCAATTAATTTAAAAAAAATCAGTGCTGTAAAAGAACACTTTATCACTGTCAACTGTGGGTGGCATTTCCGCCTCATAACTCCAGAATCCCCTGGTTAGCTTCCTCAGCTTGTCTTACCATTCATGTGGTGTTTGTGTGCACATTCTCTCTAACATATGTGAGACAATAGGCTAAAAACACAAAACGGGTGTGATGGTCTGTGATTACAGTTACATACTGTGGGACATCTGCAATATGGTAGTCATTTCATACTCATTTTAGAGAAATGATTAGTAGAAGTTGGATGCGCTTGTACATAGAGAATCATGAGAACTAAATTTTTAATATACAGTAACATCATGCATAACACTGATAGAATTTGTAAAAATGAATACAAATCGCTTTTTCACATGTTTGATTGATTTCCTCAATGTACTCTGGTTTCCTCCCACATTTCAAAGACATGCAGATCTATGAAGGTTAAGGAGCCTTTCAAAAAAGGCTGTAGCATGTGACCAAGTGTGCAAGTGTGTGCTTGTGCCCTGCAATGGATGGATCCACGTTGTACCCCATCTGGGATTCCCTCCAGGCCTCCGACGATTCTGAACAAGATAAGTGGTATAGGGAGCACTGTGACCTTGCACCTCCTGGGTTGAGGGTTTGATTCCCCCAGTGCACACAAGAAGGTGCGCTGACTATGTTATTGCACTGTGTGTGTTTGGGTGACTTAGTGTGTAGTGGCCTTACTTTACAGTTTCTTCTCACTTCAAACCCAATGTTCTCAGGAAAGGCTCTGGATTCAGCATAACCTTGGCCAGCATAAAAATGGGTATTAAAAATGAATGAATAAACAAACTTCAGGAAACATTTACTGAAAATTATTAAATCATCTTTCCCGAATCCTGCCTATACCATATTTCAAATTGTATTTCATAGTGCAAATTGTACAAAGACAGTTAAACACAATAGTTGCGCTGGTTACCACATTCAGTGGGCAATTTAAATCGTATTCAGTGACAAGATATGCACATGAAAGAATAAAACACACCTGAGAACTTTGAAGGTAAACCTGAGTTTGTATTGTACTAAACCCAGAATTATACAGGAAATGAACTTCTTATTAGAATTACAGTAAAATTCACCTATCTGGTACAGTAGAGTGTTATAATGGGCTTTTAAGATAGAAGGGGAAGACGGTAGGATGAAGAGGATTTCCTGATTAGGAAACCAAAAAAGAAACCCTGAGATGACATTTAGCTGTACAGTATGATGTCTCCACCCCTCATGCACTAATGCTCCAGTACATTCTAGAGAAGTACATTTTACCTTTCAATGTACAAAACTGAAATATTTCAATAGCTCTTTTCTAATGAAATAATCAAAGTTTAAAATCATTCATATAATAAATGTTAATGCATCAAAACCTGTCTTCTCTGATTCTGTTCTGCCAGGGATCACATTGCTTGGAGCATCAGACATCTTTCTCACAGCAGAGAATGTAAGACTTCATTTCAAATGGGCCCTGTGCCATTCCCCTGCTGCTAACTGAGCTCCAGTGGAGAGAGATAGAGTGAGATGGGGAGAGGAAGAGAGAGAGAGAGAGACATCATTTAAAGGTTGAGTATCCAAGGACAAATGGGAGGGCACAAGTCACATATTGTGTATACAATAGTGGAAAGATGCTTCAGCTCAGCTAGAAAAAAAAGTAAAAAACGCTTCAACTGACATTGTTTTATCCTTCTGTCCTGTTTAAATTATGGCTTGCATCATTTAGCAGGCTGTAAGGATTTGCAACATTACATATTTCACTGGCCAGCTGTAGAATCTTTCCTTTTACCCTAGGAGCAAATTTTGCACTCGCAGTCTTTTTAATATCAGACCAGATCCTGGAGTAGAAAATACTGCATAAACATATTCAGCACCCTTCCCTTGCCAGTATACCTGTCTCTTTCAGATTCCCAATCGCCCCCTGAGTGTCTTATCTATTCTCCCCCAGCTTTCCATTCTTCCATTTTACTCTCTGAGGTCAGACAGGCCACGCACACAGAATTAAAATGCTAAATATTGATCACAGGGCGACAAAGGGCGCAGAAGCTGGGTTTGCAGGGTGCTTCAAACCCCCCTCTAATGAAGCTGGCATTTTCTGTCTGCTGCAGGATGCATGAGGCTGCTGGCTGTGCGTTTGTCATCCTGTTTTGAAGCTAAGTAGCCCATCCCTCTTGCTTTTCAGCTGGGGGAAAGCATGTGCTTGAGTCAAGGAGTAATCTTTTGACTTTAGGCGCAGATAAAGAGCGTTAAATTGAAATGGGGGAGAATGTTTTTTTAACATGTCAAGGGAAGAGAAAAGGTTGAGGAGAATCTCATCAATGCACTAAGGAAATTAACTGTAGAGCAATCCCTCGTGGGCCTGAATGGGGCATTCCAGATCTTAATAATAACTAACTTATTTTCACAGTCTCTACAGTACGTGTTGCATTGAAAGAGGGGAGTTGATTTACACTGTAACTGTTCAGTACAATGCTTAGATGAGCTGTTCGGCCGAGATAAAGACGTTTCTTCGGATGCCGTTGTATGTCGTTTGTTTTTTAAGAATGGTAACTGTCTGAATAAAAGCACAATATTATTTTATCGTCTGATACTTTGAACTTTCTATAACAATGTAAACATAATAGTGAGCGCAATTAATAGACAACCTGTATAACATTGGTAGAGAGGGGAAATAAACATGAGAGTGTATAGTACAATAATAAACTATGCGTGATGGTCTTTGATTACAGCTGCATGCTGAGGGACATTTTGTGTGATTTGGGAGGCATTTTGTGCTTCTTTTGAAGAGATGATTGTCTGTACATGTCCACAGAGAATCATAGGAGCTTAATATAAAACCATGTCAGCTTTTCATGTATAAACATCTCTAACATTTGTAAAAATAAATAAATAAATAAATAAATAAATAAAAATACACGAAGATAAAAATAAAAATACATTATTATTATTATTATTATATTATTATTATTATTATTATAAGTACAAATTACATTTGATGGATATGTTAGCAGCTTTTTTCGGTATAGATGGTATAGCACAGTACACCACATGTGCATGAAAAATTGTCTCATAAGTAAATGGGTATAGTTATGGTTGGTGTTGCATAATTTCACATTTCTATAGTATCCCAAGTTATCCCTGGAGCATTCTCCTGTGCATCTACTGCTCCAACACCACAGATATTCACCTAAGCATAAAAAGCAAAACCCAATACTACAATGTGATTGAAGTGTAAAACCTAACATGCCATTACTGTGATAATAATAATGCTGAAGTAATTCAATTTCACACTGCTATACGGAGAAATGCTCTCATTTTACTGAAATTACATTTTTATTACTTGCATGTTGCTTCTCAAAATCTCACATAATAATGTAGAATTACTTACATTCCAAGGCAATAATATGCTAATCAAACATTTAAATCATATTATGCTTTTCATAAATAATGTACAGACATAACTGTAAATGTGCAATGTTTAAAAATTATCCAATAATTCAGTACAGCAATGACAGATTTTTTAATATGATCCTCATGAGGTTATTGAGGCAGCTTCGGAGGTTAAAAGTCCTTAGTCAAGGTTGTTCTTAACGGATGTGTACAGGAATGTGGGTTTTGTATTGGACGGTAAAAGCGAGATGTCTTCTTGTGCTTGTTTAACTAGTATATTGTGGCATGTTTGCCTGTAAAGGATCATTTTCACAGGGCAATTTTATATAAACTGTATAAGACCTTGTTGTTTAGGGCCAATGTGTGACCAGGAGGCCTTATGATTTTAAAATTAATATACTCACTCATCATCTATACAGCTTAATCCTGTATTCAGGGTCACGGTGGGCCTGGAACCTATCCCAGGAGACTTAGGGCACAAGACGGGGTACACCCTGGACAGGTGCCAATCCATCGCAGGGCACACTATGGGCAATTTTGGGAATGCCAATTTAACCTATGTCTTTGGATTGTGGGAGGAAACCCACCAAGCACACCCGGACCCTGGAGGTGCAAGGCGACAGTGCTAACCACCGTGCTGCCAAACTAATATACAAAAGAGCCAAATTTAGCTGGAATATTAACACAGCAGGCAGATGCAGAGATTTCATTTTGTTGTGAAAAAATATTAACTAAAATTTAGCAAACTAATTTACACAACTAAAATAACTCATGTAAAAAAAAGAACAAAGAAGCAGTGATCACAGTGTTCATGGCTATCTAATGAAAACAAAAAACAAAAAAAAAGTAAATACCCTTTAATTTGTACTCTGTGCTCTTGCATCATTTTATGTAATTAAAATGTTTTAAAAAGTTAGTGCTTACTTGCTAGTGTAAGAAGTTCCTGATTATTGTGACAACAGTAGCATACTGACAATACACCTGGAAAACTACAGCAATTAGTCAAAAGCAAAGAAATATTTTCATGCTTTTTTAAATAGTGTAAGGATAATTTATTTGGGGTGGCATAAGCATTACAACTAAGTGAAAATGATCCAGGTACATTTTTAAGGCAAATTCATCTTTTAATTATATAAGAATATATTTGCTTAAGTTGTTTTGTTGTTTAGTAAAATGTCTCTCTTCAAAAAGTTCCCAAAATGTTCAGGAACACCAATACGTTTTTACTTCGTTTTTACTTCGTATAAGGATACTTCAACTCCTTCTGATGTGTTGATCAAGCATTTACATTTAGGCAGACGCCTTTATCCAGAGCAACTTACATTTTTATCTCATTATACATCTGAGCATTAAGGGCCTTGCTCAAGGGCCCAACAGGCACAACTTGGTGATCATGGGATTTGAACCTGGGACCTTCAGAACTGTTGGCCAATGACAACCACTGAGCTACTCCAATCACACCATTACGTGTGTAACATTTGTGTGCACAGGTTTGCAATGGTAAGCACCAGGTTTTTCTTTTTCATTTCACCTTGTCCAGGGTTTACTCTGCCTTGTGCCCTAAATCTCCTGGGATTGGCTCCAGGCTCCCCGTGGTCCTGAATACAGGATAAAGTGGTATAGAAGGTGAGTGTTTACCTAAGCAGTGTAGAACAGCATTTTAAGTGCATGCCATGGCCCTGTACAGGAAGATGTGTTATCCACGCACCAACCACAAAAGTGGGCTAAATATTGAGGTCTGGTAGTAAAAATTTAGTTTTTAGGTTTTTTTTAGTTAATTGATTTTCAGCATTTCTGAAAGTCTTATAATATTTCCTTACCCCACAATTTTGAACTTGAAACATGGTTATGTCCACATTCAAGAGCAAAAGAACCAAGTGCTACTTTTACACTTAACCACATATACTGTAAACAGCACATGCAATCGTTATGTAAGAATTCTTTCCTTTCAAATCCTGACCACTTTATATTGAGACAGACATGTCTTTCTATTCATTTGCAAATTGTTTTGTTCATCTAGAACAGGATCTGGTTTAGTCTTGCTGAGAGAGTTTTTCCTGTTTGTTCTCAACTCATGAAATAATGATCTAGTGATCTGTGAGATGAATCAAATGTTTTAAAAGAAGGAAACACATTTAACCTGGCAGAGCTACTGTAAATTCTATACTATTATTACTGCATGTAGACACAGACCCATGAAAATAGTATATCTGCATAATTATTTGGAAGCTTTATACAGTACAGTATTTATGGTCCACCATAAGATTAAAGCTTTTAAAAATAAATAAATACAGCCACGTAGCTGACAAATTCCATACGCATCAAAAAATATTCCATCTCAGGGTTTTGCTACTAAAAGAGAGCTCTATCTGATTGTGTATGATCATACTAGTTGAGTGTCATCACGGAGTAATAAGCTATAGATGTTGCTTCATTTTTCTTCATCTCTTTTCCTATCTAACCTCTCTTTGCTTAGGTGAATCCTCTAATCTATAGGCGGATCTTTGGAGACTTCAGCAGGATTAGGTGATTCCAAAGGATCACTTTCAGATCTTTTTCCACTCCACATTTCATCTGGAAATCCTAGCCCTTTCCAAGATTGTCTCATCAAGTTCCATTCTTCTCACAGTTTTAATGCTCAGAGAGAAATACAACTTGGATAGAGCTGTTTTTCAATGAATTATTAACTTGCAATAAGTCTACCGGAGGCACCAACAAAGACACACACCCTGCAGGACTGAGCACAATGAACACAAAGCTTGCCCGCCTCTGAAATACTGCACCCTTTTGAATGTATGGATTGTATAAGATTATTGCATTGAACTTTTTAGATGCGCATAAAGGCTGCCTGTGACACTTTAACACTGAATATTTGTATTTTAATTAAGTCTACAAAGAGCTCTTTACATCATAGACTAAATGGATGATCTTCGTGGTGCGTCACATGATATGAGTGATTTCTCTCCTTATTGGAAAAATACAGCCTAACTTTTTTTAATCATCTTCCTTTTCTTGTTTTATCTTTCTCCTTATGTTCTGCATGACATTCAGCACCTTCCGGTATCGATTCAGATTTCAAATCTAAATGCCCACTTATGTGGTGCATACTAATCAGATGGTTGCATGTCATACATTTGTGATGGATTTATGTGCGAAAGCTGATGGCACTAAAAACACAAGAAGTGCATTTTAATATTTTTGTCTGATGTGTTTCAATAATGCCATTATAGCCCAAGCAACAGATCTTGTATGCCATTTGAATGGCTTTGTTGAGGGACTAATGTGAATATATAAATAAACATGAAGATCTTCTCCTTTGCTCTCTAGTAATAGTGGTCGTGCATTTTCTTCTCCATTTATTAGATTTGCATTCATCCACTTTCACCGACAGGCCTTGACCTACGGTACCAAGAAATAAAGTGGTTCTCAAATGTCTTTCACATCAGTGAAGACTCTATCATCTTTCTTCATCCTTTTGAGGTCTTTGCTGGCTATGCTTGGCTGGAACACCAAAGCTGGAGTCATAGCTGAGATATTCGGTGTCATTCAATGCATCGTCCTTTATCAGCACCCATAATGGGCCTTAAACAGCTGGTGACAAAGGAATGCAGCAACATGCAGTAGCAACAGATCCCTTCATCCTCTCCCATCTGTTCCAGCCCATTAGCCCAGGAGATGGACTTGGGCCTCCAATAAATACCTTCCAGAATGGTCTAATCCCACTCAGATCTCCCCAGCTCCCTCCGCATGATGACAAACACAACATGGCATCTTCCAGGTTCCAAATTTCAATCCGTCCAGACCGAGTGCAGTGGAAACAGGAGCAAGCATCCAAATACCCAGTCTATTAGCAACCGAGCTAAAGAATCACCAAACCAGGGAATGAAAAACTAGGCAAATATTAACACATGAGCAGATGGTGCAATGCAAGAGATACAGAAAGAAGAGATGGAGACAAAGTCAGACTCAAAATTTCATTTGTAAGGACAAAAAGTCCCTTAGAGATTCGATGAGCTTAAACAGTGATGGTGGAAATTAAGATGAGATATGTGTGAAATATGGAAAGCCCTTAAGTAAACTCAGTGTGTAAAAAAAGTGTGTAAACTCAGATCTTTCACCATTTTATTATATAGTTTGTTATACAAAAGGGATATATATAAGACCACTTGTTAGTAGGATCAGTCAGAAAGAAATGCTACAGAGGATAATGATAGGACTTTGGAGCGATGGAAATAGGTCATGTGATCTGATGAGTCCAGATTCTGATTATTCCATAGCAATGGGTTGTCATGCATAGTGCCCACTGGACTGTGTTGTGATCTGTGATTGCTTCAGTTGGCCAGCTCTAGACCCAACAACATTGGGAATAAAATGAAGTCAGCTGACTACCTGAATGTACTGAATGACCAGGTTATCCCATCAAATTCAAATTAAATTAAGATTTTATTTGTCACATACAGTACACAGTCATACACAGTATGATATGAAGAAAAATATGCATATACGACCGCTGAAAATAAGAAAAATAAGAGTTTCCAATAAGAAAACAAAGCATGAAATAAGACAAAATATAGTAAAATATAGAGAAAAGTTTAGCTGTAAAAACATGTACAAATGTACAAATCATGTCTAGTTATTGGCAAAACAATGTGCAGAATATGCAGAAAGTCAAAGGTCCATGGTGTGCAAAATGTGCACATGTGCAGTAATGTGTAATGTGCATTGTGATTGGTAGTTAGATTGTTTTGTGCTAGAAAGCAGATTAAGTCCTATGTGGTGTGGTGATTGTATGGCCTGCGGGAAGAAGCTTTTCCTCAGTCACTCTATGTTGGTCCACAAGAAGCGGAATCACTTTCCTGACAGCAACAGAGAGAACAGTACGTTGTTGGTGTGGCTGAGGTCCTTCACAATCTTCCTGGCTTTGGTCCAGCACCGCTTACTGTAGATTGAGTGCAGGTCAGGTAGCTCAGTGTGAATGATGTGCTCAGCTGATCGAACCACCCTCTGTAGAGCTCATCTGTCCTGCATGGTGCTGTTCCCAAACCAAGGAACTCCAAATCAGTGGAGTTTTTCTTTTCTGATGGCTATATTTCAGGATGACAAGATTCAGGGTCAAAATGAGAAAGGGTCTATTCAAAGTCTTTGGGGTGTGCTATAGACATGTCTATGGAATGTTTTGATTCTCTCTTCATCAGTACAAAATTGAATAAGGTTTTTTTTTTTTTTTTACTTTTTTTTTATGCAAAAATCCAAATAAATCCAGGGCATATTTTAACACAAAACAAAGGAAAAAAGAGCAAAAGAGGATACTTTGCCACTTACCTGCAATTTAATTTTGCAGAATAGCTTGCTTGTATTCCATGAGTTCCTTCTCATGTCTTCTGCACAAGACCTGACAGCAAAACAGAGCTCTCTAATTGTTTACACTGAGGCCTGCTTTGGCATTTTCAGTAGGCTGTCGATGTTAATAGCTCCATTAACTCACCAGATCTGGTCACCCCTCACTAATTTATTCATGATCATGCCAGAAACACAGCCTTTGAAAAGTGCAATTGACCTTTAGATTGGCTTTCTGTGGTGAAGCACGAAAGGAAACAGGCACCAGGATGCCACAGTTGGAGCCATTACGCATTTTAACACATTGGACACCATGCTAACAAGCATCAGTGGCATATGTTCAGTTTGCTGAATGTACAAACACCTGTATTGTGTTCATTTGTATTAAAAGCAGTTTTTTTTCTTTCCCAGAAGCATCTGTGGTACTTAATTAAAATGCAACCGCATGTAGAAGGTGTAGATGCAATGAAGCATTAGATGAATTATGCTTAATACACATAATTAATAAAAGCATAGCTTAATAAAATATTAATGCAACCTTTTTCCTCTGGGCGGTGAGCCTTGTCTCTGTTGTCCCTGTGTTTTGGTAAATGTAGTGGAGGCTTATTCCAAAGGATTTCATGAATATTTAACATCACACCTACAGTACATACTCCTCAGAAGACACAGTAGTATAATAAGCGTTATTATTATATTTTATATTATACTGTCTACAGATTGTATCGAATCGTTAAAAACAAAATTAAAAACATTTACAAGACCTAAAGGTTGTTTGAAGTTGATTGGCATCTTCTAAAATGAGCACATATGGATGGGTGACATAAAACAACATAAAGGATGTTGGGCCACTATAAGGCACCAAGCAGCTTTACTACACCTTGGCAGAGGTTTTACAAGTCTAGACAGTGTACTGGAGAGATGAACACCATAATTGGTTAAAGCTGCTCAGTCATAACTGTGTACTGATTCACAGCTATCCCAAAAGAACTCCAAACCACATTTTGCAATATTATGTTAGACTTTCTACATATTAGTTTACTAAACATGATATTACCATGCTTATGATTGGCCAGACAACAAGCCTGACCTAAACACCATAGCGTATTATAAGAAGAAGCTGAGAAACACCAGGCAGCATGGTGGTGTAGTGGTTAGCACTGTCGCCTTGCAGCTCCAGGGTCTGGGTTTGATTCCTGGACAGGTTCGATTGCCGTCTCTGTGTGCAGTTTGTATGTCATCCACGTGCTTGGTGGGTTTCCTCGAGGTACTCCGGTTTCCTCCCACAGCCCAAAGACATGTAGATTAGGCTAATTGGAGTTCCCAAATCGCCTGTAGTGTGTGAATGAGTGTGTGTGCCATGTGATAGAATGCAGCCTTCGATAGGCTCTAGGCTCCTGTGACCCTGAATACATAAAGTGGATATAAAAGTGTTATAGATGATATAGAGTGAGTGATGAGAAATACCAGATCCGACAATATAGATGAGCTGAAGGCTGCTATCAAAACAACCTCAGCATACATACTAGATGATATGCTCATGACTTCGTTCTCTCATAAGCGCATTTTCAAAAATGTACAAAGCCATCAGTTGAATTTTGGATGCATGAATCTTTATGGATGCATGAATTTAGGATTTCTTTTATATATATATGTACAGTCTTTGAAAAAAAAGGTTCATCAGCAGCTCCCATGTGAAAGGTAGCTTTGTTTCAGCTGTTAACTCATTTACATGAATTCTGTCACACATTACACATGCCTGTCACTTTGCATCCAGTACAGTATTCTGAGTCAGACTGCTACAACCTGTGTGCGTGTGTTTGTGTTTTGGAAAAAGGGGATAACTGATCTGTAGATTTTCACCTGAAGCAGAATTTACATGGAGCTGAAATCTACATACACACTACAGATATACAGTACCACATGCAATATACTGTACCACATGCACGCATATCAGCCATAACATGGTAACCACTGACAAGTGTAATAGCATTGATAACTGGCACTTGTAATGGAGTGGGGTATATTATGCAGCAAGTCAATAGTCAGATCAACAGAGTTTGTTGATGCAGTGGTTGCATATTTTTGGTATACACTGCTTAGTTACTTCAAAAAGAGGTTTGGGGAAGAACAACCTCACTGAGGCATTTGTGAAATGAAGGATTGCCTGTCTGGTCCAATCCCACAGAAGAGCTAATGTAGCACAAATATCTGGAAAAGTTATCTGGCAGTGCTTGCTTTGCACTCTAGTCTAGTCTAAGGCCGCGTTCCGGTCCCAGTGCCTGGCTTTGGGCACATTGTGCTGGTGCCAAGCTCCTGCCTTAAGCCTTTGAAATGGCCATTGGCAATCCAGCTCAACATTTTTTTAAGCTTAGTTTTTGTTTAATGTTCAAATAAATTCACCCATCTGTGCTCTCAATTGCATACACTAAAACTCTTTTCCAGGATACACCAGGATAGAGACAAAGATGAATCAGTGAACTCTTTAGCAGATTTCAATGTTCCTGTTTCACAGTGAATGCACTCTCTCACTTAATGTTTAATAATACTTCTTAAATATTGCTGTTTTATATATGTCACCTATCTCTTAACTGTTACAAGCAAAAGTGTAAAATCTTTAATATATAAGAGATAAAACACGACAAGGTGCTATAATGCAGACCAGGGTGATTCATTTCCTATAATTAAACATTTTAAAGTGTGTTATCCTCACCTCATAGTTCTGAATAGATTATGGAATGGAAAGTATAAACCAGGGATTTCTATTATCTATTATCTTAAACAGTATATGCTCAGTAGGACATAAACCCAATCATACTGTATGTCGAATGGCATCACTTAGTGATTTACAGTAAGTTAGTGCTAAATGTCAGAAACCACAAAACCAAGCAGATGGCATATAAAGATACAAATACAAGTGCCACTACAGTGTAATTAGAGCCTGTGCTAGAAAATTGATGTCAGAACATAATGTTTTCCTAATGATTTCCCCACACGTTCAGGTCACAGGACTGCTCAGTGACATCTGGCTCATGCCAAGAGCAAGGGTAATGAGAGAGGCAGAGGAGGGCGAGTGACTATGGAGCATATTCAAGATTTCAAGGGTCACAGCTGGTATTGTTTGTGATGTGCATTGAGAAATCAGCCATATAGGAGGGGGATACCTTTCACAGCATGCTACATATGGCTCACACCGCTCAACGTGTTAGGATCTGGTAATGAATTTTTAAGACAACGATTCAAAGATTAAAAAGAAGCAAAATAAGTGAAGGGAATGGAAACTATGCAAACTTTATTTTTATATTTTATATATAAAGTGTGGATTAGATTTTTCCTAAAATTCATTAATTGAAAAGATTGCTGTTGTTTATATTTTTTATACAGTGCATAGAAAAAAAATATAAATAATGTTATCATTAAATCGTGAACATTAAAAATGATACTGTTGTTGAAAGTGAGATAAACTATTGTGAGGCTGGCTAAAATACCGCAACCCCAACCTCCAATCAGGGTGCAGTCTGAGAATGCCCTCTGGTGGAACATACAGTCACAGTCGCATTCTGACGTCCCCTGCTGTGATCTGTTCTGATTTAATTTCGTCAAAACCTGTCGGTTGTTCTGACTAACACTGCATGGGATTAATTCGACCACCTTACTTGGGGGCAGAACAGTCAATATCACCTTGCGTGTGTGTGTGTGTGTGTGTGTGTGTGTGTGTGTGTGTGTGTGCGTGCGTGCGTGCGTGCGTGCGTGCGTGCGTGCGTGCGTGTGTGTGTGCGTGCGTGTGCGTGTGTGTGTGTGTGCGTGTGTCTGTGTGTTTTCAGAAATGTGACAGTCCTTTCCTGTCCATTGAGACGACTGCTTGCAGTACTTGGCATTTCAGAGCTGCATGGCATTTAAGAAAGCACAGCAATGTGAACAATCTTGCTGATGATGAGCGTAGCATTTGTTAGTTTATGTTGGATGACTGTTTGGGGCCTTAAGCAACACCCAAGTTTGTTACTACTACATGTTTTTTAAGGAATTTTACATTGGGGTGCTGGGATTTTAACTATCGTTCATGACATTATGTGTGATTCATTTTGTATTTTTGGCTTGATTGGGTGAAGAAGAAAAAAATCTGATATTGACTTTTGTGACATTATGGTTGCAAGGTCAATGAATTGGCACTCTGTCCAGGGTGTACCCCGCCTTCACGACTGCACATCACCAACAAATATCAACATCCAGTGCAAACGGTTAACATGAGTTAACTACAAATACGTATAAAACAAAATTATAATTTCTAACATGCCAACTCAATTATACCATTAAAAGTACTTCATTATAAAGTTTGCCTGTCCTTCATTTGTTTCTATATATTATTGCTATTGTTTCAGCAGTTGCATTTAAAGGAATCATGATTTTATTTTATTTTATTTTTTATTTTTTTTGCTGCATTACCCTTAGCACCTCCACTTCCCACTTCCTTAGCCCTAAGTAACTTCTTATACCACTTTTAGCTATAAATGTCTGACATTGGAGTGCTGCCTAATCGCATCCTCACCACTGCAGCTATTCCAGTGTGTTTTTGTGTTTCTGAGGTTGTTGCCACTTATGGAAGTTGCATCTCTCGCTCTCTCTCTCTCTCTCTCTCTCTCTCTCGCTCTCTCGCTCTCTCGCTCTCTCTGTGCTGCACAAGCATTAATGTCAATGCTATCCTACTGTAGCCTCAGAGCTGGCATAGATTACAATGAAACGCACTGAGACCAAAAAAATTCAACTGGGATCTTAAATTGGAGCCTTTGGTGAAACTGATTCATTGCTTTCAAAGGGAAACATTCGCGCAAGCAAAATTATCTGCTGACCCTCTTTGCCTACATCAAGTACCGTCCACACTTTGGGAACTGATGCCCTGTGAATTCTTGCTTTGTGCTGCCGGTGGAAAGATTGTGCTGGACATGTGCCCTTTTCAAGAACAAGAATTAACATAATTCAATTTAAATAAGGGACGGGTTTATCTCAGACAAAAGCAATCACTTGAAATGCCTAATGAATTAATTTGGTATGAAGCTGTACAAGCATATGCAATTTGTTTTCTGATCACTTAACCGACCTCGTGAATGGTAAAATTTAATTTCATGCATATACCTAATACAACACTTCGGCACTCAGAGACCTCAGAGACTAATAACTGAAGGAAATGTTCCAGAGCCACCCAGGGAGAATAGTGTACACCGTATGAACAAAGCACTTGTCTTGTTCAATATTTTTTTACATCTTTGTGGCTCTAAATCTAATAAATGTCTCACTGATTGTTGTGTCTGCAATGAGACCATGAAGTCTTGGATGAATCCCAAATTACTTATTAGTCTCAATGGGCTGTATAGGAAATAAAAAATAATAATAATAGTAATAATAATGGCTTGTACATCATGCAGTGAAGAATATGTTAAATCATAAGATACAAAGTTAGTTAAACAACGTAATGGTAATGGCAATAAAAAAAAGAAAAGTGATGTGAAAAGTAATATTATAATGAATAATGTGATGTTTAAACTTTTTGGAAATGCATTTGGTAACAACATTTCGCCATGTCTTAAGTACTTCTAGTGCTTGTTTTCTCACTTTTAATATGAATTCCACTCAGACATTTAAAAGTACTTGATTTCATTGCAGAATTCCTCGTGTTCTTGCATCACAGGCTGGTCATGAACTCATCCACAGTGGGGTAAGTGTCACTGTCTGCATCTCAAATCACATACTTTTACTCAACATAGCACACCAGAACAATTTGTGTGCCTGGAAATACAATAGTCGAATATTAGATGAAATGTACTAAGATGACATACAGTAATATAATCTGTTAAACATCATAGTGAGTTCTAGAAAAGCACATAAAACAACTATTAGGATCCTATAAGTTGGTAGTCAATCAACAGTTTTGGACAAAGCACAAGTAATTATTGTACCTTCTTTAACTTTCAGGACATATTACATTGTAAAGATTTTTTCTTTAAAGTACCTTCGGCCAGAGGATAATAGTTTCCCAGAATGCTTCAAGGTTGTAGAAGCGATTCGTTATGTCACTGTTTTCTGTCCAAGAACATCCCAATCCATTTGAATGCTCTACTAAGAATGCCAAGAGGATGGTGCACTATAAGTATCAGTGTAGTGTGCTTTACTTCATTTGGGACACGCACACAGTCGGTGTTTTTCAGCCTCTTGCCCTTTTCCCTGGATGAGACGACTGAGAAACAGAAATCACACTGCTGAAGTCACTACTATAAGTGTCAGGATCTCACAGTGATGAGTATGAAGATTGTTTGGAAGATGAATAGAAATTAATCAAGAGATGAAGGTGAGTGCTGCTACATGGCCAGTTATGTGGAACGTTTGTTGTACAGAAAAACAAGAAGAATGTTAATCTGGAAATGTGTGTCAAGAGTTCATCATGTGTCAAGACTGAACTGGTGTAAGAGTCCTGAAAAGAAGGGAAACCACTGAGGAAAATCTTCATCAATCATTTTTTTTTTTTTTTGAGACTGTTGGAAATCTCAGCTCAGAGATGGAGGAATTGCAAAGCGAGGGCCCTAGCATACATGAGCTGAATACAGAGATTGGGGACCTCCTGCTCCAAATCCAGAAAGTTATAACCGGACTGGGTCTAAAGATCAAACAGAAGGTCGTGCAGACTGCCAATGTTCTGTGTATGCTTCATCTGCTGCTATTTATAGCCATTTTTCTCTATGTCGGTTTCTATTATACTTTCATGCCCACAGCAAGCTTCATCACTCCTGTGCACTTCCATTACAGGTGAGAGTACATTAATATGTGCCTTACAGTTCAAATACTCAATTAGTGTTCAAACATTTTGCTAGGCATGATTAAAAACATTCTTTCCTGATTATAACTATAAGAAGTGTCAAACTGCAATTAGTCGTTGTATAAATATACTTACAGTACTGTACTTACTTGTAGTAGTATTAGTAAGGAATTCAATATTATGAGCATGACTTTATGGGAAAATAATCAACATCAGGGGGTTGGGATGTGACCCTTGGTAAAACAAAGCTAGTATTTTATTTCTCTTTATTCCTTTCACAATTTGTAAATTATGGTTGTTTAGTACGGTTATGGTTGCTAAGCATAACCATATTGTTTTTGCATTTAATGTTGAATATTATAAGAGTAATATTTACCTTAAAATTAAGAGCTAAATGCAGTCTCCCCTTTACTTGCCTCCTTTTTTTTCTTTCTTTCTTTTCAAGTTAATAAGACAAATAGAAACTGTGTCTGAAATTTTAACATTACATCTTTAAACCCCTGACTGCTACAAAAACCTGACACTGGAGACTTTTAGCCTTTAATCATTCTAATAAATGTTTCATTATCCGGCAGAAAGCTCTCACACTCTGTCTCCTCCTTTCCTGTGTCAAACGTCTCCCTGCTTATGAGCAACAAGAAACAGGTGACCTCATATTTTCATATATATGCATTTTTTAGTTTAGTTACTTTTTATCCTCTTTATAAATTTAAACTTTATATCTTTTGTTGGACTAAATGCAGGTGATGACACCTGGTCAGCCCTATCAGATCACACTGGACCTGGAAATGCCAGAATCTCCGACCAATATGGAACTAGGAATGTTCCTGGTGAAGATGTCGTGTTACTCCCATGATGGACTGACTGTTGATTCTTCAATGCAAACTGTGTGTACATACATAAAACACATACTAATCATAATACACAACCATCTTCCACACCTCTGCAAGTACAGCACCACAAATAATAAAATACTCGCCAAGAATACCTTTTGCTGAACTACATTTTTTGTGATGATTATAGACAATGCTTCACTATCGCTCATACCTGCTGCAGACCCTGGAGACTCTGATGTTGCTTCCTTTGATGTTGATGGGAGTTATTGAGCAAAAGCAGCATGTGCTGGTTGAGCTTTACTCTTCTTATATAGACAGCGCAGTAAGTACTGGCCTGCACTCAGACACAGGGAGATGGATATGACTTACAGTAATAACAAGCCATGTAATATGATCACGTTACTATATTGTTTTAAATGTAAAAATATTTGATATTATCGAAAAATCATTTGATCAGGGTGTGTTATGACCATTTCACGTTCCACAAAACACAAAGGTTTAATCCCATATCCATACTAAATGAGAATGAGAGTCCATAAAATAACAATTTTAAACATTCTGTAACTGTAACATTCTGTACTGTCTGATAGTTTTAAAAATGTGCACTGGAAAATCATGTATTTGTATTGGTTTTGGTCTATAAATAATGTAATTGCTCACGCCAATAAGAGATGCAGCAGAACCCAAATACTGTACGGAGGAACTTTGCTAACTAATTAATCTCCTCTCATTAGGGACGTACAGATAGTGATTATTCAGTTGTAAAGACTACAATGTAATTGATGCTCTTCACGACTGTGTTTTGACCAAAGTTGCTTCTGTGCTGAACACACACGTCACAATGTTAATCTGTTAGATATAGAAAAACAATAGTTCCTTCATTAGTTGATTTCTCCCTACTACTGCAATATGCTAATTTTGTAAGAGGCCAGTGTGAGAGTTCGGAGTGATACAGAGCTACTCTGAAAATTGTTCAACTATTTGCTTTGTTGCAGGGAAAATATTGAAAAATTATCATTGGAACTATGCATTACATACTGTACCGTATACAATACAATATGTCATCTGTACAGTATTTTGATACTTCTTGCAAAAAAAATGCCAGGTTTGTTATATGGTAAATATATACAGTACCAGTCAAAGCTTCTAGGATAATACTGGATTTATTTATTTATTTATTTATTTATTTTACTATTAATTTATCGGTTATTTCAAGACAGGTTGAATAGTTGTTCTGGAATAGTTCTTGCAAGAACAGTACTGTAAGTGTGTTTGCAAAACCCATTAAGCACCATGATGAAACTGGCTCTCAGGAAGACCTTCCCAGCATAGCAAGCAAACTTTCTTCCTTGCCCGGGATTATCATTTATAGACAAACAGCCTTCTTTAAAATGTTTGCACCATTCAAATGTTTTAATGTAGCTAGTTTAGTATTAAGTAATGATTACCAAATAGTGCTTCTGTAAATCAATCATTCACAAGAGATTTCCTGGTTTGACTATATATTTGACTCAGCCTTGTATTTCCCTTGTATTGGTTAGAACTGTCGCCTGGTTCATCTGATGACCAGACTTGATTCCTGACTCTGTGTTCATGGAGTTTGCATGTTCTCCCCGTGCTTGTTAGGTTTCCTCCCACAGTCCAAAGACATGCAGATTAGGCTAATTGGCATGTATGTGTGTGTTTGCCTTGTGATGGATTTGTGTTTGCCTTATGCCCTAAGTCTCCTGGGAAAGCTCCAAGCCCCCCGCGACCCCACTGTATATACAGGATAAAGCAGTATAGACAATATGAGTGAGTGAGAGTGAGTGAGTTTTGGTAGACTTTACTACTATGTCCACAATAAAGCAGGTATAACAGACCACTTTAAGACCACTTTAATGTTTGCAGATGCAGGAGATGTACATGCAACATGATTGCAAATAAACCTAGCCTGGTAACCGGATGCTACTGTATCTACCAGTGTTGAGTGGAACGCAGTAGAATACTTGGATTACTTTTTTGATGTAATGAGTAATCTAACGCGTTAGCTCTGCCATTCAAGTTCTCAGTTACTTAGTTACTTTTTTAAAAATGTAATCCATTATTCAGACAATTTATGTAATCTGTGAGCCAGACAGCAGTCTGTGTGTGAAAAAGTCGTCCTACAAGCCCCGCCCCCGATAACCCGCCCCCTTTTGTTATTCCTGCTGTTATACCCCTATCTCACCTATGCGGTTTGACTATGCGATGACCGACGCGCGGAAAGATAGAAACCTAATCACAGCGCCAAAACCCGCGGTGAATCATGATGAATCGTGCTTACAGCCACCGTGCGAAACCGTGTAGGTGAAATAGGAGTATTAGTGGTTAACAGATTATGGGCCAAACTTCGCTGAGTGATGATGGTAGAATAATTATAAAGGTCTTGACTAAAACAACATGCATGAGGAAGCACAAAGGAGTTTTCGTTTTCTGCAGTGGAAAAGTACTCTAACTAGTTACTTTTATCAGAAAGTAACGCAGTAATGTAACGGATTACTTTTTGAAGACCATAATTTTGTAATATAATTAATTACTTTAAAAATTAACGTCCCCCAACGCTGCTACCTACAGGAGTTATAATCTGACTGAAGAATCTATCAAAAATTACATCTCTACAATACAAAATGTATGTCTCTTTCATCTGCAAACATTAAAGTGGTTATCTGACTTTGAAGAATCAATCAATAATTTAAGACATTTTAGTAATCAGATTTACATCAGCTTAAATCATGGCCGCTTATTATGATGGAGAAATACTGGTGAAATCCAGCGAATGTTACACAGCTAAAGTTTCACTAACTACAATTGACTACAGTTTACAGTTTATACTGTCTATACCTTATATTTAAGTTTAAACTGTAAGCGGTAGTTAGCTTAGCTTCCTACATTACAATATGCCAGCCTTTTTGGATGGAGGCAAAGTTGCACCTTTCAGTTCGGTTCCAGTTCATTCAATTTACTTGGAAAATTGTCTTCTTCTTTGTTGTTTTTGACTTTTCATTATTTCACTATTGATTACTTGCCTATAAGGTATGAGATTTAAATTTATATATTGTTTTAAGACATTGGCAACAGGCAGAATAGACCTACAAGTGTAAGAGTTTCTGAGTTTGCACATTCAGTTTCCTTGTTCCTCTTTCTTCCTTTCTGTCTGCAGTATAAGCTTGCCACTGGAGCTGTTATAGAAATCCACTCTCAGCGAGTTCAGATTTACAAAGCCCAGCTATACATTCATGCTCACTTCAGTGGCGTCAGGTTTGTATATGTGTGTGTTTGTGTGTGAGACACACAGAGAGAGAGAGAGAGAGAGAGAGAGAGAGAGAGAGAGAGAGATCTTTAAACGCTGACTGAAGTTTCTCACTACAGGTATGTCCTCTATTACTTCCCGTTCACATCAGCCGTGGTTGGAGTGATGACTAACTTTATGTTCCTCACTGGCATCATCCTGATTGGCTTTGTGCAGGACAGCAGCTTGTGGACACGTCTATTTGTATGTAAAGTGAAACCCATGACATTATTTCTCTGCATTATGATATTTTCATTTCATCATACTTCTCCATGGACTTGGTGTTAATTACAGTTTGGCGTATGGAATAAACCTAACGTGAGGAGAGATGATATGCAAGGAAATGCATATCAGTGTGAGAGGAACACACGCTGCACAGGTAACTAATCTACACACATTTATTAATATACACATCACGTTAAAAAATGACAGAACTCCCAAACAGGTGTTGTATTTATTTATTTATTTTTATTTTATTTTATTAATTTTTTTTAGAAGAAAAGACATATTTGTTGGATCCATCCAAAATAAGATCCAGTGGCATCGAGGATTCCAGTTCTGACCAGATGGAGGGCATTTTTGATGCAGAAGTAAAGGAGACAACTAAGACAGATGATCTTTCTGACCTTTATGATTAGCGGGTTTAATATGAGGAGTGGAGGAGCAGAGGGGGTTGAAGCATTGATTTTTGATTGATGGATTGTCAGCTTAAGCTCCTAAGGCCAAACAGATGGAGAGGTTTAAATAATAAGAGCAAGTGGTATGAGCAGCAAAGGGAAAAGCAAGCTGGAGTTTTATAGCCTGGGTTTCACTGCAAAAACTGTAAATGCTGGCCCTGATTTATTAAGCTGAATATAAGTGAATTTACTAAGAACTATTTTAAATGAAAATTCCATTTGTTCAGAAAAGGTTTATGTAATAATCAATAATGAGTTTGAGTAAAACTCTTATTAAAATATAGATAAAATAACTATTTTTATTTGTGTAGACATAAAAACAATCTGTCTTGAATAGAAATTGCTTTTCTATTTTGTCATCATTCTGGCTTTCATCTATACTGTAGGCCAGCTTTATTTTATGGGGTTTTGTGGGCATCACTACATGCAAATCAACTGTGACATGCATGTGTTTTGCACATCATAGGCATTTATTAACATGCATGCACAAGAATCCGTGTTACCATTTTACCTTTCGTAAATCTGGCGCATAAATGTGTAGTTTGTTGTGGCCTAGAAAAAGATGCACACCAACTTTTAATCAATGAAGCCCAGGGGGTGCATGAACGAATTAGTAATAAATTGTGTTTAACTTGACTGACAAAATGCTTTCTTTTGTCACACTTAGCCAATATACTGAAAATTAAAGATTCTGATTGGAACTGAAAGTAGCTCTTCAGAAGTAACAGTATAAAAAAAACATTTCTGCTTCACAAAGAACCTTTCAATGGGGAAAATTTTATATAAAGAGGCAAAGTAAAGAAAGTTTTTAAAAGAACCTTAAAAAAAAACATTCCATGTTTTTCGAGGAATAAATTGGTACGTTTATATTGCAATATTGTGTATGCTGGAGAAATAAATGAAAAACAGTAGTTATCTATCATTTAATTTATTTTTAAAATCGATCTACGGCATTGTGACAAAACAAAAATGACAAATGGATTTTAAGAATAGTGTCTTTTTTTATAGTCCCCTATAATTTTTTTCAAATATTGCTTAAAAAATGAAAAGCTTTTGTTTAGCTGATGGGTATCCAAAGTTACAGACATTATCAGGTCAACCATTAGAAATTATGGACAGCAGGACAACATTTTCCAAATTGGGCTCCTCATCAAACACCCACTGCAGCACCACCACCACCCACGCAACCCAAGCTCTAATAGAACATGAGTCATTTTAAATCAGCGTTATTATAGTAATACACAGGTGAAGTCTCAAATGAGAATTTGCAAATCCAGGGTTACAGTCCCATCCAGGCAATGCTGTGTTTTGTATACATCTACTTAATATGATTATAAAGAACAAAGGTGAAATCAGTATTTTAGAACACGGTGAAAAATGAATCAATCAGCAATATTAGTGAAATCAACAAATTCTGATTAGAGGAAAGTAAAAGCAAACACTAATTGAAGAAATTACTGCAAAGCATTGGATGCTTGAGATAAGATGGAATTATGGCAGGATAATAATAATAATAATAATAATAATAATAATAATAATAATAATAATAATTTAAGCATCAGCTGACCCATATACTGCATATAGATTATTTTATTGTAACCATCTTTACAGCTGTATTCTTTGACTTGTGATATTTTGCTCACTAGTGTTTAGATCCAAATGCAATACTTTTTTGCAGCAAAGTCTATGATAATATCCTTTAACTGGAGTAAATCCATTGAGCACTTCTTGTCTCATTGTGGAGCGCATATACAGTAGTTTTTATTATAGAGCACATACAGTATAGTTTTAAATATTAGCATTTCGCAGACACCCTTATCCAGAGTGACTTACATTTTATTTTATTTCATTTCATTATTAGCAGTTGAGAATTAAGGGCCATGCTCAAGAATGCAATTTGGTTGTGTTGGGGTTTGATGCCGGAACCTTCAGGACTGTAGTTCAATGCCTTAACCACTGAGCTACAGTACCCCTACCCAAGGTTAATTTTTTCTGAATGCAGAGCCCTCAAGCCCCTATCACCAATAACGTGACTGACCAAGCTTGCCAACTTCACCTATTTCACAATAACACAGGGGGGGACAAGTTTGACCCAGGACACAGGACAACTAATTTTTGAAGTTTGCATGTGCTTGCCATACTTGATGGGTTTCACTGGGTACACTGCCCACAGTCCATAGACATGCAGATTAAGCTTTAAGATTAATTTACAAGTGTGTGCTTTTGTGCCCTGTGATGGCCTGGCACCGTCAAACACCCTGTATATACATTACATTCTCTTTTAAGACAGATGGTAGAAAGGGAATGGTTTTGATCACCAACTAGCCTAGAAATGACAAATCACATTCAATAAAACTCACAATTCTGTTTCTGTTTAGCATTTCTCTGTTAGTCAAAGAGAAATTGATCCAATATTTATTCATATACAGATCTTTCCCACAGAAAAGGGAAGCTGAGCAGGAAAGACTTTTAGGAGCATGCAGCATAGGAGACATATACATGATATTTTAAAAAGGAACAAAACACAAGGTACCATAAAAAATGCTGTTGATAATATGTATAAAGGAATTTGTTTAACATACTGTAAGCATATATATAAAATTATGGCTTCTGCTAATGTGTACTGCTGTTAACACATGGAGCACTTCTGTTCCATTCATTTGTGTCTGAAGAGTCAGATAAGATATTCAGCTGTTTACTTCACATGCAGCTGCTACATTGGCTGCATTACCCTGCCAGATATAAAAAAGGAGCCAGATCAAAGCCACAACTCTGAAAATATATGCTGCCTGTCCAAAGAAGAGTCGCACATGCTAATAATTCATTCAACAGCCTTTGGCTTTGATTACACCATGCAACATGGTGGCCAATTCATGTGTGAAAATGATTCCTTATGCTCCCAGAACCACTCTTCTACTGTTTGAGTCCAACTATTTGAGTTATCAATTTCTTACAACAAGAAGTCAATGTTAGGTTCAATACCAAAACAACAGACTAACAGTGCCTCTAACATCAGCCTTCGCCATTCAGCCAACTAATGTCAACTAACGTTAGCTGTACGCTAGCTTATTTCGACATGAAGGTAATAAATGTCTAAATAAGCTACTGTAGGAAAACAAGCAATAATTCAGCAGTAGTAATTAATACCTACCAACAGCTTACCTCAATGACAGCTCTTGATAGACAGGATCTAATGCAGACAGCCTCGGGGTAAAAGCAGCGTGGAAAAAAATGGTGGACAAATGGGAGATGGAGAAATATCACCAGGAAGTAGGTGAGGCAGACAAATGCTTCTTATCATATTTAATGATCTTGATTTCTTTATTATTATTATTATTATTATTATTATTATTATTATTATTATTATTACTAAGAGTAGTAGGAGGAGGAGGAGCACCCGACAATTGCATTTTTGAAAAGCGGCAAAATTTGCCTATTACCCGACTCGGGACCACGCGGCCATATCATGCTCAATTTGGCACACAACTCCACAAACCCTGCATCAAAACATTCGGCCTGGACTCAGCATGTCCATCTGCTGCACTCCTCATGGTTGTAAATAGTGATTATACTTTACGAGTCCAGCAGCCGGACATGCTGATTGAGGAGAAGCAAAACTGCACTGCCTAGGGCCGTTAGGTTGCTGGAAACCTCCAGCAGCTGCGAAAACATTACTTCTGGAAGCATTTTAAGCTGATCCTACTGACATACAAATTTAATATACAATATACAGATTCAGAATACATACAGAATGTTTAGAACTTGTGTATCATGGCACCAGAAGATATTCAACACTTACAGTAACCCATACAAAGTACAGCATTTCCACAGGCTTCCACACGCCTACAACCCACATGCTGATGAGCTCAAACAAGCGCTCCAAGAATTCTCTTTCCAACTTCATGGAAGAAAGACAACAAACTCAATTGATACCATGTCATATCAGGGTTAAGAATATATGGAAGACAAAAGGAGAAGAGGTGGACCATACAGGAAAGCATCACTTAAATCTCCAGATAAAACACAAAAGGGAAGCATCGCAAAAATCTGTGATGTAATCACACGTTTAGAATCTGTCTTTTTATACTGGTATTTGCAAGCTTACCTGGGCAAGCTTACAATCGAGTCCTGATTAAAAGGCTAGGAATCCTTGGAATTGAATAAGACTTACAGGCCAGGTGCACACCAGCCACTTCCTGTTAAATAAACAACGAAAAATCTGAAAGACTCGTTTTGGATATGGTCTTCAACTTGTTTGCTCGTTTCAAGCCCTAGAAAGGAGTATGTCAGTCGGAGTATGTCCATTACTCTACTAAAGACACTAAGTGCACTACATGGGCCAAATGGGTTTTCCAAATTCATCTTCATCAAGTTATTTACATTCTGTCCTAAGAATGTCCTTAATACTTAGCAGACTGTTATTATTATAAACCAGAAAATTAGCCAGTCTGGCTAGATTTGCGTCATCGCCCTTTTTGCTTTCTGTTTAACTACAACAATCTTTTAAAACCTAAAAATGGAAATTTTGTGCACAAAAACTACTTCTGATGTTACCTGGCTGTAAAGCTGCTGGCAGACACAGGAAGATCTTACGGGAAGCAGAGTCAGAATATACAGTAATAGCACACAATATTAAAGCAGAGTGTAAATACCTGTGGAATAACAGAAGCTAAACAAAGGCTTTACTCACTGAGAGCAGCTGATGGAGAGCATGCAGCTTCATGCCAATATCAACCCCCTCTGTCTTAAAGATGGTAGCTACAGTAAGACACAAGAAGAATAAATGCTTAGACATACATTACAGCATTCTCCTCTGGTGAAAGACTGTCCTCATTTTCCTGTAAGTGAAAGATTAGTGAAGTATTATTAAATCACAGAGAAAGTCTTAGTAGATCCACATCAGGTCTGAAATACAGATCTACCTGGCTGACGTCCTGAAGAGAGTCAGGCACATGTTCCCGCACCCAAGTGAATGTGTCCACCTGACCATCTCTAGGTGCAGGTCAACTTTTTAAAGGCTTACTGTTAACTAAAACAGTAAATGTACATTCAAATCCATATCTACAGTACATATCCACTTCATAAGAGGGTAAACTGACCACTTAATAGGAAAAGAATTCTGTAACCCTCCCAAATACATCTTTATGAGAAGAATTGAAAGAATGATCATTGCATAATAATAATCATTGCATTTAAATGTTTTGTCAGTGGGGGTGGCAAGGGAACCCCTGCAAATGAAAATTACAGTAGATTTATCTCAGCATCTATTTCCCATAGGTCACATAAGCTCATCTAATAATTTAAATAAATTCGCTTCATCAGAGTAATAAAGACTGTGATCACATAGTGAGTCAAATATTGTGTGTCTCTGGATTTACACCAACAGAGATTCTCTGGAGCCCTTATCATTCCCTAGCAGTACAGTATTTCAGTATCATGTCCACTGACTGGAAATAAATCAAATAGAAAATACAGTAGAAGTTCTAAAGAAGAGTTTTTTTTTATTTAATTCTCAGCTGCAGCACTGCCGATATTATTATTATTATTATTATTATTATTATTATTATTATTATTATATTATTATTATTGCTGTTGTTGTTGTTGTTGTTGTTGTTGTTGTTACCTGAATCTGTACTAAGTATGGAACTTATTGTATCTTAAGCACATCAAAGTGTGCTTTATACTGAGCACTGGCAGCACTACAAATTCAAACACTACAAACTACATTATTCATGCTATATTTTTGCAGCGCATACCCATTATCTACACAGAACACAAGCCATATTTCAGTCAGCAGTGCACAGTGTGCCATCAGTTTGAATCCAAGGTTTGTGAAAAGATATTCAACTTGTGTTTAAATGGCTATTTTTTTAAAGGTACAAATCAAGTCATAAACTTCTATTTTAGTTTTTTTTTTTTAATTATTAAAAAAATTAAGAAATAAGATATATGACCTTATAACTAAGATATATGATGTCATAATTATTCATTCATTCGTTCTTTTTATTATTATTATTCATTCATCCCTCAAAAAATCATGAATCATAATAAAGATTTCCTTGAAGCAAGTGCTAGCATATCCTTAAATAAAATTCTGAACATGAAAGATCCAGGGATTCAAGATTAGGAGACAAGGTCTAATTCTTCGTATGTGTTATAAATACTGGAATAGACGTCTCAATTTGCATACTGTGCACCGCAGCGTTTCCACATGCTGAGCTACAGGAACATTTGAAAAGAGATTTCATGTTCTGATGTACTTAATATTTCTTGGAAAGTCAATTACACATGCTAAACATTCACCACTGCTACTAATAATATTCCTACTACTAATTCTACTACTACTACATATTATTATTGTTGTTATTATTATTATTATTAATAATAATAATAATAATAATACTTACGTACATACATACATACATACATACATACATACATACATACATACATACAAATCGACTTTGCCCAACTTGTTCAGATAAGTTAATAGAAATTTTAATCCGTCCATCCATCCATCCATCCATCTAGGTACCTCTGTAACCCAACTAGTGACCATGGACCTTGTATTTATTCCCATTGTGTACAACCGTGGTAGGACCTCCAGTCAACATACCTTCACACAACAGTTCTTTGGACTGTGCAAAAAAAAAACGGAGAACCTGGAGGAAACCCACCAAGTATGGGGAGAACATGCAATCTCCAAGCACACAGACCCAGCAAACCCGGGACCCGGAGAAGCAAGGAGTCAGGGCTAACAACTAAGCCACCATCCTGCCATAAATAAATAAATAAATAAATACATAAATACATAAATCTAAATGGGTATCCTGGAAACATAAGACATCTACTACATGTTACTACATCTACTGCTTTTATTACTTATCCTAAAATATTTTTATTTATTAGCAGATCAGAATATGCACACGTTTCATACGCAGTGGGTTTTCTTAGTTTAGCTGGTCATAGATATAAAAAAAAATTATCCAGTATGAATATCATTTGAGTTTCATACGGACTACACTAAAAGGGAGAGAACGTAGTGTAGATGAACTGTGCAGAAAAATTTTTTGTTTACATGTCAGATTGTCTTATACAGTATTAGTCCACAGGCCAACGTGTTTTTATGCCGAATTCATTACCTCCAGGTTAGTTTATCTAGGAGTCACTGCCGTGTGGAAACTTCATGATGTCACAGCATGCAAATGCACGGCTGTGGATGTTGATACTAAAGCCTTTGAGCTGAACCAAAGAGCATACTCCGATAAGATTCTGACTTGCCCCCGGACCTGGTGTGTCAAACTTGGATACATGAATCTGTATTTTGTATGATATTAAATTACATCACCATCAGATTAGGTAAAATGGGTATTTCCTCTATTTCTGTTTATCTTTAAGTACACAGATTATTGATTATGCTTCTCTATTTATTGTGATGTAACCTAAAAAACCTTTTCTTTTTTTTTTTCATTATTAACTCTTCACCTGGATCCAATTTTTGGATTATTGCACTTTTTATTTTTGCTATGGGAATTGTATTTGCCAGCCTAGGTCCATGAAAGCCTGGAATTTACTTCAAGAAATATGAGCACATCAATGGACATGCCTGCCGGAGATGAATCAGGAAGATTAAGCAAAGCTGAAAATGTTGAGCCTTTGAGAAATCAGTTGACAGCAGAAGGTGAGAAAATAGGTGCATTTGAGAACAATTGCATGAAGGAAGCATTATTCGCTGCACAGAGGTCAAAGCCCAAACTTGTGTCTGCTCAGGCTGTGCTCTCATCCAGACTAGAACCAGAGACTATTCAAAAAGAACTGTTTGTAACAGCATCAGAAAAGCCAGCGGACAGGGAGCCTAACAGTTTGCAGAACTGGTCTGAAACCAACAATGGCGAAAAAGAGAAAGACAGAAAAAAAGAAAATACAAAACACATTGCTGATCAAGGGGGCTCCTTTTCTGGTGAAGTGTCCAGAAAGTATATGTGGCGAGCCGGACACAGGGAAAGATGGAGAGGGATGAGAAGAGAGAGGCTGGAGGGTAGCGCAGAGGAAGAGGCCAACACTGGTGTGAAAGAAGTGAATCGAGGTATTAGATTGAAGCACCAACAAAGGCAGTGGGGATCTAAGGATGCACAAGATGAAGAGTCAGAAAAGGATGTAACAGGGCTGAGAGGGGCAGAGCAAGGAAATATCAACGGGGACGCAGAGATGAGAGGAACGGCCCCTCACCGCATATTCTCGAAGGTTTTCGCCACATCTTTTGCCTCGTCATCCTCCTCTTCATCATCGTCCTTCAACTACTCCTCAGCAGAAAGTGATGAGGTCTTCAGTGAGGGAGAGGAGATGGTGAAAAGGAAAGATGTGAGGAGGGTGAGTGGAATCACGGCATAATTCATTCACACTCATGCTATTAAAAAAAAGCAGCATGAACTACTGTACATATCTAAACTAACACCAAGACATGTTATCATTTTATTCAGATATAATCATAAAGGATGAGATAATTATACTGGGTGGCTTTTCAATATCCGTTTAACTTAAATAAGTGCATTTCTGAATGGAATATTGGACTTCTGTAATACTTCTGCTTTTTGAAAGAAAAATACTTTTTTTTTTTTTAAGCTTACTCTTACTGTCCTGCAGTCTATTTGCATGGTTTCTGAAAGAGAACTCTGACATTAAGCATTTGAATAAGTTATTTGCATAGCACGGCAGACATAGATAGTACGATTGTAGCCTATTACTCTTAAATTTAAAACGTTATTTGCTAAGACACCAACGTGTTAAAAGGTTTCCAGAAAGTATATGTGGCGAGCATATCAACTGTACATACAACGATGTATTGATGTCTTAATATTGATAATGGTATAGTAATCATAACCATATATAAAGAAAAACAAGGGGTCTTTTTCCGTTCTTAAATTGCATATCGATTTGAACAGTACTGTGTGTTTGCTGCATGTGGATGAAAGAAATCTGAAAGAGGTTTAAAGCAGAATAAATAAGTTTTATTATTTTATTATTATCTCCAAGCAGCTCAATGATCACAATCATAATCATATCACATATGAGCTTGGAGCACACACAAAATGATAGCTTCTTTTCTTCGCCAGTGTCGATCGTGGAGGACGTTTCTGACTATGATGCAGTGGTCGAAGCGCAGGCAAAATTCCTGGGTACAGCTAGCTGGACACCAAGGCACGTGACCTGTGCTTACACTGTTACATATGTTACATGTGATACCCACCATATTACAAATCTGATAAGGGAATTATTAAATGCAGCACATATAAAATAATCTACATGCAATTGCCTGATTATAATCAGGTAACATCCAGCTGGGTGAAGGTGGGGAGGTGCTGAAGAGATTCAACGAGGTGGAAGATACCTGCCTGCGGGCACTCATGTCTGATCCACTCCATCAGTTTGTGCCTCGCTATTATGGGAGCATCAGCAGGAACGGAGAGAAGTATATCCGTCTCGAGGACCTGCTGAGGGGTCTCAAGCAGCCTGTCATTATGGATTGCAAAATGGGAATTCGGTATGTATGCTGTTTATTGTTTTATGTTTTGTTTTTTTTATATCTACCACCTTTTATCATTTAAAATACAAAGTGCTGTATAATATTCATTGAAAAAGACATGAAATAAAAAAAAGAGCAAATAATATATGTAAAAGCAGTGGCAGAAAGAAGATACAGTAATAACAATATACAGTCATGTTCAAAAGTTAGTACACCCTATTTTAATTCTATGTTTTTTGTGGGCAAAAAGACATAATAAAAATTATCTGATTGTATCGGGTCTTAGTATTGCGGCAAATACAACCTCAGAGGAATAACAACATGTAACTTTTTACTGTTCTATTATTTATATAATAAAAAAAATTAATTGTTGGAAATGGTTTTATGACCAGATTGATGTGCAGCAAACATTGCTTCTCGAAGGCTTTGCTTATGTCTTTACCTCTTAGCATTGTGTTAGCATGCACCAGTATGATCTTGACCAGCAAACTGCCAAAACTTCAGGTCTGCACACCGGCTGATGATCAGTTAATAAAGAGCTAATGATTAGGAGCACTTGGCTGCAAATTACCTTCTTAAATCCTGTAGAAGCAGTAAGGGGGTACTTAGTATTGCCTATGTTTTTTCCCTTTGTTAAACAAATAGCAAACAGTGAAAAAAAGTTAAAAGACGTTCTACAATCAGTACAATTACTATAGTTTACACACAAAAAAAATTCAAAGAGGAGTACTAACTTTTAAACATTACTGTATGATGTGAAAATATACCGTATATTAAAAGCATGTTAAAAGTATTTTTTATTCTGTATGTTGAATGTGCAGAATCATAGTACCAGATACATGATTTATAAAATATGAAGGATGTTCATGATTTTTGATTGTGCAGAATTGCAGAACACAGAAAACTTTATAAGAAACTACCTTTATTTCTATAAAAAAAAATCTTCAGCTACACTAACATACTTATCCCAACAATTTACTTGTGATTGGATACAATTTTTTAGTACGCCAAAACCATGATCCGACTGCCTGCTTCACATATAACACGCTGGCCTCCCAGGATCTCCTTTAATGAAAATGGCTTAGAGCGAGGTCAGGACTGTACAGTGGATGTGGCAATAACTCCCAGTCGAGTTCCTGTAATGTGTAGGTGTTTGTGAATGATTGTCTGTACAGTTCCCACAGGCAGATGTGTCTGAATGTTTACGAGAACGACTACAGTGGCTCTGAGCCACCTTGGCAGGGATTGTGATTCACAGATATACAGCCGTTTTTAAATATTTGCAGCAAATGTTTTACTGCGGCCAAGAGTCTCGTCACTGTACTGCAGTTGTAGTCTTCTGTGAATTTTACATCTTCATTCACGAGAAATTTCATCACGGTCCCAGTTTGACTTGAACACCCCTCATAGTCTATTAGGTATTTAGACAGCTGTAGAATGGAAAAGATGACAGAAATCGATGGAAGGTGAAAAACCATAGACAC
Organism: Clarias magur; assembly: GCA_013621035.1. NCBI lineage: Eukaryota > Metazoa > Chordata > Actinopteri > Siluriformes > Clariidae > Clarias > Clarias magur. The sequence goes on along the minus strand of QNUK01000141.1, from coordinate 1,166,464 downwards.
CGATGGAAAGAGTGACCATGGATGAAAAATAAACTATATTTAAAAATTGATAGAATCAGATCTCTGATGCTGAGTTTTGCATGTTCTCCTAGTGTTTGTGCATCCTCGTGTCTACACTAAATTGTATCACATCTATGGACAATCAGTCACCTTCCACCACGTGCTGCTGAGATAAGCCCCAAAACTTAAATAAATCAGGAAAAATATATAATTTTGACTTTTCTAACAGAAACTGCCACTGTAGTAATGCTAAAAGTCTCATATTTTAAGTCACATTTTTATTATTGCTTAATTTTATATAAGTTGTTTGCTGTAGATGTACTGTAAACAATGCATTACAGTCATCAAGGTGATAAAAACATACTGTAATGAATGGGTAAATTTCTTGCCAATGTTTAACATGAGATAAGGTCTGTATGGATACAGTATATAAAGCCATAGTGGTTTATAACATTTTTGGGCTAAAGTCAAAGACCCAGCCAATAATGACTTTGTGTGTGAGGCACTGATGCAACAGAACCATATCATATCCATAGTGAGCTGTATATTTTACCCAATTTCATAGCAAGAGGAAAGTAAACAATGATTTCCATAACAAGTGAAGCATGATAACGTGAAGCAAAATGTTCTGTTTAGTGCCCTTCACAGTAAGTCATTTACATAGATGCAGGTACTCCATGAAGAGCCCTGGTTTTCACCTGTCAGAACTGGATATGCTTAGATACTCAGGTGAAATCTCTACTGCTTATCTGTACTGTCATTTTAGCAGCTTTCAAGCAGATCACATTAGTGCACAGTGTAAAGGACATTATATCAGTGAAATCATTTCTGACATTCAGCAGAGAACCCAATTTCTATATGAGATATCCTGTGTATGGCCAAATGTTGACACCTGCCTGTCACACCTAAATGTGCTTGTGTAATATCCCATTCCAGATTTAATCCCCTTTTACTGTGATATTAACCTCCACTCTTCGTGGTAGGATTTTCACTAGATTTACTATGAGGATTTGTGCTCCCCAGCCATAACAGCAGTAGTGAAGTTGGGCTCTGATGATGGGTGAGGAGGCCCAGAGTTGCAGTTCAAACCAAATGTCTTCAGTGGATGTAGGCCACTCAAGAGCATCCACTCCAAAATATGTCTTTACAAGCCCTTAATTGTGCACAGTGTTACTGTCATGCTAAAAGGGGTTTTAGGTCTCTTAGTTCCAGTGAAGGAAAATTGTAATGCTGCATTATACAGAGGCGTCCTAGACAGATGTGTGCTTCATACTTTGTGGCAACAGTTTGAGGCAAGCCTACAGTAGGTATAGGTGTAATAGTCAGATGTCCACATATTTTTTGCCTTTTTGTGTAATTATATAACATGGATCAGCAGTGCGTCACCATCTTAGTTGAATCCATCTCACACTCAGGCTGGGTGGTGGACTATTTTTGTCCCTGGTGTTGAATTAACTGAATCAAAAGAAGCTCAAAGTAGTGTTGGCCTTTTAGTATTGAGGGTGAGTCAAAAAATTATCTGTACTCTGACCGTAGAATTTATTTTAATGCACTTTTTGAAAAGACAAATACATAGTTTTTCAATAGAATCTCCTTGCTTTTCAATATTTTCAGAAGTCAATATTTGCACTCGTAGGGCTACTTTTAGGGGACGGAAGAGGTGAAAGTCTAATGGAGTCAGTGCATTGTCATGCAAGATCACCTTGCCTTTGGATAGCAGTCATCTGCGTTTAATTCAAAGTTTAGCTTTTCAGAAAGCATCTCACTGTAATGAGCACTGTGGATTGTTCAACCTTTTACCTGATAATGTTCCAATACTGACCCTTGAGAATTACAGAAAACTGTAAGCTTTCATTTTCCAACTGATGTTTGACTTTTGAACTTGATCTTGTGTGGCGATTGAGGTTGTTTCGCCCTTTACTCTCAGGCTCGTAGTGATGAGTCCATGTCTTGTCACCAGTAATGATTCTCTTAAAGAATCTTCCTTAGCGTATCAATGAAAAATTTGTCTGCAGATATCTAAATGACACACTGTGAATTGTTTTGGCACCAGGGCTCCCTCTCCCTCCCCCACACTGCGTCTTTGTATGCTGTAGTATTAATGCTGCATTCATTATGTCTTGAAAGTTTGCAATTTGCAAGTAGTAATAAAATAATTTTCCACCATGGGGTCATTCAGTGTGTGATGTGGAGGAAAAAAATTAATGACTCTATGCAAGTGTGTCTTTTGTTTACTCTGTCAGTGCCAGTAAGCACCATTTGGAATGAAAAAAACATAGCAAGCTAGCCAGCAGAATGAGTAGCTTAGTCAAAAACATTAGTGGTAACTTTTTTCATGATCAACACATGCTGATCTTTTTTCATGCAAATCACAAGTGGGGCATCCATTTATGCTCGCACCGCAGTTACAAATGAACTGATGTAACACATTCACACCTGCACACCAGTGACTAGGGAGACGATAACCTTGAACAGAAAGCGTTGATAAGATACTGTAAAGTTTTAGTGCGGATCATTTCCGACTCAATCTCGTACAATTTTAAAACTATTTTTAAAATAATAGCTTCGATCTACCCTAAAACTATGCTAGTATGGTTGACTGTTCAAATACATGTGTACTCGTTGAAGTATTTCCCTGCTTATGTTGGTGCCTTTCTCTTAGCACCTTTCAGGAGGAGGAGATTGTTAAAGCAAGAACCAAAGCTAGCATCCGAACTGATATGTACCAGAAGATGGTGAAAGTCGATCCCACAGCTCCTACAGAAGAAGAACATGCACAGAGGGGGGTGACAAAGCTGCGCTACATGCAGTGGAGAGACGACACAAGTAGCACATCAACATTAGGATTCCGCATTGAAGGCATAATGGTACAACTCAGAGAAGTGCAATTCTTTCTTGGAGTTTCATGAACATACATCTTATGATCTATTCTCCTTTTTGTGCTTTTCAGACAGAGAATGGGATTGTGCTACGGGATTTTAATAAAACCCAGAGCAAAGAGCAAGTTACAGAGACCCTGCTATTATTTACCAAGAGGCAGGCACACATTCTAGTAAGTTACTGTTGTTATATCCTTTATATGCTTTTATGGTCAGTAAAACCATGCATAGAGTGACCAAAAATATGTGGACACCGGGCTCACACCAATATGTACTGTAGGCATTCCCCAAACCATTACCACAAATGTGGAAACATTCCCTTGTATAAAACATCTTTGTATTCCTGTTGCACTATGTCTTGTAAGTGGCAATTTGCAAGTACTGTAGTATTTTAGTATATATTGTAGTATAGTACTATGGGACATTCAGTGTGTGATGTGAAGGGGAAAAAATTAATGACTCTATATAATGTAAATGTGCCTTTTGTTTACTCTATCAGTGAGAGTAAGCACCATTTGGAATGAAAAAACATAGCAAGCTAGCTAGCAGAATGAGTAGCTTAGCCAATAACATTAGATAGCATTAGTGCTATTTTTTTCATGATTACTTTCTTAAAACTGCAATTATTATGATCAGTTTTACATATTTAAGCAGGTACAGCAGTACACAAGTCTTTCTTACATGACATCTCTGCCTGACATCCCTAAAATTCTTGTGAATGAATTGGCACAGATTGCCACAGGGATTTCCCAAAATCTAATAGGAAGCTTTCCCAGAATGTGACCTAGTTTCTAATTTTTAGTTTATTCTATTGCTTATTTTGCGCTAAAAAGAATATGTCGCTCTATACCGCATTATCCTGAGCCCTATAGACTGTATTGTCTGTCTATTAAAAAAAACAAATAATAGCTAAAATGCTCTGAGCTCTAAGGGCTACAACAGCAAAAGTGGATCTAACTTCATATTAAATGTCCATGGGTTAGGAAAGGGATGTTCAACAAGAACATTCGGTTGTGATGGATTCCTCATACCTTTGGCACTATATTCTATCCTGGATTTCTTTTGAATTTTTCTTTTGAATTTGTCAGCAATTATTATTTAGAAAGAGCAGAATTTCAGATTTCTAACATTTCCAAGTGCTAAAAGCTCCCCCTTGTGGAAAATCTTCAACCTGAGTTTGAGCCTTACTGGGCAGGTCCATGAGGTACTTGCTATCTAAATATTTCTAAATTCTTTTATCTCCTGCATGTTAGGAAGCCTATGTGTCCAGACTGGATGCTCTGAAGGAGGCATTAAAGGAATCAGAATTTTTCCAAAGCCATGAGGTTAAGTAGAGTTATTAGTTCTTTTCTTATTTTTCTACTCTTAGGAGTACAACTCTCCCTTCCATTAATACTGTATGGGCCTCTTAACAATTGCCCATCCTTCTTTCTATCCTTCCCCTAGGTAATAGGTGGCTCTCTTCTTTTCGTCCACGATCGCCCTACCAACAAAGCCAACATATGGATGATTGATTTTGGGAAGACCACACCAGTGCCCAGTAACGTGCATTTGAAGCATGACATTCCATGGGTTGAGGGAAACCGTGAAGATGGTTACCTTTTCGGGCTGGCATCCCTCATCTCTCTGCTGCATATTGCTATCAGTGAGGTTAGGGGACAAGACTTGGAGACCCACCAATCACAGACAGAACATGTATTGTCAGAAATTACTCAACACCAACCTCAGACAAATGAAGCAACAACAGACTTCTTAATGGAGCCTACAACCACAAACCATATGGACTGATGCTGGATAAAGTAATTGCAAATATCCTGTATATATGTAGATGTACTGTATACAATATACAACATATTCATTGCACACATGGTCAATCAAAAAAATTTAACACCTAGAGTATTTTGTGTTATTTTTTTTTTTACTGTTAAATCACTGATATTACTACAAAATAAACACAATGATACATAGTAGCAATTAAATAATGACCCCTAAATTATCATGGAATTTATTACCTGGTTGCCCCAGAAGCTAACAGGGCTGGAAATACAGTATATTTTTCTTCCTCCTTTTTCTTTTTTCTTTTTGTCCGATCTCCTTAAAGGCTAATGACTAGCAAGCTACATGTTTACTCCACAGAATGTACTGAGAATGCAGGCATAACTCAGACATAGTGTGTTCATCTAGCACTTTGATTTAGAGTCTGATCTGACCCATATACTGCCTGCAACCAAAACACAACTGGCCTTATTTTATTTATCAAGATGTATATGAATAGAAACCCAGTCACTTATATTATTTATATTAAAATAAGTTAAGCCTTTATTTGTCACATATACATTACAGTACAGTGAAATTCCTTCTTCGCATATCCCAGCGTAACTGGGGTCAGAGCGCAGGGTCAGCCATGATACAGTGCCCCTGGAGCACATAGGGTTAAGGGCCTTGCTCAAGGGCCCAACAGTGGCAACCTAGTGGAGCTGGAGATCGAACCGCCAATCTTCCGCTTGGTAACTCAGTGCCTAAGCCCTCTGCCCCATTATAAAAATTTTTATTATTCAATATATTTTATAATATAAAAACATGAAATATTATATTTTAAAAAACATAAAATATACACAAGGAAAGCCAACACAAATCAAAGAAAAAGGCTAAATAAAAGTAGTTATCAATTTAAACACTGGCAAATAAGAAGAGGATAGGCTGTAGGCTGTAAAACAAATTTAAAGTTTTGTAAATCCAATGGGGAAATATATTGTTCGATTTGCTATTCTAACCAAAGGTTTGTAGAATAATGTTATAAAAGTACATTTTGATGCTCTCAAAGTGATTCTTACTTTAAAAGTGAAACCAATCTATAATCCTGTATTTAACTGTAGTTATCTGAATATTGGATAACAATCATGCTGAGTTGTTTGTTGTTTATTATTGGCACCAAGAACTAGGGAGAGTAAAAGGCAATGATAAAAGTCTTTTAGAATGGAGGGTCACAGATCAGGGAAGGAAGCACTTAATGTTCTATATGAGAAAAACCAGGCTGGAAAGACAGCTTTAAAGGTCAGGGAAGCTGAGGAGACTGAAATCTATAGGTGGTGGTGATGAAACTTGCAGACGTCCAACTAAAGACACAGAGCGGTGCTGATGGGAACCATGTTGAGAAGAAAGAGTGTGTGGAAGTGCAGGATAAAGCACAGGATGAAGATGATAGAACAAATCAAGACAAGCTCAGGGAAGGTAGCATTAGGGGTTTTAAGAGGACTGCAAAATCAGCTTTAAGAAGCCAGGAACATGGGGGAAAAAATGTGGAAATTGGTGGTAAAATAACCTACTGGTTTCCAACCTCTGTTTAAACAGTGTTGGCACCAGGTAGGAGAGAAGAATTTCCCTGGTTTCCAAGTGTTTGCAAGTACTACATGATATAATACATGACATTGTTAGAAGCTCTTGACATTTACTATGTGTAGATGTGAAGACAAAGAGGGTATCCAGGGGGTTTACACAACATCAGTACATAGTTTATTTCAGGGGTCGCTGCTAGAGAAATCACTGAATAGGTTGAGGACCATTTCTGTTCACCAACAGGTGACTACAGAAATAAATAAAAGTTTAATTTATTCATTTAAATGAAGAGAACAATAGGCAGCGTCATCATCAACTTCTATGTCATACTGTGGGCATGTCACAGTTGTTCCTTGTGAAATGTAACAGTAGGCAGTGTCATCACCAACTTTTATCTCATACTGTGAATGTTCCACAGGCGTTCCTTACTGTATGTTACGGCAGTGTGAGGAGCAGCAGGAAGTTGACCACACAATCCATTCACAGGTAATGGTAGCACCGGTAGGCATCGGGATGTGCACACGGGCTGGAACTGCGAGTAAACCTCTAGTTAGCAAATGGAAAGTGAAATATCACCCAATGGAACCCAATGGAACCCAGTGTGGAATGCCAGTAAAGTGAGACCAGGAGGATCATGTGCTCGAGTGCTCTTGTGCAGGAAATATATGCAGGAAAGTCTAGATATGGTGGTGGCACAGTTCCAAGAACTACGGATAGTAGAAAGCAATGTTAAAAGTCTTTTAGAATGGGGAGTCACTGATCAGGGAAGGATTTAATGTTGTTTTTGAGGAAGACGGGACTCGAAAATCGGCTTTAAGCTCAGGAGAGTGAGATCAATATTTAGCGGTGATTGAAATCTAGAGAACTCCAGCTTAAGATGCAGTGCGGTGCTCAGTTCCTACTGAGAGGAAACATGTCAAGAAGAAAGAGTGTATGGAAGTACCGGATAAAGCAGACTAAGAGTTCGAGACAGAACAAGTCAAGACAAGATCGGGGAAGGAAACATTTTAAGGAAGACTGGACTTAAACATCGGCTTTAAGCGGACAGGAATATGATGGAGAGTGAGACCTACAGTTGGCGTATGTAATGTAACCAGCGGGATTCCTACTGTCGCTAAACAACAAAGAAGAAGAAAAATAAAAAGAATATAAAAAGAGAAATATGATAGTCTTTTGTATAAACATTTTATTATTTTACAATTGTTGTATTTTATTTATAGTATTTTAGGACAATTTGGCCATTTTATTGTGATGTCATCATTGTGACGTCATTGAGCTTGGGCCTTAAAAATTTAACGTTTTTAAATGAAAAAAAAAGTTAAATATGAGTGTTTTGTGTAAAAAATATTATTTTTTTCCTTTTTTCTTTTCTTTTCTTTATAGTATTTTACATATGTTTGGTCATTCATTTATTTGTGTGGGAGGCTCAACCCAGGCTAACACAGTCCCGCTATTCTTGTGACGTCAGTGTGTAAGGTTTGAACTCTCCCATTAGAAACTAACTCCAATTAAAAGAAGATGCTTCCCAATCGAAGGCGGTGCAATCTCACTGTGCACAAAGAGGTTGGCTCTGAAGGTGAGCAAACAATTTATTTAACTCTCCTAAAGTATTTAATTTTAAAAAAATGTACATTAATAAACGGTTAAACAAGTGAAATTGATCTGTTATGCGAGCGTAAAAAGAAAAAGAAATGTGGTTGCGGGTCGCGCGTAGAAAATTAATAAATAAAAAAATGTCCAGGGGTCAGCTTACCAACGTTAACTATTCAAGCTTGTAAACGTGTTTTGCACTAGCTAACATGCTAAACATTTAAAAATGTTTATTTATTAGTTAGTGGTTTGTTGTATGTAAGTAAGGCATGTGCCGTGATGTTGAGGATTTTATTTATTTCAGTTAAACTTTTTTAGCTTGATTAACACGTTTCATTGTGTTTTTATGGACTAAATTATGTTCTTGTTGATAAGATAACATTATACTTGAAAAAAAAAAAGGAACGAGCAAATTATTCACAACGGCTTTAATTAGGTAGACTAGACGAGACCCGGAAGTGACCGCCCATCGGGTGTGACGATTAATGATGTTCCCCTGGAAACACTGGCTTTTGGAGTTGTGTACAGTGTTTGCATGCAGTGACAGACAAATAAGGTTTAGTAGCGGGACTCGTTCAGGTCGTGTTTACGTAGAGTCGCTTAGCTTTTTGTTTTTGTTCAGAAGAAATAGCACTCGCGTCAAGCTGGCGGTGTTTTTAAGCTCGGATAATGGCGGACTTTGGCCGCTACTACTATGGTGAGTCTTCAAACACACTGTGACTGTTTGGGTTTGTTGCTTCTTTAGGTTTGCATGAAGACCCTGCTGTAAGGGAAGTCTGGATCAGTGACAGCTCTGCGGGTAAAAACAAACAAAATCACTCTCATGGTGATCATCTGTTTCCTGTTGTGCTGTTTTTAGATGTTTTGAGTTTATGTAGTAAGGTTAGACTTAATGCATAAAGGGATTGCGGACTTATGACTGCATCTAGTTTTTACATTTTGCATATTGTGATTCTGTGGCAAATTATGAATTTGGTTCAGGAAATCACGTTGATTAACCTGACATTCATACAGAGGATTGTGCTCTGTTTGGTTTAGATTGATTTAATGAACTCTTCTAATATTGTGCAATCATATAAACATGCTTAGCAATATTTTAGCTAAAATTATTAAGGATTCTTTATAGCGAAATTAGAGCAGTCCTTACAGTTTCAAATTTAAGAGATGTGATTTCTACTACTGTGAGAATATAAATGTATGTATGTATGTGTGTGTATGTGTGTATATATATATATATATATATATATATATATATATATATGCGCGCGAGAGAGAGAGAGAGGTGTGTGTGAGAATTTTTAGTGTTCCCTCACATTGTACTGCATTTACACCAATTTTGTTTTTGCATCAAGAGTTTTTTTTTTTCCATTGCAATAACAGTTGCTTGACAACCGTCCTTGTTAGGAGTGTTACCATGGTAACCATTCCCAAAGTCCTATCAATTTAAAATAAGCTCTGAGTAAAAATTAAAATCAGTACACTGCTAAGCAAAATGTGTTGTGCATGAATGCAACATATAAACAGAATATGATAATGTTCTGGAAATTATATAAATGTATATTTTTGTGCTCCAGAACATGATGCCATGGGGGGTGGCCCGCAGTTCCATAACCGTGATAGTCGTGGGCCGCCCAGGGGACATGTGCACGGCGGAAACATACATCAGAGACTACGAGGAGCTCCCGCAGGAGGCTTTGGCCCTAGCAGGGTTGTGCGAGAAGACAGAAATGTGAACATGAACAGTGGCCGGGGTGGGGCTTTCCGAGGGAGAATGTGAGTAAAAGCGTACCTGTGTGTTTGTGTGAGCAAACATTCTGTTATAATTTTTGGATAATGAGAGGAAGAGTTGGTTATTTAGATTATTAATTACTCTATTGCTGATATGTTTCTGCATTTAGTTTTTAAAAAATGGATGCTCTCTGTGTTTACACTATATGATCAAAAATATATTTACACCAGACCATCAGAGCTTTATGTAGGTCTTGCTCAAACTTTTAGAATAGTATTGCAAGCATGTGATTGTCATTTTTGAACATTTTTCCATGGTGTAGTATTGCACTATTTTCGCTGGAATTAAAAAACTCAAAAACATGTTCCAGCTAGGGCTGGGCAATTCATTAAAAATCAATTGAAACCCAAAGTTCAGAACCTCAGATTGGGGGCAGTGGTAGCTCATCAAGTTAAGGCTCTGTTACTGATCAGCAGGTCAGTATTTCACATGCCAGCTTCCACTGATGGGCCCTTGAGCAAGGGCTCTTATCCCTATCTGCTCCACGGGGTACTGTATCATAGCTGACCCTGTGTTTTGACCCCAGGTTCCTAACATTCAAGGATATGTGGGGGAAAAAAGAATTTCACTGTGCTGTAATGTATATGAGACAAATAAAGGCTTCTTCTTCTAATCAATGTCATCTTGTCAATTTTTTTTTACAAATTCTGTTAATACTGTCCCCACTGTGTGTGTTCAAGTACTTTTCCCCCTTAAAAACATTACTGCATGAGTTGTCACATGACTCCCCTTTATACAGTCTACTGCATGGAAGCAACATGGACCCTTTCATTAGAAAAAAAAAAATCCCAGATTTAACAGTTAAGCATATTTACAATACAAACCTTGCTTGATCTACTAGTGACAAAAAAATCATTCAATAATCCTAAAATATTCAGTTAATTAAATGTTGGTTTGAGGTCATATTGCCCAGCACAATGAAGCACCATGAAGACATTGTGTGTTAATGTTCAACTGGCACGAAGACCTGATTTCAACTTCACTAAACACCATTGGAGTGAATTGAAACATCAACTGCACCTCTGGCCTCCTCACCCAACATCAGTAACTGTAATTACTAATGCTCCTTCAGAATTTAGTGAAAAGTCTTCCCAAACAAATAGGGTTTATTATAAGAACAAAGGATGAATAAATATAAAAAATAGTGATGAGAATTCACACATGGAACTGCTTGGTCAGGTTTCCACAAACTTTTCTCCACATAGAATATATGATATGGCTGCGAATGGCTTGGTCTGGTTTCTTTTATGTAGCAACCCGTATGGCAGAGCCAACTGGAGAGGGACAGGCCAAATTGCTGGAGAGAGAAGAGGAGCTGTCATGAGATATCGGCATGGAGTACGAAATCCGTTATCAGTCAACGCAGAAAGACAAGGAGGTGCACCAGTCTCAGGAAAATTCAAAACCTGGTACAAAATTACGGTATGGATAAAAATAAATAAAAAATTAAGTGAAATTATGTTGATTACAAAAAGTAAAATGCTTCTCTTATTTGCAAAGTCAATAGATTTTAAACAGTGGGTGCTCTTTAACAGATCCCTTTTGGCAAGAAATATGAGAAGAAGTGGCTTTTGACTGCTCTGCAGAATCTCTGCCCCATACCTTTTACTCCTGTACATGTGAGTAAACTCCAACAGGCTTAATAGTCCAGATCATGGTGAACTGTTATAGAGTATACATAGCCTATATCAGGGGTGGCCAAGTTCGGTCCTAGAGAGCCGCAATCCTGCAGAGTTCAGCTCCAACCCTAATCAAACACAGCTGAACAAGCTAATCAAGGTCTTGAGGACTACTAAGGCTACTGGCAGGAGAGTTTTTTTTTTTCAGGGCTGGAGCTGAACTCTGCAGGATTGCTGCTCTCTAGGACCGAACTTGGCCACCCCTGGCCTATATGAGACAATTTTCCGTGTTTGTTTTTTGTTCATCGATATGTATGAAAGTATTCCGTGGAGGGGCAAAAAGCACAGTTCTACATAGAGGATGGGAACACTGCCAGTGCACTGTGCAACATCTCTCACAGGATTACAGACAGTGAAGGATATAAGGCATGATACTTGATTTTCAACTCTGTCCAACACTCCATATTACATGTTTGAATAGTTAAATAGTATTCAGTAAATTTAGGTAACAGATAATTACATTTGGAACATTTAAATAATAGATAAATAACTCCTGTAGCAATTAACATTAATAAATGATTTATAGTATATTGTGCTTTGGTTCTCCATTTAGGTTGTTGTGATCAAGAACCCCTGTTCTCCACCGTCCTTCAGCCAGAGTGACCTGAAAGCTCCGGAGCTTGAACACTTAAAGGTGAAACTTTATGCATGCAACCTAATAAAAAAACAGATAAAGAAGTGTGATTCAAAAACACTGTATTCATAAATCTAATCATGTTTTCACAGCAATGCATGTCCAAGCGTTTTGATTCCTCAGAGCAGTTTCTTGACCTGAACAGCCTCCGCAGTGATCAAGGTCCGTTTTCTATTTACTTGATAGTACCAACTCGCATGTGATTTCATGTTATCCTTTAGGTATTAAAATGGTAATATAAAAGCTGATCAGCCACTACAAGTGTGTAGCATTTGTGTAAAATGGATAATGGTTGACATGATGATGCCTTTTTCAGATCTGGTCTCTCAGAACGTCACTGTGATTTTGAGTAGGAAGAGCTGCATGGAGGCTGTGTTAAAGATTATTAAAGAGAATATCCCACAAGTAAGACTGTATTTCGCAAACATTGATGTGTTGGCTGTGTTTTTGTAAATCTACACAGACCTAAAGAGATCGTAATATTCATCAGTGGCTAAATGATACACTTATGAGAAGCACCTGCACAGCTTGTCGCAGAGTATATTTATAGCAATAATATTTCATCAGAACAGTTTATATACCAGCTACGATTGCCAGTTTCACTATTTTGTTATGAATAGTTAACTGACTCGTTTACATTGTTAAACACTTCAGTTAAACACTTAGTGTAGATGCATGGTAAAAAACTGACAGAAATCTGTTTACTAGTGAAAGTAAGAGCATGTCTACATGCATAATGTGATGAGAACTCACAGGATTGGGATTAAACAGCTTAAACAGCATTAAATTCTGTCCAGGCAATTTTGTGTGATGCTGTGACATTATCTGGCTGGACTGACATAACGACATATACAAGTCATTTGTACAGACATAAAAACAGAAATGTTTTTAGAGACTCATTCCGTGTCCTCTAATGTATATGTCGGTCAAGGCAGATAATGTCACAGCATCACACAAAATTGCCTGGAAATGTGAAGTGAACTTATTATGTTAATCTTTTTGGAAATACAGACAACCATGTTGATAGAAAATATTGTGGGGAGATGAAAACCAAAATAATTCCTGGAGCTGGCAATATTTGTTTGCCTTTTTGCAGAAGCAGGTAACCTTAGTCAGGAATCGGCGGGATCAGTCCGCATGGGTGTGAGGCTGTGAGTGATTAGTCTCGATTGTCTGCATGGGCAGGTCAGGGTCGGGGTTTGATTGGGAGGGTGGGGTTGGTGAAGTGTGTCTGTCTGGGTGAAATTTAAAAACATTCCTGCAAACACCTCACTTGTATAATCGTAACATAACCCTGCAAATCCTGTCTCTCATTAATACGTTGTTTTTAGCTGACTGGACTTAACCTAAGCAATAACAAGCTCTTCAAGCTGGATGACCTTACAGAGCTGGTGAACATAGCTCCCAACCTAAGGACTCTCAACTTGTCCCATAATGAGGTGATGCTTCACAATTCAAACACTGTCTTCCAATCATTCATTAAATCAGGACACATTTAATTTGTATTATTATCATAAGTTGTCGTTTTATTATGTACTTAAACATAATAGGAGTTTCGGCATGTGTTCTTATTTGAACTGTGATGACTGAAATGAGTATAGGGTTTCTCATGCTATGCTTCCATCGTAGTTGAAATCAGAGCGTGAGCTGGACAAGCTGAAGAGCTTGAAGCTGACAGAGCTGTGGCTGGATCGCAATCCTCTGTGTGATTACTTCACAGACCAGGCAACATATATAAGGTCAGTGCTTTTGACCCTACAGCTGTATTGAACTAGGAAAAAAGCCTGAGGAAAGATGGAGGAAATGTCTCTACGTTCATGCCTTGGTTGGTTTTAAAATGAATATCCTTTAAAAGGATAATCTCGTACACATATAAGTTTATATTACAGAGATATACAGTATGGGTTAATGTAGTACGAGTTAATAACCCTTTATAACACAAAATATGATGTTATACTGTTGTTATTCTAATAAGATAAGACTAAAGGGATGTATAGAAATGTATTAATGTGCATGTGGAAAAATTCACATTAAATTAAATTTAAAGCCATGTGACACAATGATGTGTGAATAAAAATGAGTGAAATTATACAAATAATAAGCAAAAACCTATAGATAATTTTTATGCTTTAAATCACGCTTGCATAATAAACTGCACTGTAGGCTTTTTCCCCTTTGAGGCCTTTTTCCAGTTATTGGAAAACTTTTCATTCCAGCATGTTTTTGGGAACAGGGTAGTTCTTCTGTAAAATCCCTAAGATGTGTGTAAAAACAGATTTATCCTTTAGCATAGGAAAAACTTTACATATCTTGTAAACAGTTGAAGTATTGATGAAGCATTGCATAGTCAATTTGCACAGAATCAGGGTTTCACATTTCAGTTAGATTAAATTCAGCATACAGGAGAGTGTCGAAATATTAAACCTCATAATCGTAGTATTTTAATGCATTTTAGTGTCCAAAGCCCTGTGATTGACCAAACCTTTGTTTTGAGGTACACATACTCTGCACGTTGAATCAAAACAAGCCAGGCATGCTATAATTTAACATACAGACTTGTATTTATAAAATAAACAAAAGACAGACTATTTATTACAAACTAGTGTCAGTGACCACCTAAGATTGCTATCTAAGAAGCTATCTTAGGATTTAAATTAATCTAATGTTTACTTTTGTTTCAAGACAGCCGAATGATTTTATATTACAATATATAAATTTTCAAGCCTCTATTTGGATACAAATATTGGCAAAACAGAAAGTAAAATATGTTCTAATTTGATGTTGATGTCTCGTTCTGTTTATGCCACCATCATGTTTCTCCTTTAATCACATCAGTGCTGTTGGCCAGTTGAGAGGGCTGGTTAGCCAATGACGGGTAAGATCCCATCTTTTGCACATGGGACAACCTAAGGCAGGCACAGTCGTAATAACTGGCCAGAAAATAATGAGGAATAGATTAAATCTACTGGAAGGATGAATTAAATATGGAAGAGAGTACAAGTTAAACCACACAGGTTTAATCAGGAAATAATAAAAACGATATTATTAAAAAGACATCGTCAATAGCAAATGTATCTACCGAGTTACTTTGGGCAAAACAACAAGCACTCATCTAGAATCCCATCTAGGCAATTGAAATTTACTCGTATCTATTAAGACATGCCAGAATTTTGTGCAGTATTGTGGCTAAATAATCCACAGCATTCCTGCAATCGAATAAAAGCTCGCTGGGAATCTCCAAAGAGAACTGCATGGTTAATAATGAGGAAAAATGAATAAGGGTGCAAACTGCAGGACGTTCTCCCTTTAGCTGTATTTGAAACAAAACTAAAGCCAAAATATGTAATTGAAAATTGTACTTGGAATGTACGTGTTGGCTTAGCTAATGCGCTGAAATTTAAAACGATTATTGAATAGCTAAGAGGTCAGATGGCGTGAATTTCTGTCTTTGCATGCCTGTATCTGCTTCTAAATACATTTTCTAAATGATTTAATTGCATATTTATACCGTGTTTGACATACTGTACAACCTGCCTTTCATCAGAGGCTCTGGGTTTTTAGTGTTTCTCCACATATTTTGGGGGTAAGTGAACCCTGGGTTTTAATTTCATTGTAATGTCGCAAAACGGGTGTTGACACTGACAGAAGCAAAGCAGGGAATGTATTATACAATCAAAAAATTTGAGCATGTGATAAAACTTTTTTGCCTTTTGAATATAAGGTTCAAGGGTGAAACAGAGGCATGGTGGTTAGCACTGTGGCCTCAAACCTCCAGGGTCGTGGTTCTGTTTCCACCTCCGGTCTGTGTGCTTGGAGTTTGCATGTTCTCCTGGTGGGTTCCCTTCCATTTTTTAATAAATCTTTAGTAAATTGTCTTTTGCATGCTGCTGGGCTGAAAACAGATATGAAAGTACTCATAAGTAAGTAAGTAAGTCATACTGGGCTCACTGTTCTGTTCATTTACATGCCCTCACTCTGACTGCTGCGGATATGTTTGCTCAAACAACCCATGTTTTTTATCATGGTGGCGCTGCACATTCCTGCCACCGTTTCAGAACATATGAGACAAACTGGTTTCCAACTTCAAGCAGGAAGAATAATCACATATTGATCTGTCCATTTATCTTTTACCATCTTTTTTGTTGGTTTGTTTTTTATGAGTAAGCCATGCTCTGTCATACTTTTGGTTCTAAATATTTCTCAAACTCTATCATGTTGATTGGTTCTGTTGAATGACGAATATATCTATGCCCACCTCCAGGGAAAAGGGCTAGATTACTGGTATGTTCATTATTCTTGTTTATTAGAAAAGCATCAGGGTCCAGATAGAACTGTCACTCAGTCCAGCTCCAGATCCCAGTCCGCCATTTAGTGATGCCTGCTGTAAATAATTAGTATAGATAATGAATGAGAGGGTTTGAAGTTATTGGTTTCTCTTGCTTTTTATTGTTAAAAATATATTGTATGTTCCTTGACTGTTAATTTGAGTGCAAGTGTGAAGGCTTAAACTAACTACAACATCTTTATGCTGTGTTGTCTTTCCTCTTCGTATCAACAGTGCTATTTGTGGACGATTCCCCAGACTCATCAAACTGGTTTGGGCTTTTTCATGGTTTCTATTTTCCTTAAGTTTACCTTCTCTTCTTATTATTTAAAGTTACTTTGCTGGTAACTATTGAAAAGTTATTCTATGAGAAGAACATGTAACTCCTGTAGTTAATTGACTTGAACCTAATGCTCTCATTCTTCATTTTCTTTTTATAAAGGACGGCCACAGTCTTCCTGCGCCGATCGGTTTTGATGTTGAACTTCACACTACAGTCCCATCTTGTAAAGTACGTCATTATGCATTTGAGTAGAATTTCCATCAATATATATATAAAATTCTGTGTTTTAACGCTATGCTTATTTTTTTCCGCGTCAGGGCAGCTACTTTGTTTCAGGTGACGTCAAGGAATTCATTCTGCGTTTTCTGCAACAGTAAGTCTACATGCACCCCTCGGATTTTAGGATTAGTTAGCGGTTTTTCGAAGTCTGTCACTAATGAAAATTGATGTGTATGTAAGTACATTACAATAGGTCTTGGTTGTCATAAACATTCCTGCTCTGCACAAAAAACATGATGTTTTTCACTCAGAACGTGAGTACAACGTAAGTAATCGGAGCTAAATTCCATAACCCACGTACCATACAAAAATGGACATGCACTACAGAAGCTTTATGGCTACTTCCTGGTAGTTATACAGGTAATTGTGGTTAGCCATAATAACCACAAAAAAAAGGTTTAAGAAGAGTTAAATTTGTACTACATACAGCATAATTCAGCTGAAATTTTGAAATCATTTTTGACACATAACAGGGGTTTAACATAACAGTCTAATTCCTGCGCTGTAATTCTGGGTGACAAACTTCACAGATGGTGACAAGCAAGACCTATTATAATTTACTTGCACGCACTTCAATTTTGATTAGAGGTAGAATTTGAAAACACCAAACCCCTATTCCTTTAAATGATACCATCCCCTTAAGCATAGTTGATTCATCACTTTGAGCACAGTGGCACGTAGGGTAATGTTGCCACCTAGCAGCTCCAACATCCCAAGCAATCACAAGCTTGTGTTAATGTTTGTGTGGAGTCTTTCATGTGCTTTCATGTCTTTGTGGGTTTCCTCCATTTTCATCCCATCTCCTAAAAACATGCCACTAGGTGGATTGGTGACTCTAAATTGCTCCTATTGTGAATGGGCTTGAAAGTATGTTGTGCATGTTATGATGACTGGACTGGTTTTCAGCTTGATTGCCATACACATAGGCTCCGAGTTGCACAACAGAAAAGCATTTCCCCTATCATAGGTAGAGTGTGACGTCTCCCCTAATGCATATCAAAAAGATGCGGTCAGGCGGTGCCACATGTCTTGGGGGAAGCACGTGATAGCCTTCGCCCTCCTCATATTGTAGCTGACGGTTTTCAACCTGGAGCATTTGAAGCAAAATGTTGTTTAATATGTCCATGTTTTATTATAAATTTGGAATTACATTTTCTATTAAGTAAATGTTTAAAAAATGAATAGTGTGCATGTATGCAAGCAATTATTTCTTTGAAAGAAGAAAAATCTGAATGGGTTTAGAATCTGTAGTCTTTGTGGATCAGAAAATTGCATCCTTACTTTCAATGAGTGATTACTGCATTGCCACACAGTTGTCCATTATACCACCTCTAATAGAATCACTGTCTCCGTTTTGTTATAGATTCTACAGCATATATGACTCAGGAAACAGACAGCCTCTGCTGGACGCATATCATGATGGGGCATGTTTCTCCCTCAGCCTTCCCTCTCCCAAGTACATTTTTTAGTTTCTATTGTACTTTCTGTTTATCATTTCCGTATTCATAGAATATAAATCAATGTACTAGAATAAAGTTGGCAAATGCAACTATAAAGGTTCTATCTTTTGAAGAACTTGCGATATCAAATTATGGAGACCCAAGTATAAAAATGACTGTAAATATTAACGGTCGATTCACTGCTCTTAGTTTTTTTGCAAATGCTGGAAGTCATACAGTATATTTCCTCTTTCCCTCATTAACTCTCAGCGTCTCTGCCATCACAGGTCTAACTTGGGGGAATATCAAAATCACGATCACAACATTACACAAATAAAAGACCCAGGCAAGTATTTACAAAAACACAAATGAAGTAAAGTGTGTGAATGACATAATAATTTTAGATATGTTCTTGTACTGTATTCCACTTAACCTGGAAGTGGGAAATCTGAATTATTTAAGCTGCAAACTGAGATTTAATCATCTAATGTGTCTGAAAGCTTCTAAATCAGAAATTCGAAGTTATAAGCTTTTGTTTGAATGCAGGATTAATTCATATGTGTATTGGTGTTGATTTTAATGTTTATATATTTGGGCTGGTTTTGTATTTGGGGTTTAATAAAAACTTTTAAATGCCATTATTATTAGAAGGTAGATTATCCTACTTCATTGCACCTATAGTGCCCTTCGTCAGGATACAACTAAATAAGAAACCGGGTTTTACTGATGATCTGAAACATCTTCTGCTTTCGATCTTCTCCACAGCGATGCGGTTCCGTGTATTGAAGCACACGCGACTGAATGTAGTGGCCTTCCTAAATGAACTGCCCAAAACCCAGCATGACTTATCATCTTTTATTGTGGATGTAAACACATGCACAGTGAGTTCTCATTACAGTTTTATTTTATGCATCTACAGTATGTATAATTGTTAGCTTGTCACACAACTTAATTCTTATTACAGCTATTGCTTGTATCTCCATAGAAAACATTACTGGTGTTTACAGTCAGTGGCTTGTTCAAGGACAGTAAGTATTGAACATTTCCCACAGATGACTTGCTATGTTATTTCGTTTTATACATTTTATTATCCGCGTAAAATATTATCCGCACTGTGGCTGTAGAATTTATTTTTATTCATTTTTAGAAAAGACAAATACCTACTTTTTCGACATAATCTCCTGGCTTTTCAATACACTTTGTCCACCTGTCAACAAGCTTTTGTATTCCCTCATTAAAAATGTTTTAGGCTGAGCTGTGAGCCATAAATGTATTGCTGTCTTCACTTCTTCATCATAAGTGAATCTTCATCCTCGTAGGGCTGTTTTCGGGGGACCAAATCGTGAAAGTCAGAAGGAGCAAGATTATAGAACTATAGGGAGAATGCATTAACACCTCAAAACTACGCTTTTGTTGACAAAAATAAAAGTGTCAACTGTGTAGGCAGAAGTGTGCGGATGTGCAACGTCATGCAAGATTACAACACCCTTAATAAAGCAGGCTCCTTATTCAATTTGAAATTTAGGCTTTAGCTCCTCAAAAAGCATCTTACAGTCATGAGCACTGATAATGTTCCAATACTGGCCCCTGAGAATCCCAGAAAACTGTAAGCATCAATTTGGATTGATTTGGATGAGCTTTTAACTTTTTCTCGGCTGGTGGATTGAGGATGTTTCCATTCTATTCTCCCATCACACAGTGATGAAACCATGTCTCGTCACCAGTAATGATCATCTTTAAGGAACTTTCACATTCCTTAGAGTATTGAAATGCTTCTGTTTATGCTCTTCTATGAGATGTTTCGGCACCAGGAACACTTTCAGTCCACAAAAAACAAATCACTGCACACTGCTTTTTTTTCACAAACAAATCACAAGTAGGACGTCTATTTTTGCTCGCACCACAGTTAGAAATGAACTGATGTAACACATTCACACCTGCACAGCAGTAACTGAGGAGACGGTAGCCTTGAACAGAAAGCACCGATGAGTCAGCGAGGCCTAAAGAAGTTTTAATATAACCAGAGTGCGGATAATCTTTGACTCACCCTCGTATACCAGGTGGCCCAAACATCTGGATCCACAGGCAGGTGAAATGTAATGTTCTTCTCTTTACCCCAGAACTGAGATGGAAACAACAGAGACTGAATCAAACTCGTTTACATGTATGCAATGCAAAATTATTCTCATAAACAAGGTGCTGTCGAATTTTACATCACTTACTTGTTTGTCTTTGGATCCAGAGCCACCCTCTGTTTATATGTAGATGCGTATGCATATAACGTATTTATTTACTGTTTTCTTTCCCCCCCCTTTTCTCTTAGTTGACGTCAAGTCAAAAGAATCTACTCGTGCCTTCTCCCGTGTCTTTGTTGGAGTTCCAGCCATGAATAATGGGTAGGGATAAACAGTCTTACTGTTTTTACTGACGTTTACTTATTAAAATAACCAAAAAAAAACTGTTTTACTGTACCATTGCCCAGACAATTGACGTATCTGTAGCATAGCATGTAGAATTGTTGGTTTACATTCTTTTTTCTGAGCTCTTTAGTTTCCTCCCTCCTCCCAAAATCATGACAGTAATTGAGTTACGTAAGATTAATTAACCCTCAGGGGTATAAATGAAAGTGTGTATGGTGTTCTGCGAGCGCCTTGCATCCCATTTAAGGTGCATTCTCACGCACAGATGTACACACGCAGGCTCCAGATTCGATAATGTTCTAGTGGTTACTGAGAAGTTAGATAGCTAATTCAGTCTCGGAAAATAATTGAATAAATGCATTATTTTTCAATCTCAGAAGCCTGTTGAATTTAGTATTTCTAGCCATACAGGACAAAGTATGGTATGAGTTTTATCTTGTTTCGTTTTTGTAAGCATCCAAAAGTAGTTTTTATATACGTTTTATGTGTTTTTATGTCCTAGGATATGTTTAGTCAATGATGCCCTATTTGTGAGGAACGCCACCACTGAAGAGATCTGCCGTGCATTCGCCACAGCTGCACCGACCCCATC
Source organism: Clarias magur (assembly GCA_013621035.1). Classification (NCBI taxonomy): domain Eukaryota; kingdom Metazoa; phylum Chordata; class Actinopteri; order Siluriformes; family Clariidae; genus Clarias; species Clarias magur. The sequence continues at coordinate 1,145,220 of QNUK01000141.1, read as the reverse complement.
TAGCAGTCCTGTATCCACCCACTCTCCCACCCAGCAGGAGATGATCACTACCTTCTCCCAGAAATCTCAGATGGATCTCGAGTGGTCCCAAAGGCGAGTGGAGATCTTAATGGAAATATATTGTGCATATAGCAGCGTATATAAAGCAGCTGAAATATACTTGTGGTACTGATCAAAACAGGCAGGCATTACCTGCCAGCACAAAAATTATAGTTATGATTATACCTAAAGCAACTTTGGAATTGACAAGCCAATTAGAGTATCTAGAGATAAAAAAAAATTAAAACTATTTGGCTTTCAAATCTTTAATTCCTATTTTTAATGTTATTTATTTTTCTCAGGTGGCTCCAACAGCATGACTGGGACTTCAACAGAGCTTTTCAGCTCTTTACAAAACTCCAGGTGAGACTTAATGTTTCAGTCATACCATAGAATTTCTGTGTAAAATAATAGAATAGTAATATAATTGCATGATCAATATGTTGTATTTAGTTATTGTGTTTATGATGCGTTTCTATTTCTCAACAGGCTCAGGGGATGGAACCTAATGTGGCGGGAACCTAATAGTCCTCCATTTCAGAAAGGAGATTGCTGTGTTTAGAAAGGAGCATTGTTTTCCCATTATTTAATTGTTTTATATTCTTTGGTGTTCGTGTTTCTTAATGTTGTTATAGTTGGATTATTATTATTGTATTATAGGCTGGACTGAGAATTAAACATTAAGAACACTTCTGTTTTCTGTTACCATTGTGTATTTATTATTTTGTGTCCATTCAGGACAGCACAAACCTTGTTAGATAAAGCATTAAAACAGTAATAAAATTGTCGTTATTGTATATCCCATGGCTTAAAAGTCTCAGGCACTATACCATAATTCTGTTTTTCGATACAAAAATAGATTATAATATAATCAGATCTATAAGTTTTTGGCACTTAGCCTCTGTGCACCACCACATTGACTATGAAATGAAATGATCAAAAGTGTGAGCAAGATCAAGGGTTTTGAACATTCTCTTTATCAATTGTATTGGCCACTCCCAGTGCTTTTCCTATATCTGTGATGTGTGTATTTTGTTTTTGTTTGTTTTTTCATGCTAATGATAGCTGCCTTTGCTTGCATAGACACCTATTTGGACCTCATTTTAACAATTTAAGTAATAGCTACCAAATGCATTGTTCTCTTATTTATGAGCCCCAAAATGAGTGTGTTTTTGTGAAAATGGTTGTAATTCTTGAATGGTTAATGCCATACTTTTGTCAAACTACTTAAACTAAAGCTGAAAATGATGACTCATGGTTTTCACACATATAGTGACAGTTCGTTCATTCATTGATTCATCTTTTATGCTGCTTATCATTGTACATGGTCACATGGAGCCTGAAGCCTATCCCAGGAAACTTTGGAGACAAGACCGGGTACACCCTGGACAGGGTGTCAATCTATTTTAGAGCACACATGCATGTACCACAAACTGGAACTCATTTCACACACTACAAACAATTTGGAAACACCAATCTGCATGTGCTTCACCAGGGAAAACTGTAGTACCTGGAGGAAACCCGCTAAGCATGGGGATAACATGCAAAATACACACACACAGACTCGAGGAGGGAAACAAACTCTTGACCCTGGGTGCGGGGCCACAGTGATCCCTATCTTGAGAGTTTCATTTTAAATTTAGAGACCAAATGGAAAAAAAAAAAAAAATGTAATTCCTTCCAAAATGTATGGACCTGACGTGTGTGTGTGCACGCGCACAATATCAATAAGTAGCTATAACTGGATTTGCATTTTCTTACGGAAAAACATGGTTTGTTAATGTGAAGCAAATGAAAAAATATAGACGAAAAATATAGACGGATCAGCACAAGATACCAAACCATGACTGAATGGGAGAAAGAGAGGAAGAAGTAAGTGAATTTGACATAAGAAGGCAGGAGTATACAGAACTGTGAGAAACAAGACAACAAGATTAAAACAGTTGCTGATTGGTTGGTATTGTCACATAAGTGGCAATGAGAGAAAACCAGAGAATCTAGATAAAATCCAATGTGAACATGGAGAACAGGAACTCCATAAACAGTATCCTGAGCCTTGGTTCCAGTGCAGAACTGTGAGGTAGTGATGCTGCTCCATTATAGCAAGCCTTAATTTGTCTTAAAAAGCAGTTTGAATTGAATTTATATATGAATTATTGTGGACTGACTTGCGAATAAATATAAGCAGGAGGATGATTTGCTCAACTTGTAAGCACGTTATTAAAATAATGAGAAAAGTGGTACAGGTTCATTATTTTTGACCTTCTCAAAATGGCGTGCCGCCTTTTCCGTGACGTGCCTCCGTGTGACGTAATGACGTTGCTCGTCTCTATCAGGGTTCAGTATGAAAACAATAAACAACCCTGTCAGGAGGAACGCGGGGGAACCTGTCGCTGGTGGCAGAAATATACTTATTTACTGGTTTTGTGGAGCGACCTGTTTTAAGAAGACCGCCACTCTTTAAAAACTACACCGGACAGATAGCTGTCCTGTCTCGACCAAATTCACAATCTTTGTGTCAAAGAGAAGGAAGTTAGCTAGCCAGTGTATGCAGCTAGCCCCTTCAGGCTGATGCTAGCCTCCAGTTTAACCTCTGCTTTGTGCCTCGTGAGCTAGTGCTGATTGTTATGCAGTTCCCGGAGGACTGTTGTCTCGGTCGTTTTCTTTCTCCTCCGCCACCTCGTCAGTCCCTCAGCCCAGTCTCTCTGGCCCTATGTCTCGGTGGCTCTTCCCTTGGTCAGGCTCGATAAAGAAGCGGGCCTGTCGCTACCTTTTACAGCATTACCTCGGACACTTCTTGGAGGAACGTTTGAGTTTGGACCAGCTGAGTTTGGACTTGTACAATGGCAGCGGTGTCATTACGGAAATCAACCTCGACGTGTGGGTGAGTGAGTTTAGAGGAGCTAGATTAGCGTCCTAACCATGAAATATATCTGAGTGGTGTTTCGCAATTTTCTAGGAACGCTGAGAATAAAAGTCCTCATCATGTGCCTCGGTACAATGTTCTTAGAAGAACCAAGATGTTTTGTTTTCCAGGTCCTAGAACTGATAACTGATAATTTCCAGGACCTGGGAGCTTTTTTAATTCATATCAGGCATACAAAACTACAACAGCCTTCAGATCATCAATCTTTATATCATCAGTGATGCTTTGTCTTTACCTGTTCTCTCTTTCAGTCAGTAAATGAGCTGCTGGATTCCCTCGCAGCCCCTCTGGAGATCGTAGAGGGTTTTGTTCAGAGTATAAAAGTAACCATCCCATGGGCAGCGCTTGTCACTGACCACTGCACACTTGAAGTCACTGGGCTACAGATAACATGCAGACCCAAGGACAGAACCAGTGGGTTAAAAGCACCTTAGTGACATCTTCCTCGTAATAAATAGATTTTTTATCATGTGGATTGTGTTAATTATTTGACTTCTTTAAATGATTTTTTTTTTTATGTAGGTGGTACGTGGGACTCCCAAGGCTGGTCCTCGTGTATGACTTCCAGCATGCAGCTGGCACAGGAGTGTCTGAAGGACCCACCTGAGGCATCAGAAGAGCCGCCTGCCCCACTGGAGGGGCTGGAAATGTTTGCACAGACCATTGAGACAGGTGTGCATTATTGCCAAAGTGGGATTTCAAAGGATTGTCAGTCAGAAATTATTTAACTGTAAACCTTGGGGTAAAGTCTCTGAGACATTGACTTCTCAGGTCTGCTTGAGTTAAAAGATGCTGATTTTCTTTTATTGCTTATTATATATTGCTTTCTTTTATCCCTGCCAGTAGTGCCAATTTGCAGACAAATCACAGAACTATATTAATCCACTCATAATCATGTGCAATCATTTCTGTGGTAACAGCTGTTTCATAGCAACTTCTATAGCAGGTTTTTCTAGTATTGTGTGCATAGTAATAAAAACCCTTTCTTATTTAATAAACAAAGATTTAAATTGATATGGTTTTTGATTTTCATATAAAATATTTTTGTTTATTAATTAAGGCTCCCACCTTAATTAATAAATAATTCGTCCTGTCGAATAAGAGGAATGAATATTACACTTTATGGCAGAACATATCACACCACTACATCGTTGATTATTTTTCTAGAACAGCATGGACCCCAGTCTTTTATTTCTCCACTATACAACCTTGATATATTTAACCTCTTGTGACCCAAATGTCCTTATATGAGACCATGAAATTTTCTCAGGACTACTTTGTCTTTCATATGAGGACAGTCAGGTATAATTCTTTTGTCAAACTACTTTCAGGAGGTAAAACACTTATTAAATTTAGAGTTATCAGCTGCTGTTAAATAGAAACAGTGGGCAGGAAATGCAGTGTAGTCAACAGTAGAGTCCAGGTCTCAGGAGGTTAATAAACACTTTGAATCATGTTAACAGACAGTCATGTCCTCCTATGTAGACTTTTTGTGCCACTTTAGGAAAAGAACTTTATCCACTAAGGGCAGATCAGAGTTAAAACATCAGTAGGTAACCTTCCTGTGACCTTATGCTTGAAGTATAAAGAGATTTCTGTACAATGCATTTTTTTTTACAAGCCTCTTATGTACAGATCACTCTTTAAGAGGTTTATAAAAAATCAATTGTACATAAATTACTTTAAAATTCATGTGATATAAACAGTATTCTCTAAATTTGTCTGAAATATTATATATATAATTTGAAACACAGCTACAGTAAGCTGTGCCACTGTCCTGTGTAGAGGAAACCTATTTGTTTCTGAGGATGGACCCAATCACATTATGTAACCCAGACTTTGCAGTACTGCCAAAATCGGTTCATGTGATTAACATTGAGTATACTGTTGTTCTCATCAATGAAAATGTATCTGTATGACAAAAGCTAAGTACTGTATGTGGCTTATTTATATGTAAATAAAGTCTAATATGATGTTCTCTTTCTGTGCTCTACAGTTCTGCGACGTATAAAAGTCACATTTTTGGACACTATAGTACGAATTGAGCACCATCCCCTTGACGCTAAGGATGGGGTCGCCTTAGAGATGCAAATTAAACGGTAAGAACGTAAGACCTGTGAAACCTGCAACATTGATTCTCCCTGTCACCAGTCTGAACATCTGTTAGTCTTGTTATATTGTCTGGCATTACACCACTACACTATAAAGCATCAACAAAGATGTCACTGTCCAATAAGGGGTTAGTTGTTCTAGCAGCTGAATATCTTGCTTGAAAGCTAAACCTGTGTCTGTAAGTGTTTATACCTTCGGCTTGTACTACAGGCTGGAGTACTGTGATGAAGCTGTGAGAGACGCCAGCCAAACAGTGCCTGTAGATATCCACCAGCCTCCAGCCTTCCTGCATAAAATTCTTCAGCTCAACTCAGTACAGCTGCTTTATGAGACTCTTGGAGAACCACAGGTGAGAAGAGTTTTTTAAATATATCTAGTTGTTAATAAGAAGTTAAAATCTGTCTGACATCATGTCTATTTTATACATCTCATTATAGCAGGATTCTCTGATTTACACAACTTTTTTTCTTATGGGATCAGTTGGAATAATATGATGAGCTTTTCAAGGTATATTCTGTTTTCAGAGTCTTCTTCATGAACACACTGAGGACTGTGATGATGAAGAGAATGATTGCACACCCAAACCGTTACGGCCACATCTTGGACCTCTAGTCATTGGAAGCTGCTCTGGTTTCATGGAGACCACTGTTAAAATCAAGCAGAATGACATGCTCCCAGGGCCCAAGGTTTGCGTTGTGCCAAAAAATATTTATTTTGTCGTTTTACCTGAGCAGATTTAATGCCCTCCCCATGCAACAGACATGAATGAGTATTGAATGTCATTTTGAATCCTTCTCCATTTTCATTCTTTTAGCTGGAGCTAGATGGAAAGGTGGGGTGTCTACACTTGTTGCTCTCTCCCAATCAGATTACTAACTTGACGGACCTCCTGACTGCACTTTGCATTGAAACAGGTAACATTCTTGCCCAGTATGATTCTACATTTAAAGAAGAATTAAAGAACAATGACTAATGTAGTTCACACATAATATTGCTTTTGAATATTACAACTATAAAACATAGCAAAGAGAGTGACCAAGTTTCATTTAACATCTTTTGCATCACTTGATTTTAGGAATATTAATAATTTACATACCATTTGGTTAATTGATATTAAGAATTTAATCTATAAGACATATGAAATGTCTGTTGTCCGTTATATTTATCCACATATCTATTAATCCCATATTTGGCATTGTATTTTTAGTGGTGAAGTTTTTGAGTGATGACAGAGAGAGACAATCTATGTTTTCAACAGCTTTTTTTCTGTATTAATACTGTATTAAATAATATTCGTATTAATAGTATGTACTGTAGTATTAAATATTTTTGCTTCATAAAATATATTTTTTTAACTAATCTGTGGGGATTGCAGTCTTTCCTACAGAAGTAGATTAGGATTTAGTTTAAAAATCATGTCAGAAATTGTGTCAGAATGTAATTCAAAAATGCCGTGAAGTATAGTCTTGTAGAAATATGAGGGTAATAATTTTTCATTATAATTTCAGATGCCCTGTTTAGTTTAAATTTAAGCCCTAAGCACTATTCAGAAGTCAATTGAGAGCTGCTTGTCCCAGGTGCCAAGCTCTAGGAAGAAGGGCCCAAATCAAATTAAGCATATGCTTGGTCCATGTCTGAATAGTAATACAAGTAATGTCCCTGCATATTAGGGATGGGAATCACCAGTCACCTCCCGATACGATATTATTATACTTCTTAGGTGCTTTGGTTTTGATAAAATTGCGATTTTATAAGTATCACGATCACCGCTCATGGCCAATCAAACTGAAAACCATCCAGTTCTGGTCATTTGCCAACTGGTTCATCTCATCAAAAAAAAAAAAAACAAGAAAAATCGATTTTGGAGTCAGTGTGGTGATGCGTTGTGGAATTGCAATTCATAACTAAATAGATTTTTCCTTCATCTCTAATAAATATTGACTTAACTTTTGGACTTAAGTCTCCAACTCTGCGCAAGGCCCATAGAAGCTTACTACATAATTATATGCATAGGTGACATGCAATCCTAACCTGTTCTTCCAACATTAGGTTTTTTCTTTGTTTTGTTTTTAGTTTCCTTTTTCAAGTGTGTTATTTAATTTTGTCACAGATTTCACAGTTTGCAATTCTGTAAGTATCATGTTTTCAAGTAATGTGAAGACAGTAGTTTGAAGGGTTTTCACTTCAGTTTAATATGCTCTCAGCTTTATGTGATATAATGTCAGCTATATTAATTGTCTCACGAATTGTCTTGGTGTCACCCTTTTTTACAAGATTGTTCATTTATCTCTTCCTTTTTTAGAGGGCAGCAGTAATGCACATGGTGGTAACGGTGCTCATAGTAGGCCAATGGGTTCAGACGATCTGAAGTTGATAGAGGAGGACCTCAGTAAGCAACTCAGTGTGGATTCAACAGATAGAGATCTGGAGCTAAACACAGAGCCTTACATTTGCAGCCTGGAGAATGGAGGTGCGGTGGCCATGTCTACAGTCCATAATCATTTTGCCTCTGCATACCACCAAAGCAGACTTGAAATAATACAGTAATTTCATGACAAATTAAGGACATGAAAGCTTTTGGAGATAAAAGTGATAGCTGACGCGTGGAGAACGTCTACACATCAGTCATATCAAAATTGCATCATTTCAAATTTATTGTGGTGGTGTACAGAGGCAAAAGTATGGAAAGTGTCCAAATCCTTATGGAATATATTGTATGTCCTGTATGTACTTTTATGTCTATTGAAATGGCATTCAATGGATTTTCTGGCATTTTAATACCATAAAAACTGTTGTTTGTGGCATATACAGTACTTAAAATATTTTTGTTTGTTTGTTTTAGAGATGTTTTACTCTATGGGACCTGGATGTATGACTAGCAGTGTGACATCCACACGCTCAGGAAGTGAGCTCTCAGACAGTGACATGGAGTCCTCAATACACAGCCAAAGCAGCCTGGCTCCAACACACCCTCTGTCTCCACAGGTCTGTGCAAGACCAAGAAAAATGCTGTATTTTCATTACTGTCACATACTGATATTTTGTTTGACTTTAATTAGCTTTGATTTCAGCACACAATATAGTGGACAATTCATGTGTTAAAATGTTTCTTCATGCTCCCAGAACTACTTTTTCACAGTTTGAGTCCTGGAATATGCCCATGCTATTGGGAAAGGAAAAACTGCATTGATGTGATAACCTTTTCATTCAGGTCATTAGATGATTTCATTTTATTGCCACATAATGTTGCTGGGTCTAGACCTGACCAATTGAAGCAAACCCAGATCATAACACTGCCTCCAGAGGCTTGTACACTGGGCAATATGAAAGCATCGCTTCATGTGCTTTACTCCTTACCCTGATGCACTCGGTGCTCTGCAATAGGGTTATTCTGAACTCATTAGAGCACATCACCTTTTCCATTGCTCTAATGTCCAGTCTTTAAGCTGCAGGCTTTTTTTCCGTATAACCTCACTAAACAGCGGTTTTCACATGGCCACACATCTGTTTAAGACACAGACCTGTGAGTTCTTCTTCTACATTGTGTGTAGAAATGCTCTTACTTTTACTATCAAATATAGCTGTTACATCTCAAAAATTTATAGTGAAACTTCACCAGCTGGTAAAGTGATCTCAGAGTAATGCCGTTCATTATTTATTTTCTGACCACACTTCTTTCTGAAGTTAATGGTTCAGTATTAGTCTTCCAATTTTTAATAATGCACTGAACAGTTATGTTTTGCTTGCCCTAATAATTTGACCCTTCTGAAGCAGTGACTCTTTTTTGGCCAGACAGTGTATTATTATTTTCATAATTAATTATGTAACCACAATTTTTATGGGCATAGAGTAGATGTTTACTGCTATATGAAATATAGGGAACACATTTGTTAGGGAAATTAAAGCTCCAATCTGCTTTCCTTGTCTAAAGATAGTCTAAATGGTGGATATTGTAATGTAATATTATATGGTTAGCTAGATAAGTACATTAATACAGTAATAAAGTAATGTCTAAAGATATGGTCATTAATCTCTTCTAACAATCTTTCTAAGGTGGATTGGACCCCTAAATAAAAAGTCACCCAGTTGTTGCCAAATTTCTGTTTTCTCTCATGTTCATGTGATTGTTCTTCCTCAATTTTTTATGGCAAAGTGTCACATTGTTGTGTTGTAATAGTCCTGAAATTACAGATGCTTTTTGTTAAACCTTAACAGAATTAGACAGCAGCTTTTCCTGTTGCCTGTCTTAAACACTATATCACAGTTGTAGCTTTCTATAACATTAATCGGTACAATAGCAAATTGTATTGAGATATGGTTGCTTTTTTTGCTAATATGTACACTGAATTCTGTAGTAGGTTTCTTGTATGTAATAAATGTTTTGTTTCTTCTTCTTTTTTTGTTTTTTTAGGGAATGCTTAACTGCCCCAGACGTTATCCTGTACCAGGAACTTTATCTAGTTTGCCTCAATGTAGCAAGCCGCGACGTATGTTACCCTCATTAGTTACTAAGCTGCATTTTCACCTTTCTGACTTGATTTAATATGAATTAGATATTTTCTATTTCTATATAACAGGGCGATCAACACACACTGGCCAGTCAGAATCCATGAAGCCTGATTGTTTGCTCCGGCTCTCTCTGGGTGGAATGACACTGGTTCTTCTGGAACAGGAGCCATCTCAGGACCCTGATGATCTGTCCTCAATGGCTAAGGTGTCCCAGGTGTTCTTCCATGAGCTAGGCTTCTTCAAGGACAGCATGTTCAGTGAGAGAGACTTTGAAAACTTGAGGGGTAGCTTTGCCAAAGCGTGCCCTCATTCACATCTTAGGTACATAGTTGTACTGTTTTTACACTTTTCTGTTTATCCCTTGAGCATGAGGTAAGAATATAAGCACTCTGTTTATTGACTAACACAAAGCATTTTTTCTTTTTCAGGCTAACAGGGGCAGCTGTGCAGGTAGCATGTGAGATGCGTAGCTCTGGGCGTTATGCACGTTCAATGAGTTCTGACCTCTCCTTCAGCAGATTGGAATTGCTGGAGTGTCTTTGCGAGGCAGACAAACCCCAGTACACTGAGGTAATATGCTTTTCATATTACTTTTTGTAATGCACAGCTTTTACTTTGTTCAGCCTTCATTCATTAAACATTCATTTCATAGCCATGGCTAAATGGTAAACATGTCATGCTTCATGCACTTCCCCTCTACCTCACCTTGATGCACCCATTAGTCTGGAATAGGGTAAATCTGGAGTCATCAGACATGACTGTTTTCCATTCACCTGAAGGCCAATCTTTATGTTCTCTAGCAAATTGAAGCCTTTTGTTTTCTGATTAGTCTAACTAGGAAGTGGTTTTCTTATGGCCACCCTGCTGTCCCAATCCTGTGAGTTCTTGTCACATTGTGTCAATTTTGAGCCATTCTTCTTGCAGAATAGTGGCCAGGTCACTTCGTGATGCTGGTGGAGGAAAACGTATCCTGACTCGTTCCTCCAAAACACCCCAAAGTGGCTCAATAATATTTAGATCTGGTGACTGTGCAGGTCATGGAAGTTGTTCAGCTTCACTTTCATGTTCATCAAACCACCCTGTCACCAGTCTTGCTGTGTGTATTGGTGCATTATCATCTTGATACACGGTACCGCCTTCAGGATACAATGTTTGAACCATTGGATGCACATGGTCCTCCGGAACAAGAACAAGCACAAGTATTGGGCCTAGGGAATGCCATACTATATATACTATAAATAATTTTAATAGTATGGTGTGTGTGTGTGTGTGTGTGTGTGTGTGTGTGTGTGTGTAGTGTATAAATACATGTATACAACATAATTTATTCTCTGTTGTTCCTTAAAAAGCTGTTCACACCCAACAGCCACTGCATTAGTGCCTTGTACACACCCAGAGGTCATCTTTCACTCTTAAAGAAGGTACTAAACTATATATTGTGTTTGTGTGTGTGTTTCTTCAGCTCTTGCAGTTCAAAAATGCTGGTCACTTTACTGTGGGAGCGACTGCAAGACCTTGTGCCCAAATTCACCATGTCCTGACAGAAAAACAGCAGCGCAAGGTGATTTATCTGCATTTACTTGTTCCTTTGTACTACCTATTATGGATCCATCACAGTGCTTCAGCAGAGCTAAGCATGTACTGTTGCTTGTCTAATGGTTTTTAACATGAGCCAGCTTTGATGCTAAAACAGATTCTCTATTGTAGTTTATCCACTTATATGCATTCAGACAAATTGTTTAGCTGAAGGCAGCTTATTGGAATAGAGACTGGCTACAAAGCTACAATTCATAAAGGGGAGTTTTCATAGATTTTCACAGATGTTACATTTATAAGAAAGTACTTTTATGTAGATGTACATTTAGAAATATTAGTTCAGTGCCCCTGTTTTATAGTTTCTAATCATTTTCATGTTTGTTTTGTTCTGCAGAGTGGATCAAAGCAGCGAATAGTGCGCAGAGACAGCTCATTACGTGTAGAGCTGGGTGAGCTCACCACTGAGATAGACTTGGACATACTGGGCAGACTGGACAGCATCACACAGGCCCTGAGCCACTGTCCTACCCAGCCGAAAAAGCCAGGAAATTCCCAGGTGCAGCCCTGAAATTCTGTATGCTTTGTTTGTGTCAGCAATGGATGTATGTAGGCTGTAACTTTTTCATTCCACCATATTGCTTCTTTATCTCTTTCCACTAATGTGAATTTATCTCTCCATAGACTCCGTTGCTGGAGCTGCACACCTCTCTTGTTCTCCTCTCGCCCCACGCTGTGCTGAAGCTTCGTTTTCCCATTCCTGACCTTCGACCTTTAGATCAGAGAAGACCTGTCAATGAACAAGCTGTGCGTAAGGAGTTCCTGAGTCTGGAGATGTGCAATCTAGAACTGAAGTCTCTTCAGGGATCGGACCTTCAGCAGCAGGTGCCATCCACCTCCACAACTAAACTCACCAAGCTGCTGGAGGCAAGCTTCAGTGACATGCATGGTAGGGAGAACGTTATACATTTTAATTAGACATAATCACTTTTCCTTTTATATTTAATGAGAAAACTATATACTTCTAATTTGACCCCCTATAGTGCCTGTTGTTCATGACGTGTGATTGTTCTTTATTGTTTCACTCTCTCTAAGGAGTGTATGAAGGCTGGGAGGGAGGCTCTTTCCCTTGCATCTATGTACAAAAGGGCTCCAACATGCAGAACCCAGACAGCATACCCAAGTGAGTCTGTGTGGGCATTGACTGTATATAATGTAGTTTTCTTAGAAACATAAAACTATAGTTATATCACATTATGCACTGATTGTTCCTAAATTACTTCTGAAACCACTATTTTTTTCTTGTTTTTGCTTTTTTCTTATTTTCTTGTAGAATTGTGGTGTATGTAAGTGGAGCAGCAGACTCAGATGGTCCAGGGGGTGTAGGTGTGGGTATGAACAGGGATTTGGCGTTTGGCTTCGTGTCAATGGAAAGTCCCTGTGAGCTTAGAGAGAAGAACAGCTCCCCCTTCTCTTCCAACCGCACAATGTTTGAGACAGAAGAGGTAGACAACTTTCTGTCATTTTTCTCATTGTATCCATGTCATTTTAACCTTTTTCGCTCCTGCTATTTTCTGGGTTTAATCTTGCCTGCCTCATAGACACTCAACTATCTCTTGTTGTCTTTCTTCCACTTGTCTTACTTAGATGGTAATCCCGGCAGATCCTGAGGAAATGAAGGAATTCCAGGCTCAGTGTGTGGCTCAGAGTCAGTATGTAGTGGATATCACACTCCCTGTGGCCTACATCCTTTTACCCAGCAAAGAAGCCTTTCAAAGCATCTACAACAGGCATGAGCTTTTGTTCTTAGAAAGTATATATAAGCTTAATAAAAATATTCAGTGTTCTCAAATGATAATGTAAGCTGTGAATACATGCGCAAGTGTCATGATCTCACCCTTCACTTGTCTGTGCTGTTCTCGTACTAGTGTGACTGTGTACTCTTGTTCTTGTGACAGCTACATAGTTATTACTCATTTCTTGTTTATCACATTTTTGTATTTTCCCGGTTATGAGTTTCTTCTTTTGTACGAAAATGAACAGTATTGGAATGTTTCTGTTCAACAATTATGGACGTTCTGTGCTCTACCTTTACTTGTATCCTCCTTCATCAGGATCAATAATGATTTGCTGATGTGGGAGCCCCCACCTCCTCCTCCTCCTCAACCTCAACCCCCTTCCAAGATCACTCACAGCCCTGTGCAGCAGCGCAGATCAGACGACGACGAGTTTCAGCTCTGCAAATCTGCCTTCAGACTTGGTCAGTCATCTAAAGGCAAATAAAAGATCAGACAGTTTATCAAATTGGTGATATGCTTCAAAGTGCTTTGTGCATAAGTCACTTATCATTTACTGTATATTTTTAAAGTATGACCATTAGTGTAATCATAATAAACTGTTGGTAATTAAGAAGCTTGTTAAAGGATTAGTTATTTATGGAAATTGAATATTTTAATACCTGTTGTTGTTGTTGTTGTTGTTGTTATTATTATTATTATTACGATAGATTTTTTGCAATAATTGTCTTGCACTGTAGTTATATGGATAAGAAGAAGAATGCTCTTTTATTTCAGTGAAGAATAAATATTTAAATTAGTATATTTGCCTGGAGCAGCCAAAACACCAACAACATTTATACAAAGAATAAAGCTGGAAATAATACGCATTGGTGAGAATGTGTGAGGCATGTGGTTAGGATATAATTGATGATTAGAATGCAGACTTGGTGTCTTAAAAAAATAATTTTGTTTTTAAGTTCTGAGCTATAAAATCTTTAATCTGAGTGTAGATTCCGATTCAGAGGAGGATGAACCTCAGTTCTATTCAGACAATGAGCCAAGGAAAAGAGAGCAAGCAGAGCCCCAATCAAACCACGCCCTCAGTTTCCTCAGTCTAACTGTACTGATTGGCAAAGGTCGCCTGCAGGCTTTGACAGACAGTAAGGTAAGCAAAATATAAGATGTGCTTTCAGAATCAAGTATAATAAGGCCTTACCTTCCTGTCAACTTGTATTCTTCACTCACAGAATGAAGCAGGACGGAAGGTGGAACAGTGCCATGGAGAATTGCTGCTAGATTTAGAAGGCGGGAGGATTTTCAGTGTTACCCAGCACCAGAATAATCCCAATTTAAACTTTGTCACTATAGAGAGCAAAAAAGTTGAACTCTATCATAAAGGTAAGAAAAAGAAATTTGCTCTACAAACAGATTTAATAAAGGCCAAACTACGTAAGCGGTAATCTAACTGACATCACAGGGTCTTCCCCAAACTGAATTTGGGAGTGTTGAATTGTCTAGTATATTTATATACTTTAGCATCACAGATTCCCTTAATTGGTGTAATGGAGTCCAAGTCCATTCCTGTTCCAGAATGTCATCGCTCCTGTGCACAAAGTGACGTCTTTAAAGACATGTATTGCCAAGGCTGGTGAGGCCTCACTGAGCACCTTCAGTAGGAACCAGATATTCAGATCAGTGCCCAACCTCACCAATGTAATTGTGGCTAAATGGGCAAATCCCAACAGCCGTATCTCAAAATTTAGCAGAAAGCCTTTCCAGAACATTGGAAGTTATTATAACCGCAAAGAAAAACCACATCTGAAATCAACTGTTTAAAAAGCACATAAGCATTTGATTGTGACGTTCCGTGTTAAAAAGGTTTTTCGACAGAGCTGCATGCGTGTGCATGTGCGAAAGTTGTCTTATACAGTGGCCTCCTCTCGTTTTTTCTTAGTTTCACATGTACCGTACACAAACGCACACACTAATATGAATAATGCTCTGTCTGTGTTTTTTTTTCAAAGGTAAAGTGCAGTTTTGTTTTATTTTTATTTACATTTTGTATTAATTATTTTTATAGGAACATTTTTGGGCTGTGTAACAAATCATCTAAGTTTACATTATTTCTTATTTGGAAATTCACTTTGCTATACGAGTGATTTTGATCTACAAGGATGCTTCCAGAGCGAATTATGCTCGCAATCCAAGGTTTAACTGTACAAATAGTAGAATATATAACTCTCCACACGTGAATTTGTTTACTAGGCTTACCACATGCATGGGTAATATTTCTAAAATAATTATTTCTCAAATGAAATGTACTTTATAACAAAACTAAAAGCTCTGTTTGTCCTCCTTTCTCTGTAAAGCGGAGGTCCCAGATACTCCTATCCCAGCACGACTAGAAATGCCCAAGTTTACTCCCCCAAGCCACCTGGACCCTACCATTTATCCCACAGAAGTGGGGGTGAGCAGTGTGGGGCGCAGAGGAGCAGGTGGTCAGATGTTGTCGACGGCCATCAAAATCACGCTAGACCTCCAACGCAATGTCAAGGTTCCAATATTATTTAAATGTACTGGTTTTGTAAATGTAACAGCATTTATTTTTTCCATATAGGTTAATTTCCTTTTTTTTTTTCATTCAGGAGTTCCTTGTTGCATTACGACTCCAAGGTGCTACTTTAAGACATCACATGGCATTGACCAATCACAGTTGGCATGAGCAGGTATTATTTACTGAAACATTTTGGACAGATATGCTTGAATGATTTATTGAGGGCAAAGGTGTGTAATTCAAGTAACAGTAATAACACACGCATTGAACTTCGACATGGCATAAATACGAAAGGCATTCAATTCAAACTGTGACTTTTGGTTGTGCAGAATAACAGAACACAGCTATGAGAATAAAAATTATTTATAAGCCCCAGCTTATCAGGGTAGAAAGTTTATATATATATATATATATATATATATATATATATATATATATATATAAAGGATTCATGTCTGTCTTCTGCTTTCAGTTGGTCGATTTTCTGGACGTCATTGATGATGACATTTTGGGATACACACCTCCTGCAATCATCACAGTGTTGCATACGCACCTGGCCACCTGTGCAGTTGACTACAGGTAAAGTGTTTAAGGAAGGGGTTTTGTTTTTTTACACATTTTGTCTAACTCCTAATTTACATATTAAACAGTTTACTGTATGCCCATGTATGACCCAGAAACAGAGTAGGAGTAGCAATTAACGGTGATCCCACAGAAGGAATCATGCATGCAGCAGTGATAACAGTAACTGGTTGTTAAAGTGTTTTACCCAATATTAACGTGCATCTATTCTGGTTTCTTTTTTTTTGTTTGTCTGTTTTGTTTTCAGACCCCTCTATCTTCCATTGCGAGTGTTGTTTACAGCAGAATCCTTTTCTCTGTCCAGTAACATCATTGTGGATACCGCCACCTTTCACCTCAGGTACTGTCAGTGTTTAATGCTGTGATGAGTGTATTTGGTTACTTATTATTGGTTAATCCGTATGTCACTGAAACCCTCCTAGGTTCATCCTGGATGACTCTGCATTGTACCTAACTGATAAGTGTGAAAGTGAGACAGTGGATTTGAGACGAGGTACTGTTGATCTCTTTCATCTATGTCATTTCTGTGATGAGTGTGTTGTTGTTTTTTTCCGAAAAAAAATTTATTGTTATTTTTCCATTTCTGCAGATTATGTGTGTGTATTAGACATTGATCTGTTAGAGCTGGCCATAACTACCTGGAAAGGCAGCAACACTGGCAAACCTGTATGTCTCAAAATTCCGATTTTTTTTCCTCTTCTCTGTGATTTAATGCTATATTATATTATATTTACAGCATTTTTTTTTTTTTCATTCGTGTTCAGACTCAGCCACTGTTCGAGCTGCGCTGTTCAAATAATGTGGTTCACGTGCACACCTGTGCAGACTCCTGTGCTGCTTTAGTTAATATGCTACAGTACCTGGTCTGTCAAGGGGACCTGCACCCACCTCCGCGCCATACTTCCCCTACTGAGATTGCTGGACAGAAGCTTCCGGTAAGAATGTCTGTGGATGTTTTCAGTGCGCCACATCAGGTTTTAGTGCCCCCTGCAACTGAGCCTTGGCCAAGCACAAAAACAGGATATGATTAGACTAAGCATCTTTTTGTCCTTTGTTCACTATGAGGTTAAGCACACTTTGGCACTCTGCTTACAGCTGAGCTTGAGAGATGCTACATCGTCAGCGTGTGCTCAGGAGTTTATCAACAAGTTTGAAACGTATCCGCTCATGTAGTTGCATTTTGCTAAATGTTTTTTTTATTATTTTTTTTTTTTATTCCAATATCTTTACCTCCAAAGCTAACTAGCAGGTCAGTCTGGCTAAAGTTGTCTGCCAGTTGACTTTATCAACTTAAATGATTTTCTGCCTTAAGTCCTGGCTTGATGTTTTTAATCTGCCAAACATTTATTTACTTTTTTTTTGTTTTGTTTCTTTTCATTTGCATTCAAGTTTGGGTATAACATTACAGACAAGAAGATACTGTTTTTAAAACATTTTTTCGTGCATGATTTTTGGAAGGAATGTATGGAAGGAAGAAATGTCTATGCAGACCATTTGCATTTGCACTTTTTGTTCCAAGTCATTACTAGACAGTCCCATGCCACTGCTGCTTATGATTAAGCTCTTTTCTTTCATGCTGCAAGTCAGTTTTTACGACTCACCATCTTAAAATCTTCACCTCACCTTACCGTCTCAATTTTTTATTTTAAAAAAATTAAGAAAATATTTGTAATTTTTGGCTATTTGAATGATTGAATAACACCATATTTGTATGGTGAATTTGAGTTTGGTCTGCATGCACCGATACACAAGAATATTTGTTTTCCACAGCTCTCAGAAGCTCCTGCATCATTACCACCCTGTCCACCAGCAGAGACGGCCGAAATTAATCAGTGTGATCTCACAGATGCTCTGATCGACACAGAGCGAACGCTGTATGAAGAGGATAGAGAATTTGGTAAGGTTACTTGATGAGTAATTGGTTGCGGTTGCACGTTGTCAGTGTTTAATCCATTACTCTGGAAATATAAATATGAAGCAATTTATTGTAGCCAGTTACAAATCTTTTAAAATCCTGTTCTGAATCATAGTGTTGCTGCTCTCAATAAGCTCTTAATATGCTCTCAGGACAAAAGGCTAAGTCATAATGTCACTTCACCAAACTAGTAGTTCAGAAACTAAGAGTGATTACAGATTGTTTATGGTTTACATCTTTTGTTTGAATTAGCAGACTCTCCTTCCTCAGTAAAGCGAGGCTCACCTGTCTCAGTGTACTTATTTCCTGGGGAAGGCCCAAAAGCTAGGTCCTCTGTGCTAGAGGGCAAGGAGTCTGAACTTGATCATCTGGTAGTAACAGCCACCGAAGTACATGACATGATCTCAGAGGAATGTTCAGAAGGATCCACTGACAATGATGACTTCTGTATTTTAGAGGCTCCTGGTATAGGCATTCCTGTGAGTATTTCTTCTTCAGATAATTTTTGATTTAGTTTCTTCTGCATGTCATTTCATCTACAGCATTTAGAGCACAACATGCAAATAAATGTTCTAAGTCATGTATGTATGTGTGTACGAATGTGTTTTGGTTTTACCAGTGTCAATCTCATCAGTTGTAGCTGGCAGATTTAAACATGAATTCATGAATCCACTCTCTCCCTCTACATCTTTTTACTCTACAGCCTAAGGATGGAGAGCCAGTGGTCACGGTGTTGTCACAGAATCCTATAAAGGTTCGTGATGGCTATTTCTCTCGGCCACGGGGCAGTTCAGACCTCCTACGGGCACCAGCTCGCTTTCCTATGCCTCAGAGCAGGGTGGTACTCAGAGAGGTATCAGTAGTCTGGCATCTCTATGGGGGAAAAGACTTTGGAGGAAAACCCATTTCTGCTCACACACAACACAGCCACAGGTAACAAAGTTTGGTAAATTGTTTAACAAATCCATAACCAGTGATGATAAACCTGCATATTCAGTATTAAATTACATTTTTGGATCTTGCTTGTTTGGTCGTAATATATAAATAAAACTAGATACAATTCCAGGACAAATTGTGACATAGGTTAAAACAGAGGTAGTTTTTTTTTTTTACTGACTGATTACGTTTTAGTGAGCCATTTAGTCCGAATCAAAAAAGTGGTCTTTTTTGTTGTTGTTTTTGCGGGGGGAACTACCTGTAGTCCTGATTAATTAAAAACAGATAGTGTGCCCTGGGGGAAGAGGAAGGATTGGGCTACTTTCAGCCTTTTCAAATAAATATAAATAGATAAATTCATGCTTTTTTTTTTATTTTTTATTATTATTATTTCAGGGGACGTTCAGCACCTACAGTAGCCCGTGGTTCTCCTTCACGCTCTGCTGGGTCCTCTAGACCACAGAACACATGGCGATGGGTGGGAGGCAGTGGCCGGCAGCACACTCTGCTCATGGAAATACAACTGACAAAGGTTTTGTGACAGTGACATACAGTGGAACCTTGGATTACGAGCATAATCCGTTCCAGAAGTGGGCTCATGTTCCAAAACACTCGTAAACCAAATCATCATTTCCCATAAGAAATAATGAAAACTCAAATTATTTGTTCCACAGCCCCAAAAAATAAATACATAAAAATAATTAATACAATCTATAAAATGAAATGACTCTCAAATGGTGAGAGAGTGACGCTCGATGTCAAAATAAGAGATTAAAAATGTATAAAAAAATCTTTGCTCGGTTTGCGGAACACTCGTAAACCACGTTACTCGCAATCCGAGGTTCCACTGTACAGACAACACATTCTTCACTAGCATGATTAATAACAATAACAACTGTTTTTTTCTTTTTTCTTCTCTTTTCACAAGTGAATTAAGCTTTATTCAGGTCAAAATAGTTTTATCAGGGGAAGCCATATTTAATTAAATTATTTTCAAAAACTGAACGTATAATCCAGTATTTAAAAAATCCACAATATGCTGAAAAGTAATCTCTCCCTCTCTGAGTAATTTGCCGAACACATAGCTCCGGCAGTGTTGATGGCCCTGCTGCATTAATATCAATCATTATAACCTAATAACTAACTGCTTAATGTAATTGTATTGCTTTAGACCTCCATATTTGTTATGCCATTTAGATTGTATCACCCCTACTAACATTATTTGTGATTCCAGGTCAGCTTTCAGCACGAGTCATACTCTGTGGTACTACCCCCCGCAGTCTCGGGGCAGGATGTGGAAGGGATGGGACTGGGAGAGCAGCCTCTCTCACGGCAGGTATTCATTGTGCAAGAGCTGGAGGTCCGTGACAGACTCGCATCCTCTCAGATCAACAAATTCCTTTACCTTTATACCAGCGAGAGCATGCCACGCAGAGCCCACTCCAACATGGTGAGCAGGGATGGGGAGGGAAGAAAGGCCTTTTATTGTAATTAAAGGGGTTCATGGATATTTAGCAACCACAGACCCTTAACATTAAAAATATTCCCACAGGCCCTAAACATATGCATGTTTGTCTATGTATGTATGTATGTATGTATGTATGTATGTATGTATGTATGTATGTATGTATTTATTTATTTATTTATTTATTTATTTATTTATTTCTACAAATAATCCAAACATTTAAGTATTACTTTGATTATTTATTAAAGCCAAAGAGTACATATTTCAGAAAATGGGGTCTAACATTGTAAAAAATTGACAAAAAAAATCTGTATGATTCACTCACCCCTGGGGTTTCCTGGATCTGACATTGAATATTGCCGTAGTAACCTACATATTAACAATTAATTTTTAAGGAGAAAAATGAAAGAAAACAGCTGGAAGGAAATACTCCAACTAAACAGTGTGTTAATGTTGATCATGTTCTATAACTGTTTTTTATTTTGTGTGTCAACATAGTTGTTTAATAGTGTTTGTGTTCTTTAGTTATCAATAAAGGCTCTGCAGGTTCTTCCTGAATCAGGCTTGGGAGGTCCAGAGTGCTGCCTGAGAATTAGTCTGCTTCCTCTCAGACTCAACATAGATCAGGTAATACAGACTCCAGCTGTGCTGCATTAATAATAAACATTAATAATTCTGTAAAACTTTGATAGACTGACAGACCATTCTGACACCTTTGGTATGTCATGGCCACTGCAGACTAGGAACATCCCACAAGAGCTGCAATTATGGAGTTCTAGCCATCTAGCAATCACAATTTGGCCCTTGTCAAAGTCTTTTGTGGTTGCCTATTTCTTTCTGCTTCCAGCACATCAACTTCAGGAAAATGGTTTCACTTGCTACCCAAAACTGCAGCTCTTGTGGGATGTTCCGAGGCTGCAGTGGTCATGACTCCAGTGTATTACATTATTAATTTCATGTATAGTAAGTAATATCAGTATAAATATTCAGTTTAGCTGAATATTTTCTTATTTTGAAGTAGATTAAATCTGGCACATAACTTCATAACATTGCTTTTACTCAACATTTTGATTTTACTTACTGTATGTTGAAGTTTAATTATACAGTGGAACATAATTTATTCCGGAAGTGGGCTTGTGTTCCAAAACACTCGTAAATCAAATCATCATTTCCCATAAGAAATAATGAAAACTCAAATTATTCGAGCCCCAAAAAATAAATACATAAAAATAATTAATACAATCTATAAAATGTAAATAAAACAAATTAATCTGTACCTTTAAAAAAAATAAAAAAGTACAAATAAATCCCGACAGATAAGTGTTTCTGTTGGTGCGCGCAGGCGCCGTGGGTGTGCGTGCGTGTGTGTGTGTGCGCGCGTGTGTGTGGAATTAGCCCCTTCCCTCGCCTCGTTTTACACAGTAACACTCCTCACCCCTCTCCCCACCTCGCTTTTTAAGTTTCACAGCAAACACACACACAACGGAAACACCGTTTTAACAGGAAAAAAAGACATCTCTCTGAGACTGGCATGAACGCATACTCACGGAATCACTTTTTAAGTTTCACAACAAACACACAGGTGTGAAAACGTGAGAGAGTGACACTCGGTGTCAAAATAAGAGTCGCATGCGTGATACATGATACTTCACGCTCGTAAACTAATACCTGCTCGGTTTATGATTAAAAATTTATTAAAAATCTTTACCTGGTTTTCGTAACACTTGTAAACCACGTTACTCGCAATCCGATGTTCCACTGTATTTTGTAAAGCAATGCTGAAGGCGTCCAAGATATGCAATAATCTTTTTTCTATGCTCTATAAAGCCTTCATAACGGCTCTAATCCGGGTTGCTGTTTTTTAATTGGTGATTTTTGAAGAGGGTAACACTAAATGAACTTTTCTGCAACAGAGATAAGTTTTGGTCTTGCGTTTCTGGGGTGGTCTACATGAGAGTTTCATGGTGGTGCTTGATGGGTTTTTCAACTAGACAAAATTGTTCTTGCAAGAACTACAGTATAATAGAACATCTTAAACATTTTTAAAATGTTATTTTAGAATATTTTAAATGTTTAAATAACAGCTGACTGTTGTTGTTACTTAATTATCTAATGCTAAGTATGTGTGTTTTTTTTTCTTTCTTTCTTTCTTTCCTTTTTTTTGTATAAACTATGAAATAACACACATGGTATTATGCAATGTGTTGTATAACTTATGTGTCCAAATGTTTGGGGAAGATGCCAGCTGTCATTACTGGGCCACAGCTGTCATTATGATGACACAGTTCACTCTATCCGTGACAGTCAAACTTAATGGTTTCGGAACTTGTTATTTAAAGATACTGAAACGTAACTGTTTTTCTTTCATTATTTAAAGTGTTCTGAATTTTAAAAAACCTGATGACAACTTTTGGCACACAAATTCACAGCATCTGTCAGCCTCACAATTTGGACATTGTTCTGCAAAACACATTTTAGTGATGTCTATTGTATTTTTCCCATATGCATAGTCAATACGTTGTACTGCTGTCTGTGGTGCTACTATAGCGAATTTTACATTTTAAGCATGTTCTTTCTCTTTTATTTCATGCCTGCAGGATGCCCTTTTCTTTCTGAAAGACTACTTTAGTAACCTAGCAGCTGGGATTAATCCGTATTTACCTGTTGATCCGGCCGCAGAGGGTAAGCCTGTAAGAATGAAGCAGCATAATTTTTGTAATATATATTATTCTTTTCGTATGTATTTTATGTATTTCATCTTTTTCCTTCTTATGCATATGTGTAAAGTATATCCTGAATTTTTTTGCTAGTTAAAGCAGACACTACTCAAAAGCCATCAGAAGAATTAGAGTCTGGTACAGGATTGGGTCCTGATCTTACTGCTTCTGTAGAGACGACGTATAGTGAACAGAGCTCATCCTCTGCTGGCTCGACCTCTTCCTCTGACCAGCCAATTTATTTCAGGTACATCTAAAATATATTTACAGTGTTAACACAACAATTTCCAAAGTATTATCCATTTTGCCGTATGTGCATTGTTTTTTGTTTTTCACTCCTATTAGAGAGTTCCGTTTCACCTCAGAAGTTCCCATATGGCTGGACTACCATGGGAAGCATGTGGCCATTGAACAGGTGAGCGTTCAGGTACTGAATACATTGTCAGCATTATGGGGAGTGTCTCAGAGACTCTTTAGATCAGGGGTATTCAACTAAAACTTGTAAAGCCCAGGTTACCTAACCCAAAACCTTCTGTATAAGTACCTTACATGGTCAGTGATGACAATCGTTATGTTACCATAATGATGGAGAAACTTGTTTTCTCACTTTTCTGCATACTTTTCATTCACTCAAAACAAGCTGACTCACTGAATGGTTCAATGAAATACTTAGTCTCCATGTACACACGTGGACATAATTGTTGGTACCCTTCGGTCAATGAAAGAAAAACTCACAATAGTCACAGAAAGAACTTTAATCGGACAAAAGTAATAATAAGTAAGAATTCTATGAATGTTAACCAATGAAAGTCAGACATTGCTTTTCAACCATGCTTCAACGGAGTTATTTTAAAAACAATTAACTCATGGAACAGACATGGACAAAAATTATGGTACCCCTAACTTAATAGTTTGTTGCACAACCTTTTGAGGCAATCACTGCAATCAAACGATTCCTGTAACTGTCAATGAGACTTCTGCACCTCTCTGCAGGTATTTTGGCCCACTCCTCATGAGCAAGCTGCTCCAGTTGTTTCCGGTTTGAAGGGTGCCTTTTCCAGACAGCATGTTTCAGCTCCTTCCAAAGATGCTCAATAGGATTGAGGTCAGGGCTCATAGAAGGCCACTTTAGAATAGTCAAATGTTTTCCTCTTAGCCATTCTTGGGTGTTTTTAGCTGTGTGTTTTGGGTCATTGTCCTGTTGCAAGACCCATGACCTGCGACTGAGACCCAGCTTTCTGACACTGGCCAGCATATTTCTCTCTAGAATCCCTTGATAGTCTTGAGATTTCATTGTACCCTGCACAGATTCAAGACACCCTGTGCCAGATGCAGCAAAGCAGCCCCAGAACATAACAGCCTCCTCCATGTTTCACAGTAGGGACAGTGTTCTTTTCTTGATATGCTTCATTTTTCCGTCTGTGAACATAGAGCTGATGTGCCTTGGCAAAAAGTTCCATTTTTGTCTCATCTGTCCATAGGACATTGTCCCAGAAGCTTTGTGTAGAAGTTTGGCATATTCCAGTCTGGCTTTTTTATGATTTGTTTTCAACAATGGTGTCCTCCTTGGTCGTCTCCCATGTAGTCCACTTTGGCTCAAACAACGACGGATGGTGCGATCTGACACTGATGTTCCTTGAGCATGAAGTTGACCTTGGATCTCTTTAGAAGGCTTTCTGGGCTCTTTTGTTACCATTGGGATTATCCGTCTCTTTGATTTGTCATGAATTTTCCTCGTGCTGCCACGTCCAGGGAAGTTGGCTACAGTCCCATGGATCTTACATTTCTGAATAATATGTGCAACTGTAGTCACAGGAACATCTAGCTTCTTGGAAATGGTCTTATAGCCTTTACCTTTAACATGCTTGTCTATAATTTCCTTTCGAATCTCCTGAGACAACTCTTTCCTTCGCTTCCTCTGGTCCATGTTGAGTGTGGTACATACCATGTCACCAAACAACACAGTGACTACCTGGAGCCCTATATATAGGCCCACTGACTGATTACAAGCTTGTAGACACCTGTGATGCTAATTAGTGGACACACCTTGAATTAACATGTCCCTTTGGTCACATTATTTTCATTATTTTCTAGGGGTACCATCATTTTTGTCCAGGCCTGTTCCATGAGTTTATTTTTTTAAATAATTCTGTTGAAGCATGGTTGAAAAGGTCTGACTTTCATTGGTTAACATTCATAGAATTTTTTTTAATTATTACTTTGGTCAGATTAAAGTTATTTATGTGACCATTGTGAGTTTTTCTTTCATTGACCGAAGGGTACCAACAATTTTGTCCACGTGTGTAGATCATGGTGTCCCATTTGATGACCCCTGGTCTAAAAATTGGTTTGTCATGGTTCACCTGGTAGCTAAGTCCATTTAGTGCGTTTACTTGCATGTTCATTAATGTTACCTTAAAATAATTAATGTTAAATTAAAAACGTAT
Organism: Clarias magur; assembly: GCA_013621035.1. Taxonomy (NCBI): domain Eukaryota; kingdom Metazoa; phylum Chordata; class Actinopteri; order Siluriformes; family Clariidae; genus Clarias; species Clarias magur. The sequence continues at coordinate 1,119,707 of QNUK01000141.1, read as the reverse complement.
ACTAGTGGTGTAACAGGCCATATTTGATTTGTGACCCGAACTGATCGCTGAAGGATTATGCATTATATTGCGAAATACAGTTTTATTGTTGCTTATATTTTGACCTCATTCCTAAGCAGAAACATTTTTTCTTTGTTTTTGAAGAAATACTAATATTTTTGCTCATTGTTCCTCATAATGTACTTTAACTATTGAGTATTGAATTTTTTATTTTAAGATTTTATTTAAACATTTTCCATCTTAAATGTCATTTTCATTTACGGCCATGGGCAGAAATTCCTTGTTTTTTGGTGTTCTAGGAATAATAAACTGAAAGTAAAATTATTATAGTGTTGATTGATGATCAGATCATGACTCTAAGATTGTGATCTGTTCATAAATGTTTGTTTTGTGATTCGTTGCATCCCAATATCAACCTGTTCCTACATTATGTAGTAATCAAACACACTTAAATCTTGATAGTCATACCTTATTAAGATTAGTCATACGCTATCATTTAGCTTTATAACCACAATTGTGTGTTGTTGTTGTTGTTGTTGTTGTTTTTTTTCTCCCCACCAAATTCAGTGAATGCTAACATGCAAAGCCACACAAGCAAAAGATTACTGTACACTAGTTATACCCTATTATGACCCTCTGCTGTTTTTAAAGGGAACATTTGCAGGAATTCTTATTGGCCTGGCCCAACTGAACTGCTCAGAGCTGAAGCTGAAGAGGCTGTGCTGTAGACACGGGTGATTATCTCTGTCTCACAAACATCAACCAACCTCTCTCTTATTCCTACAGCAGTCTATACAGTACACCTCTTTGCTTATGTAGCATTTCCTTTTTAATAGCTACATTTTGTTCAGATTCATTATAGAAAATTGAGAATTAAATTAGCCTTGCTAGCTATGAATGTTTTTTTAACCATGTTGACTTATTTAGATAATAATTTTAATAATAATAATAATTGATTAGAAAAAAACATGTTAAACATCTTAATCTCTTTCCACACTGCTGTTCTCTGGCAGACTGCTGGGTGTTGATAAAGTCATTCAGTACGCAGTGAACGAGTGGCTGACTGACATCAGGAAGAACCAGTTACCAGGCATTCTGGGAGGTGTTGGTCCTATGCACTCTGTAGTTCAGTTGTGTAAGTATGCATGTATAGTATTACTTAACATTTTATCCCCACATAAAATGTTCACACATAAACCACATAAAACGTCTGTGTGTGTGTGTGTGTGTGTGTGTGTGTGTGTGTGTGTGTGTGTGTGTGTGTGTGTGTGTGTATGTGTATGTGTGTATGTGTGTGTGTGTGTGTATGTGTGTGTATGTGTGTGTATGTGTGTGTATGTGTGTGTATGTGTGTATGTGTGTATGTGTGTATGTGTGTATGTGTGTGTGTGTGGATAAAAAGCTATTTATTTATTTATTTATTACTGATTGTAATGTTTAGTACACAACTTTAAATGCACAAATGTGTTGTTGTTTTTCTTGATAGAACCCGATTTGTCCTAATGTTTAAACGTAATAGAGATGTGGTGTTTGGAGTAGTCAGTGTGCATTTACATAGAAGGCAGAAAGATTCCAGGAAGCAGGAAAGTTTTGGCTCAACGATAGTGCGGTTCTCAGGTCTACCACATGGATGTTTACCAAAAAAACAACAGGTGGTTTCCTGTTAATAAGGTTTTTCATTAATTTATTTTCTGCCAGGTCTGTTAATTTTGTTCTAGCACAAAATTATCTTTCTATAGCTATCTGTATGCAGTCTTAATGTCATAGTTATGGTTGGTTTTATTTACATGGACTTTTATTTCCTTTTTTTTTTTTTTTTTTACGTTTTGCTTAAGCAATAACCCGAGAACGTGCTGTACTGCCAGATATAGTCATGTTTTTTTAACACGACATAATGTGCCTCTTTGACTAGTTTTAAATGCGTTTTAGGTCAGACGGTGGCTTTCTCCTAGTTTTGCAGACCGTACAGACCTACTGTCACCTACTGTGACAGTTAGTGTTATTAATGAATATAGATCACCTGGAATGCGATGATGATACATATACATATACTCATGGAATACATCTTGTCCAGTCAGATTGCTCGGTCGGAGCTAACTGGTTGTATAAATCATTTTACGTGTCACTATACATAGGGCCTTCTTCCGGTTAGCTTACTTACTGCTTCTCATTCGGGTCTTTTGTAGTTCACGGGGTCCGGGATCTGTTCTGGATGCCAATTGAGCAGTACAGGAAAGATGGGCGTATTATTCGGGGTCTCCAGAGGGGGGCAGCATCGTTTGGCACCTCTACAGCTTCGGCTGCGCTGGAGCTGAGCAACAGACTGGTGCAGGCCATACAGGTATGTCCAAGCTCGCACACACTCGTACATGTTTATACGGGTATGCACATACACAAACATGCCTATATACATGTAAATACTCATACACTCATGTGTGTATACATGCATAAACATTTGCAGATACACAGACAGAAACCTGTACACTTACACACACAGACCCTGCATAATGTCCTTGAAGTATTTAGTAAAAAACTAATATTTAGTGAGAGTGTAAACACCAGGCTTTTGTACATTCATTATTATATTTTCCATTAATGCAAAAGAAGCTCATTCTAGGAAAAATAATGTAGATAATTACAGATAAATAATTACAGATGAATATGATAAAAAATATTATAAGGTGTGGTGCTTAGCATTGGCCCCAGAGATCACCGGAAAGGCAGATTAAACAAGGAAAGCATGTCTTGTTTGCTCTGCAGGCCACAGCAGAGACGGTGTACGACATCCTGTCCCCAACTCCACCCCTGACCCGTTGCATCACAGAGGGACGTCCTGTCTCCCGGCCCAGACGCACACCGCAACCAGCAGACCTCAGAGAAGGTGTGGCCAAGGCCTACGACACCGTCAGAGAGGTAGCATTCTTCTGTTTTATATTTCATCATTCACTAATAATTTCTACAATAGATACATAGATCCTATTATTTATAGTCAAGCTACAATATGAAAAGGTATTAACTGCCATCAGATGAGACAGATTTACTCCCTCTATTTTCTAGCATTTTAAACTTGAACTAAAATGATTGATATTATTTTCTAACTTGAGTTTCAGCAGAGTTGTATGACATTTTGCAGTGCACTCCTTTTGGGTTTTGGGTTCATGAAAAATGTTTATCCATACAAGCTAATTACTTACTTTGCCTATTAAAAAATAGTTCCTAGCACAATGTTTTCAAGGCAGAATCATTAACAAATATTGTTCCATAGAAAATCAGATTATTTCGAAATAAATAATATTTTAAACTTTAAATACTGCACACTTGAGTCAAATGATATAATACAACGAGTCCTTGTGTTTTGTATGTTGTAGGGGGTGATAGACACTGCTCAGACGCTGTGTGACGTAGCCTCTCGTGGGCACGAACAGAAAGGTCTTCCAGGAGCAGTGGGTGGAGTTCTGCGTCAGATTCCTCCAACTGTCGTGCGTCCCTTAATAGTAGCCTCTGAAGCCACCTCCAACCTGCTCGGAGGCATGCGCAACCAAATCAAACCAGACGCACGGAAAGAGGACTTCTTAAAATGGCGCACAGAAGACAGCCAAGAATAACTGACTGCTAAACCGGTCTTTTTGCTAGTGAGAGTGTTATCATAGAGGTGTGAATGTGTGCATTTGTGTGAGAGAGTGAGTAAAAGGTAGCGATAGAGAGAACAGGTGGATATCTCTGTGAGTATTAATACAAGGAAAAGATGAAGGAAAGAAATCTGCCACTCATCACAACTCCACACATGGTTTTAAGTGGCTTTTACGTGTTAGTTGCACATTTTCACACTCATTGCACGGTCACTGTGCGCATGCAGAGCACTTTGTAGGTAGCCAAGTGCGATTTGCTCCCATCCACCCAATTTGAAAGTATGCAATCGTATCGATTCTGAACACCAACTACTACAACAAACTTTTTTTTTTTCCTTCTTTTTCTTTCATTTTGGAATTCCACACTGGGTATCTGGGATGTTTTATTGTTATTCTGTAAATTGTTCAGCATTTCTTTTATCCATTATAAGGAATTATAACTTTGATCAAAATGTCCAAAGTAGGAACTAAGCCTGCGTTTTATGTTAAAAAAAACTATTTGGCAGGCAGTTTGTACGTGACCTTTCCATAGTACAATATAAAGTGTACCAGTGTGATTCTTCATCATGTGAAATGACCATTGACCACGTTAAACAACGCCTCTGGTGTCATCGTGCCATAATTATCAGTTTGAATGTTTAGTTTATTCTCATACTGCCCGTATCCATGGGCCTGTGGCATTTCCATGCTAAACTTCTGATGTTTTAGCTTTTGTTACATGTGTTTTTAGCGCCACAGACAGGAAACTCTTATTCAGCCTTGCTTGTTTTTTTTTGTTTTGTTTTTTATGTTCCTCATTATGATTAACTGCTCATCATATTCATGCAGTGGTGTATGTGTATTGTAAAAGGGCTTCAGCAGCTGAAAGATTGTTTGTTAATGCACTATAAAGGAAGTGCATGTGTACATGTACACAGTGTCTTATGAGTGGATGAGTGAAGTTCTGCATGTTTGTAGGTTGAGGGTTGTTTCAATAGGCTGTGGTTCAACAAGCTATGAAAATCAAATCATAGCTCTGACTGTGTGTTTTTTCTGTAATTACTGCTATATAATAAGATGTAAGATTAATCTGTATAATATCAAGACAATGTGTAAACAGTTATATATATATATATATATATATAAAAAAACAATAAAAACCTGTACATTGGAATAACTGTTTGTAATGTGATTGGTGGTGCTGTTGTAGTTTAATAGAAACATAACCCATGGTTGTTGGTGTAATTGTCCAAAGACAATAGAGAGAGAGAGAGATATGTATATATAGATATATATAGCTATGTTAATTATATACTGTATACTGCATGTTATTACGCTGCTCGAAAATGTAAGTCTTCTTCACGCCCAGCAGATGGCAGTGTCGTCCTTTATTTTGTCCTCTAACGCTCATTTCAGTAGCACGAAGAAGAACAACACGTGAAAGCAGAACTAGCGCACATTTAATACGCCTAATATTTATATTTAGCTTTTATATAACATTGTAGAGACTGCGACAATGAAACTGTTAACGCATAACATGTTGACGTCGCATGTGAAAGGAGTGATTAAAGGATATCCGCTGCTGATTAAGGTGAGCACGCTAGCTGGTGTGTGAGTGTGACATGCTGCAGTGAGCTAGCGCAGTGTTTAGATCAGTGATGGTCAGCTGTGATACTGAAGGAGAGACATTGAATAAAATCTAAAGTCTGTGCGCGGCTTGACAATGAAACTGTTCATTCAGGGTTGAGGAATCACATCGTCAGAAGCGTCACTCACTGATGGAGTGACGTCATGTGTTAACTTACGTTGTAGAAAACTTCTCTTATATCCGTCTGATCTTTAGCTAAGTCTCGAATATTGTAGCAAGAACATGAAAGTTTCAGTCTAATTTTTGTCCTTTTTTTCATTATTATTGTTTGAAACACGTTTAAAACGTTTCATGACAAAAGTAATCTATTATAACCTGCAAAACCACAATGCTCATTACTGTTTCAAATGCCATTTTATTATCATCTTTTTACATTAAAGCATTTGAACCATACTAACAGCACATTAGCTGTTTTTATTAATATTAAACTTAAAATTAACATCAGGTGTTAATTTCGAGGGTTTTTGAGGTTGAAATGAGTCACGTGACCAGGCAATTCGTTTATAGCTAAATTATTATAGTGCTGAACAGTGATACTGGTATCTATATCTGGTTGTGATGTCTGTCTGTAATAGAATATTAATAATTATTATTATTATAATAATGTGTACCCAAAATAGGCGGCATAAGCGGCTAGCACTGTGGCCTCGCACCTCCAGGGTCAGGGTTTGATTCCCGCCTCGGGTCTGTGTGTTGATGGAGGTTGCCTGTTCTCCCCGTGCTTGGTGGAATGTCCAGCTTAGGGTGCTTGTATAGGCTGTGTATGCATGTAAGACTTGTGATGGATTGGCATCCTATCCAGGATATAAACCGCCTCCCGGGATAGGCTCCAGTCACCCACGATCCTATATACAGGATAAAGCGGTATAGAAGATGAGTGAGTGAGTGTATCCAAAATGGTTGTGATGTCACTAAAAGAGCCCAGTGCTATAACAAATGTGACCAATAAACATTCTGGTCTGTTAGTTAATCTTCTGCCTTTTTCCGTCCTCTCCAAAGGCGACAGAGGTCAAAGTGAACGAAGTTGAATTCAACCCTCAGTTTGTCACCCGAATGATACCAAAGCTGGAGTGGAGTGCTTTAATCCATGCAGCTGAAGGGGTAAGACTGGTTCAACTTACAATTCACCAAGTGTCTAATAAGATCAGTGAATAAATAATTTGTTTCCACAGCTGGGATACCTGCAGGACTTGCCGAGCACACCTGCAGCTAACTATGAGAACGATGAAGACTTTTTACGCAAAGTTCACAGAGTCCTGTTGGAGGTAAGAGAAATTGAACGCTGCCTGGTCCCAAAAAAAAAAGACCAAGATTTAATTCAGTCCTCTTTTAAGATTTCGTTCAGACACACACAATGTGATGTCCATTTCATTTGTGAATATGATTCCTCATGCTCACAGTGCCAGTCTGTGTGAGAGTTTGAGTCCAGAAATATGACTTTGTCATCAAGGAAGGAAAATAACACTGAGGTTGGGTGCCAATCTCAACACATTTTGTGTATGGAAATGCTCTTACCTCCACTATTAAATAGAGCTACGGTTTTACTGTTGATCTTTTTCCACTGCAATTTTCAGGTGTGATCTGCATTCTTTTTTTCTTTTCTTTTTTTTCCTGACCACATTTCTTCTACAAAATTGATGGATCAACATTATCTTTTCAGGTTTTGATAATGTATTGAAGGGCTATAAATCCAGTTCCAGTCATTTAAATCTCCCTACTTATTTGCTGGTTGCAGCCCAATAATTGGACCCTTCTGAAATTGTGGCCTTTTTTGGTCAGGCAGTATACAGTATCTACTAATATGATGAACTCATGTTTTACAGATCATTTTTAAGTTATAAAAAGTATTAAGTGTTCTGGTTGAAATACTTTGCCAATTAGCACTATTTTTATGTTCTTGATATTTATGTAGGTATACTATATACAGTATACTATATACTTTTCAGTAATTACATTTATAATATGAAATTATGGACTTTTTACAGGAAGATTCTAGACATTTGGCCTGAATACATATTTACACCGGTCATGTTTTCCATGTTAATAGGTGGAGGTGATAGAGGGGGCTCTGCAGTGCCCTGAATCTGGTCGGGAGTTCCCTATCTCAAGAGGGGTCCCCAACATGCTCCTAAATGAAGATGAGTCATAGGAAACTTCCCCACTCCTGTTTTATTCAAATATAACAAAGACACCAAATTATATAAATTACAGTCAGGGATTACAGGAGAGTTGAATAGAATTGTAATGAATCAAGATATCAAAAACAACTGCTGTTCCCCTGAACTAGTTGCCGTCATCCAAACCTGGCCCTTAATTTAAGAAGATAATCTTAATAAGGATTTCCACAGGTTCTGGCCCTTCCTTTCTCAGCTCTTGTTTGTATTGTGTTTACTATGTTTTGTAATATACTTTGCAATAAAACTTTACTTTTTGACCGGTTTTTGAATAAATATTGTATCATTATCCAGTTGGGTTAATATAAACCTCTGTGAGGTACTATTTCTTTCCAGATACAATTCATGGGTCTGAATGATTTATTATACAAGAGTTCAAACCCCCAGTGTTGCATATTGTCCCTCTATCCTTCTGGGAAAGGGTAGTTATGGCATCTGAGTATCACCAGTGATTTACTGGGATCAGAAGTCTGTGACATAAGAGTTGGCTCTGTTATGATTTTTTATGTTTCAATAATATTGGATCTACAACCCAACCTGAAAAAAGGTTGAAAAAAATATGTTCATTAAAACCCTTTTAATTAGAACAAAGTCCTGATATTCTAATAAGACAGTATTTGCATGTGTGAGATCTGATATGTAACTGTAGTGCAGAGTAATATTGCTTTGCTTTGGACAATATGACAGCCATTGAGTCATTTACTGTCTACACTGCCCAAGCACTTTATTTTATGCCATGGGTTCCACAAGATGATGAACATTACTTTGAGAGTCCGGCTTATGTTGCCTTTATTGCATCACCCATTTCCTGTAAGATTTTCAGGTTCACTTTTATGCTTTGAATTGGGTTTTGCGCCATGCTAAAGGGCTCTATTAGATTTAGATCCAGTGCCTGGGAAGGCCGCTGAAGAACACTGAAGTCGTTCCTGTGGTTATGAAACCAGTCTAAGAGGACTGTTGCTTTGTGACATGGTTTGTTGTTATGCTGGATGTAGCCTTAGAAGAAGGGGTTAAGAATTTCAAGTAATGATTCATTGGTATTAAAATGGCCAAAAAGTGGCAAGATTGTGTTCCCCACACCATTGCACCAAGGTTTTTGAAAGACTTATGCTATGGCAAAAAGGTTTCATTCAGTTAGGACCAAAACTACACAGCACAAAAACAGCTTCTACCCATCTGCACTTGCCTTAATAAACGAAGCCTAAGACCCCATAAGATGACTGACTTATTTTTGCATGACATTACATGCATTAACACAACGTATCACATTTACCCCAACTTGTTACAGTGCATCTGGACAAGTATTCACAGCGCTCTAGGAAGAGTTATGTTACAGCCTTATTCCACAATAGATTAAATTCATTATTTTCCTTAAAATTCCACAAAGACCACCACATAATGACAACGTTAAAAAAAGTTTGTTTGAAATCTTTGCAAATTTATAACAAAAAATGTAAAAATTAAGGGGGGAAAAATCACGTGTACATAAGTAGTCATAGCCCTTTGCTCAATACTTTGTTGAAGCAGCATTGGCACCAATTATAGCTTTGAGTCTATTTGAGCATAATTGGCACTACAAGCTTGGCACACCCATTTTTGGTCAATCTCTCCAATTTCTTTTCTGCAGGACCTCTCAAGTTCCTTCAAGTTGGATGGGGAGCATTGGTACACAGCCATTTTGAGATCTTTCCAGAGATGTTCAATCATGTTCAAGTCTGGGCTCTGGCTGAGACACTCAAGGACATTCACATAGTTGTCCAGTAGTTGTCCTGTAGCCACTCCTTTGTTATCCTGGCTTAGAGATGTTGTCCTGTTGGAAGAACCGTTGCCATGGTCTGAGGTCCAGAGCACTCTGGAGCAGTTTTTCATCACGGATGTCTCTGTACATTTCTGTATTCATCTTTCCCTCAATCCGTGACTAGTCTTCCAGTTCCTGACACTGCTACCACCATGCTTCGCTGTTGGGATAGTAATAGCCAGGTGATGAGCAGTGGCTGGTTTCCTCCAAACACGACGCTTGGCATTCAGGCCATAGAGTTTAATCTTTCATTCAGCAGACCAGAGAATTTAGTTTCTCATGATCTGAGAGTCCTTTACATGCCTTTTGGCAATCTCCAGGCATTCTGTCATTTGCCTTTTACTGAGGAGTGGTTTCTGACTGGTTACTCTATCATACAGTGCTGATTGGTGGAGTGTTGCAGACATGGTTGTTCTTCTGGAAGGTTCTTCTCTCTACACAGAGAAACGCTGGAGATCTTTCAGGGTGACCATCTGGTTTCTTGGTCATCTGCCTCAGTCAAGGCCCTTCTCCCCCGATCGCTCAGGAAGAGTCCTGGTAATTCCAAACTTCTTCCATTTATGGATGATGGAGGCCACTGTGCTCATTGGGACCTTCAATGCTGTAGAAATCTTTCTGTACCCTTTCCCAGATCTGTGCCTTACATCATGTCCAATCAACTGCGTTTACCACAGATGGACTCCAATCAAGTTGTAGAAACATCTCAAAGATGATCACTGGAAGCAGGATGCACCTGAGTCTAATTTTGAGTGTTGTGGCAAAAGCTGTGAATACTTATTTACATGTGATTTCTTAGTTGTTTAATAAATGTGCAAAGACTTTTTTCACTTTTTAAAGACTTTGAAACTTAACATATGTACTGTATATTCAATGTATAGCTGTTGTGGCATTGTTTTCTTTATATATACACTGTACTGTATATACTGTATATAAAGCAACTTATATACGATATAATGCATGTTTGAAAACTAGTGTCCTCCTTTTCACCCTCTCCTGGAGAAGAAGCAGCTTTATGATCCTTTTTTCTTTTTTCAAAGATTTCTTCCCTTTCAGTGTTTTGGCTCTAAGCTCCTAGGACCTGAGCTGCTGTTTACAGTGGAAGCAGTAAGGGCGGAATGACGTGGCGTTTTACAGGATATATTTGGGGGAAAAGGAGGTCGGAGGGGGAAAATGCGACTTTTTTATGGTCGTTATTTTTAAGTCTTCTATTGCTGCAATACCGCCACTAACCACTAGAGTGGAAACCTTCGCCCTTCCTCTTAGCGCTAGATGTCGCCAAACCGTCTCCGTCCACGTGGGCATTTTATTTTATTTTTTTTTTTTTCATTTTAGATGCTTACGAATAAACTCTTAGATCCAGAAGTCGTGTATGAACATGAAATCCTGTATTTTCTCACTCGGTCCTATCAACTACCCTGATTATAAATCCCTCGGAGCACATTTCATCGTTTCAACCCTAATGTTTTTTTTTTAACCACTTTAAGTTCAATTATAGCCCTGTGACTTGGGCTGTAATAGGCTTATAATGGAGGAGGTGGAGAGCTTCAGTAAAGCTGTTTTTGAAAGATTAACGATCGAGTAGTTCACGCACTGTAATTAACAGTAAGACTGAAAGGTAAAATAAAGAGGGAGTGGAGTTCAAATGAAAGGACTGGGATCTGGAGTGGATATTAATCTTTTCGGGAAAAGAATTAAATGCTTTAGGGTGAGAGTAATAACACCACCAGGCCCAACATCTAAAACTATTAATTACAGAAAATTCAGTTCAAGACTTTTTTGTATTATTATTTTACCTATAAGTCTGTTCAGCCATGGGCTTCGCACCTCTGTGCACGTATGATTCAATGATGTGTGACTGTGAAAGATAAAGCTGATTTAATGATGTAGGATAGAAGAAGGATAAAGTGCAGTTATTTTCAGGATGTGCAACACTCATTACCTGGGGGGGCTAGCAGGAGACTTAGGGCATGAGGCAGGGTACACTCTGGATGGTGTGCCAGTGCATCAGAGGGCACAAACACAAACACACACCCAATGCTCTGTATGAAACCATAAATGTGTAAATATACGTGAGTGCAGGAAAAAGCTGATAAAAAAGTGCCTATATACACTGAAAATAATTCATAAGCCAACATAAGTAAATTAAGAGAGGAATTTCCAATTAAGGCAAGCACAATGGCTTAGTGGTTAGCATTGTGTCCTCGCACCTGGGTGGGAATCTCACCTCTGGTCTTGTGTGCATGGCGTATTCTCCCTGTGACTGGGGGGTTTCCTTTATGTACTCTGGTTTCCTCCACACTCCAAATGCATGCAGTATAGTCTGATTGGCATTTCCAAATCGCCCATAGTGTGTGCATGTGCCGTGCAAGGTTGGCACCTCAGCCAAATGGTACCCCACCTTGTGTCATGAGTTCCCTGGGTCCAGGATAAAGCGATATAGATAATGGATGATTTCTACTTAATTATGTAAGATAAATTTTTAAAAGTTAAATACATAGTTATAAAAACTGAATTTAATGAAGAAACACTGACATTTTATCAATATATAAAACAATATTGACACAATAATTAACTTTTTTCAAGTGAAGATCAACCAAATCTCAATTTGATTAGGTATTCCTACCCTTTTGAGCAAATTATGATCCTTCTTCTACCACCAACACACAGAGGGCCTTTTATTTTCCCCAAAATGTATGAATTTTAATAGGGCTCCGTGGGAGGATTGAATTTCCTGTAATGACTCCATATGTTCCCCCTCATAAGCAAATTTAACAATTTGTAGGTGGTCAGATCTTAAACTGAGCATTTCAACTTAAAACCTATAAGCTATGATGTTGCATAAACTCAAAAGAAAAAAAGAACAGTCTAGTGGTTCATGGGAGAATAGCATTAAAAAGAAAAGTGGACCCACTAAAATAGCCTCCTCTAAAAAGCTCTGAGTCGCGCCGCAAAAATCCTAAGCATTGCTTCAACACCACACTCGACCTCAGACACACTCAGAGGATAGCCTGCACTTTCTTCCTGACCTCACCGGCAGCTAAAGAGCTAAAGGAACGATTCAGTATTGTGCTGAATTTTTTTTTAATGTTTACCACTTTTTTACAGTATATTTTATAATGACGTGCTGCAAAATTCGTGCGTGTTTTTCTTACATAATTTATTTACTTGTGGAGTGAAATTATGTACACGGTAATTAGGTGATAATTGTTTTAATTTTGTTTTTGTCAGGCCTACTCTACTTTGATATGTGTATTTGCACACAGTTATCAGCACGCGGAGCAACGTGATGCATCGCAGCGCGCGCTAAGGCAGATAAAACCTGCACGTGAGCGCGGTGTGGGTCAGTCACCAGGTGCACGCGGCACACAGCGCGTGCGGCTACAGCGTTCTACGCACAGAGCAGCTGAATAAACCGGATTCTTCTTCATTTATTTATTATTATTTTTGCTAACAGCCATGTGGTTCATCAATATCGCGCTGCTTATTCTAAAGTTATCCGTTTCGGCGGAGGGCTTTTCGACGTGCCAGTCGTATGACTTGGACGATCACAAATCGAAGAGGATAGAGGCGGTGCGCGGACAGATCCTGAGCAAGCTGCGCATCCGATCACCACCCGATCCCGCATCAGCCCCGCAGACGGAGTCGGTTCCCTTCGAGGTCATGCTGCTTTATAACAGCACCAAGGATCTGCTGAAAGAGCGCGCGCGCCACGCCGAGTCCGCGTGTGAGCGCGAGAGCAGCGAGGAAGATTACTACGCCAAAGAGGTGCAGCGCGTGGACATGCTGCCTCAGCGCGCGGACTCCAGTGAGTGCTCACCTTCATCACTTAGATTCTTCACTCAGGTTTAAAAATCACCTTGCTCTGGTGACTCTTAGAGCTGGGCCATACGATCGCAGTCTGTTATTACCGTGATCAATCACGTCACGATACACTTATCTGGCAGTATCGTCAGTAATTTTACATCACTGACTTCAAGCCCTGATTTTAATAGGGCGGATTAAACATTTAATCATCCATGTAGGTTTCTGGGAGATAGTTCTGACCCACCTGATTACACTTCATGGTTAAAGGATTCTCTAAATGTTATGGGTGCTGAAAAATGTATTAGTAAACATTCATATTAATAATTTCATTCATCTTTTATACCATTTATCCAGTTCAGGGTTGTAGGGGTTCTGGAGCTTAATCCACTGAGACTTAGGGCACAAGAGGCATTGGGGGTTGCACCTCGGACAGGGGACCCTTGTCCAGTCAGTTTGGGAGTACCTGTTAGCCAGTTAAGGTGGGAATCCAACCCTTTACCCTGGAGGTGCAAGGCCACAAGGCTAACCACTATGGCACCATGCCACCCTTGTAGAAATTCATGAAAGAATCATAAGAATTTAAATTAATCAACACAGTGTGGTTAAATTTCATGGAAATCTTGGAAATGTAATGTAAATTTGTAAAAAAAAATTATGAAGGTTAATACTGCTCCTAGTCATATCTTTAACCTTCATATCTTAGTGAACCTCAGTAAACAGTTTTAGTAGTGTGAATCAAGAAGTTCCAAGAGGAAAGACTTGTAAATAAAGTCCATATCTATTTATCTATTAAACCATACTTTGCCTGAATATCTACTAATTAAACATGCATTTATTGTAAATGTCTCTACTCAAAATTTGCTCAGAAAATTAGCTATGTATTTGTACTTGTAATACGCAGGTAAAACACAGGTATGTGTTATGTTTCAGATCCTTGTTCAAACACCTATGTGGAAAAACCCCAGTGAAATATATATATATCACAGTCTAAGTTTATTCTTTCTATTTTTTTTTTTGTTGTTGTTGTTATTGTTGTTGTTCAACCAGATGCAACAAGCTCTGTAAATCTCAGAGGCTTTTAACGTTTTTTTGGAGGCTCATAAGGGGATGGATGTTGATTAGGTAGTGTAGGTAACTTTATTCATCTTGAGGTGAGTGTTCTGAAAAACCACACAGACTTTAAAAGAATTCTCCTATTATTTCCACAGACGCGATAAACACAGTGCCACAGAGTCCCTACTTCAGAGTGGTGAAGTTTGACGTCACCAACGTAGACAGGAATTCTAGCACACTTGTCAAGGCAGAGTTTCGCATATACAGGGTACAGAACACAAATGCGCGAGCCTCGGAGCAGCGAGTGGAAATATACCAGGTGAATGTGTTCAACAATGTGTGTGCATGAGCTCAGAGACAAAGTTGGTACTATAGAATAAACAGCTTGCAAATATATATATATATATATATATATATATATATATATATAAACTATATATATATATATATATATATATATATATATATATATACGGTTTTTTTAAGTCTCTAACTGAATATTTTGTTCTCTCATTTTTCAGATTCTGAAATCAGATGCTGTTACAGGTTCCCCTCATAGGTATATAGATTCCAGAACCGTACAGCCACGAGCCAAGGGGGCGTGGCTGTCTGTTGACGTCACCGAGACTGTGAAAGAGTGGATGGCTTATGAAGGTTAGAGAGTTCAAGCAGTCACACCGCACAGGAAGTAGGGCTGCAGCACACAGGCAAAACACTGGACCGAGATTATATTGCTGCATATTGCATTTGTGCTAGAAATACCCTTGGGGAACCTTTGATCTTAAATGGAATTGAATTGTTTTGACCAAAATTATTTATGTTTGTTGAATAATGTGAATGCGACAATATATCAAAACACCCACAAAAATGTTCATTTTGATTTTATTGGTCGGCGTGGTCAGGATGATGATAATAAAGATTTTATTTCATCTTTTAATTTGCACATTGAAGCATTGATGCAGTAAAAAATGAATGCAAAAGCAATGAATTATGTTGTGATGTGATTATGAATCCATTGTTTTCTCTTATTGTTTCTCTAACTCAGAGAAGAACTTGGGTCTGATGCTCAGTGTTCATTGTCCATGCTGCACGTTTGTTCCATCTACAAATAATATTTTGCCCAACAAGAGTGAGGAGTTGGAAGCTCGATTTGCAGGTCAGGTCAATCTTATCATCTACTTCAAATCAGAAATGGAATCAGTGACCTCAGTGTAGAGACTCAGTGATTGTTTACAATGCTGATCGATTGACGGACTTCAAAACAAGCCTCTACTTTACAGGTATTGATGACGACCTGATTCGCCCTAACCGGAGACCAGGTCTAACTAAAGGCCAGATAGAATTTAGTACTAAAACACCACACCTCATACTGACACTGCTGCCCACAGACCGTTTAGAGAACCCCAACAAAAAAACCCGCAAGAAGAGGGCAGCTGCTGATGCTACAACATGCTCCAGGTACTGTACCATTAAAAAGACATAAAAACAGCTATAATGTTCTCAGGATGTACTATATATACATACAAATATCTGTCTGTGTCTGCATGTGTGTGTGTGTGTGTGTGTGTGTGTGATAGCATGTATGAAAGAGTCTCTGTACTGGGTTTGTTCTGTAAACTTACTGGCATACAGTGTACGCAGTGTCTGCATGCAGTGACTTGCTTAGGGAGTGCCTTGTGTTTAAGTGTGGAAAAAAAAATTACAGAGATGTTCATAAACCATGTCTCTGTGCACCTCATCATTGCTGCATAGACATCAGACTTTAAGCAGTGCTTACAAAACATAATAGTGTGGAGAAAATCATCTTTCTGAGTAATTTTTGGTGGGTAATGAGCAAAATATTACATTTCTAAAAGCAAAAGTAAGGCTGGCTTGGATATTCAGTGGTGGATAAAAGTATTGAGATAAAAGATTGAATGTTTTTTAACATGATGACGATTAAGATCATAAGAATTTTTTGTTATTTAATGCAATGAAATTGCTATACACTAATCAATATTTAGTTCGAACATAGGGCATAGAGTCAAAAAGGCATCTGTAGTACTCTGGTGTTACTCGCACAATCCAAAAACACACACACTCTCAAGCCTACACTCACAAACTACTGGCAATTTGGAAATACCAGTTAGACTAATCAGCATGTCTTTGGACTGTGGGAGGAAACCAAAGTACAGTACAATGCGAAGAACATGCAACCTCCATGCACACCGCCCCTGAGGCGGTAATCAAACCCTGGAGATCAGATCCTGGAAGTGCAAGTCGACTGTGCTACCTAGCTGTGCCACCTAGGGGGCGGACCATGCGACACACAATTCTACTTTTTGGTTTTCCTCTAAACAAATCTAAAATGAAGATTGAAATTATTAAATATGTCTAGAAATAGAATGAAGGGCCTTCTATTTGTTACATAACATCCTCAACTAGAAGTATCATTCAAGATATTTTCCCTTTCTATTATTTTTAGGGCTGTGATTAACTGCAATGGGATAATACACACATGAGAGAAGGTCTTAAAGTAGATTGTTTGTATTTTTAGACAGTTTTCCAACACTGGAGCAAGACAGGATATAGGACGAACTTTTGGGGCTTAGTGGTTAGCACTGGTGCATTGCACATCCAGGGAAGGGGGGTTTAAGTCTCATCTAAAGTCTGTGTGGTGAGGTCTTCAGGTTCTTCCCCACGATCGGTGAGTTTCCTGTGGATACTCTAGTTTCCTCCCACAGTCTAAAAACATGCGGTGTAGGCTGACCGGCATTTCCAAATTGACTGTTGTGTATGATCGGGTATGTTCCCTTCGGATAGGCTCCAGGCCCCCTGTGTCCATACACAGGATAAAAGGTATATATAATGGTTGGATTGATAATCAAAGTGAGATTCAAGCAGATTTAATTCAATTCAGTTTTATTTAGATTCTTTTTTATGGTTCTATCAATGGTCACTGCTGCAAATCTGCTTTACAGAATAAAAAAATATATAAATGTCAAAGACTGATTGCATTTTCTGATGGAAAACAAAGCAATTTATGACTCCAAGATACAGCAAACAACAAACAAATAGTTATTGATTATTGTTTTTCTGAATTCTCCCATAGGAATGCAGAACAAAGCTGCTGTTTAAGGTCTCTGTACATTGACTTTCGTCGGGACCTTAACTGGAAATGGATCCATGAACCAAAAGGCTACAAAGCCAATTTCTGTGCTGGCAATTGTCCCTACTTGTGGAGTGCAGACAATCATTATAATATGGTGCGTGAATAAAATGCTTTACATCTGGGTTTTGTTTTCTACTTTGTTATTGTCCTGTAGTTAGAACAAAAGGCATTATTTGTGTCTAACCGTAGTCACATAACTACCCATTGTGTCTCCCTTTGTTTTGTCCAGATTTTGCCACTTTATAACAAAATGAATCCTGAGGCGTCGGCATCTCCCTGCTGTGTGCCTCAGGACCTGGAACCTCTCACCATCGTTTACTTCCTTGGTCGGACTCCGCGGGTGGAGCAGCTCTCAAACATGGTGGTAAAATCCTGCAAATGCCGTTGACTACTGGAGGTTCGAGAGAGGAGATGACGAAGATATCGGGCAAACAGGAGAGGACGCAGGAGACGCAGTAGAGTGTGGACAATATCAGTGGGGAAAAAAGCCAGAAGAGCAAGCGAATCCATCTCGGATGTTGGTGCGCGTGTTTTCTCAGGTTTCACTCATTTGTAGTTGATTTTGAGAGTTGCACAGCATTAATCGATAATCACAAATAATCTAGACTTCACCTGTTTCAGGTCCATAATTCCATTCAGTCTTATTGTCCTTCATGTTTCAAACTGTTTTTCTATCATAGTGCTTTCGGTCTGATGCAGCTTCAATGAAAAGTAAACATTGAAGCGACTGTAGTCTAAGATCCACCCGGTGTTAGAGCGTGGACTTAGTTGTGCAAAAGCGGTTTACTGTAGAACTGTAGAGCAGCTGTTGTTTTGGATTTTTGATTTGTACATAATTTTCCATGCAGGTAAATGTTTTATATGTTTATATTATCCGAATAAAAAAGTGATCACATGAGACGGATCTTATACTTTTTAATCAGCTGGTATTTTTCTTAAATGAAATAAGAATGAAATATAGTGGGCTGGTTTAATTCATGTTCTTGGAAGGGGGAAAAAAGCACAGAAAACAGTATAAGCCTGTTATATATTATGGGTTCTATATGATATTGGAGTGGCTGGCTGCACTGAAAGCTCACATTTGTGTCGTGAGCTCAGCAGCCCAATGCGGTTGAGCCTTGCAGGGCTTCGGCATAAACAGGATGGAAACGATTGCCAGAGAAACATCAGATTTAAACGCCTGGCCTTCAGGGTTTGTGGTGACACAGTGGGGGAAAAAAGACATTTGAGAAACCAGAGGCTGATAGAGAGCTTTTCACGCCCTCTATAACAGACCAAGCAATCTTTACGACATGTCTATTTATATTCCAACCTCAAGCTCATCTATATTGCTGAATCATGGGATTTTTTTTTTCCTATCAGTGGGAGGCTTACTGTTGACTTGGTCTACATATCGCATCTGTTTATTTGTTTCCATCCTTCCTCAACCTGCAAAGCCTCAGTTTATTCTTTCAATCCCGAAACTATAAGCCTTGGCATTGCATGGCACTGTTTGTTTTTTAGAGGGGACATTAAGTTTTTTTGTGCCACTCTAATGTTTATCTGTGTCGCTCTGCGGCTGCTGAGGGCGAACTCGGGGAAATGAGAGGCTTTCTGTGTCTGGCTGCCAGAGTTAAAACAGGCGAAATGCCTCCGTCTTTCGGGCCCTATGAAAACAGCTTTTTATAACCCATGAAAACGGGATGCCGAGAAAGAGGGAGTCGTGAGGGTGTTAAATACAGTTACATAAGAGGCTCCTAAATAGGATCAAATAGGAACAAAATGTTGCCTCTAAGCAACTGCTAAGTCATGGAGTCGCGGTCAGGCACTCGTGCTATTGCTCTGCGTGACGATAAACAACAGCTTAAAGATTCTGAACTTCTGTCGGCCTCCAACATCTATAGGCTAAAGGCAATTATAAAATGAACGGTACATTTGGCATTACCTTAAATGTAATTGAACAAAGAATTGAGATGTTTTTTAACTGATTTACTTCTGATACAGTACAGTGTCTGAGTTGCATGGCACGGTGGCACCTCCAGGGTCCTCAGTTTATTCCTGAGCTCGGTTACTGTCTGCTTCTAATGTTTTCACCATATGTTTAATTCAGGTTCTTCCTGAAAACATGCCAATAGGTCGACTGACTACTCCTAATTTTTGCCCTTAATCGGTGTGTGCCTGTGTTTATTTCTGCCTGTGTCTATGAGATAGACTTTAGAACCTCTGTGACCCTGACCAGGATAAAGAGCACATTAAGTATGTGTACAAGTAAGTAAGTACATTAAGTATAACCACAAGGACTAAGAATATTCAAAACCTATGTTCAGTTTTAAATTAAGAACCTGTTACTCACTGGACCACCATACCAACTAATGGTGCTTGGGCTGACCATTGCCCTACTGTTCACTCACTCACTTTTCAGTAAAACCCTAATCCTGATCAGTGTCATGGTGAATCCGAAGGCTATACCAGTAACACTGTGTACAGGACAAGCTCCAATTCACCTTGGATCACCGGGCATCAATCACACACATTCACACATTTCACACCTAGCAATTCAGCTTTGCCAGTCTGGTTACTGGCATATTTTTCCACAGCGGAAGTAAACTGGGGAACTCAAAGGAAACCAACACGTGAAATCAAAAACCAGAAACGTGTGACTGGTAGCTTTCTCCTAACGTACAAATGGACTTTTCTAAGAAGAAATTGGCTATTTGAATCTTGCTGAACTTAATCAGTGATCTTTACATCTTTACTGGCATGGAATGCTACTCATCTGGCCAACCAAATAAACCAACACCAGAGACCAAAATAATTAGGTTATAATTAATATTTTAATACTAATGCTTTTTTTTTATTTGCTTGCTCTCAAGAGGAAAAGCTTAAAAGAAAGCAGACCAGTCAGACTGCTGCCAAACAAATGCATATCAATCTCAAAATGTTGTCCAGAAATAAAGCTGAGTCTTTGGGGTTGGGTAATAAAAAAGCTCATTACCCTTAATAACCCCAAATGAATGAATTTTGTTCTCCTTTTTCAGTCTGATGTTAAGAAGTTAAGTCACAGGTAAAATGCTCGGGTATAATTATCGTTTAGTTTTTAAACACTTTTAATCCACGTGTGCCACACATTACCATGAAGTTAATTTTTTATCAGTTAGCAAAGCACAGGAATTTTCCAAGTAAGAAGTAAACATCTAGTTTGCCCAAACCTTAGCCAAGAGAAGGGAAACTTTGAGTCTAATGGAACATCTGGAGCAGTGAGCACGCTGCTCTCCCTGACACTCACACCCAGGAAATACCCACACTGCAGCCCTAGGTGGCACTTCACTTTAGGTAATAAAATGAAGGTGAGTGATATACATAGGTGAAGGAGTTCAATTCAGTGATACCTGATTATGAATTAAAGAATATGTGAAAGGCAAAATAAAACTCTCCGGTGGAAAGTCTCCAAAAGTTGAAACATGCCACTGCTCTTATTTAGATATGAATGAAATTGTTTGTGCACTGATGGTACGTACATGGCAAATGATGTTTTGTTGAAAGCTTGTGGTTCAATAATTGATTCTAAATGTAGAAGTTTCCATTTCTTATTAACTACATTAGATTGATTCACTTCATGGAAAAGAGGATCTTTGTGAGTTTTTCAGACAATAAATGTTTTTTTCCCCTTAATAAAGGGCCCTGTCTCATGACTACTGAATATCTTCAATGCAAACTTTAGTTGTTAAATTTGAAAATCTTTGATCCAGACTCGGCCATTATTTTGTGGTTATGAAACATGGCTGTAAGTTACTTTTTCCATTAAATTATTTTTTTTTTCATTTGAGATTTGGATTGCAGGGAATGTTCCAGCTTTAGGCAAGGCTTGGTTTATGCTCAGAGATCTTCCGTCAAATCCACGTAGAACCTTGACACACTCCTTCTTCCTTCCTTCCTACAAACTATCCTAACCACAAAGTTAACCAGACCAGGCCTGGTTGAAATGGAAGTAATATTCATAGCCTTTTTGTGGACATTTAATGAAAGTGTAGTCAAATTGGGTTGGATTGGAGATTTTTGAAATGACATGGATATGGGCAGCAAGAAATAAATTCACAGTTAATTATAATTTACTAGGTATTTACTCTGACTCTGGCTGCAGTTCAGTGTGGAGGGAACGTTCGTGAGTGCATTTATTTTCATTTTCATTACACAAGCACCAGGACTGTCTGAAAAACCACAGCGTTACTATTTTTAAATGTTTTAATGAATTTGCGATTTGTGGTACACAATTCAGAGCATTTGAGTTTTAAATAAATCTTTTTATTACTGTTTATGGAAAAGATCACGTTTCATTTGACAGATTTAGACATGCTTATAATAAAGTACTTCATCATTTTACTAGAATCGGTTTTGCTGTAGAAGGCAGTTTCAAAAAGCATTAATGACTGAGCAAACAATTTTTAAATTGTTTGTGTTCCTACCGGTGATCTTTAGTTTTTCTCGAAAGTGGGATAAAGTTTAGATTTGTTTAGCGGGTTTGGGCATCACAGGGATCAGCTTTGATCTTTTTAGGTTTTCAATCAAATACATTCATAATTCAGGTTTTGGGTGGCTCAATCAGTTTCTGTAGTTCTTAACTAAAAACCACCGAAGACCAATATATACAGTATACTGTATATATATACTGTATAAAAAAACTAAAAGTAAGTACTTTTAAGGTGGGCTAAAAGTAAGGTTACAGTTACTTAATTATCTGCTTCACCTTCACGATCACGTTTTAGATATAAAAATTATTATAATCAAGAAGGTGGATTAAATGTTCCATGCAAAATGTCTAATATGTAATTTTATATATATATATATATATATATATATATATATATATATATATATATATTTTTTTTTTTTTTTTTTTTCCTCCAGGAAGATGCTCTGGTCTTTTATATAGTTACACAAATTTCTGATCTTCATATAGAATTTCTTTGATCCTTCTTCGCCGTTTCTCTGATCTTTTATACAGTAGCACAAATTTCTGTTCTTGTGTCCTTCATTTTTGGGATATTCTCTGTGAAAGCATTCACTCAGAATAAAATGAAAGCCTTAAAATGTTGTGTAGGAGTCAAACCTCAGTCTACAGTCTGCATAGCAGTTCAACAAAAGCTCAACTGGAATATATCATTCTGAAATAGTGTTTTTTATATATATATATATATATATATATTATTATTATATTACTGCTCATATAATGCTTAATCTGTTTGAATTACTAAATCCCAGAATGTGTCTCTTCATATTATATTGTATTATATTATAATTATATTAAGACCTTGTGTTAAAGTTGCTCAATGGATATTGAAATTCTAGTTTTTCAACACCATTTTACACATTGTGGTTGAAAAAATTTTTTTACCCACATTACACTTAGTTTAAAGGAAAATCATTGTCTTTATTAACTTAAATAACATTACATGAAGGTTTAATGTTTCTTATCTCTAGACTCTGTTTATATATATATATATATATATATTTGTTTGTTTGTTTTTTTTTAAGCAATTTGCAATTTAGGAATGATTCTTTGGGCAAGATAGAACAAAAAGTGTCCAGATGCAGACAGCAGTGCTGTGGGTGTAGAGAGGCAGTGTTAGGTGGGGCTGAGCTGCAGTCCCTCAGAGGTAGAAATTAGGGAAGTTTTGCCGGCCCTGTGGTGAGACTCCTCACTAAACTACCATCATGTGTTTGTCCTCTTGGCTCTAAATACCCCCTTCACTATGCGCACCCGGCACTTATCCCCGCAGCCTGGCTTGCCAGGGCTCTTACAAAAGTCATTCCAAGAGCTGTGTCTCTCGCTGGCCTGTAACGTTTTCCTCTCTCATTCCCATCTGCCACCCCGGGCATTTAAACCTGTCCAGGACAAGGCAATTGTCTGTGCAATTTGTTTGTTCTTTTCCATAAACATGTTTGTCTTTGCAATCTATCCCAGGTTTTATGTGTATATATTTTAAAACAGAGGTTTAGATGTATGGCAGGCTATTTTCAGATTGTCATGTTGAGAATATTCTCTCTCTCTCTCTCTCTCTCTCTCTCTCTCTCTCTCTCTCTCTCTCTCTTTAGTGCTCCAACTAAAGAATAAATATTTGCATACTCATGGTCACTCAAGCAGAAACAAATCAATTACTCATCTATAGCTGAAGACAAAATGAAAAAAAAAAAAGTAAAAAAAAAAAATACAAACAGTTGAACTAACTGTTAGACAGCCACAAGAGGGCGCCATCTTTTCATCTGAGATTCACTTCATTCCTGACCCTTACATGAAATGTTTTAAAATAAGACTATAAACAGCAGCTACAGTATAGGTAATGGCATCAGATTCATCTAAACTCATATAATCAACAAATCTAATAACATAATACAATTCCATGATACATTTGTAAAAGGTGCAAACTGAAGTAATCCCCTTCTGCTCATTCTTCAAGAGCTACAGATCATTAAAAGAGAAACAATATTCAAAAGTACTCGACAATATGTTAGAAAAACACTCAAGAAAATCGTGATAAAGTCCTGGGTGATTTTTTTTTATATACTGTATATAAAATGAATCAAGGTGGGTCCAATAAAAACTGTAGGAATGGCTAATAAAGACTGTGGAGTGGACAAGATTCATGTGTGATTCAGTGGCTGTTCTTCAATCTAACATTGACTCTTCTGGAACTAGATCTGATAATGCTGTAGTTATTACTCATGTTATTACTTATTTACTTATGTTCAGGGAATAGGAACTGGTTGTTTCTTTCTGAATGAGACAAATGCATGGGGTTTTCACTTCGTAGGCCATATAAGCCTTTTAAAACTTTTGTGCCATATAAGCCATTTATGTCTTGATTAGAAAGGTATTCAGTAAATTGTAAGCAGTCACATATTAACCATATGCAGTGAGAAGAGTGTTGGCTGAAATACTCAGTGCCTGGCAGTAAAATCTCAAAAGCATCTGGCAATATTAGTGACAAGAACATGTTTTTGCCTCTCATTTACAGTCCAGTCCCTGTAAATGACCAGATTCAGAGGAATGTATTTTGTTTGTTAAGCCACACAGTGACCCATCAATCATTCAAAACTGGCAGAAAAAAAAACCTTTTAACATGAACCAGTGAGAAACAGGAGTAGATGATGACAGATGATCGGGCCAGTGATTAGTATACTGGTGATGCTGAGTGGTTGGAACGGATGAGAGGGGAAATGAGATTGCTGCTGAGGTTGTTACATACACAACCGATTTTTTAAATGGTGTCTTTATTTACGTCGCAGTCTGTCGCAATTAAACAATTGTTCTCATTTCTTTAATTTAATCTACATAATTGAATATGAAGAAATGAGGGGTGGCTAAAGACTTTTGCACAATACTGTATAACCATGTTGCTCCCATTAAATACTATTATAATGTAATTCTGGCCTTGAAAAAATCTATGGCAAACTGGTTTACAGTGTTTTTGATTGTTTTTGCAACTTATACCTTCCAGTATAAGATTAGCTTTAGACTTCTTTCTTGGTAAAAATAGACATTTCCTGAGCAATCCAATGACATTTTGTCAAAACTGAACATTAGCGTACACTTTATTTTGAGTTCCCAAAAGCTTCTGGCTTGATCGTGAAAGCCTCACGTAACAGTTCAACATTTGCAGTCAGTAGCTTACATGAACATGAATGTCATGCCAGTATTTGGCTTGCAATTAGTTTTTATTTATTTATTTTCTTTCTTTCTGGGCAAATGATTGTACAACATATTTAATGGAAGAAAACTCCAGGAATTTGGTGTACAAGCTTTAATTTATTTTTCTTCTTTTATATTAACATATTGTAAAAAAAAAAATTTTTTTTAAAACATACAGGGTCATAAATATACATAAAGCACACTTAATATTAGATTAAATATATCGTAGTAAGTTTCAACTTTTAACAGAAACATTTGGTAGCCATCAATAAGCTTATTCATTAATCTGATTGGATATTTGCACAGTGGGTTATGTTCAGTTGGATTTTCTGGGAAAAACCTGACTTTTAAGCACGGACCACATGTTGCTGATAGGGTTAAGGCGCCAAAAGTTTGAACTTATCCTGCTTTGATAATCTAATCCGTAACCAGCATCAATGTGTGCTTGGGGTAAGAATCTGGTTGAAACATTCATTCTATTATGTCCAACATCTTAGCTGATGATTTCAGTAAATTTATACTGAAGAATTCTGAGATAGTCCTCCTTCATTGTTCATGCCCACTTTGTGCCACTTTGTTCCAATGGTACCAAAACAGCATGAAATATTGGTACCACCACCTGTAGACTCATGGCAGGTCTGTGCCTTGGTGGTTCCTGAGTTGTTCCTGACCATATCAAGCATTTACCTCTCAGATGAAAGTGACAGTTGAAAGTCTTTTTTCAGAGCTTGGCAAAGCGGCTACACCTCTCAATTAGTTAAACTTATGTAATGTTGCTTGAACTGAGTTTGCAGTTCTTTGGAAATGTCTCCAATGAACATTTCTTTTGTTAAAGATATATGTGGTATAATCATTCTGCTCCAGGAAAAGATAAGTTTAATGAAACCAATGGAAGCCCAGAATTGCAATGACATTCATGTTCATGATGAGCGTACAAAAAAGAATGCTGACTGAGACTGTTCATAGCAGAGGGAGAACTAAAGCCCTCTTAAGGATGTTACCTCTAACCTCTTTGTAGCCCTTATTATATAGTGTGTAGCTTATATAATGGCTATAAATAATGGCTATATTAACTAATCCTCCGCCACTGTCATCAACCACAACCTTCTCTGCCGTCTCTGCAAGGTACTAAGAATGAACGCGTCTGCTTGTTAACACGTTTTTGCAGACGAGCCCCTGCGGCAGGACCTTTCCATGAAAACACTGCTTCTTTGTAAATTTGCTCACACTAATATTTTGCGGCCACCCACACACGTCTGTATGCTGTGCTAAGCTTGGAGTGAGAAAGTTGAACATTTCCTTCATAGATTGGGGTTAACGTCTTTTTGCGGCGGAGGGGTAGGCGGATAAGATGGGGGATGAAGTTCACTGCTGCAGGCTCTCTGTAGTCCTAAAGGACTCATGGATGGAAGCTGCCTCCTTATGCTTCTTTTCTTCGGTCTGCGAGGCCGGTTTGATCCGGTTCCAGACACTTTAATGCGATCACTTAATGTGTCTGACGACTCGTCGATGTAAGCCAAATTCTCACCAAAGAAGTCCAGGAGAGACGGCTGAGGGGGAGAAGGAGCAGGGGAAGAAGGTGAAAGACTCGCGCAGCTTCCGATTAAAACAACAGGGACATCGCTTTCGCTCGCCTGCTTTTTGTCGCTCTCCGATCCCGACCCAGACCCCTGCGAGTTCCACTCTGACTGGGACCAGGATTCCGATGGTGTCTCGGATCTGGCGTCCGATCCTGAAACCGATCTGGATATGGATCTTGATTCAGGCTTGGAATCAGGCTTCAGTTCAGACCGTGAGACAGGCCTTGAGTTTTGTCCTGGCGTCAGGCACGATCCAGGTCTCGTCTCATAGCTCCTATATAATCTGAACACAGCCAATCACATTACAGCGTAATTAACCAGAACCAAAAAGACTGCAAAAAAGAGAACTTTTGAGAAGTTTCTTGCTCACCTGGTGTCTGATGCACTGTTATACTGGGAACCAGGCCAGTTCACAAACAGATGGCCATTTTCCCTGATGGAATTAGCCTCCAGCGACACTCCATGAGGAAGTCCATCCACAACAAGCCTCGGGTGCCGATGGTGGCCACCACGGCGGCGTTTCCTTCTGCGCCTACGCTGGAGCTGGAAAGGATCATTAAGGTCCAAAGGGACAGGGATGCGAAAGTCCATAGACATGTTCTGGATATTCTGGGTCCAATCTGTAGCATGTGCTCTTAGCTCCTCCATCTTAAGGAAAGACAAGAGTAAATATGCAAATGTTCCGAAGGAATTTCTTCAGTAAGAATATTCGAATATATTCACATTACTCACTCACTCACTCACTCATCATCTATACCGCTTAATCCTGTATTCAGGGTCACTGGGGGACCTGGAGCCTATCCCAGGAGATTTAGAGCTCAAGGCGGGGTACACCGTGGACAGGGTGCCAATCCATCGCAGGGCACATACACTCACTCACACACTTATTCACACATTACGGCCAATTTGGGAACGTTAATTAGCCTAACCTGCATGTCTTTGGACAGTGGGAGGAAACCCAGAGGAAACCCACCAAGCACGGGGAGAACATGCAAACTCCATGCACACAGAGACGGGAATCGAACCCGGACCATATTCACATTACACTAATCCATATAATATAAATGACTTAAGAGCTTAGCAAGCCAGAGACAGGACATATGTGCAATGTTTATAGGACATAGTTACTATCAGATAGAAAAGTTAAAGGGAATTCACTTTGCAAACCTACAGTACATTAAAACCTACCTCTGCCCTGGTTTTCTTGGAGAGCATTCTGAGCCAGTTGCCTATCATAGTGAGGATTGAGGCGAAATAGGCCATGCCGAACACAATCCACAACCACACCAGGGGCTTGTAAATAGGAACGCCAGCTTTCCGGTTCTCTGACACAGGATAAATGAATTTTTCAATTGGATCAGGCCTTAGGATTATACAGTCTTTTTTAGCACGGCATTCAAATTCCTAGTAAAAGTGCAACTGTTTAGACAGCTCCAGCCAAAATATTTGGATACAGTCTGAGAAGAATAAAATATCCAGATGTGCATCCATGAATATAAACATTAGTCACTTAATTGGCTTGTGAAGCTTCACTGAAATTAACCTCTTCAATAAATCACCAGGGCAATTAGCTAAATTACAGATTGTTATTGCAAGATGTCCTGTGAACTCATAATTACATTCGATTTCCTGCTCTGTTAAAGAATTCAGAAGGAAACTGTGTACCTGCTACATAGTCCCCGAATCCCACGGTTGTCAGCGTGATTACTACAAAATATCCCGCCTCCAAAAGCGTCCAGTCTTCAACTTCCTGAAAAACCACTGTGGGTAAGGCAATGAAGATCAAGCAGCCAATCAGAATGGAGCACACTGCAGATATGATCCTTACGCTGGTGTGGCTCACCTTCTTTTGCTATTGTCAATCAGAATAATGAAAAAGAACAAACATTGTTAGATATTCTAGCTCAAACAATTACGTCAAATTAAAAGCTTAAGAGGAAGACAAAGTGCACGGGCGTGCGGTACACACTTATTTATCAAAATCATCTAGCAAAAACCTGACTGGTTGCT
This sequence comes from Clarias magur, assembly GCA_013621035.1. Lineage (NCBI taxonomy): Eukaryota > Metazoa > Chordata > Actinopteri > Siluriformes > Clariidae > Clarias > Clarias magur. The sequence continues at coordinate 1,091,215 of QNUK01000141.1, read as the reverse complement.
GGAGCCGGTCCTCAGAGTCTTGTGTACAAACCTACGGATCGATTTAGAGGAACCCACCCTGAACAGAGCCTCTATCTTTGCAACTGCCCTCCGCAGCATGGTGCCCAAGTGATCTCCAACTCCAGCTAACAGGATGCCAAACATGGGGATTCCCACAAGGGCATAGAAGATACAGAACAACTGGCCTCCCTCTGTCTTTGGGGAGAGGTTTCCAAAACCTGCAGAGAGGGGAGCACGGAGAACATGATACAGCATTTATAACTTACCAATAAAGCAGCATTAAGCAGGAACGTCCAATAACAACCAGCAATGATCATGAGAGAAGCGAAATTGTGACATTCTCACCAATGGTGGTGATGATGGTCCCACAGAAGAAGAAGGCGTTGGCTAGATCCCATCTACTGGTGAAATTTGAAGTGCTTTTGGCATCGACGCCAGCCTCGATCGCATCAATAACACGCTGCAGAGAGAAGTGCTCAGTGGTTACATTGCTGGTAGCGGTTGTGGTGATAGCGGAGTCTACTTACAGCGGATTCAGCTGCTGTTCTTTTGGTTTATTTAAATGGCAAGTAGCCTACAATGCATTGCCAGTAAGCAAGCTAATAATTTTTATTATTAGACAGAAAATGTTTACAATTCAAATAGAACTATCTTAAGAAAAAGAACCATCTATTTAAGTAAACAGTTCTAAGTGAATAAGTGCAGAAAACTATCCGTCCAGTTTCACAAGAAAAAAAGAAAAAAGATGCTTGTGTTCATTTCCCGCCTCGGGGTCTGTGTGCATGGAGTTTGCATGTTCTCCCCGTGCTTGGTGGGTTTCCTCCGGGTTCTCCTGTTTCCTCCCACAGTCCAAAGATATGCAGAATAGGTTAAATTGGTGTTCCTAAATTTCCCCAAGTGTGTAAATGACAATTGGGCGTCAATCTGGCAACCCAAGCCCCTTAAGAAGTGGCACAGAAACAATCTCTCCTGGATATATCTCCAGGTTGGGGAGTATCCATCACCCGATGTGCTGGATGGGACGTGGAGGGACCAAACAAAAAATGTGCTCATGACAGAAACCAAAACGGTGCATATTAAAAATATATATATATATTTGAGGTACAAAAAATACTGAAATTCTTTCAACCAAATGTTTAAAACATTTGGAAATGTTTCCACTGTTGCCATGCACCTCCAGGGTCCGGGTTCGATTCCCCGTCTCTGTGTGCATAGAGTTTGCATGTTCTCCCCATGTTTCGTGGGTTTCCTCCTTCTACTCCTGTTTCCTCCCACAGTCCAAAGACATGCAGATTAGAATAATTGACATTCCCAAATTGCCCATAGTGTGTGTGTGTGTGTGGGTGTGTGCGTGCCCTGCCCCGCCTCGTGCTCCAAGCCTCCTGGAATAGGCTCCAGGCTCCCTGCAACCCTGAATACAGGATTAAGCGGTACAGTGTGTGAGTGGATGTTTCCAATCCATATATAACACTGGAGGAAACTGTTGGCACATTTTAAATCCAATCTGGAGTCTGGTGTATGGATCCGGAGAATCCTCTGGGGGACTGTGATCATTATTATTATTATTATTAAAAATTATTAGAATTCATTGGAGATTCCCATTAGTGCCACATGGATCATATTGTGTATCTGGTGGTCTGTAATCAGAGTTTAATTGGATGTATAGTTTCTAATGGATCCCTGTCGTCTATTGACTTTGATTCTAATGGTGATACCCATTAAAGTTACTATATACCTACTTGTAATTTAACACTCCAATTTTAAAAACAAACATGAAATAACAAGCATAGCTTTCATTAATAACACATGTACACCAGGTCATTAATGCATCATCTAATGGGTCAATCGTGCAGCTGCAGCTCAGTGCATAAAATCCAGCTATTGTTGACGTGTACAGTATATGCGTGTAGAGTCCAGTAGGATGTTTACCTGAGCATATAAATAATGTACCTGAGTGAACTCACTGAGGTTGTTCTCTTGAACGCAGTTGTGCTTGTCCAGGAAACTGAGTCGAGACCTGAGCAGCTCGTTATAAACCTGCTCTTCTCTGGGAGCCTCCAGCCAGCCGAACACCAACGCTCCTATCACCAGATACAGCAGCACGGCTGCCATGATCGTCAGCAGCGTCGAGCAGCGCATGGTTCCTCAGCCTCCTCTGGGATTCGACCAGGAGGTTCAGAGTGTTAATTCAGGAGCACTGGGTATGTTCCGTCAGGTCCACATCAACCAACCGCAACGGAAATGTGCTTGATGAGAGCCGTCTGTTCTGCCTAACAATGTCAACACATGATCAGAAACAGGGGAATGAAAGGTTAAGTGCTTGTCATAAAACCCTAAAAATGTTACCTATGACACTGTCCTCTCATCCCAGGTGGCAAATCTTTTCCTCATCCATTATAAAAGTCTGTTGTCTCCTTTTTTTTCTTCTTCAGCACGTTCAGCTTGGACTACTGAAACCTGTGGAGCACAGCAGCCAAAAAAAAAAATAAAAAAATAAAAACTGGCTAAACAGCACCATGTTGAGAGGTGTTGGTGCAAGCCAGACACGAGACAGAGTATCATAAGCATAACAGATCAGAACACAGCAAATGACGCCATAGTAACAGAGCCTCTGGCGTAGGTCTGTGTAAACACGGTGTTATACAGATTGGTGACAGAACCCTGATGTACAGCAGGACATTCGGCATTAAAGCATGAAGCAGCCAGAAAGATAGTATGAATATGAGCAACAGTTTTCTAGTTTCTAGTTATTAGCATCTGATTACTATCGAACTTAATTAATGTCTCCAAAAAGAGATGTAGCGAAAGAATAATAACCAGTTGTCCCTCATATGATAATCTGAAAAGGGTATACATACAGTACAGTATAGTGCAAGCAAAAGTAGTGCTGGTGATGATGACTTTGGGAAAATGATGTATGTTGTATTGTGCTGAAGCAGATTTGAGTGATTATGTGATGATGTAAGAATTTCACTGTGCATTGATTGGGAAAGAAAAAAACAACACTTTTTAACTACTAAAGCAGTTCTGAAAAATGATGACACTGACATACAGATATTACATCCTGTTTGCACTAATATCGCCTTACAATCAGCTCGAACCTGGATTTGATTCTAGGAAACTAATCACAACTGTACTGTATGTAAAGCCTATTTCTAAGTCACAGAATTTCACAGCACTTTTTAAAAAATTTTATTACTGTTTGCACACCCAAGTTCATAATAAATGTCAAATTCCGACTGTTAATAACCTGCTAGACCTCTGACATGCTTTATGTCTGTCAGATTTACAACATTATTATTGTTTTTATTACACCTAGCACCATTTCAATTAAACATCCCAGTAGAGGATAAAAGACACGATTAAATAAACCGTAAATAAAACTTCTTAAAATCTACTAACCACATACAGTACATGGATACGGATATATTCACAATGCACTAATGTTCCTAGTGTAAATGTACTGTAAATTGCCTTAAAGCTTAAAGTATTACCTAGTTAAGGTAGAGATGAAAATCCTACAGCTGAAAAGAAACAATACAATGATGATGTTTAATTAAAAAAGCTGAGTTCTGAGCCGCGTTCGCGCTCTTACCTTGTCTCCAGTGAAAAGTAAAGATAGAAAATTATAAGATTCCAGGGAGTGATGGTCAGGAGTTCCCTATCTGAAATAAACGAGAGCAATTGTGTGCAAACACCCGCCGGGTGTTTCCCCATTCCCAGGCCTTTACATCAGCCTGGCAGCACTGGAGACGAGATAGAACAGAGGACATTGGACAGAAAACAGAGCGAGGACAGAGATCAGAGTGCTCCTGGAGAAAGGGGGGAGTGTATGGAGCAAGAGAGGGAGTAAGGAGGAAGGGGATCGCATCAAGGACGCATAGTGCATAAATAAGTCTTGTGCCTGTTTATCCAACTCCATCTCATATTTCTAAACCATTTCATGACCCACGGTTGGCTCTCTGTTTCCAGCTTTATGTTCTTCACCTTCTCCCGATGTTCATCTTTGTACACGTCTAACATCCCACACTGCATATATAATCATTTCACGTTTGGCATATTCCCGACCATTAGTCTCTCAAGTGATGTTTGTGTTTTGTAAAAAGGTTTGAATTATTGTAATCCTTTTTTTTTTTTTTCAAAAAAAGAAAAATGTATTGAAATGCCCTCGTGGCTGCTTGGAAACTGGATGATGACTAATTTATAATGTAGGATGTATTTGAAAAATGTTCATGAAGCAGTCTCAGAGGAACTGTATGATTTTTAAGTCTTAAAGGTTTTCAAATTTAATACAAATTCGCAAATAAAAAAAAAAAAACAGACACAAATAGAATAGTATATTATAGAATGCATTAATATGCATGAAAAACATGCAAGGAGTGATAAATAAAAATTTAATAAACCGTACAGAAACATACTTGTATGCTCTGGATGTATTTCAGCACATTTAAATATAAAATGTTTTCCTAAATCATACAATTACTTGTAAACCAAACTGATTTTGATAAGGAACACATCTAAATTATTTACAGTACATCACTTACAAGTTGGTTTTAAGACACACACACATACGCACACACACACACACACACACATATATATATATATATATATATATATATATATATATATATATATATATATATATATACTAATATATATATATATATATATATATATATATATATATATATATACTCAAATTAATTCTTTTGTTATACAGCTACACACACTGTACAGTACTGCGCAAAAGTCTGGAGTCACTCTGCATTTCTTCATATTTCCTTTCTAGACTTTTTAAATGTAGAACCTTGCCTTTAAGTAAAAGTTCTCCAAGCTTCCTGAAAGACTTTTTTTTAAACTCCATTTTCAGTCCAGTAATGAGTCAGGTACCCGAGTAATAATTTTGCTCAAGCCACACAGTAACGTATTAAACATTCAAGCGTCTAACTTAAGGCAATGAGCCAGTGGGAAACGGGTGCAGGTGATGAGGCCCCTGGTGGAGCTGAATGCTTGGAAAAGATGAGCGGGGAAATGAGGTTGCTGTTGAGGTTGTTACCATAAACAGCCAATTTTAAATTTAAAGCTTATATATTTATGCACTTTGCAGGCTATAGCAGTAAAACAATTGTTAAATTTTCTATAATGTATTATACATAATTTGACTGGGAATTAAGACGATGAAATAAATGGTGGGTCAAGACTTGCAGCGTACTGTAATAGCACTGTTACAAAATAAATGTATTTTTGCATTATCTGGTATTACACAAATTAAGTAATGGTTCCCTTTTGCGCCAGGTTCTGTTCAAGGTTTCTTCATGTTGTCTCAAGAGTCTTTTCTGCCTTGAATTGGTCATTAGAGACAAATTAATTCATGTTTCTAAATCTGCTCTACAACGATATCCATTTTGAAAATGCAATACAAATTAAATTAAACCCGAATTTGTCAGTGTGACAATAATTAGGGCATTGTCTTGGGAAGGGGAAAAAAAAAAAAAAGCAGTCTTTTTTTGCGGGAAGAAGAAAAGCCATTTTCGTCTTCCTCATATTATTTTAGAAAGTTGACGGTCTCTTCTAAGGCTTGGTTGTGGTCTCATTAGAGGTGCATTTTCTGCCCAAAGGCAGCACTATAGCTCATTATACACTGTAAAAAGCTTAAAAGTGCGCTTGGAGATGCAAAGTAAATCAAAATGACTGACTGTTAAAACTTTACTTAGAAACAAATGTGTGTCAGTGAGAACTGACCTTTTCAACAGTCAAATACATTATGTCTTTAATTCTTATGCAGAAATAACTGACTGGGAAATTAATCTGACATCACAATGTGAACATAAAGGATCTCCATTTACATCCCCAAAATCAGAGGAACAGTTTATTTATGCATGAGTGAGTTTTCCCGGAATACATTTGACTTCTATGAGGATTAAGAGATTTCCACTGCAATGGTTGAAAGTGGTTTGAGCTTTGAAGATGTGATTCAAATGTATATTTGCAAGGAAAAGAATATACACAATGCACTTCATTCGAGCTTTAATAGGACTTGACAAGAAATCTAATCACTGGAGGGTAAGAAACCCCAACTCAAAACTACTAACAAGTCCTTCAAACTAAGTGTATACATTAGAAAGTCATATCCTTCCAAATATCCCAAGCAAACTAAACTGATTTAATATCAATATCAGCATTACAAATGCTCTTTGTTTACTTGACATAAAAAGCACAAAAATGTATATTACAAAAACTGAAGAAAAAAAATCATTTAAATATATTAATCTTATTTAAAAAATACAAATCTAAGCCTTTCTAATACGAAAGAAATTGTCCAAATCTCTAGTTGAACCAAGATCAACCAAGCACAGCATAGTGAGTGTGCACACACTACACAGATCACCATACATGGAGCGGAAACAGGCTCAGGTTGGTCTGAGTCATGCGCTTGCACCCACATGAGCGTTCCTCAAGCCTTTAACGTACCACATTCACAACAATTAATAATCTATGGCAGTACAATAAAGAAAAATCCACAGGGAAAAAAAATGAACTAAAATATTCACAAAGTTCAAGTGTTTCAAAATAAAAGCTAGCATGCAGCACAGGACAATGTAAACATATCTGCTTCTAAGGAATTGCTTTTCAGATAGTGAGAGTGACGCGAGAACAATCTGTGAAAAGGCTGAAATCGGCAAAAATTCCTTTACGAGTTCCCTTTGAAGAGTCGAGGTCACTTCTAGTCAAGGCGAAACAGGCAGCTTTAAACCTTCCCTGCAAACCTGCAGAAAGACGACAACAAGATTAAGACAACTATGTAAAATCATTCAAATAAAAGGAGAAAGAATAAGGGCATGTGAATAAAATACAGGTGCGCGCGCACGCACGCACGTTATTTCAAGTATTTAAAATAACTGGCAATAAGTCTTTCACATCGCTGTGTAGGAACTTTGGTCTACTTTTCTATGCAGTATTGTTTTAATTCAGTCACATTGTAGGGTGTTGTCACAGCATCTCTATCAGATTTAAGTCCGGACTTTGACTAGGCCACTCCAAAACCTAATTAATTTTTTTTTTTAGCAATTTAGCGGTGGACTTGCTGGTGTGTTTTGGATTATTGTCTTGCTGCATAAGTGTCAGATAAAATGGGACACTCACCTTGCAAAAAGTTATGTCTTAGTGCATGAAATATGTGCCTTTAATTATGCAAGATATTCAATTACTTTTTATCACAGGGATGGGTAAATTTGGATATCTTTCCCCCCTTAAATGTAATCATAATTTTAAAAAACAGCCCTTTGTATTTACTCAGGTTAACTTTGTGTAATAGTTCTGTGCATTTGAGCACCTTTTTTTTTCAGGTGAGAGGAGAATTTTAGTTTATGATAACTAAAATAACTGATCTTTACTACTGTGGTGAACAGTTTAGCATGTCAAAATGCACAAAACATCAACTGTTAAGGTGGATGTGCTATGATAACAAAAGACTACAACGGTTTCAGCTCATCAGGCAAGAACAGGTATCCGAGAATATCATGGACACAGACACATCCAAAGTCTTTGGATAAGTCTGTGGATCAGATCAGTGTAGATCACAGAGAAAGAAATACATAAAAAATACATATTTTTCCAGTTTTCAGCTATGCACTCTGAGTATGTGCCCATGGTAGCATGAGAGTCCTGTTCTTGGCTGGTAAGCATGGAACCTGATGCGGTGTGCTGCTGTTTTAGTCCATCCAACTCGAGGATTAAATGTGTTTTTTGGTCACCACAATTGTACGAAGTTATATCTGAGATTATTCTAATGAAGTGTATAGTGTCTGTTTTCCATCCATCCATCCATGTTCCTTTGTAGTCCAGCTAGGAACCGTGGAGGGCAATGGTGACCACTGTATTTGTTCCCATTTTGTATGACCGTTGTAGCAGCTCCGGTCAACATTTACATACTCTGTGCATGGAGTTCCTCCCGGTTCTCAGTTTTTTTCCCCCACAGTCCAAAGACATGTGGATTAGGCTAATTGGCGTTCCCAAATTGCCAGAGACGTGAAACGCGATAGTCACCACATGGCCCATTGTCTGTATTAATATACAAATATTGACTTATCTATTTATTAAGTCATAACTTGTACAATATGACTTCACCCCAGACCTGTTAACCCAAATGTGTACACTGCCTACACATGCGTGAGGACCATTAGGTCTGTTATTAATGATTTTATTTACTCGATTAATTAAAAGGAAGTAATGCCACTTGTAAACTCTGTACGGTGTGATTACCATGAACCCACTTTATGCGACCATTATGGGTCAACGTCTTCTTCATCTTCTGGGAGTGGGGACTCTCTGAGAGAGATGGGTAAAGCATCTGTTCCCAGAAGCCCCCTGCGCAGAACGTATGGACAAGCGGGACCACTGGGAATATCAGCAAAACCTGTAGAGTGAGAAATTAAAAGATGTTATTATCAAATTACAGACCAGATGCAGAGCAAAAACTGTTGAGATTGTACAGCACTACCAGATGTGACTGAGAGCTGAGGACATGCGCTGCACACCTTTCATGACGACCTCAGGCAAGCCGTAGGGCTCATACTCCGTGTCATCATAAGCCGCAGACATGCGGCTACGATTGCGCCTAATTCGCTCGGCTAAGTGAGCTGGATTGGCTGGGATTGGGAATGAGCCGGAAAACAGGAGCCTTTCTGTCTCTGATGCAGGAGGAGGTGAGAGGGGAGGCGATTTGGTGCAATCATCATTCTCTTCCTTCCTTTCCTTGGTCAGTATAGTCTGCTCTCCGTTAGTCTGGGTGCTTACATGGAGGACAACTGGTTTCTGCTGGGGGCTTCCAAAGTCCTCCACTTTCTCTCTGTTCGTCTGAGTGCACACACTCTTCACTTCTTTAAGACCCACTTTGTCTCTACTGCTGGTAATCCCGGTAATTTCTAGTGTTTGTGCTTGCTCGATATTATCCTCTTTTACGACAGAATTACAAGTCTGACTGTCTGCAGACAGAGTGTGTTCATTTCCTTGCTTTGTCATGTTTCTATTAGCTTTACCACTCTGTGTGGCATTCACCACCTCATCATGCCTCAGGATGGACAGACCGGAATCTTTCCTGCCTGCTGATTCGGTCTTAAACTCTGGATCCATTACTTTGGTCTTCCTTCCACTTTCTCCTACACCATCCTGTCTGCTTTCTGGATGGAAAGAGATTCCACATGGCTGGTTTCCAGGTTGCTGATCCTCACTTGGTCCGGTTTGTTTGATCTGATGAGCTAAATCATTCCAGTGATCACACTTTTCCATTTCAGAGGACAGGTTTGTAGTTGCACACTTGCTGCTCATGGTTTTGACCTCCGCTTTTAGATGATTTACATCATTTATCGCACCATTGTCATCAGCAATCAGTTCCTGTGGAGACAGTAAATTAACTAAATAAGGCAAAAGCAAAAGTCCACTCTGTAAAATAGCAATGATTCAATCTCTAAACAATTTAGAACACAGATCAAGAAATATTCTTTTTATTTACCATTGCTTTAAAGACTGATGGCATGTCTTCAGTACTTTTTTCTGATGTGGTTTGATAATCCCTTTGGTGGTCTTTAGTATCAAATTCAGAATAAACACCTCCATCCTGCATCATGTGACTGGAACAAGAGTTCAGCTTAATGTAGAGACAGAAACATTGTGTACGTATATACAACATAAACAGTCCAAACACAGAGTAACTTGCCTCAAGTGCTATTACACTTATAATTTGTTGTAAATATTCACACTCCATACGTCACAGGCTATTACTGTTATTGTGTTCTTATCTATAACAAGTGCCAGTCAAACAGCTGTGAACATGAATACCTGCTCTGTTTGGTGTGGGAGTACAGCACAGTTGGGTCGCATGAGAGAACCAGCTGTTTCTCTCGCACTATAACTATAGGGTTGCTACTGCTGTCCTGGTCCAGTGTCTCCTCAGGTGTCATGGCAGACAGTCTCCAAAGCTGCAACTCGTCAGCTTGATTTCTGTTCTTCTCAGAAAGTAGCTGAAGCTCACTTTGCATGGCCTCCAGCTTAGAAAGAGGAAAGAACATTAAAATCGTACTCACTGTGTGTGTGTGCATGCGCGCAAAGCTTTTTTAAAAATATTGTGGCCAAATGTAATGATGTAATGTTCTTTAGTAAATGTACTGCAATAAAGGCCTCCGTGAAGAGAGGGGGGAAAAAAAACTGAAGCAGTGCGGTTTACTATTTGTGCGGTTGCAATTTACATTGTCAGTTTAACAGCAATGCAACAACACATTTCTGCAAAATTCTCAAAAGTAGGCAAAGCAAAGGTCATAAGAAATGTTCCTTGTTAAAGAAACTTACTTTGTTAAGGTCCTTTTTAAGGTCTTACTTCAGCCACGATTCTTTTAATGATAAACTGCAGAGTAATTTGTTTTATTTTTACTATATTTTGTATTGCTTATTTTTTATAAATATTTTTCGGTTGTGGAACGACTTGTCCAAGTTTCCAAAATTTTTTATGGGGGGGAAATTCGCTTTTTGATATATACGAGTGCTTTATCATGGTTGACCATGCGTCCAACCCCAGTTACGCTGGGATAAGCGAAGAAGGAATTTCACATTGCAGTAATGTATATGTGACAAATAAAGGCTCAACATTTATGCGCATGCGCACAAGCATGCACATACATTACAATGATAAGTTTGGGTTCAGTGGCAAATTTCTTTGTTTTTGTTTAGTGATTTATTTTCTACATTCTACAACAATACTGGGTATTTCAAAACTATTATAAACTATTACAAATAATAAACAAAGGAATTATGTAATTACAACAAGGTCATCCTTTCTGGAATAGTTCTTGCAAAAACAGTATTGTGAAGTGCATTTACAAAACTCATAGCACTATGATAAAACTGGCTCTCATGAAGACCTTCTCAGGAAGGCAAGACTAAAACCTACCTAAATGAAAAAAAGTTAATTTACCAGCTTCAAAAAATCATTAGGGGCCTCCGAGGAGCGCAGTGGTAAAGTGTTCGCCCTATCACCCGGAGATCTCGTGTTCAATTCCCGGGTGATGCTACAACCTCTCACAGCCAGAGGCCTAGATACAGCTGATTGGCTGAGCTCTCTTGGATTGGAGGGATGAGAGGTATTTAGTTCTCTCACATTAATCACAGCTCTACGGCCAATCAGGGGCGTCTGAGAACTCACACAAGCGCGGGGAGCGGATAGCGCTGTCTGAGTGTTACCCCGCCCCAAACGGTGCGTGAGCGAGCAGTTCGAAAAGATGTGGTGGGCTGCCGTCATGTGGTTCGGAGGGAACCACCGATGATAGTTTTCGGCCCTCCCTACTGAGTGGTAGTAGTAGCCTTAATGTGGGAGCCCCCGAGTGACGGGGAGGAATTGGACACGACTAAATTAGGGAGAAAATCCAAAAGAAAAAAAATAATAATAAATCACTAGTTAATAGCAGCTCAGATTAGAGCCATTATGAAGGCTTTACAGTGCATGAGTAGGATATACGCTATAACTGATCAAAGGAGATTATTGCATACACACACACACTTTCTTCAATAAGAACTATCTGTTCTTTTACCGTTGACAGATATTTTTGAGCACATCTTCCCATACAACTCTTACATTGTCACTATTTATCAAGCATTTATCGTCATACACTAAAAGGGAGAGTGGCTTGCCAGGAAAGACAACACACTGAGCCAAAAACAAAATCTAACCAGCAGGCAGAGTGCAGAGTGGCTGCTTAGCCAGAGACAGGTAGTTGTTTTGTTTAGTTCTGGACAGCAATGTTATGTTCTAATGTGCCTCAGATAGTAGCCATGTGTGATAATGTTACAAACACGTTAGACATGGCAGGGTGGTCTATCAATTTTTTAATTGGTTATCGATTTTTCTTTTATGAGGTTCTCTCTCATATTTTCCGCACATCTTAGACCCCACAGTCCCTCTGTATGCAACCCTGGATGTTTACTACTTGTGCTGCTTTCTTGAAATATGCCAGTATGCTAACAGATCTTATCTTTAAAAGTTGCAAAGTTAGAAATATGATGTGTAAAATATTCTTCAGAACGACATTACTAGTACCATAAAGTGCAGAACAAAGAGCGTGTTATACTTTGTGTCATTAAGCCTTCACAACCAGACAAGTCTTCCCTGAACGAAACTATATTTAATACACATTCACTGGATGCTTCTGTATTTCTCTCTAGGAAAACTTCAGGAGCACTGCAGTCTACCAAAACAAAAACATAACTATTACGTCAGAGCAAGTAGGCCTGCTATGTTCCTTCTGCTTACGTTTTTATTGAAATATTCATTTAGTATAGGCTCATTTCACATTAATTCCCTGGTTGAAACCAGAAAATTAAACACTTCAATGAAAACTTTAATGAAAGTGGTTGTGTTCGCTCACACGTGGCTTTGACGGAAAACTCAACACTTGGACCACTTCGTAGAAAATTCTGAGATTAAATACTATGTTTTGCTTTTCACCCTAAAAACGCTGAGATATAATTTTTGCTCTGTATCACCCACCCTTACTTCAGAGGCAGCAATGTGCACACCGTAGGATTACACTGCACCCAGATGTAAACAGGACCACTGAGCAGATGTTTGTTAAATGATTCTCATAAGTAAACATTCTAAAGTCGTTTTTCTACAGGCATGTGGAAATAGTACCAATTTTTTAGCAAAAAAAAAATGTAGATACGTTGTTCTGAATGTGGTATGGAAATGCTCATACAGTATCTGATGGAAAAAAAAAATTTAACAGAAAAGTATGTACCTGTTCATGAAGAGAGTGAACCTGTGCTGAGCTGCAAGTCTCACGTTCACTGTCCTCAAGCTGATCTTCAGATTTTGGCCGGCCATCTTCAAAACTCTCCTCTATTACAACCTTCTCCTTCAGATCTGTAACGGACACACTCTCTTCTTCTGTGTTTGTCAAGAGATTAGATTCGTCTTGCTTTAAATACACTTCTGACAAACATGATTCTTTATTAAGAAACTCCAGTTTTAATTTCAGCTGTTCTTGCTCTTGCTTGAGGGACAGCAAATCCTGCCTTGACACTTCCTGCAGCTGCAGTGTCAGTTGGTCATGTCTGGATTTTAACTCCGACAGCTCATTTTGTGCTTCGTGCAATTTCTTTATTACCATCTTTAGAGTGGATGTGCCATCTGAGGAATGTTCCAGAAGCTTCGGTAAATATTCTGGTAGTTCTTTTATGTCTATGAAACTAGATACGACAGAGCTCTGTGCATGTTCTGCATCAGTCTCAATGGATGCATGGCCACCGTCTTGCTCAGGATTAGTCACTAGTTCTGGTAGTTCATTTGCAGAATCTCTTTCGTGATCGTTTGTGGATGTTATCATCACATACTCCTTGGTGGATAATGCCACATGACTCATATTTGCCTTGTCTAAAGTAGCAGAGATATTGCAGGGCGGACCTTCAACTTCTACATCTGTTAAGGACTGCCGGTCAGACTGTAGTGGTTTGTTTTTTATAGTGTACAAAAATTCATTCTCAGTCACTTCACGAGTATCTAAAGTAGCAGGGCTGCTAAGAGGCAAATCACAAGATGGCTCTGCAGAAACCTCAGCTGACTTCTCAGCACTTGAGGTCAAGCTGTTGACCATCTCAGTCATCTGTTTTTCTTCCTTGAGTAAGGCAAGCTCTTTTTGAGAGCTCTGTAGCTCCTCTCCTTGCCTCTGGAGGGCACTGTCTCTTTGCTGTATTTCCTTTAAGAGACATTCAATGTGCTTGCTCTGATTCTCGAACGCTAGAGTAAGCTGCTGGGTCTGACTCGTCACCTGGTTCTGAAGCGCCTCCAACTTTTTCTGCGTCTTTTTCGCCCTTTCCGCTTCCCTGTCTCTCTGTACTCGCATACGTTCCACCTCCAAGACCAAAATGGTAGTGTCGTCCAAGTTCATGCCTTCTGTCGCCTTTGTGTAATCCTCCAGTGTCCCTGTTGAAGTAGTGTCCTGTTCCACTGGGGAGTGTTCGCCAGATTTAATCTCCGTTCCACATTCTGTAATGAAGGGTTTGGAGAACATAGTGTTCTCAAGGTTCACTGAATCACAGAAGAAAATGTTAGCATTAAGAGCAGCAACTTCATTTTCTATAGCTGTGACATCGTTTGTGGTGTTTGCTTGGTTTCCAAGCTGCAGATAGGTCAAAGGCATGTTGGTGTTTACATTTTTGTCCTCCAGTGTAGCAGAACCCTGTAGTCTGTCCAACTCTGCTTGAAGTTCTGCAATCTTCAGTCCTTCAACTTCATAGGTTTTCCGTAGTGTCTTCTCTTCCTCTCTTTCCCTGTCTCTCTGCTCACGTTCCTGCGAAAGCTCAGACTTAAGCACCTCTAGTTCATTCTGCATCGTCTCCCTTTCCTTTTCTAGGTGTTCTTCTTTTATTTCCATCTGAGCCAAGGCCTCTTTTAGGTTAATGATCTCCTCTTTGGATTCTTCCTCTTCTCTTTCAACTTCCTCCTTTCTTTTTTCAGCCTCCTCCTGCAGAGTAGTTACCACTTCCCGGAGTCTTGCACCCTCCTTCCTCTCTTGTTCAAGCTGTGCCTCCAGTTTGCTTCCTTTGTCTTTAAGCTCCTGGGTTTTTACTCGATGCTGCTCGGTCTGGCTTGAGTGCTTTTTGCTTAGTTGTTTCAGTTTTGTCCTGGCCTCAGCTTCTGCTCGCCTTTGAGACTCGAGGTCATCTAAACGGTGATCTAACTCCCGCTTGATGTCCTTCAGCTCATCTCGGAGAGCTGAATTCTCCTTCTTTAACTCCGCGATAGAAGACGAATCCCGTTTCTGTCCCTGATTTGAAGAGTTCAACTTTTGGTTGTTGTCACAATAGATATCATCTTTCAACACGTGCTCACTGATCGAATCAGACATGCACGAGTCTGTGTCTGCATCTTCTATTCCTGTGTCTTGTTCTAGTGAGGCAGAGATGGAGTTCTCCACCTCTGCTTCACTAGACCTTTCGACTCCAAACCGATTCCCTTCTTGGACATTGATGCTGACTGGGGTAGAGTCTTCAGACCCAAACTCGCTGATGTGCTCAGAGTCGATCCCCTCTCCTGGTTTTCTCTCAGAAGAACAGGTTAAGGACCCTGACTTGTCTGATATTTTTGGTCTTTCAGTTTTTAGTGTTTTTTTCCTCTGTGAAATGTGCTGGTGAGGTGGAGCGTTACTGGAATAAGTGGATGGAACAGAACTGAAACTGTCTCCAGCAATGGGACGAGACACGACTTGTTGAGGAGGAGGAGCTGCAAGTTGGGCTAAATAAAAGACAAAGAGAGATAAACAATCAAGTTAATATGCATGCAAGAGTCTATGATGCACCTGATGATGGCTATGAGAACCGTTTATTTACATGTACATAAATCCTATATACTGTAGATATTCACACATTTTTAGGAACTGCATCATACTTCCTGCATGTTTTTCTGCATGGTCCAAATTTTCTGTTCTACTACATCCCCGACACTGTTCTATTGGATTCAGACCAGTAACTAGGAAGACCACCAAAGATCTTAATTATTATGATCACAAAACCAGTTTGAGACTGTTGCTTTGTGATATGGTGCACCATTATGAAGGGATGCACAAGCTCAGTAACTCATACTCAACAGACACAAATATATTATGACATTCAAGCAATAATTGAGTGGTGACAGAACAAAAATGTGCCAGGAAAACAGTCCCCACATCAACCACCACATACACCACCTCCACCAGCTTGGAATTTTGACCCAAGTCAGATGGGGTCAAAGGAATCATGCTGGCCCATATGTGCATGATGTTATGCACTGTTCCCACACGATATGTACTCAGTATGTATATGTATGTCACATATATAAAATGTGTTTTATTTCACTGTACGTTGCACAAACAGAGAAATCTCCATCTTCCTCCGTTCCTTACCCTGCAGCTCTTTAATGAGTTTCAGTGCTTCAGCTAACTCCTCAGTAAGTCTTTTCACCTCTGCCTCCAGGCTTCTCTCTCGCTTCTTTGACTGTTCCAGTGACACACGCAATCCCTCGCTTTCCTTCAGTGACTCCTACAGGTCAGAGTGGGAGGTGCAGAAAGGCATTTTCATCAGTGGTGAAAGAGTAATAATGTTTACTGTAATCTGCAATCTCAATTAATATTTAATAAGAATGTATTCATTATTTAGCGGAAAGGTCAAGAACAACATTGCTAATAATATTCATAATAATAAATGGTCAAATGACTAAAAAGTAAAAGATGCAAAAACACCTTTAAATTTTAAAAGGTGAAAATATGTAAAAACACACACATAAATAAAGGCATGTAATATTATGCAAAAACAAAATAATAAATATTACTTTGGAATAACAAATAGAAACTGCAGGCCTGCGTTTGCATTTGCACACCAGGACAATTTGCATTATTCACCTCACCCTGCACAGCAGATACTTATATAAAAGAAAGAGACTGAGTCTCCTACAGTGTGTGTTACATTCTTCGGAGATAATAACACAATGTGTAGCAGCTAAGGTTGCCAGATCAACAATAGCAGAGTAACACCACTTCTGGAGCTAGACTTAACTGTAGCTCAGGGCTAAATAGGTGAAATGGTACCAGATTATATTGCTCACTTAAACAAAATGTTTCACAATTTACCCTTTTACATTTTATACAGCCTATGTTTAAATTTAAAGCTGTAAGAGCTGCACTGTTGCCTTTTATTTCTTTCTTACAGTTTATTACAAGGTAATAAGACAATACGTTTGTGCTTTGTGATTGCGTGTACAGTATATGCAAGTTGATTGTCATACCGTGAGTTTTGCTTGTGTGTGAGCCTCTCGCTTTTGGCTCTCTGACAGATCACTCTGTGTGCTCTTCAGCTTGCCCTGTACTACCTCCAGGTCCCTATCTACAGCCTGCTTCTGTAGAGCCAGCTAATGAGAGAGAGAGAGAGAGAGAGAGAGAGAGAGAGAGAGAGAGAGAGAGAGAGAGAGAGAGAGAGAGAGAGAGAGAGCAGAAAATGAGACAGCTGACCTCGCGAAGAAGGGACAAACAAGTTAGGAAAAGGGAAGTTAAAAAATGAAACATACCAAAATATGTAACCCAAATTACTTGTTTTGTGTCTATTTAGCACTCCAACCAACATATCTTGGTTACTCCTACAACAGTGCTATAAATGTGAAATGCATGAAACATATTCTGCCTAAAATTGCAGACTGTTTCGGTAAAAGTGCCATTTATGTAATGTACTTAAAATTAAAAAGGGGAAAGAAAACTGATGATTAACACTGTTGTTTAGGGTTTAAGGACAAAACTTCTGAAATTATTTAGTTGAGGCTGTAAAAAAAATAAAATAAAAACACAACATACACAATGTAAAACAGAAAGATAACCATAAGTTCATGGGCATAGCAGCACCATGGTCAACAGATGGATCCATTAAAACAATATAGTACGAGTGATGATCATGTCCCACCATGCACTGGCAGTAAAGATACAGATTATTAGTGCAGAACACACAAAATATTTTCACATCATATGCAAAAAATAAAACTCACCAAGGTGCCATGAAGTGCATAATCCAACAAAAACTGATAAAACTGATTCAACTTGGGGCAACACAAGCAGATGTCGCCAGATGGTTTTGGCTTGCCAGGGAAAATATTTGGACAGATTCTGAACAACTGATTCCACTGCTGATCGCTCACAACACCAAGGCAAGACAGACTAATTCAATGATTTTTAGAAATCGTACAGAAATAGGCACTACTACTGATGCTAGTATACCAGGGTTACAGATAAATCTTTGGTCTACAACAAGGTCTGGTTGTTGTAGTTGGCCTTTCTGGATTTGCATGAAGGCCTATCGTGGGCCAATGTTGACTCTACATCATTGTCAATGTTGTATTTTTAAATTTTTAATTTCTTTCTTTTGTTTGAAATTGTTTTCAGTTAAAAAAAAAAATTATACATTTCTTTTGTCCATGAGTATATAACCACAGCATTTTAAGAATGTTATTTTTTTTATACTATAAACTTTTATTCATTACAGAATGAAATGTCATAGCTTTTATCTGTGTATACACATCTTTTACTGTACATGTACAATCAGTGAAACAAATGAGTCCTTCTTATCACTAGCATTACAACAGCAATAAACTGTTTCCTCAAATTACTTTCTCTCACTCATTTTTTTTCCCTGTGTACAATGTCATCTGTTCTGAAGACTTTCGCATGAAGGAAAACAAAATGTTAAATAAAGACACTGCTACAAAAATCCTAAGATATAATACTGTGTGCTTACTCGGACGCTACAACACAAAGGCCCTTGTGTATGGTGATGAGAGGAGAATGAACTAATATCTATATATCTATATCTATCTATATACATACATATACATTTGGAAGTGTTGACTTAAGCAATAACAAGGGAAGTGAACGTCCTAGGAAATAATGTTCAATGTTGATTATATGCCTTGCATTTTATTAATACATTCAGTATTCTAAACAATGACCAATTCATGCTGTGTGCATACATCTGGGAGAGATTAGATTAGATTCGTATTTGCATTAGATTAGGTTCAGAAAGGAATATTTCTTTTGACCAGCGATTTGTGAGTCATTGTTTTCCTCAAGGTTTGTCTTACTGCCAAGCAAACAGCAACTAAACAAACACTACACACGGCTGCCCAGGTTGAAACGTGATGCACTGTTAGTGGAAGAAACATATGAGAGACCCATGTGCATGCAATGTGAGTATGTTATGTGCCACGTACTGACCCCTTCATCAAACCTACTGAGCTACAGTACAGTACACCCTTAAGTTATAAATGCACTGAAAGAGAAACCACACAGAGTACAACACTGACCTTGACTCAAGGGCCTTCTGTCAAAAAGCCAAGAGGAAGAGAAGAAAAAGGAGAAAACGAAAAAGTGGGAAAAAAAAAAAGTGTGTGAGAACATGAGATAGTAGTTGAAGCCAAAGAGGTGACATCAGTACATGGACTGTAACTCCCAGAAGAGAAAGAGACGTAGATAAAGAAGAAAAATAACTGGGTGTAAAGGATAAAGATTTTTTTTTCAAAGTAACACTCTTACAAATTAAGCATTTATCTTTTCTAATAGAGACGCACAGAGAAAATGGAAAAGGCAATAAATCTTAGAAAATGTAGATTTGACCAAAATAAGGTATACGGTCACGATTAAAAACATGGAACATACTTTATCGTATTGTGACTGTAGTGTGTTGTGCTGTGTCCTGGCTTGCTGGATCTCTTGGTTGAGTCTGTTAATCTCCTGTTGGTGCTGCTTCTCCATAGACTGCCTCTCTCTCTGCAGCTCTGACAGCTCCTACATAAACACATGACTAAAGATTAGCCATCCAAACATCTGCACATCCTCACATCCACCTGTAAGACTCTTCGACAAAGATTTAACGTCAGGCTTACAAATGGATGACTGGCATTTTCTGACATTAGGGCTCATTTCAAATTCTTGTACGAGTTCTCCAAACCCTCTTGATTAAATATTCTTATAATATAGCTATACATCAATTTCTACGATTCTAATCTGGTAACATCTGGTAAATTTGTGGTGTGTGCACTTAAGTGACCGTGCATGTGGGTTTATCGGATCTGTTGAGAAGGTTGCGGTTTGTGAAAGTGTTACTGATTAAATGTAATGATGCTTATGATAGATCAGTCTGATGCTGTTATCTTATGAATTTTTGAAGCTCATTGTATTATTTTGCTTAAGATTTTATTTGTCTTTACCATCACTTTGTTTTAAAAGCAACACACAAATTAGCTTTCTAAGCACAGCTAAATAATTATACCTATATGCTCCAGACGACAGAAATGAAATAATTAAATAATAATAATTTGCATTTCAATGTGTCTCAAAAATAAACTGGGTCACTAAATGACTCAAACACATAACTCACACCAAGTACTCACATAAAAATTATTGGCTATAGCTATTTCGTGCAAAGTTAACGTGCTGCTGACGGCCATGTAATCCACTTATTTAATTTTGAATTCAGTGAAACACAAAACAGGAGAGGTTAAAGAGAAGAAAACAATAATTACCAAAGATCAACAGCTTTTGTTTCTGAAAGCACGTAACTCTAGCCATTATTAATTATTATATCACATTACATTACATATGCTCAAGATCGATAGCTAAGCTTTAAGCCGAACGATATATTGGGTATAAAGGTGGTGTTTGCAAACAAGCAGGTAATCACAAGACCTGTAAAAGGCACATGATGGATAATTCATTACTGGTATTCATGATGGCTTTACATTCAACTCCAAGATCATTATAGAACAGTTTTCTTGATAGGAACATATGTTCACAACAGGTTCAATGGGAACAGAACACACACGAGATGGAAAATTATGAAACTATTGGTTGCTATAAAGCTTAAAGAAGGTAGTTTATAGAAGGGTCTGGTTTAATAATAAGAAGCAAGTCTTTTTTGCGAAATTATAAATCTGGAATTTACAACAATGGAAAGTATTTTTACGTTTTGATTTAGGTACATTTAAGTTCCTCAAAGTACCCTTCCCATGTGGCACTAAAACGCTACTCATGAGAAATCTACAAATCTACTCCAATGTAGTCGAAGCCATGTTCTTCTACATTCACAGAGAGAGAGAGAGAGAGAGAGAGAGAGAGAGAGTGTGTTGTGTGTGTGTGTGTGGGCACTCATTGTGACGGGGCTTTGTATAGCACAGTGATGAGAAAGGCCTTCATACAGCAGCGATTGCAACTTCACAAAGATCTTCTCTTTCGTGTGTAAATGACCTAAATGAATGAAAGCCTCACTCTTTGGTGCTCTCTCTCCATGTCTTTCCTGCGTTGTTCGGCGTTGCAGCGGCTGGTCTCTGCATTCTGCCTCTGACACTTCAGCTCCTCCTGTAGGTGTTTCACCCGCTGTTCAGCTGCTTGAGCCTACAAATAAAGACATGCAAATACATTTTCTTATCTACATCACAAAATACAGACAAAATTCTTTGATATAATCCATATCAGCAGGGACAAAGTGAATGCAGCAAGGAGAAAAATACATAAAATATTTATATGTTATACGTTTGTTACAGTATAAACCATACTGTATATTGTAATATACATATGATGTATATAGTAATATTAATAATATGATATTACAATCATATTATAAGCATTTACATCAATATATAACATATAGCAATACATTTAGTATAAAAATATTTATACAAGTTTTTCTTTTTAGGGTCAATCGATGAATGGATAGTATGATATACCGTGTGCAACACATTTTAACAAGCCAAAATCACAACAAATCAGAAAATGCAACCCATTTGAAGGTGATACGTTTCTGAATTTGCGGTCTTAGTTTTATTTCTAAATGAGTTTTGCACTTGAACTATACATCTGTTCCTTACAACACATTAAACTGAAATCTTTTTTAATCACATCACTGTCATGACCAATCGGAGTGCTCAGAAAGTGCCCTATGAGCCTGCTTATGCACATATTCACCCTGTCCCCCTCCTGAGTGATGCGCGTTTGTGCACGGGCCAACTCGTCTCTAGAGCGCGTCAGACTTTGCTCGTTCGAGTTGAGCTCTTTCTGGGCTTGAGCAAGACGAGATTCGGACTCCCTGAAGCTCTCTTTTTCAAGCTGCAGCTCCTGCTGCAACCCAGAGACGCGCACACGCAGCCCTGAGAGTGGGAACAGGTGGGTGAGAGAGAGAGAGAGAGACAGAGACATAATCATGATCATTGAATAAGTTCCAGTGTTGTGGGAATGCAGCATGGATCAGTGGAAGGGCAAAATAAAAGACTAGTTCACACACCCATTTGACAATAGCCACTATTCATACACTTGCATACTGCTAAACACACACTACTCTGCACATTTAGATATATACATTTCTCAAGCTCACACAAGGCGACACACAAAAAAAAAACTACTACAGACCATGAAGACAACAGCATGTCAAAAAAAGAAGAGAATTGTATGCATTAGAGAGGTCACATCTGTTTGGTTTTCTTGTCTACAATCAACTAATGATGAAAGAGTGATACAGTGGAACCTCATTTCATGAACGTAATTCATTCCCAAGTTTTATTCATAACTCGATTTATAATTTTTGTCATAGGCCGATTCATTTTTTTTTTTTCACAGGAATATATATGAACAGAATTAATCTGTTCCAGATCACTATGAATCATATTTACTTGTTGATTTATTTTGTTTAGATCACAAAATATAAAATCAAGTATGAAAAAGCCTCAATTATACACAAATAATACAGCACTAAATATATATAAAATAAAAACTGTACAAAAACTGTGAAAAAACACACCTTTCTTAGGGAGACTTGCTGACATATAGTAATGGAGGAGAGGAAGGTGGGTGGAGAGAAGCTTCGTGTTTGGAAGGAAAGTCCCCTTCCGTAATAACACTGGACAATTTTCATTCAGAGATTTTCTCTATTTTTTTTTTGTGTCTTGGCTTCTGGTTCGTACGTGGTGGCCATTTTCACAAAAAAAAAAATCATCCAGAGACAATTTTTGTGTGTTGCACGCTTGTCCTTAAGTAACACACCACATTATCGTTCATAAGGTGTATCGTTCACCACAGTTTAGTTTGAATGACACTTCTCGGCAAATGCTTCAACGTCACTCCACTTTACATAAAACTACTTCATCATGTGCGAGATCCATGACCACAGGCCGAGCAACACTGTCGCTGGGCGACACACTCGTGCCTTTGTTCAGCTTGAGATGGGGGTTTCTGGGTCGTGTTCTGAGGAGTTTATGAACAGGGATCAATTTTAGGCAATTTTTTTTCATACCTGAGAAATGTTCATAAACCGAGGTTCACTTGTATACAATTTACAAAGACATGTTAACCCATGACACACTGTGTTCCCAATATTTTCTTCTTAATTCTAAGCTGAACAAGACCACATGTAGGGGAAAACCCATTTTGTTCAAATATCACATAAATCAAGTGTCTTATGACTGATTTTAAAAATAGCTCGGTGACAGACCTCATCACGCATCTGGTTCCTCTCTCCCTAAGCGTGGAAGAAACTTTAACCAGACAACCACTCCCTGCGCCTGCGACAGTTCACTGACTATTAGAGCAGCTACAATAGCAAACCACTACAAATAATTTCTTTGAAACAACCAATGGTACCTTCAATTAATGACCGAGACCCAAAAGTGAACTCTTGACCTCTTGAACCATTCAGCTCACCACTCCTACTCTCTTTCGCAGAACCCATGTCATTGACGTTCAAACGTTCATATTGTTATTCCATTCTATTCATGGAAAAATCTCTCAAATAATACACTGAAATCATCAATAGGAATTCAACAACAAAAAAAGGCATTGTGGTTATTTTTATCATTACATCATTCTCAATTAAAGACAGCTTTCTTTATGCTGCTACTAATGACTATTATTCGATTAGCAATTATGTAACAGCTCTTATTTAGAGCGATCGGCTTTTAAATTTAGCTTGATGTTTTGTGCATGTGGTAACTAACAATCAAGATAATAAAGATGAATACTTCATACTTTCCTCATGAAACAAACTCTAAAACTAAGAAAAAGCAGCAGCTATTAAATCCAATTGAAATATAGCTTAAAGAGAGCAGATGGTAATTACATGAGATACGTTGAAATGTTAGGAAAACTGAGATGAAGACTCAGTTTAAAAATTAAACTCAATGTAAAAATTAAGTAAATGGGAAAAGAACACACACCGGATCGGAATATGACTAAATAATGCGCGAGTGTATGTGAAGAGCACAAGCGCAAGAGAGAGAGAGAGAGAGAGAGAGAGAGAGAGAGAGAGAGGGAGAGAGAGAATGTGCGTGAACAACTTAAAATCTAGAAACAAGGTAGGTGTGTGTGAGCGTATATGTGTTGGTGCAAGCTGGAAAAGTGGAGAATGCAACAGGTGAACGTGTAGCCCTGAAAAGCCAGCCATAGTGTGTGCATAAGAATTTCACTGAAATACGTTTCACTGAGGAGAACTGGAAATAAAAACCTGACTCACACAATCACTGATTATTCAGGCTTTTTACGTGTTAATCCTTTTCCACTAGCATCCTTCACAAAGCAGCCATGTCCCCGCCAGCACAAAGTCTTTCCCAATGATTCTAGCAGCTGTTTTGCTCAAGTTAAAAGTGAAAAATGTACACACTTTTTCACTCCAGGATGCTACACCTACATGCTGTCAGAGAATTCACAAGCCATACGAGAATCAAGCGCAATGACGTCATGAACAAATCGACAATTTAATTCGTGGCCATCGAATCTGACTATCAATTTTAGTCAATAACGCTGATTAATCTTTGCACGCCTAAGTGGTAATATTGTGTATATGCAACAAAACGTTTAATTTTAGTAGCTTGTAAACAAATTAATGCTGAATTGCTAGGGGCAAGGTGATACATCACAACCCTAAAGTACAGTATTGTGTATATCTCCATGTACTTATATGCCCTTCCATGTTCTTCAGTTTCACAAAAAGATGATGACAACCCCTACCATCTATCTCTTTCCTCAGTGCTTCCTCAATCCCATCATTCTGTGCGCCTGTGGGGGGGATGACCTCACTGCAATTGGAGGAGGAGTTGGTATGAGTGGATGCAGCTTTGCCCCTGGGAGTGGACCTTGTGTCATCCCGTTCCCACGGAAACACAGAGGGCAGGGGGCGAGTCTCTGATTGGTCGTTTTTGCGTCGAAGGGGCGGTGTTCTTTGTGGTTGCTGAGGGAATGGAGATGAAACACAACTTGCTGAGGTTTTGGTGGTATCTCCGAACAGGAGCTGTTGCTAGAGAGGGACAACAACAACAACAATTTAGTTCCATAAACTCTGACAGAATATCAACCTAATCATCCAAAACAGCACACAAGGCCAACAAACAGACCAGGTTGTCATTATGTGGATGGTGTTTGAGGAAACTCACTCTGGCTTTGCTGACATCCTCTCCTCTGAGATTGCTCTTACCTGGAAGCACAAATAATAATAACAATAATAATTAGATACAGGATACAGGGATTCAAAGTTTAGGGGCCAGAGCTACATGATACACTGATTAAATTACTCACTGATGCATTTCTCCTTTTGTATTTCATTTAGAAATACTTTTTGGAGTATTTCTAAATGATAAATAAGATTAAGAAGAGACTGCGTAGTGACAAAAAAAGAGCAATGAGGAAACAGGGAGTAAGATCAAAAGACAAAATACAAAAGAGAAAGAGGAACATGGAGCAGGATACCGCTTTGGTCCCAGGGTGAGTTCATGTTCCAGCAGGGTGTGGAAAACAACACAGAGTCTCCTGAGACGCTTTCTTTTTGCAGCTTTTCCAGCTCTGCCTCAAGCCTGATCGATGAAGAGAAAGAAGTGTTAAATTATTTACAGCAGCCATTTCAATACCCAGAATGTCAAATGTGTAACCTTTATTATCTTCACTTCTAAGCTTTCAGCTCACAACAAACACAGAAGCCTTTTTCCCCCAAAAACAAGCTGCCTCTGCTGGTTGGGAAACTAGTGTCTAATGTCAAAATATTTCATGTTTGTTCATCAGTTTGGCTTTAGAACCACAATCCTGCTTGTGTGAAACTGGAACAGAAAACTGACGTAATTTTACTGCCCTAATAGCAAAAAATGGATTTTCATGACTAGCTTAATAGAAGTGCAAACAGTGCAATGAATAAAAAATTTTTAACTACAATCGTGAAAAGCACCTCACTGTAAAATACCATACAGGCCATTGTATTTATTATCTTGTGTGTATATGTGCTGTATGTAGAGCTGCACTAAGGTTCAGCTTTGGTTGGGAATCTTCCACATCTAATTATGTAATTGTTTGGCTCTTAAACTGGTAAAAACATTGGTCAGTTCACTGGTTTCCTGCACCAGCCCAGACACAATGTCACTGAAATTGAAATAACAAATAAGTTGTTTAGGTTTCCAGCCAAGCCCTCAGTTTGTTGACACAGCTGTCACGCTAAAGCGTACGCTCCGACAGTGCCAGTTTCAGCCTGCACGCGTCATCTACGTGGTCGCCACTAAGCTGTGTGGTTACACTGTTCGACTCACCGTTTAACCTCTTGCGTGAGGTTCTGCACGAGTGTTCTTGTTGAGTCCAGCTGGCCCTCTAGAGTGCACACCTGAGCCACTTTGGCCTGCAGGTCCTGGACCAGGCGATCCCTTGCCCGTGCCTCTCCCTGAGCATGCTCTCGAACTCCCACCAGCTCCCTCTGAACCGCTCCCAGCTCCGCACGCACTTCCTCATACTGGGACACAACGAAATCAACAGTTTATATTCATTTGTACATTCTGACTTTCTAACATACCACTGCAAAGTTACAAATCAAGTTATTTTTAAGGCACATCTGTAGGAGGGGTCCAGGAAGATGCCGCAATGTGACTCGGCTTAAAGTCATTCTTATGCTTGGCATACAAGTACAAAGTAAAGAGATCTTCTTTATTTATAATATGTGTTACAGGTAGTGTTCACACTATACAATAACAGGAAGACGCGTCAATAGTGCTGGATTTACAAGCACAATAGTTCTTACTTCATCTCTAGTTGTGCCTACTGAAACACTTGCTTGTTTATTACTGAATCAAACTGACATTCAAAGGTGGGGCCAGAATATGTTTTGTAATATTTCGGCAGGTTTATCTCACTGTCTGGCAGCTGTCTGGAAACCCAAGCGTCATAATGGGAGGACAAAATGATGGGCCACCAATCAGGACGAGGAAGCATTTCTTGTCTGTAAACTCTAGGTTCTTATTAACATTTAACCCAGACAGCAGGAACACTAAAGGGAGAGGCTACTCGTTCAGTTTTTAATATCCAAAGCTACCAGCTCAGACTAACCTTCACCAATATAACAGATGGATCTCTCAAATATTTAAATAAAGCATGTTTAATTTAACCAATTGGACGAAAGTTAAAGATTAATTTTGCTCCGAAATTAGTGCAGACTTGAATTTAAATCCCAGGTTAATACTACTGCCTGCTAATATGATACCATTTCTATAGTTACAGCTTTACAGCTCTACAGTAACTATTATATGCAGGGAGTCACCGTTTTAGTCTCTAAGCTTGATAATAAAAAATAAAAATGTTTTCTGTTAGACGCTATTAATTTAACATTTCTGAAAGAAATATTTGTAGCCAGTAATTATCAGAAAGTGCAAAGAGGTCACAACATGTAACTATGAATATAGAAATGATAACTTGTTATTTTCTTTTTTTATGATTTTTTATTTATTGACCTGTTGCTGTAAAATAAGAGCAATTAAACACTATAGGCAGTATCATCAGTTCAGTAAACCCTGACGCTGATTATTTTTCAGTAAAAGCAAGTCAACAACGAGACTGTACAGAGAAAGCACTGAATCGTGTACAAAAAAACCTTTTGCTTCTGTTTGTGCAGCGCTGCTTCAGAGTTGTCCAGCTGGAGCTGTCTCTGTTGTCTCTCTCTGTTCAGCTTCTCATTGTGTGCTTGAAGCTCCTGAACTTTCTTCAGGACGAGACCAGAAAGCCCTAAGGTCCAGTCATCTGCAGCCCAGCTCATTGTTACACGCACGTGATGAACCGCAGAAGAACCAGAAACATTTACTGAGATGCACTGATCATTCCTGGTTCTGGAGAAATCAGGGGAAAAGAACAAGCACAGCGAGTTAGTGTCAGGGGTAGGTGTCATGGACGTCAGGGTGGGTGAATGAATGTGTGAGGAGGATGTGTGTCAAAGAAGATCCAAGTCTATTTACTGTACAGGATTTAAAACCGGCATCAGTGAAAAACCTGTCCTGTGCCTGAGGGAAATATTTCTGTCTCTACTTGCTGAGGACTACTGAAGCAGGCTTAGAGATACTGACTAAATCTAGATGATGTCGATTTAAGCTGGTTTAGCCACATGTCTGAGTGTGTTTGTGTATAATGTTCAAGTTCTCATGGAAACACACTCAAGGGAATTCTGCTGCCAAAACATTAACCACACAGCAGGCAATAAACTGCACACAGTCACGAGAAAAATATACGCACCCAAATGTTGTTCTATTTATACATTCATTTATTTATACATTTATTTAACCTATCGCAAATCGCATTGTGCTGTCACTTGGAGATGAGATTCCATCCGTAAACAGGAATGTGGAAAATCCGGAACTCTTCAGTTCAGACAGATCCACAGGTCAACCTTTGATCACGGTGATTAGCAAAAAAAAAAACAGACAGAGAATTCGGCTCGGTGAAAAAAAAAAAAAAAAACAATGTCAGCACATGGCACAGCTGGTACGGGAACATCTGTATCAAGATATCAAACTCCTATTTCATTTAAATATCCACACTGAATGTGAAGCTGGAACTTATTCACGCTATTCGGCTTCCCCGGTTATCTGAACTTCACCCGGTTATGACCGTTAACGCTTTACAGCTAACAAAGCAGCTAATAACAAACCAGCACCCGAGTCACAGCTGCTGCTTCACACTAGCTTTTACAACAAGCGTTAAAAAGAAAAAACAAACAAACAAACAGAAAGACAGGCAAACTAGCGAGGACAAGCTTGTATGCTACACTTTACTCACCTTCATGCTAACCGGTTAGTTATATGAACAAAACCAACCAGTCGCCCAGTGCACACACACACACACACACACACAGTCACGATGCAGTTCTAACGGCTGACTAACTACTTAGCAAGCTAGCCCAAATAATTTAATCACCACTTATCGTCTCTAATGATATTTCTGAACCCATTTCAGACGTCTAACTGCGTAATAAATGCCCACTACTAAAGATTTATTACAGAAATACCGCGCTTGTAAATTATACCAAGGTACCTACCGCTGAACACTCACTGCGCGCGCGCGCTCACTCAACCCTCCTTTGACACGAGGTGGACATAGTGACGTCATAAAGGGGCGGGGTAAAGGACTAAAAATGTTGTACTTCCAGCTTTAACCCCAAGAGGGCAGAATACAAACATAATAGATGAGGGAAGCATTCACGTGATCATTTTCTCCCCAGTCTTCCTGTTGTAAACTATGGTGTCCATTCGCCATTCCATCCATTTAGGAACCTTTGTAGATCAGCTAGTGCTAACCAATAAATCACTGTGCTGCTATACGTAGATGGAAGAAGAAACTTAGAACTGTAAAACATTCATTAAAATATGTCTCCTTTTCACATGGACCTGAACCAAAAGTAAAGTTATAGTTTTAAAATTCTGGTTACCCCAAAAAGGCAGAGGGGGGGGGACCCAGTGATACTTAGATTAATTTTCTGTTCTGTTAAAAGCTATCCCACCGATACATATAGATAGATAGATAAATAGCCGGTCTGATGTTTGTTATAATGGAAGGCCTGGAGTGTACAGTAAGTACAGTACACACCCTATCATAAACTACAGGCAATTTGGGTACCCCAATAGGTAGGCCTACAACAAATGTCTTTGCAGGAAACCAAAGTACACAGAGGAAACCCACAAAGAACAGCCACACACACAGACTAGAGACAGGCTTCAAACCACATACCCTGTGGGTGCAAGGCAACCATGCTAACCACTAAGCCACCATACCCACAATGTAAAATTGTGTACAATTAATCAATAGAAGATTAGTTATCACTTTTATTATCAGCATCATCAACTATGGTCTATAACTTCTCATACCTACATTGGTAAGAAAATATCTGTTGGACCTGCCTGCTGTTATGTTCTGTGAGAGAGTGAGTAAGCGTTCTTCTCTGCTTTGATGATGATTATGTAAAGTGAAGCAACATTGCAGTCAACCAGTATCTGATAACAACTTGAATTAACTAGACTTACATCTGTTTCCCTCACATTGCTTCAATGTTGTGTAACCATCGAAAGCTTGGCAGTGGTGGCTCAGAGGACTAAAGCACTGAGGTACTGATCGGAAGATTGGCAGTTCAATTCCCAGCTCAACCAGGTTGCCATTGTTGGGCCCTTGAGCAAGGCCCTTAACCCTAACTGCTCCATGTACCATGGCTGACCCTGTGCTCTGACCCCAGTTATGCTGGGATATGCGAAGAAGGAATTTCACTGTGCTGTGACAAAAATAAAAGCTTTTTTTTTTTTTAGTTGAACTGGCTACTTACCCATGTTTGTAAGAAGCTAAGACAAGGTTAGAAATGTATCTAAATCTTCTGTACAGGTGTATTTTTTAGGTAGACAGTTACTCACGGTAGTTCGTCTGTTTCCATAAAGTTTGTTGGCTCTTTTTCTCAGTCGAATTAGACTCTGTATGGTGATTGTTGATCAGATCTTAATTAGATGGTAGACTACACAGTTTGTGCAGTGCTGGTACCAATCCATCAGGCACATCAACAGTGCTAGGAAATGTTCTAAATATTTGTGAATCATAGTTTGAAAAGTGCCAGACTTGATTCCAGTCTCTGTGTGCTTGGTGGTTATCCTCCGGGTCCTCCGGTTTCCTTCCGCAGTCCAAAAACCTGCAGATTAGGCTTATTGGCGTTTCCAAATTGCCCATTGTGTGTCAATGTGTGTGTGAGTGTGTGTATGTGTGTGTGCCCTGCAATGGATTGGCTCCCTGTCCAGGGTGTACCCATTCTTGTGCCCTAAGTCTCCTGGGATAGGCTCCAGGCCTCCCATCCTGAATGCAGGATTAAATGGTATAGACCATGAGTGAGGGAGTGAGATTGAAAAGTTCACTAAACAAAGAATCTTCACCTAACAGTAGTGCTCAGAAACATTAATGAAGGCTTAATGGCATAACTGTTACAATACAATCTAGTGTACAGTCTATCTTCTACACTCACCATCCACTTGCCCAGGAACATATGTACACATTCTTGTTTATGCAGCTATCTAACCAGCCAATCATAGAGCAGCAGCACAAGGCAAAAAAATCAGGACCTTCAGGTAATGTTCTCGTCATAATCAGAATGAAAGAATAAAAAGTGATTGATTTGATTGTGACATGGAACCAGATGGGCTGGTTTGAGTATTTTATAAACTGCTAATACTATTAAAGTGACCTTCGAATGTGTTCGTATAGTAAGTAGGTGTATCTGATATAGGCTGTATGGGAGGGGTCCACTGTCTATACACTATACACATTCAAGTTTTCTTATGTTACTCCCCTGCAGAGATCATTCTACTGGTTCCAGATGCAATCAGAATAGTTCAGTACTGATTACCTCTGCACAACCTCTTCACATAATAGCTTGGACAAGGTACCGTCTAGACCACTACTGAGTCCAAATACTGTGCTATTTACACTTTTGATAAGAGCGTCAGCTGACTAGTCTCCTACTAATGAAGGAAATTGTCATAATAAACTATGCATCCTAAATTTAAATAATTGTACTATTGTGCTTTTACTACCACGTTTTGTTATTCTAAGCCAATTAATACTGTATAGGCGTATATATATATATATATATATATATATATATATATATATATATATATACTGTATGTTGTTGTTGTGGACATCTGCATGGTTTTCACACCACAAGGAGCTAGACGATTGTGTTTAATTAATATTAGCAGTAGAACCGTGCTTCATGACACGTGTGGCACGTATCTGTTATATAATCCCAGTTAATACAAACTAAAAATAAAGCCCTGTTAGTGCTGAGCTGAGTGGAAACCCTTGTAATATTCATAGTACTTTTATAGTCTGACAGTTATGACTGACTATCAAGAACAGACTGCATGGAACACTAAGCAATGATTAAGATGATACTTAGGTTATGTAACATGTATCCAGTAATCTGGATGTAAATTGAGGGCTGTTTCCTGCAGATAATTTATCTGTCAATATTTCTGCAACTTATATTACCAACTATATTGGTTAAAGTAAAAACATTCAGCATTTGGCCTTCAGCATGAATAAATCTGTCAGAAGTCTTTGGGAAGCAATGGTTCTGATTTGAATGATCACAGCACTGAGGTATACAAGCTGCACAGACAATCGAGCATCATTGTGCATAGTTTCAGTTTTGTGATCATGTTAGACGGTAAACTAAACTTTTTCCAATTTTCAGTTGCAATAACAAAGCATTGTTGAATGTCTTCTATATCTGCACTCATGCAAACACATGTACACCTTCACAGGACGGGCTTATCGGGATCGTAAGACACGTCAATCACTATTTCTACAGGATTACTCTCTTATGCAAAGTGATTAGATATAGACCAGAGAGGCCGTGTTGCTACAGGAACTCACAGGTGCGCATGGAAACCTGCAAAAGCATCTTGTGTCGCTTTGCAATGTGCATGCGTCCCTGACTGGAAAACTCGGACTGCGGACAAACTGGAGTCAATCTACATTTCGGAAGTAGAAAAATAACTACTGGAAAGGTAAGGGCTAATGCTCAATAATTTATTAAACTCCTCTAATATGTAGGAGTGAAACAGAAGAAATAATTCAAACGGCGGTATCTGCATACTGCTGTGGACATATGATATGCTTTAAACAAAAGTGATAAAAGATTCATATAAAAATATATATACAGTATATATATATATATATAATTCTATTCCTTTCTCTCAGATGTTCCCTTGGTCTGCTGTGTTCTCTCCGGAGCCGAAGGTGCCTGGCCAGCGCACTCCGGAGGAGCTGGTCACTAACACCCTGATGTTGGAGCTGGGTGCCATGGTGAAGCGTACCGAACGTATTTGTTTGGAGAAGGCCAGCAAGGTGCGCCGTCGTCGCAGCTCCTCATCCTCGCCAGACTACAGCTGGCTGGCCGGGCCTCGACCCCATGTACCATATGAGCTCACACCTAGAGATGTGGTGGACTTGCAGGAGCTCTGTGCCCGGATCCCACCTCCACAGTGCGGCCCTGTTATTGTCAGGTAGGAAGGATCATGAAACTGGCATCATTCGATTTTAGGTTTTAAGAAGTCAAGTAAATTTAATAGACAACTGTATGCCCTGCTGTCAGGTGAAACAACCAGGAAAGCTGTCCCAGGTCAGGAGGAAGGCCCCCAGGCCAGAATAAACTGTATATGCAGTAATTTGGCATAAATCTGGACTGAATTTTATCTTAAACAGTGATAGTCACATAATGTAGGCTTATGCATTGTTGCACTGACCAGGCATAATATTAAAACACAAAGTATTTTGTATGTTCCAACTGGGGCAGAGCTCTGGTTTCTTGGGGCATGAGTCTACAAGATATCAGGGGCGGTGCTGGGGTATGTGGCAGTGGAACGTTAGCAGAGGATCTTTTGGTGCTGTGGGTCGCAGGTGTTGCCTCCGTGGATTTGACTGGCACAGACTACAATCTGGGAATTTGAAGGCCGGACCAACAACCTTGAACTGTTTACCTGCTAAGCCACATAGTATCCTGATACCCATCGTAGTCAGAACTGACTTTTTTCAGCAAGTTGTGCTGCATTGGTCTTTCTGTGGGATCAGACCAGATGGACTGGCCTTTGGACGTCACTGGCATAGATGAGGTCATGGGTGCCCATGATCCCGTCAGCAGTATAATTAATGTTACTCAGTTCCCCTGGCCTTTGCAGTTAGAGACTGTAGGAGTCTCTATCTAAAAAAAAAAAATACAATGTATGAATGTAAATACAATGTTCTAATCTTATATTGAAAAACATCCATTTACATTTCACAGACTGTGTGTTGGGTTCTATACTTCTGCAGTGCACCTAGTAATACTAGTTTTTTACGTTTATGCATTTTTAACTCATCTATCGTCATCGATTGTTATTGTCTCTTTCTTTCAGGTTTCGCAATCTTGTGTCTGAGATTGAGCCAGAAGTGCATGAGGTTCCTCAGCTGTTCCGCTCGGTGCTGAGAGCCTGTCTGGAGGAGGAGCAGGCTGATGAAGACCTGCAGGTGCGCACAGCACGTTGGGAGAAGCGGCGCAGTAAAAGCCTGTCATTCGTCACCTTCCGATCTAAGTTCCGTGCACTTAGCCGTGGCATGGGTAGCTTCAGTGGTTCCCGGGGAAACCTACAGGAAAGCACATGGTCAGAGGAGGAAGAAGAAGAAGCTGCAGAGCAGGTGACATCCGGGGCACCACGACCAAGAAGAGGGAGGAGCCAAAGCATGCCAGAAATAATCCCAACAGAGGGGTCTGCATAGAGCTGAAGAGTGAAGAGCAGTGGAACAGGGAAGAATGGAGAGGGTACCATCATTGTGCAAAACAAGAGGAAAGACAAAGCATGTACAAGAGCTTGTTATATTGTTATGCACACTTGTACTTACTGTATAACAAAGAACAAAAACTTAACAGTTATGATTTCAGTCTATTGATTTTTTGTTTGTACAAACAAGATTTGTTTGCACGAGGGGCGTTCAAATAAAACCAGTACTTTTAATTGAGCAGAATATCGTTTCATTATAATGTGTTTCACTGGTGCTTGGATACCATCTAGGTAGAAAGTTTTCTCAGTATATCAGAGCCATTATCGGACTCCTGCTTCACATCTGAATCGATGGCCTCCCAGGAACTCCTTTTATAGTAGGGGATTATATACAGAAATAACAGTAGTTTTAACTAGGTACTTTAACTTTTCTATTTTTTGCACAATCCTGGTTTGACTTGAACACCCCTCATAAATACCAAACACCATTTCCAAAGTTTCACATTAATCAAACTGCTTATATCACAGCACATCTCAAATTTGATCAGTCAGATCTAGTCAATTGATTTTCTAAGGCAGCAATTTTGAAAATAGTGTCTGGGGCAAGAGTAACCACAGTAAAAAAAAAAAAAAACTGCATTAATGTGGTTTTGTAATTTTGTATCATGCAATTTTAGGTCTTTTACCCAACTGGTACCCAGGGACGTTCATCGCAGATGATCTATACAATCTAACTTGTAATAATAAATAGATGCAGTCACTGGAAAACAATCAACTTTAGGTTATATCACACCTGTTTTCCTCACTAATACTGTCCTTTAAGACAAGAATACACAACATGAAGTTTATGTTATTCTACAAGATTGTACTGATAAACTTGTCTATAAACATACAGAAAAAGGAGCCAGGTTTGAAGATTTGTTTTAATATGCAGCTCTTTCCAGAAACCAGTTACTATTTCAGTTCTTACTTGAGGCTAAAAAAAAGTGAGGAAAACATACATGATTAAAAAAAGTGCTTTTTTTTTTTTTTTTAATAAAATGCTGTACATTTGTGCATGTTGATTGAATTGTGTAATGTAAGCACTTAATGAAAAAGTGAATGTTGAGAGACTTTACACATGTTGATAATATCTATTAATGCTCTTGTCTTTTAGAGTTTGTTCCACATACTGTATAAGCCTGGGGATCTTACAAACTCTGCATTCATAGTGACCGAGGACTGAATGTAGCTTTATCCAAAGCTGATCACTTTACATTCACATTACAGTTTTCAAAGTCATGCTTTTGTTTTGGCTCACTTTATGGAGAAGTCACAAACTGCCAACAATACACTGGGAACAGTCTTCATTTACACTATACAAAGCATAAAATCATGAGACCATGAGTACCTAGCTTGCTATTGGAAAATAAGAGTTAAGAAAATAAGGAACTCTTCCAACAATTTACAGTAAAAAGCCATTACAAGGCAATTTAGTTTTTATCAAAGAACTAATGCTCCTTTGTACAAACAGAAGACAGGATGAAGCACATATAAGATCGAAAGGTTATCGTAGGGAGACCTGTACAAGCGATCATATTAATTAATTGTAAAAGTAAGTATTTTACATCATTCATGTTATCACTGATTGCTGATAACACTGTAAGGAAAAAAATTAACTAAACCAGTTTGCAGAATCAAACCATTCACAAATTCGCCTTCTCCTTAAAATAAGTATGGTAAGTGAAGGCTCAGGTATTATAATGAATATGTCTCAAGGTAACAAAGAGAGAAGAAAAAAAGGAAATCCGACACCACTCCCTGAATAGGGGAGGATGTTTTAGAACTGCCTTCATCATCTTAATCTATGCAGAGAGCAAGACGAACCACACAAGTTTATATAATTTATCTAACGTTTTTCATTCTCAGTAAAAGCATACAATACGCAAGTGGTACAATTTGTCTGCTCCTGTGGCAAAGCTATTGTTGTCCAGTCTACTTCATTTTTTGCACATCGCCCAAAAAGAGTCCATGGCTGCTTCACGCTGTCCACTTCTTAATCCCATCTTAGTCCCTCATAGTGCATTCCTCTCAGGCAAGGAAGACCACAAATATGATGAAGAAGACCACCAGGACAAGGAAGATCTTAATCATGAGCCAGCGGTTGGAGGAGACTGACTGAAAATATTTCAGGATCTCTGTGTGGGCCATTTCCACATTCAGCTGAGTGTCTTCCACGTTGGAATCAATCCTACGGAATGAACGAGGACAAACATTTACCCTCAAGCAGTGTTCAATTCAAATATCAGACATGTAAAACCAGTTTAACCACTCCTAATCCTAGATATTCTCCCTGCCTCTCAAATGTCAGTGCCTCATACAATTGCTAACAGTGCACATAATATAAGCTATGCTATATTACGATCAGTCATAGGATTAAATAACATTAAGTCCATTAAATCCAATAATGGTTTCCCTTGTGCCACAAAAACATCTCTGATCCCTTGACACATGACTCCACAAGACCTCTGTGCTGTGGTATCAGATATCAGGACATTAGCAGCAGACCCATTAAGTCCTGTAAATTGCAAAGTAAAATCTTCAAGGATAAGACCAGTGATTTGTTCAGATATCTTTCTATCAGAGCCTGAATTTGTTTCTAGCACTTCGTGCTACATTAACCTTTCTGTGGGATCAGACCAGACAGGGTAGCCTTTGTTCTCTACAAACATAGATGAGCCTTTTAGAACCAAAAGATTTCAATTGAATATTATCTTCAATTAATCCTGATTAAAAATGTCTACTCCAGAGGTATGGAAATCAGCCCTGGCACCTACCTCAGATTTCATGCCTTGTTTCCTATTATCCCACAATTTCACATTCAGAAATAGATCTTCATTTGTTATGTAGCTGTGTTTAAATTTAATATATTCCAGAATCCTTCAGAACAGTGACCTGGCTGGTAAAACTATTTTAACCATCTCGACTCGAGGAGTGTCAGTCGACCTTTTGCAAAATCATGAACACACATATGTGGAACCACATTCAAATGTAAGCAAAATAATGCGTCAAGCAAAACCAGATGATCATACATTTCTCCTGCAAGCACAACACAGTCACCCCACGGTTTAACCCAGGAATAAGAAAATGAACCAGATTCTGATGATATGTGCAATTGGATGAGAACACAACAAGACTTGATTGATTAAACATTGGCCAAAAACTTGCAAAGGGCACAGACAAAATATGTGGCGATAATTCTTTAAAGAGGAAAATAACTACATACTCAATTGTTTCCTTAATTATTTAATTAGCTAACTAGCCCACTATAAATTATAAGATTCAGTTTTCAGGCAGCCAAAACCTAGTGAAAGCACAAAAACACTAGGACTTTTACTTGATCGGTGTGATAGCAGATACATGTAAGGTTTAACCACTCCAGTACTTTACACATTAGACAACAGTAATTTGGCATTCTCCTCCTCACCTCTGTACGGTCTCCTCCTGTTCTTTGACCATATGTGCCAGCTGTTGGAAGATGGAGCCCAGCTCCACAATGGTGCTCTCAATGTTCTGCATGGTGTCTGCTCGACTCTGGATGTAAGAGTCCTGCACATGACGCCAAGAACCAAAAATAAATAAACATTATTTTCATTTTTTTTAAATGATGTTTTTATACTGTAGCCATACTTCAAGG
Organism: Clarias magur; assembly: GCA_013621035.1. Classification (NCBI taxonomy): domain Eukaryota; kingdom Metazoa; phylum Chordata; class Actinopteri; order Siluriformes; family Clariidae; genus Clarias; species Clarias magur. The sequence goes on along the minus strand of QNUK01000141.1, from coordinate 1,053,413 downwards.
ATACAGAGACATTTATGATGGTCAGAGCAAAGAACGTATAAATAAATAAAAGCTCCAATAAGTTTAATCTTCTAAAATACAACACCAACATCTCAAAAGTGATCCTGACACCTGAGTCATACCTGTTCATCAATAAGCTGCAGTTGGAGGGGATTGGCACTCGAATCCATGTCAATGGCCACATCACTGCCGAGGCTCCTAGATTCATCCTGCATCAATACTGAGCTACCTGAAAAAAGGCAAAAAATCAAAATAGTCCTTTAATTTAAGTATTTAAGTACAGTGGAACCTCGGACTTACTTTGTGTGTGCGTGCGCGCGTAATTTGACACAGACACACACACAGATCTGCAAACGCGCTTTATTTACACAGAAAACTAAACTCTGTCGCGATTCTTTTCAAAGGTAAGGTGCTGGTTCATTTATTTTTTAGTTTACAGCAGTGATTAAGTTAGTATGCTCACGTGAGTATCAGTAGAGAGATTTATATTTTTCCCGTTAAAACAGTGTTTGCATTGCGGTTTTTGGAAGACGAGTCCACTTCCGGAACGAATTATGCTCGCAATCCAAGGTTCCACTGTATTAATGAAACTACTTTCTTATATTTATATAAAACCTGACCAAAATCCCTTCTTTATCAATGTGCAGAGAATATCTGCTTAATTTAATGTTCTGTTTATACTTCCTTTCTGAAAGCGTGAAATTGTAATGCTTTGTTAACTTACTGAAGTTGTTGGCAAGCAGAGGTGAGGCAGACACCGGCGCCTGAGAGAACTGTTCTCTTCTGCTGCGTTGCTGTTTCAGATTCTACATGGAGAGAAGCACAAACACAAATAAAACTCGACACCAGTCTTCACTGTAAGGAAATATGAGCAAGAGGATGCGGCTGATGAAAAAAGCAGCATTCCCTGCAGCTGAACAAATAAATAATTTTTACCTCAGTTCGCACTTCTAACACGGACTTGAAATCGTTGGACATCGATGCCAACTTTGACTGCAAACATCCAAAGAGAGGACACTTTACTTAAAACCTTCTGTTGCATTTTACATATTCCAGCAATGTGAAAGATTAGAGAAAGGATTTTCATGGAGACGATCAGTTAACTCAACTTACCTGGAGAGAGACAACAATCGTGTTGGAATGTGTCTGAATGTGGCGTCCATTTTGTCCAGTTCGGGAGCGCACTAGGTCTTGCAGCTGTGCTATCTGTTTATTTAAACTGTTAATGTCCTGGAACAGAGATAAACACACTCCAATATTAATACACACAGTTGTACAGTTTAAAATCCATAAAAATCTGTTTTAATTTTTAAATAAATAAAATGGAAACTTTGACCACAAATATGATGAAGACCATGTGATAAATAGCTAACACGACTAAGAAACACCTAACTGTAAAACTTCATGAATGACCTCTGACCTGCTTTATAATGTAGGTCAACTCTTCAATCTCAACAGCCTTGTCATCAAACAGAGATTTCCTTTTGGCCACTGAAAAACAAAAGCAGTGTTAGTAATGACGTTAAATTGTTGTGTACTGAAACAGACATTTTCAAATCAGCCTGGTACTTACAAATTGTGAGCTTTTCCAGTTTAGCAAACGTGTTACTCAAGTCTTTTCCAATTCTCCTGAGCAGAACAAATGAAGCAGGAATGAAATGCAAAGGGAATATTAGAAGCTGTATAAAATCTAGCTCTAACTATTAATACGTATATGCATTTATATATTTACAAATCTTACTTCGCCATGAGTGTGAAGTCACTCCGCTGTTTAAGAGCATTATGGTTGGGTTTTGCCACCGTCCCATTCTGTAAAACAGAGACAAACAGGGAAAACACTAAGAATGTATTTAAATAAACATTTCATGACCTTCATGACTAAGCAACAAAAAGCTACAACTGAGAAATACATTATGGCTTTATACAGGTTTAGAAGTTTAAACTTGAAACTCCTGTAGCAAAAACAACAGAGCAACTGTGCCTTCTACAAAAAAATAACATGAAAAGTGAAACAAAACAATGCCGTAAAACAGAGAGAAAACTAGATTTTATCACAGAGATCCTAGCACACAGAAGGCAGGATAACAAATGCTTTTCAAATGTTAATCAACCAACAGCTTATGTTTATTATTTTTTACCAACCAAGCAATTTTTTATATAACTGATGCATAAAATAAAGAAATTATTCCAGTGATCTTCATTAAGCAAAGCAACCACAGCCATGTCCACTTCTGCTGGCACACAGACCGAAGGCTTGTAAATATAATCAGAAGCAAGTACTTGTCTTTCATGTCGACATCCTTTCATTCATTCAGCGTTAGTAACTTTTTGATCCAAGGCAGGATCACAGTGGTTGTAATTAGTTATAATAAATTTTTTTTTGACAAATTAAACCATTTGTTTAACTGAAAGTATCATGGGCAAGTGCAAATGAGTGAAACTGATGAATTGTCTTTGGGGGCTAGAAGAACTGGTGTAAAAACATGCCACCCTCTAGACCACTGCTAGCAAGAAAGAGCGGGCAACATAAAAATATCATATGACAAATCATCAAGTGTAACACAATGAGCATAGGATGAGCATAAAGTCCTTCCCTGAATACACGCAATCCTGACTTATAAACTATGCTAGATAAAAATTAGAATGCTGTGGCATTAACAGCATCATTCAAATAATTATCATTAAAATTATATATAATTAATTTTGCAGTAAAACATATCTGTACCATGCATATATTATGTGTAATACACAGTGGACTCAGAATGATAAACATCACAGCAATATTGAGCTTTTCATTTATTTAATTTGAGAAGGTGTAATTGCAAGTCAATTTGACTGCCACATAGATCTTTAATAGCAAAAAATAAATAAATAAATAAAGAAGAAGAAGAAGCTTAATTTACCGTTGGTATTCTGACAGTAACAGAGGGTTCAAACTATACACACAGGAAACAATCATAAAAAAAATTCTGTTAGATTCAGTAATTCACGAGGCATTTCAGGTTTCCTGTTTGTAGGTTCTCTGTGCTGACATAAAAAGGGTTTATTTGGCAGCACTCATAGGATTGGTCAACACAGTGCAATAAGAAAGCCCAAGACGCTCTGTGCAGTCATATATGAAAGTAATAAATGGAAAGCAAAATAATATTCAGCTGCTTTTTTGCTGCTCCAAAAAAAATGACCAAATCCATGATTAAAATCTGATATGATGCAAACTAAAAAAAATTTCCAATCGCTGCACCCCTAGTTAGGATGATCTTGAAGCATCTCAGGAACCATGACACAGGACTAAAGACTCAAAGGTGTTTTCTAACAGCTGGACTGAAAGACAAGAAAAACAACCCCTGCTCCCAAAGAAACGACATCTTCAAGCTTGCCTCAAGTTTGCAGACGACGACATGGACAACGTAAAAGCCCACTGGGAGAAGGAGCTGATTAGAGAGAGGTATGTTTGGAAAAGTAACCCCAATTCAATTCCCATAATACTCTACCAACTGTTAAGCATGGTGGTGGTAGCATAGTGCTTTTGGTCTGTTAGCGGATCTGTCTAATAGAATAGCAAAGAAGCAGGACTTCCTCAGATGTTTTTGACAATCTCAAATATGGCTGGTTGCAGAATTAATAAAGCAGGCTAACTTCAGGCTTCTGAAGACTCGACCCTATTAAATAACCTGGCCCCCTGATATCAGAATGCCCCCCCACCCACACAGAAATGAAATAAAAATAAATATAACTATGGATTTTCTGTTATTAACATTCATGAGGAAGGTATGCAAACATCTGTATATACAGTACTGTCAAAGTCTTGAGCCGTCCTTATTTTTTCCATATGAAATTAAATAGAATTTTTTTAAAGAAACAGGAACTAATCATTTACTGAAACAGGGTGTGTCTAAAGATAAATTAACAACCAACGTTTAAAAGTAACAATCTCAACAGGCAACCTCATTTCCCCTCTCATTTGTTCCTAAGCCAAAAGTAAAAACCTCTGAATTGGTTTACGGTGATTTAGGGAGATCAATCACAAAACTTGCCAAAAATTAAAGCCAAAATGTCCTTCAGAAAGCCTGGAGAATTACTTCTCAAGAAGCTATTAAAAAATACAAAAAAGTTTGGCTCTTTGGAAGCAAAATGTGAAGAAACAAGGCACAGCTTAAGACTTTCGAACAGTACAATTGTATCTCAAAAGTACATGAGGTTAAAGCGTAAACTTTGGGACCTTTTGTGCCCTATTTTATATACATTTCTATAGAAGTTTTTTAGACAGGGAAGTGAAATTGATGTCCTACCTGTATCTGTCTCCCCTGCAAAGACTTGCAGGCAGACTGAAACTCAAGGGTTCGATCCCTGCACGTCATGATGTGGAAAAGAACGGTGAGGTGTACTGATAAATTCAAAGTCCAAAGTTAACACCTTTGTCAACTGGTTTACAGTGATTTAGGGAGATTGATTAAAAACACATAACAGGCAGAGGGGTCAGTAAAAACTGGCTGGAGATGAGCACCCCTGAACGATCCCGCACTTCATCTGTGGAAAAAGAGGATGGAGTTAATGAGCTTGTGATGAACAGAACAATCTTGGTAAAATATATCTGTATATGTAAACTTTGCCTGTGACCCTCTCACTAAATCAATCTGATGATGGAGGCTGAGTGTGTCACATGATGCTCAGATGACGGAGCTGCTTAAAAATCAGCAGTTAAATACTGAATCTCCTGGAAGTTTCGAGCTCAGCCAGACAATTGTGTAATTTGTGCAAATTACGTCGACCAAATACATCCAAACATCACAAGCAACACAATTAATATGAACATTTAGCTACAAAGAATATTTCATACATCATTGGCAGTTGTAAGGTATTTCTCTCTGTATATAAAATAAGGGACGGGAATCACCAGTGACCACCCGCTACAATATCAGCCCATTACTTAACTTTGAACTCAACCTCCATTTAACTTAAATACTTCACTTGTACCACATGGGATGCCAATGTGTGAATAGTTTAGAGTTAGAATGATAAAGACACATATTTTCCCCACCTCGAAAGTGGGAAACGCAATGTGAAAATGAGCTCAGTTGTGTCTTCTAAAGCACATGCTTTATGCAGACTAATTAGCGCTCGCAGTGTTTAAAAGACAGGTATATGTTTGTGTGTTTTGCAACAAATTCATTCATAAAATTTGAAAAAGAAAAAAAAAACATTGTAAGCTTAACGTACATGCAACTTCTCATAATGTAACACCATAAAAGCACACTTCTCTTGCACTCTTAAAAAAAACCTTTTCCTTCAAAATGATCAGTCATAGCTGATCAAGCTGTACACACTTCAAAATAATAGCATGATAGCACATACACACACATAGTATATTATAACCATACCTAGGTGCCAAATTAGATTTTTACTGGGGGAGGTCAAAGTACCTATATTTTGGAATTGTGACTAGTCAGAATTAAATTGTCAAGACCTCAAATTTTACTTAGAGATCGTCATCATTTATTCGCAAATATCCACATTTCACAATGTGCATAACTACAACTGACTTAAAGATACCTGTAATGAGAAACTCCATATAGCAACACCATATATGAATGGGAAAAGGGACATCACTGTGATTGACAGAGTGACACTGGATATGAGGAAGGTTACCGTGCCTATCTGGAACCTTCATTATGACTAGGAAGAACTGAATTACTGATATCTGAAATACATATCCAGTGGAGCTAATATTAAATGTTAAAATGATTTGCCATAATGCACAGTATGGTGATCGTTCACGTCATTTGGCGACGTCACAGTGGGCACAACACACACAAGGGGGCAAAACCTAAAAGGTCTCGAAGCGGGGATTTAATCGGAACCGCCCCTTGTACTTGGCACAAGCATAAGTACCACACACGCACTCATTTTTACACTTGTACATTTAATAACATAATTAATATAATTAACAATAAGTCATCTACGTGGCAAAAAGCTGTTGTCACTAAATATGTTTAGTTAAACAAGAATCGGTTAACATGCCGTTGCTGTAGTCCAAATCACTCCCTAATGCCCAAGAGACGATGAGTGAATGAGTGAGTACATGACTGCGGTCCTGTTTGAGACCGGCAGAGAGAAAGTGAAATGTCGCTAGCTTCGTAGCTTCTTAGCTCCGTTAGCTCGTCAGCTGGTTAGCTCTGTTTGCTAATATAAATTCTCGACAAATTCTTCCAGTTAAACAGAATGTAACATACCGAAAACTGAAATTATCTCATGAGAACACCACCTCCAAAACAACGAAGGCAAACCGTAGAGATTTACTTACTGTTATTTAGAAAACCTGTCGCTTTTCAGAGTCGCCGGATTGCCGACTGTTTCGGGGGGTTGCTGTTTCCGTGCTGACAACTTCCGGTGCGTGACGTCCTTGCCACGTCCACTAGCAGGCATGCGCCCTGGACTCTTCCAGAGCCTGACTAATGACGTCACTGGCACGGGGAGAATGTACGGGTGTGTCTGTTCTTCTTGATCTTTCCATCCTGGTGCTGAACATAACATAAGTTTTTTTTTTAGATCACAGGTTCATCACCATGGCCGATTCAACCTGACACAGATACATTCAATTGTAAAGACCTCACTTAAACACAAACGAGCAGCAGTTGGTGGGTCCGAGTTTACAAGGGAGGATGATGTCTGTTTCATGAGCCAGTGTTGTGGATGTGGATGTTATTATGATCTTTGAGTTACAGCATACCCACTTTAGTAATTTGGGTAAAAATTAATTAAAATAAGTTTGAACTTTCCAACATTATTGCCAACTCTTTACAGAGGGAAGTATTTCAAGCATTTGAAATTCATTTCATTTCCATATCAAAATAAAAATTTCAGCATATAATTTTTTTATTCAATTAAAATACACAATATTACTGCATGGTGGCGTAGTGGTTAGCACTGTGGCCTGACACCTCCAGGGTCGAAGGTTCGATTCCCGCCACGGGTCTGTGTGCATGAAGTTACCATGTTCTCCCCGTGCTTGGTGGGTTTCCTCTTGGTACTCAGGTTTACTCCCGCAGTCCAAAGACATGTAGATTAAGGTGAATTTGTTTATTTTATTTGACTATTTTTGGATTTTTCCCTGATTTTCTCCCACATTAAGGCTACTACTACCACTGAGCCGGGAGGGCGAAGACTATCACGTGTATCACGGGGTCCCGAACCACGTGACGCCAACTGACCACATTTTTTCGAACTGTTCGCTCACGCATCGTTGGGGGCGGCGTAACACACTCGGAGGACAGCGCTATCTGCTCCTTCCACTTGCGTGAGCTCACAGACGCTCCTGATTGGCTGTACAGCTGATCAATGTGGGAGCACCAAGTACCTCTCATCCCTCCCCTTTTTGAGAGAGCTCGGCCAATCAGCTTTCTCTAGGCCTCCAGCTGCGAGAGGTTACAGCATGACCCGGGATTCAAACCGGCGATGATAGGGTGAGCGCTTTACCACTGCGCTACTCGGAGGCGATTAAGGTGAATTTGTGTTTCCAAATTATCCGTAGTGTGTATGTGTGTGCATGTGTGTGCCCTGCGAATGATTGGCACCCTACCCATGGTTTGCCCTGGCTCGTGCCCTATGGTCTCCTGGAATGGGCTACAGGCTCCCAGACTACCCAGTATACAGGATGACTAAGTGAGAATATGAACAGGAGGTTTTTGTTTTAAAAGATTCAAATTCAAAATATGGTGGCATTGTGGCATAGTGGGTAGCACTGTGGCCTCACGCCTCCAGGGTCAAAGGTATGATTCTCACCTCTGGTCTGTGTGCGTGGAGACTGGTTGGCCTTTGGTGCCCATGATTCTGTTACCAGTTTACTGGTAAATAATGAACACATTTATGTTGAATATCAAAGGCAGCATGGTGGCTTAGTGGTACCGCCAGGGTCGGGTTTCAATCCCTGCTTGGGTCTGTGGGTCTGGAGTTTGCATGTTCTCCCCGCGCTTGGTGGGTTTCCTCCAGGTAATCCCTTATTTTCCCTCAATCCAAAGACATGAAGATTAAGGCTAATTGGCGTTCCCAAATTCTAGCATTAGACATGATGGGTGCAACAATTCATCAGTCTCTATTCTTACCCTGATGCGCCCATTGCTCTGGAACAGAGTCAATCTGGACTCATCAGGCCACAGGGCCTTCTTCCAGTGCTCCACAGTCCATTCTTTATGCTCCCTAGCAAATTGAAGACTTTTTCAGATTAGCCTCATTGATAAGTGGTTCTTGTCAGACTACAGAGCTGTTTAGTCCCAGTACCTTGAGTTCTCTTCATATATGTTTACTTTCACTCTTAAACCATTTTTTACTATTTGATTTCACTAAATTTTTGATCATTCCAAAAAAAAAATTCCAACCACATTCCTTTCTGGAAAAGAGGCTCACTGCTATCCTTCTAGGATTTAATAATGTGTTGGACAATTCTTAACCCAATTTTAGTAGCTTCAGCATCATCTTAGTTGCTTTCTTTGCATGCCAATAACAATAAAAATTCTGAAACAGATTAACATCCTTTGATGTGGTTGTTTAAGAAATGAGAAGCTACTCACTACATCAGTTAGGTGGGGCTAACATGTTGCCAGCTGAAACCTATCAATCAATGCAGTAATTACTTGTAAATGTTTCGGTGACATTTACGTCATGTTGGATGATGTACAGTGAATTTATGCCGAACCTGTTTGCACATTACATTACATACCTGTTTGCACATTACATTACATTACATATTAGTTTATTATACCTTACAATTTAGGTTATCAAAATAACTTCAAACATTTACATCATGCATATCTTTAAATAATACTGCATACATTTAGAATGAATGTGAAGAAACATCCAAGAGGAGTATTAAATAGTTTGGATTATAAGCATCATTTACTGTTGCCAGTTCCTTGTGCTATGAGTGAATTATTATTGCAATGTGTATGGCATGTGTATGAACTCCTGCTTCATGTTAGTGTATTGTAACATTATTTGAGCTCATCATTTTATGTATAAAATCCCCTTGCATACTAGCATAATGGACATAGTGGTTTGATGTCTAGATTAATCCAATACAAGAAGAAATAAAAAGCTTGGTCCTTAAAAAAGCTGAAATGACTGATTTCATGAACACGACTATAAAATGATATAAAAAATGTTTGTCTTAAGAAGGAGAGCATAAAGCACCAGCTATAGATTACCATCCTGTGTTTACAATCATATTAATCACATCAGTTGCAGATAGCATTTCTACACCAAAATGTCAGCTGCTTTGATTATACAGTATATAAAAAAATATACCACGTATTAAAGGAACACTAAATTTTAATTATCATCAACAATTAGCTGCTTTGTTACTTTGTTTTTATGGAGTCTTTTATTGTAAGCAATTTAATGTTATGCAACTTTTGATGTAGTAATATTGCAAAAAAAAAAAAAACATTTTGTCAAAAAATAAGTCAGATTGATCTGATTACTAAAATGACTGTAATCAAGAGGCTTGCAGTGTGTGCAGTTTAGTCTTTCTAGTTTACTTGCCAAACTGCAAGTGTGTGCGTCTGTGTTTGCATGTGCCTATGCCTAGGTGTGGACCAAAATTCCAACACGTCATTATGCCATTCATAATTATTGGTCCATGCCCCACTCAGCTGCCGTATAATTTGGGGTGCTTGTATCTTTTAATATCTTTGGCTGAGAAAATGTACCTGTCACATTCTGGCCAGGGTGGTGTACATACTAGTGCACCATGTAGTAATGCTTCCTCACAGCCTCTGGGTTTCACACTCAGGTTAGTTTGTCTGTACATAATCTCTTAGTGTCAGTGCAGGTTTCCCCTGGTTTCTCTGGATTCCTTCCACCTTTCAAAAACATGTAAGTAAGTGAATTCGAATGTGTGAATATATGTAAATTATGCCCTGGAATGGACTGGTATTTCATCCAGGGTGCATCTATGGTGTGTTAACCCCACACAGCCCATTGTTCCTGGGATAGGCTCCAGATCTGCCATGACCCTGACCAGGGTAAGTGGTTACTGAAAATGAGTAAGTGACATTATAGCCACTCAAAAACATTCTGCATGAGCAACTTTAATAGGTGTGTTTTACTTTTTTATAGGTGTGTGTTAGATAAAAAAATACTGTGTGATAAAGAGATATGTAAATGCATTTCATATTGGATAGAAATTGCACAAAAAAGTGTCTGTAGCTCGGAAGAGAAGGAAAATGTGTTAAGTAAGGTCACCCTCATCTACCCTAGTATGTGTTGTGTGCCACAGCATCCCCTATCAGACTGATATGGCACTGCAGTTACAGTACACTCTCACTCACTCATCGTCTATACTGTAATCCTGTATACAGGATCGCTGGGGGTCTGGAGCCTATCCCAGAAGACTTAGTGCATGAGAACGGGTGCACCCTGGACAGGGTAGCTACAGTGCATCCATGATAAATTTTTATTTATTTTTTCTATATACTGTACATTCAAGACAGGCAAGTAAATCAGTTTAAACTGTAAAAAAAAAAAAAAAAAAAAAGAGTCTATAACTCATAAAAAGAGGTTATGTTTCTAGGATGTTCTCAACACTTCCAGGAATTTATGTTTCAGCAAGAAAATGAAACAATATACTAACTATAGTAAGAATTTCTAACTATGGTAAGAAATATGTACAATAGACAGATTGCACAGATTGACACATCTGCCACGTTAATAGGAACATGTATGTTCCTGCTCATTATTTGATTATTCAATCAGCCATCATATGACAGCAGAAAAGGTGAATAAAATAATCCAAATACAGGTCAAGAGCTCTAATTACTGTTAATCTCATACAGTACAAACCCAGATCCATCCATCCATCCATCCATTCATCTAGGACCTTTGTAGTCCAACTAGGGACCATGGAGGCCAATGGTGACCACTGTATTTATTCCCATTGTTATTTTTATTACCACCAATCATGGGGACAACATGCACACTTCATGCACATAGACCCCAAGGCGGGAATCGAACCAAAACCCTGGTGATGCAAGGTGACAAGGCTAACCACTACACCACTTTGCCATGTATACATATATTCTACAAAATTTCTAATCTTCAGGAATTTTCATGTACAAGTCTTTGAAATTTAAACAGAATCATTAACACAACAACAACAAAAACACCAAGTAAGCAGCAGTTCTGTGAAGAGAAATGGGTTGTTGATGAGAAAAGTCAGAGAAGAGTGGTTTAACATTTTAGACAGTCAGCAAAAATGCATCTCAGAATGCACAAGCCCATGAACCTTGAGGTGTATGGGCTATAGCAAAAGACCACTCCTGTCAGCCAAGAAGAAGACTCAGAGCCTACAGTGGACTCTGGATCAACTAAAGATTTGGAAATCACAGCTATACTATTCAAATGTTAGGCATGTCTACACTCTCTTTCCATGATATTTGATTTATTGCTATAATTAAATAGATAAATAATAAATCCTGTCAAAGGTTTTTAGAGCTGCATAAGTACAAACCGCATGCACAGACATAAAAAAGTAATTTTTCCACATAGAGCTTGTATATATTTGTTATCCTTGTTCATTCACTTTCACTATGACAACAGTCCAGTCCACTCACTACTGGTTTAATAAAATTACTAATTAGTTTTATCAGAATAACACCTTGCAAACTACTTGCAAAAATAGCTGGTATGATTAAATGCTTTGAAACTGCCTCTTTTTTTTCTTATTTTAAAAAAAAATCTTTATCTAATAAAGTACACATCCAAATTATGGGTGTTATAACAGAACACCCTGTCATCCCCTGAGGCGGAAACTCACTGTGCCACTGCAATCTTTTGTCTCCGTATGAAATGGCCAGGGTAATTAGCACAGCTAGGACAGAGGCTCATATTTTACTAAAATAGATATGCTCATGGCAAGCCCAGTGAACTTCATGATTTTGTCTCTTTCTCTTAGTCAGGGTCGCAATGGGTGTGAAGTCAATCCAAGAAACACAAGGTTGGGGTGGGGGATAATTGTCGATCTTCTGTCATACTTTATGGACATTACAACCCTGATCATGATATTCATCCATCCATCCACTCATCATCACTCATTCAGCATCTATACCATTTTATCCTGTGCATTGGAGCCAATCCCAGAAGAGTTGGGGCAAACACACACACACACACACACACACACACACACACACACACACTGCCTGTCTTTGGATTGTGAGAGGAAACCGGAGAACCCGGAGGAAACACACCAAGTACATGCAAACTCCACGCAGACAGATGCGGGAAAATAGAACCCGGACCCTGGAGATGCAGGGCGACAGAACTAACCACTAACCCTCCATTCATCTAATAATAAATGCTGGAGATGCCTTACAGACACCACTAGGGGTCACCAGAGTGCATCTGTCGGCCAATGCACGGTGCTGGTACTCTATTTAAAAGCGAGTAAGAACACAGTTCTGGACACAAGGCATGACTCTTCTTTTTTCTTGTGCGTTGAACAAAATCTCAGAGTCTCTTAATATTTTTAAATATTTATTTAAAAAACATTTAAATTTCGGACAGCGTCGCCTATTTTTTTTTAACCACCAGACGTCGCCATTGTGCAAACAATAAAGGAAAGAGAAAAAAAAACAATGCTGTCAATGTTATCCATGTGGAGAGCAGTGGTAAACATTGTGTTTATTAATATTTTTACAACCGTGGCAGAGCCTCAGGTCAACATTTACACTCGCATTCACACACGGTGGGGAGATTTGTAAACGCCACTTAGCCATAATAATCTGTATGTCTTTGGACTCTGGGAGGAAACCGGAGTACCTGGAGGAAACCCACCAAGCACAGGGGGAACATGAGAACTCCATGCACACAGTCCCCGAGGCGGCACTCAAACCTGGGACTTGGAGGCTCAAGGAGACAGTGTTAACCACTAAGCCACCATGATGCCGGTCAATATTATACATGGAGCAAGTTTTTTTTTTTTTATTCAGTGCTTTTCTGTGGGGGAAATAAGAAGATAAACAAGAGAACTGGGGTAAACGCTACACAAAGATGGAGGCTTTGAGATAAGTGTCACTGTTTATAACTGTCACGTTATCATTCAAACACACATTCGGCTTTGTGTTATGGAACTCAGCAAGATGCAGCTCGTCTTGTTTGTGCTGTTTTGTTGCTATAATCTTTCCTCCTCAGTGACTGTAAGGATTTCTCCATATAGATACAGATGTTAAACTCAAAGAAATATTACACTTCAAAAAAAGATGAGTAAACCATAACAACAACATGCAGTGTGCATTAGTATGTGTTAATCACAACCCATTTTGTTCTTTCTCTAACAAAACCAATATTTTTTCATATTTAACAAAGGCAGTGTTGTGAGATCTTTTGGTACAAATATTATTGGGCATACATGGGGGCCTGTCTTTTTGAACCTCTGGAAATTGTCCCCATCGTTTTTACATGGGGAAAAAAAAAGGCATGTGTTAAAATATAGTTTGTGAGTACTCACCCAACACTCTTATAACTCAGAGCCTTGCATGGAACAAAAAAATGCATAACATGTGAAGTCAAGTAACAATGGGTCCCAAATATGATTGGACTAATGATATGATTGGATGAAAATTAATTTGAAATTGAGCAATTGTTCATTCAGTCGGGGCAGTGGTTGCACAAGCAGTCGAGGTTCTGAGTTACTGGTCAGAGGGGTCGAGGGTTCAAGCCCTGCTCCTGCCAGGTTGCCATTGTTGGGTCCTTGGGCAAGACCCTTAACCCTACACCCTATACAACCCAGCCACTGCACGCAACGTTATTCCCAAAAATGTAAGGGCATCTGGAGAAAAACCTGTGAAAGATCTTTTGGATCAAATGGTCCAATGTGGTGACTCAGACAATAAAAGGGACAAAGCCCAAGGAAAAAAAAATATCAGTCATTCTCAGTAAATACTGAAACCTGGTCAGGATTGATAAGGATTCAGGACACCAGGAATGAGGCAGGAATACAACCTAGAAGGAATACAGCATGTTTGGGGTAAGTAGAAGGAAATCCCAGAACGTGATGGACACAAGGACAATGTACAATATCCCTAATCCAGATTTTAGGATCAAACCTCGGCCCCTTCAGCCTGAGGAGCCACTATTATACACCGCCCAGTCAAAGAAACAAAAAACAAACAAACAAAAAAACCCTTGTATGCTCTAAGGTTTCATTCATTCACCTTTATCTTTGATTACAGCATACAATGGTGGCGCGTTCATGTGAAGAATGATTTGTCATTCATAATCTGAATCCTGGAATATCTCAGTCCCATCAGAGAAGAAAACTCCAGATAACGTGTGATATGATAACGTGGTCAGAACATTAACTCATCAGACCACAAGACCATTTTCTATTGTTTCAAATTTCTATCTATCTCACAAATTCCTTTTTCCTCACTAACAAGTGGTTTTCTTATGGCCACACATCTGTTTAGTCCCAGTCCTGTGAGTTTGTGTGTATGAAAATGCTTTCACTTTTACTGTTGAACATCGCTATGGTTTTTAGCAAGCGGCTTCACCAAGTGTTTAAGTGATCTTCATCCGTAATCTTCTGTCCACATTTCCTCCACAAAATTGATTATCCTTCAGTTTTTGATAATATGGTACAGGTCTTTACTCACTTCCAGTAATTTCAAATCTCCTTAGTTGTTGTCTTTGCTTGATGAGGCCCAATAATTTGACTGTTCTGAGATGGTGATTTTTTTTCTTCTTTTTTTGGCCAGGCAGTGTACTGTGGTTTACCATGCGCTTACTTGAAGGTAAAAGTGTTCTACTTTATTTGTTAAGGTGAGTAGTGTGAATAGTCCAAATCCATGGAGCTGCTTGAATAATGTAATTGAGGACATTATGTGGGAATTCCTAAATCATTTTGCAGACGAATTATAAATTTAGTGTTGTGGAAAGTATTTCAAACCAAACACCAAACTATATGACCAGGCCATGTGAACTGAGTGAAACAATACAATTCAGGCTTATTTTACCATGATGTTCAATGTTCAATATATACATATATAAAACCAGTATTGTGTAAAAAAAAAAAAGCACAATCTTCTACACAGCTTTTGAAAGTATTTGTGCAATTCCAAATACATCAAATACGCTTAATGCATTTTTTCTCTCATGTACATGCATTGCTGTGGTCGTCACTCTCTGATGCCATCAAAACACATATGCACGTACGTTCATGTTGTCCAGATACCATCCAGATCCCCTCTGAACACAGCTGCTTCAACAAAGAGTCGCAGTATAAACATGGCTGATTTTTTATCGCCGCTGCCACAGAGAGGGAACGCGAGCGAGACAAAGAGATATGGATGGATAGATGGAAATAAACAGGTCTTTGCTTTGAGATGGAAATGTGAGGGATGAGAGTGAGAGAGGAAGAGAGAGCCCCTAGGGTCGGATAGAAAAAGAGATCATAAAGCAAACAGACTAGTTTGTTTTTTCAGCTTAAAGAAAGATTTAAGAGATTCTCACGTTGGTGAAGGCAAGAGGAGTGGGGCTGCGTATATGTGCAGAAAGTTGTGCTTTTGCTTTTATACTGTATATCTTAGAGATTAACAAAGAAGTAGAAAGATTAAGAGCGAGACTGAAAGACAGAGAGCCAGACAGCAGAAAGCAACCTCTAGACAGATGACTCATTCTACATCTCTCTCTTTCACTCCTTTGCTAATCTATTGCAGGATGCTAAATTTGGTCCATGCGCAGACAGGGGCCTGACTGAAAGGTACATCAGCATCAGATTAAAGCGTGGCTGGTTCACGCTGCTTCTACTAGCATTCACGCTTATTAAAAACGTAATCGGATTTAACGTTAATTGCATCATTCGCAAGCAATACACGCACGGTACGTTGAAGAAAAAGATGCTTATTCATTTATTCATTCTCCACTTCCGTC
Source organism: Clarias magur (assembly GCA_013621035.1). NCBI lineage: Eukaryota > Metazoa > Chordata > Actinopteri > Siluriformes > Clariidae > Clarias > Clarias magur. Next base: position 1,037,495 of record QNUK01000141.1, on the reverse strand, counting down.
TATACACGAAGCGATGGAAATGAAGCACGGCTTTGATAATGTCAACTGAATCGGTCATCTGCGGCCACATTATAAACACGATCCTCCCAAGCGTCCCAGGCGTCCCAAGTGTCCATGTTACCGAGCACTGAAACACGGCTTGGCTTCACAACCGGTCAGCCATGAAATCTGACCTTTCTCAAAAAAAAAAAAACCCTTTGCAATAATCTTTGATCTAATTACAATACCCATAACAATAACTCACAGACAGCCCTGAGCGAGAACGCTTGCGAATGTGCTTGGCGCAGGTGCATTGCTGTGTTTCGATGCAGTGGAGAGCAGGTGACATTGGCACAACAGTAGCATATGAGCTGAGTCACAGACTATGCGTGTGTGTGTGCATGCTACTGAGGTAAAGACCTGACTCAGCAGCAGTAGGACAAGAGGAGGGACAGAGATAATATTATTTCTCACATCATCATTCTGTTGGCAGCTCTCTGACCGTGCCTCCCGAAAGTGCACGATAATTATCAACATGTTTGTCTTTCATTACCTAACATGCAAGGACAAAAGAGAGAGAGAGAGAGAGAGAGAGAATGGAAAAATAATGTGAGTTTGAAATAAGAGATAAGGGATAAACGTGGACAAAGAAAAGGACATTTAGAGAGTCATCAATAACCACAGTTTCTCAAAAATAGGACATTTCACTTTAATAATACAGTATACTCAACATTACATTATGGCTGTTGCTGACTGGAGGGCTACTGAAATGCAATGTCAGCTTAGTACTGTATATATGCACTGTATACATGTGTCTTGCCCCTCAGACTGTACAGACGTGTTCACAAACAAAGGAATAGGGCATAACTGGTGTAGCAGCAGTAAGACTATTGATTGTTACCATTATACAAATATAGATCACACAGGATACAAACTATAGCTTAGAGAGCGCCGTCTCTTTCAAAGCCGTAAATTCACATAAAAGTCGGAATGCAGACGAAATCTCCTGTACATGATTCAAGGTGCACGCTAACACTGAAGAGAACTGGTACATTCACATATAGCATACGTAGTGTCTATAATAAAATGTTTCTGCGTATTATATTCCTATTACAATTAGTAGCAGTTAATTTAGATAACTGTACAGTAAGTCTGGCAGTCGATATATATAAATATATATATATATATATATATATATATATATATATATATATATATATATAAATCACTACAGTAGATTTCATATAACGTCTGGAATAAATTACCTAGCTATTTCAGTCATTCAATCTGAGACGAACATTTAGCCGAGCAAAAAGACAGGACAGCGTCATTTTCAGACAAACCTGACGTAACACTTGACAGGACAAATGAAACAATTACCCATAAATATCATGTGAAGCAAACTATAACAGGAATCTTTTTATTATTATTATTATTATTATTTACATTATTGCAGATGTCTATCTAATAAAATACCTCTCTAAGTGATCTTTATCATATTATTGCAAAAGATCCCTAGGTTAAGTTATGGATTTCAGTCAGATATGCTACATGATAAGACTTCAAGGTAGTCAAGAGACAGTGGGGAAACAAATGGATATCATGCCATCCACTGTCCGTTACCTTCACCTAAATGTACAGTATGTATTCACAACGTCTCACGGACCATATCAAATTTACAGACCTGAGCGTTCACCAATGGCTATGAACAATGCATGATTCTAGACAAAATATTTTGAATTATATCTCCTCTGATATTAATATTCTCATAGTTAACATGATATGAGAAATAAAATACCCCAAAGCAACATTAAAAAGCTAGATATAAAAATGCAACTCAATAGAAAAATAAATATATTATATTTTGGATACCCTATAGTCAGTGCAGAATGCCACAGCTTTTTATTTTATTTAAAAATTTTTTTAACATCTCAGATATAGTTTATATCAGTGCTGAGATTTAATGTTTCGATCGATTTAACAGATGCGCCACTGTGCTACAGGGATATCTTCTCTAATTCTTGCCCCTTTGTTTGAACTAAACACAGACCCTCGCATAGATGCGTGCTGGGGCAAAGAATGTGTCCGTAGCAGGCCACCCAGGCCGATCCTTTAAGACAGATTAACAGAACACAAAACAACAAAGGCACCATTACAACTTTTTTTTTTTTTTTTTTTTTTATAAATGAACCACATAAAGCTACAATATTATTACTAAGACTTATATAACAAATGAATATAATGATATAAACAAGTAAAATAAATTCAAATTCTTCTCTTAGTATTAATAAAGAAAAGCTTATAATCACCTGTTATGTATGTGTGTGTGTGTGTGTGAGAGAGAGAGAGCGAGAGAGAGAGAGAGAGAGAGACTGAGAGGAAAACCACTAAAAGAGAGGTAGAAATTTTTAAAACGGTGTGAATAAGACAGGAAGAGAAGTAGAACTGTGTGTGTGTAAGAGAGAGAGAGAGAGAAAGAGAGAGTTTGTTGTGTGTATGTGTCAGTGTTTGTATGTGTATGTGTGAGTGTTTGTGTGTTTGTTGCAATCAGCAGTGGAATATAGCCAGGTCTCTTTACTATTGACATTCCCCTCACTGCCTGGCCTGAGGGAAAGTCTCATTTATTCCCAAAGGAAAGCGCCAGACGAAAAAAAAAGCAAATCAAACAAACACAATAAGACTCATTGATACAGTCCTGGAGGCCACGTGATGGGCATATGGAGGCTGAGAATAAATCAGGCCTGTCAAGCAGATCCTTATCATTCTATGCTCAGACCACACAGACGCCCATCCGTCCATTCAGCGCATCTCAATACCGGCCTCTCTATCAGTCACATCACAGGGATATGCCCAGGACAGATGGGAAACGTCTGAATGATTGAATGTCCTTCAAGCTAATTTATATCATTTTGGGGGGGTTGGCAAAGTTTTGGAGTTTCTTAAAAAAAAAAAACACACATCCTCTGTATTATTTAAATATAATAATAATGTGAATTCCAGCTTCCAAGTCATATGAGCGAAGTCTTTCCAACCAGTGACTGGTGAATGTCTTGTGGGCGTGAGGGATTTATTAGCTCTATGATAAGATTTTGAGTAGTAGCATGGTTTAGCACAACAATCCAGTCCACTTGAATGCAACCTGCTTTTCCTGTGACTCCATTAGCTGCTTGTGCCACTAACACATGAATGGCTGTCGAAGCCATTGCAGCATGATGCTTCAGGGGGCTTAGCGATGAGAATCCGAAGACACGCGGTATACACACATACTGGAACACGGGATACCGAGGTGAATACATGCATTTAATACTGGACTAAGTGTTGAAAGGTGGGGGGGCAAGGAGGCAGGAGGTTCCACTACTCTTCGCGGGATTCCTAGTCTCCGCCTCCGCGATAAAGACACCGTGTCAAAAGATGGATGAGGATACAGTGCTTGCAACCAAGGAAAGAAGGACCCCTCAGTTCATTATACTCTTATGGACTCACATCTGAAATAAAAGCAGAGCGAGGAATAAAAATACAGACGTGGCAAAAGAATAATGACTTAGTGCGGCGGCGGTGTTCCAAAAATAGGACGCCTGTACCTGCAGCTGTGCTGGTTGAGTCTCTTGCCTCTCTTGGTGCAGCTCACCTCCCTCAGAGTGCATGTGCACTCGCACGTCGGGGGCTCTGACGTCATTCTGCGCATGGGGCACGGCGGGCATTGCTCTTCAGGGGGACGAGAAGGGCACATGGTAGTTGGGAGAGCAGGAGGAACAGGTGTAGTAGGTTCTGGAGTCCTAGAAGGAAAGACCAAGCCTCTGTAAATATTATACTATTAGTTACTAATACATATGTATATGTATTATATATATATGTATTGTATATATACAATATATATAGTATATAATAATTCTTATCAATAAACTATTACTGATTTTGTCCCTAGAATATTATTATTTTTGTGCATTCTGTTGCCTAGCAACCAGAAAAATGCTCCTTGCAAATAAATTATTAAAAAGAAAGTTAATTAAATTTAAAAATAATTTATTATTGGTTTTATTGCTGCTTTATGAAAAAAAAAGCATGAAGCTGCTTGCATTCATGCTTTAAAATTATTTTATCAATGGTAAGGTGGTTGTAGGCACTCCCTCCTCCCCCCTTTTTAATCAAATACTGAGTCATTATAGACTATTAATAATATCCTCCACCTGTATGAGTCTGAATCTCTGCTTATCCTTTCATGCTCAGCCTACAGTCCCACAGGGATGCAACACTTGGCATATATAAAAGAGTACATCGAGGCTGTGTAGTATCCTATTAATAGTGCTGTTAACGTATAATGCATGTAATAATGTCTTTAATTCAGACAGTTAACCAAAACAGAGGGAGAGGAGGAAATCCACAGATGAGTGAGTTAATTAAGGAGGAAATCTGTCGATGCATGAGTGGATGTGTGTAAGGAGTGTGGAGGCCACAGTGGGGGGATGGGGAAGAGGGCTTTCTGGCCCACAAATTATCCTAATTTCACACCTGCCACTGACTCTATCCATAGACGGGTGAATGATGGATAGCAGAGAGGGAAGCGCAATCCAAAAGAAAATGCCCTCAGCTTGCCCTTTCCATGCATATGACAGAGGAATAAAAAGGGGTAAAAGAAAATCCGCTAAATTAATTCTTTTTAAAAGGAAATAATCGGTGTGTGTGTGTGTGTGTGTGTGTGTGTGTATACTGGTGATGCAACAAATTGAATCTGTGTTGTATTATATGAAAACGTGCTTTAAATCCTGTCAGAGGATTAAAGCGCCGGTTAAACATGCTGTTGTGAAATCTAAGCTGATTCCTGAAGTGCGTCTGCTTTCAGGGATGGATTTTAAAATGTCACATGGAGAAACTTACGGAAAAACAAAGAAACTTACAGCAGTTTTATCCTGACATGTTTCCTTCGCTTTGGTTTTCCCCTCTCCCTTTTCCTCCCTTTCCTTGTCGGCCGGGGGTCTTGCCTGTGAGACAGGGACCGAGATTGATAGGTTCAGTAAGCGTTAGGTTCCGTGCGATAACAAAGACACTACCCTGTGTTAAATGGTATCGCAGTCGTTGCTACAAACAGGCCTGATGCAACACAATGACAGATTTGAGTATAACGTGACATTCTTTCTTACTGCTCGTGATGTTTTTGTGATGTTTTTTTCAGGAGTTCTTGAGCGGCCAGTGGCCTAATTAAGCAACATAACGAATGGTCTGTTTCTGAACTCAGGAGGAGTTCTGAGTTCTGACTTGCATCCAGCTTTGTAGACACAGGCCAGCTGGACACACACTCATACAGAGAGAGAGAGGGAAAGAGAGAAAGAGAGAGAGCGTGTGTGTGTGTGTGTGTGTGTGTGTGTGTGTGTGTGTGTGTGTTGGGCATTCAACAGGCATTCAGAAAAGTGAAACCCTTACTCACTTCTTTCCACATCAACTTTGTCAAGTCAATTAAATAAGTACTTACATTACATAATGTTTATCTTAACAATATATTGCTGAGTTAGTCTTAAGGCATACTTAAGGCAAAAATAAGCATTAATGAACATCAAAAATGTTATGTGATTCCAAGAGTATGTTTCTTCTTGCAAGATACCATGTTCTATAGGCTTTATAATCGTTGCTGTAGAGACTGATTTAACACGAAGTATTACTTTGCGTACTTGGCCCAAGTGCATGTGATGAAATGAGAAATGAAAAATGGGATTGGATCAGGCGGGTCTGAACGTAGGGTGTTTTTGCTCACTATATTAGCTGTGCATCATTGAGTCACTGATAGGGAGAGGACACACACAGAGAAAGAGGCAAGACATAAATGGCTAATGCTACATGATTCCCAAGTCTGTGTGCCAACACGAACTGTATGCACATGCTCACGCTCACGTACACACACCACTTACCTGGTTGGCTCTGTATGAAGTTCTGCTTTTGGCCTGGAAAAAAAAAAAGACAATGACAAATTAATCTGAGGAGATAAGGCACTCCTTAGAGGCCTAAGACTGGGGCTCAGAAGTTACTAAAAAGCTGGCTTTAACATCTTAGTGACTTAGGTGATTAATCCCTAGCACTGTACACATAATAGTAGAAAAAAAAAGAGGAAAAAAATGCTTTGCGAAACTTCCGTTAATAGTGCGTTTGATGGTTTCAGCATGGTGTGTCTTTGTGAGCTTCATTTTCCGAAAGAAAAAAAAAAAACATGAGAACTAAATGTTAATGATCTTTCTGGACACTCAGCTCTGCTCTGCTCACTCAGCTGACCCTAATCCTAAACCCTGAGCCCTGAAAGAGATTTTAATGTGAATTGTACAAAATGACCCAATAAAGACCCAATACATAGAGCTCGGCAGGATGCCAGAAAAAAGGGGCTTTTGGGGTTTTTAGTTTCTTTTTGACATTATGCAAAACGGGGTCTATAGGGACAGGAGGTATTTGTGCATGTGACAGAGTCAGAGGGAGAGAGTTCACCATGTGACCACGCTGAACTCTATTCATGCATTTCTGCTTGACAATCTAGTATGTGAAATTATGCATGAAATCCCTGAATATGTGCTGCATTCAGCATTTGCACTAAGTCACTAAAACTGTATTTCTACCAAACAGCATTGTGTGCTGTAGTTGGATGCATGAATATGATGTATGTGTGTGTGTGAACATGTGGCTCACCTGCACTCACACTGGCTATGCTCCACGAAGGGTAACTGCACCAGTTCGTGCTTCATGTATGTAGTTTTCATAAGCTGTGGAGATTTCAACAATGAGCAGCAGGACACACAGAGACATGCACACAACCTTCACAGAAACAAAGCTCTGCATAATAATGACTTCATCTTTTATCCTTCAATCTTTCAAAACAGAACGTGACTGGAGTCCAATCCGGCAATATCTACCGCGCAGTAGACTCCGTCCTAAATATGCATGAATGCCTCGTGCTGTGAATGTCACTTTTCAAACACACTTTTGTTTCCAGCATATTGAGTGAGATTTTGAGCTCTCACTTTGGGTGGGGACAGTTGGTGTGTGGGTGCCTGTAACATAACGCTTTGTTTATTTTATCTACACATTTATGGCTTTTGTATACAGTACAGTATTTTTTCTATTATGTATATATTTGTATAAAGTGCCTCATGCTTATGTGTGCTTTTCAAATCATTTTCAAGGCCTCGCAAGTAAACACAACTGACAATGATCTTATAAAAATTTGTATTGTGTGTATTTCTGATTTGCTCTGAAGATTATTTTATGTATCAACATTTCTGTTTAAATTTCAGGGAATGGGTTTAAGTGAATGGGAAACAAATATTTGGCCCTGAGTTAACACTGTAAATGAGTAAAAAGTGAACTTGCTTTTAATAACACACTTATTTAAAGTTCCATTCGATTCGAGAATGTGTGAAGAATGAAATCCTTAAATACACAATTACCTATTTGATGTAAAAGAAAAATTGACTTGCAATAACCTCTCTAGTGAAATCAGTGACCTGTAAGTGTAGGATGTGGAAGGTACTTATGGTGTAACAACTAATGGTGTGTGTTTGTTGTGTACCTCCATAGTGAGGGTGTCCGTGTGAGACGGCACGCATTCAAGAGACTCATCACCGCAGCAGCCGCCGCAACGCCTCAGTGACACACACGATGGCAGGAACAGGTGATGCGTCTCCCACGGGAACTCCTGCCACACCTCCACCAACGTCTCTCTGGGCTGGCAGCTACTCCTCTGATACACATCCATCCATCTAACCACTGACGAGGGGGGAGGGAAGTGTAGTCAGTGTAGTCAGACAGACAAACATGACTATGTTAAGAGTGAGTCATATCTTCAAAACTAAGACACGTGTTTAATTGTGATCAATAATTTAAAAAAAAAGTTATTTCAATACAAACATATTTAGGATGGTGAAAATTATTCTTGTTCAAACAATACACATGAAAAATGCATACTTTGACAGTTCAATACACAAATCTCATGATTGTCTGACTGCATCAGTAAGGATGAGTACCTTGTCCTGATCCGTGACTCTGTGTGGGCTGCCATTGAGCTAGCTGGAGGAGAAGACACACATCCAGTCAGACAAAACATACACAATATGTACAGACAACAACAAAATCAGGAATTTAAACTATGTCCAACAGTTAAAACAGGATGCATTTTATACCAATATATATTAGCAATGTGGAACTACTACTGCTATTACTACTACTACTAATAATAATAATGAAAAACAAGAAATGATGAAACTGAAAGACTTTTCGATTTTAATGATAATATGGACAAATACGCAATTGTAACATGGTTCATAACTAAAGTGTAATTTACCAAAACTTCACTAGGTACAGCTGTTTAACATACAAGTATCTAATAAATCAATCAGTCAATCACATGGCAGCAACTTAATGCATAAAGGCACGTAAACGGTTAAGACAATCTGCTCAAGTTCAAACTGGGTATTAAAATGGGGAAGAAAGGTGCTTTTAGTGACTCTGAATTTGGAATTGATGTTGGTGCTATTTGGGCAGATCTGAGGATTTTTGATCTACTTGGATTTTCACACACAAGCATCTCTAGGGTTTACAGAGAATTGTCTGAAACAAGCTGAGTTGTAGGCCTTTGGGGGACAATTTCTTGTTGATGCTAGAGGTCAGAGCAGAACGGTCAACAGCTGACAGAAAGGCAACAGTAACTCAAATATTACAAAAACATCTTGTTACAACCGAGATATCCAGAAGAGCATCCCTGAACACATCGAACATTGAATCAGATGAGCTACACCAGCGCATGATCACACTGGGCGCCACTTCTGTCAGCTAAGGACAGGAAACCTGACAAATCTGTCGCAAAAGTGCGATACGATCATGATAATGTGGACCAAAATCTCTGTTGAATGTTTCCAGCACTTTGTTGAGCTATGCCATGAAGAATTAAGGCAGTTTTTTAAGGCAAAAGTGTGTCCAACCAAAGGTAGATCCAGCACTAGCAAGGTGCACTTAACTGTGCGTGCGTGCATGCGCAGTAATGTGCAAAAGTTTTAAGTGGGTGTGGAAATTCTGTAAAGAATAATTTCAATAATACAAGTCTTACTATTACTATTTGTGTTTTTTTAAAGTATAAGTAACATAATGGAAACTAAACAAACATAAGAGAAATCAAATCAGTATTTGGTGCGAACACCCTTTGCCTGAAAAAACAGAATTGCCATCAATTCTTCCATGTACTATACTCTTCCACACAGTTTTTGAAGCAGCTCGGCAAGTAGGTTGGTCCAAGCATCGTAGAGAACTAACAACATATATTCTGTGGATGTAGGCTGTCTCAAATCCTTTTCATGTAATCCCAGACAGACTCAATGATGCTGAAATCAGGGCTCTGTGGGGGACAAACCTTTGCTTCCAGGACTCTTTGTTGTTCTCTACACAGAAGATGAGCTAAAGTTCTTAATAATATTGGCTGTATGTTTGGGGTCGTTGTCTTTTGCAGAATAAATTGGGGTTCAGTCAGAAGCCTCCCTGATAGTATTGCATCATGAATAATTATCTGCCTGTATTCCTCACCATTGAGGACAACATTAATCCTGAACAAATCTCCAACCCATTTGCAGAAATGCAGCCGCAAGCTTGCAAGGAACCTTCACCATGCTTCACTATTGGCTGGTGACACTCATGATTGTACAAACAACTTGCGTCCTACTATTGAGTTATAGATGAGTCAGTTAGACTCGTTTACATGTCAGACGTATAGCTTTTGGGCCACAATTCTTCTATGAAGACCACTTCTGGACAGTCCTCTCCAGACAGCAGATGGGTGTAACAAAGTTCCACTGGTTTCCCCCAGTTCTTTGCTGATTGCACTGCTGAACATCTTTTGATCTTAAAGAGATGTTATCACAATGTGTCTTTCATTTGCTGCATTAAGTTTCCTTGGTCGACCACTGCGTCTATTGTCCTCAACATTGCCCGTTTCTTTGTGCTTCTTCAAAATAGCTTTTGAAACCCTAGTCTTCTTCGAAGTTGTTGTTTGGGAGAGACCTTACTGATGCAGTATAACTACCTTGTCTTTTGTTGTTGTGCCCAGTCATGCCCTGGTGTATGACCTGTGACATGAAATAATAGGACACAAGCTCCTCTTAGTAGCAGAGTTTGGCTGGTCCTCACCCAGCTGTTTTTGTTTCAGCCTACATACAAAATCAATGATCATTAGCACCTGCTTGGTATAACTGGTTAATCATCCACCTGATTCTGAGCCTACAAAATCCATGAGAGTTTGTGCAAAGGTGTAAGTGTAAGAACTGGTGCTGGTTTGAAGCCAAAGGGCAGTCTCACCAAATATTGTTTAGCTTATTTTACAATAAACAATAAAAAATATATATTTGAAAGTATTGTTACTTTACAGCATTTCAAATACATATTTATGGATGGGAATTACCAGTCACCACCCGATATGATATTCTCATGATACCTAGGTGCTGTTTCGATTAAAATTGTGATTCTATAAGTATCATAATTTCATAAATATCCTGATTCAATATTACAATTTTTCCCAGATTTTATTACAATTTTAACGCTTTAAAGAATTTTACTGAGTAATTAAATGTAGTCCATTCATTATAGCATTGGTTTTCCCACTTAGCATTAACTGCATAAAAACTGTAGCATTTAAATGGCACAAAATAACTTCAAATACAAGAGTTTGACATTTTACTGAGCATCACATATCTCTGTCGTCCACCACAGTTATTATTTCTAAATAAACTTAGCAGATAATTCACTCCTACCACACAGGATGAAAATGTGTAAATAGTACAGAGTGCGCCACCTGTAGGATTATAAAGAAACTGCGACGTTTTACCTCCTCAAATGCCTCCAACATCTTAAAATTTAACTTGACAGTGAGGGCGCAGGTTGAGTAGCTGTGAGCATATGAGCATTTTTTTTTTACTAATTTGTAATTGCAGTTTTGAGACTTATATATAAACATGTGTAATGAGTGGGTTTCAGACTAATAATGTAATATTCTAAATGATTAAATTATTAATAATGTAACGCTATAAAAAAGCGTTCATGTTGTGAAGATCTGAAACTTCTGCACTCGGTTCAAAATCAATTATATCTGATCACCAGTCATAGCCGATCATACTGAAAACCAGCCAGCTCTGTACACTAGCTGATTGACAAGTGCGTCTCTTAATTTTGGATGCAGTACAGGAATACTCTGGAATTTCCTTCAGGATCAATAAAGAATCTATCTATCTACAGTATCTATCTATCTATCTATCTTTGGAGTCAGTATGGCGATATGTGAATTCTGTGAATTTATTACTGAATCGATTTTTTTCATCTCTATACACACACACAGGACACATCATACCTCAATAATTTTCCAGTGATCCACAGTCCATTCTTTATCCTCTACAGCATACTGAAGGCTTTTTTCTGATTAACCACACTGGTAAGTGTTTTCTTAAGGCTACACAGCTGTTTAGTCCCAATCCCTTCTCTTCGAACTGAGAATGTGGAAATGCTCTACTGTTAAACATAGTTGTGAGTTCTACTGTTTTTATTTTATTATTAGATCTCACAAAGCGTTTAAGTGATTACGCTCATTCAAGATGTTTTTCCAACCACATTTCTTCATTGAAAATAATAGTACACCACTATGCTTTCAGATTTTTGTTGTTTCAGCAATCTGATTAGTTGTTTTCCGATCTTGACCCAGGACAACAATTTGACCCTTGTGAAACAGAGTATCTTTGCCACGACCACAGGATACAGTATTTCTTCGGAAGTGGTTGTTTAAAAAAATGAGAAGCTAATCACTGCATCAGTTAGGGTTAAATCACTTTTCAGCTGAAACACATTAATCACTGCAGAAACTATCCAATGGAAGGCTCTCAATCATTTGCTTCATGTTCATTTTATTTCCTTAGCAAAGAAATTACACACTGCCTGGTCAATGCTATAAACGCCAGCTCATACCTCATGCGTCAATTGGATTACCCAATTCTCAATTCAAGAAAAATTTGTCAGAGTATGCCTTCCAAGAATAGTGATAGAACTTTGAAACGATAAAGAAATCAAGATTACAAATCATTGGTCAGGATTTTCAAATTAAAAACCATTCAGATGAATTTGTCAATCTGAGTGTGTGTTATATTTATCCCATGCATTGGTGTGAGGTAAGATAAGAACAGGAAGTTAGTGCATGTTAACATGAACACGCCCCTCAGTACTGTTGGATCCACACTCCGGTACAAGGTCACAGCTAGATGAAAGCAGACTTTGTACTACAAAACACATACACAGACGTGCATACACATTAAAGTGCAGTTGCCTTTGCCCGAGTTGGGGGGATGTTTCTGAGTAAATGAATGTTTATCCAACTCTCATGGATGTCTAATAAGCCTAAAGTGGTGTTGTGAAGTATGTGCACATGTGTTCATATAAAAGTATACATACACAGATGCATTAATAATATTACTTATAAGAATAAAAAAACAAATATATATATATATATATATATATATATATATATATATATATATATATATATATATATATAAGAATTTCTTCATTAAATGATGTTGATAAATTACGTGAATGCTCAGGTGCACTGTCAAAGTACTGAAATTTGGTGCCAGCTGGTGCAATGTGGAAAAGATACAAGAAGGCATCAGTGTTGCAATGCGATTGAAATGCCGTTCAATTTCTCATCTCATTTTTTCCTCCTCTAAGAGTCGTTGTGAAATGCAGCTTGCATGTCTAGGACTGGCAGAATGACTGGCACGGCCACACACTACCACCCACATATACAAAGGAAAATCATCTCAGAGCTGCCAGCTCATGCAACAGCAGCAGCTCGGTTTGGCAATGCCAGTCCACTCTTCGACACTCTTTGATCCCCAGCACATCGTCTCTCCGGGTGCCGCCCCCAGGCATTTTGTCTGCCTGTCTTCTCACAGACGTGCGGACGTGCCAAGGAAAGACCTTGAAACACAGACTGCTCCTTCTGCACAATTTTCCCATTTAGTTTGTGGCAGGTGTATAAATATCTAGTGAGAACGCTGCATAAGAAAAAGCCAGCGTGGATAGTGGATGACATCACCATGCCCCCACTTGGTGATAGCAATATGATTAACTCTTACGTCACTAGGCAGATTCATTGAATGTGCCTGTGTATACGGAAAAAAAAAAACAATAACAACAACAACAACAGAGAAGGAGCGGTGTAAACAGAGCTTAAAGGTTGTGCCCAGATCAGTGCACTGGGATATTTTGGACCTCATCATCTCAGTCAGATGATAAGACAAAGTAACATGCAATGAAGAATGAAGACACAGCTATAGAAAGAGTAAATCCAAGTGAATCAGTGCTGTCTTATTAAGAATGAAGCTCGACCTCGAAAAGCTCTTTCTGCAGTGGTACTAGATGCTGCCATAAAGCACGGCACCCATTTCACGTAGCTAGACGGAGTACCCAGAATCGCACCGTCTTTTCTAGTTAAGCAGCACTGACGCACGACCACGCAGGAAGCAACACACACACAACCTTTCGGCTCTAATTTCACCTCCTCAGCGCGCACCTACCAAAAGCACAAACACGCTTTAAGCCTGGGTAAACTAACATTCACTCAGCAGTACATGCGTCCAGTAGTCACCCCGACGTTGCTCTGATCAGCATGCTTAATGCACACAATGCTTACTGTCCCTTAGAACGAGGTGAGCTCGTGAGGAAAAAGAAGGGGGAAAAGTGATCTAATGCGCATATAGTTTGCGCGCGACATGCTCCTTTTCAAAAAATGCACAACCTTTGAGATGCCAAACGCCAATGACCGTGAGGTTATCCAAACACTGAAATCATCATAAAATGTCTAATAAAGTACTCAGCATTAACTCAACGCACTGAAACCCAAACACATGCATGAATTCGAGAGATTTTTTTTTTTTTACTCTGATGTCAAGTGATTTCGGTGACGCAATAACGAGCTTCGATGTGTGTGTGTGTGTGTGTGTGTGTGTGGCTCAGAAGATCAGCCAGAGTGACCGAAGCACTACGAGAAGTTTAGAGTTTTAAGAAGCCCAGTCATTGTTAGTGATCTTACCGGTGCCTTGGCACAGTGTGTTGGCATTCTGGCGAGTGAGACGAACTGAAACATGCCGAGAATAACTTGTAGCGTTCTACCCATTGTGTCGCCGTTCGTCCAAAATAGTTCTCGAAATTATAGAGCTGGATCCTCGGTTGCTTGATTGCAGTCCTTGTTACTTTTCTCCTTTTTTGTTCTTTTTTAATGCGTCCGTGAAAAGCGAGACCATGATAACGTACTGTGCAAGTCTTTCAGAAACAACGTGGGGGGGATCATTACAACACAAAAGATCACAAGTTTTCACATTGAGACCCTCGAGCCCTTTCCCCTTCCTCACTTTCCAGGAGCTTTAATTACCCGTTAGCGACACGCGGACGCCCCTCGGCTCTTTGTCACAGATACGAGTCAGTGATCATGAGCGATGAATTCACTCCGTGCTCCGTATCCGCCGTTATAATTCCACGGATCGCGTTTACCGGCTATTGCATACACACAGATCATACGCGCCTATAGATAGAAAGCGCGCTACACTATAAGGACTCTCCGAGATGCAGGCCACCGGGTAGTCCTAATTATCAGCCTGGAATGTCTCCGCTTTACTCCTGGACTACCCCCGTGGGTGCAATTCCAAGGTGAAGAAATACATCCAGAGTGGTTAAATCCTTCCGGCTCTGTAAGGTGAGGACGGTGTCCATGCCGCTCACACGCGAGTTGGTGTTCAACAGCCGCTTCCCGTGACGCATCTCGCGCGAGCTCTGCTGCGCGTGTCCCAGCGCCACGCCACTCGTCTGTGATCCGATGACGTTACCCGGAGGCACACCACGCGTTTGGTTTTTTTTTTTTTTTTTATATTTTTTTATTACGCTCAATAAAAATAAAAATGCGATAAGATCGCGGACAGATACAATAACACACCGGATGAAAATGTGAGCGAACAGGCCTAGTGGATCTGGAGTCGCGTGCCTCCTGTTTGCCCTTCAGCAGCTGAACTGGAAACGCGCGCGCTGCAACTCGAGGCTGCGCGGAACTGTCTGTCACGTTACGAACTTTTTTTCCCCTTCTCCTTCTCCCCTCAAAGCGTTAGACCTTACTCGCAAACCGGTGCGCAGGTGTAATACCCTCTCACGTCAGTACACGCTGACACGCTCAGCAATAATTCACTCCCACTTTTGGTCGGTTCAGTTTTATTTGTCTACTTGGCTTTGCAAGTGAGAAACTGCCTAATAAAACCATGCAACTGAACACACACACACACACACATTACGGGGTAATAAAGACACGCCATCTCTCAATAGCTCGGTTTATGATTTGAATAAAAGCAGAACACATCCAACACTATAACCCATGAGTCCTGAACGCGACCCCTCCCATTTCCTTTGCATGTGAAGACCCCCGACGTCATCGGTAAGTGTGTTTGGGTTACATAGAGCACAAACCTCATGGGGGATCACTGAATGCGGGCTGTTATCTCCTTTAGAGCTGAGTGACAACACAGCTTGCGACCACAATACCCCCTAAAGGCCTTCACAATGCAAACAGACAAGAATTGATATCTTACGCTTAACATCAGTACCAGTGGACATGTCTTTCCTGTCAGTGGTACAACAGACTAAACGTGTCAAGTCAGCCCCATGGCCATAGCTCTTACACAGGCCCAAGTCATGACCCACACAGATACACCCCTGGAAGTCCCTTCCCCATCTTCTTACTCATACCTGTGAGCCGTTATCTTTGAGATCAGTCTGACTGAGAAAAGAGCTGCACCTGCATATGGGTCTGTGCACCTTATCGGCCCATCAGATCTGAGCACGGCCTCGCTGAGGAGCACTGCTGGAACAAAGGCCCGCAATGTCAACATCTGCGCAGGAACGTTCCCGAACACATCTCTTACACGAGGTGCTTCAGGTGAAACAAGTTCTTGAAAGTGACAAGCAGAGGTAGAAGCTGATTATTATCTAGAAAAAAAGCCCTAAAAACCATGGGTATGGTATAATTTTGCAGTGGTGGCACCACACCTTAATCAAATGAGCTGAGCTATGATTCAGCATGTGTAATGCGGAAATCAGACATGACATAACAGAGATAACCATGCCAACTACTAAGAAGAAGAAGAAGTAGCAGAGAAGGCTTTGTGTGTTACATATTCATCGCAGCACATTGGAATTTCTTCTTTTATTCTGCATATTCCAGATTGTTAAGACAGTCAGGGTCAGAGCGCAGGGTCAGCCATGATATGGTGCCACTAGAGCAGTGCTGATCTTCTCATCAGTAACCCAAAGCCCAAACTTCTAACCTATGAACATTAAAATTTCTTTTGGAAATTTACATGTTGTATTTTCCAAGCTTTTAGCCAATTTCTCCAAAAAGGTTTCACACATCTTAAATATCCTTGTTTAAATTTTAAAAAAGAAATAATAATAATAATAATAATAATAATAATAATAATAATAATAATAATAATACAGTGAAGCTCTGGTCCTTAGTAACCCAAACTAGGACATTTGCACAATACAGAGAACAGATCTTGGCCAAATGCTTAACAGCAGATATTATTATTCTTTCATTGTACATGCAAAGTAATTACATTGCACAATCATTGTTAATATAAATATAATTAGCTTCTTTGTATGAACCTGCTACTGTTAAGCTTGAACACAACTCCTCCTTGTTGGCTGAAATTCTGTGGGTCACCGATTATGTGTGGCTCAGGGTCAGCGGATTTGTCGTTTTAAATTCCACTTACCACATGACCTATGACAAAAAGTCAGAAGCAACAGACAAATGAGAGGATTCCAGAAAAAAAAGAAGAAAAAAAAAACAATTACAAAAATATATTCGTATGCATAAAAATGCATATCTTGCATTGATCATGAAGTTTTATACAATACATGTGCCAAAATATACAGGACCGAAACTCATGCATCTCAAACTCGAATGTGTGTTTGTCGACGACGCATAGCTCCAGCCGCATTTGTTCCGAGTAGTGAAAAGGCAGTTGTGATGTGCAGTTGTTGTTGGACATGGGTCTCTCGCTGGAGGAAAGTATTCATAGTTGACTATTATTTCTGCTTATACAGAAGTGGTCATGAATGGGGACTGAGTTTGAAAATAGAGGCAGAACAATTCCAAGAGACATTTAATAAGACAGCACCAAGTGACAGTTATGCTGTCTATTTTTAATGAAATTTCACTGTTCTGGTACTGTACTGTGTCAACATTATGTGAGCATATCGTTTCCTTTTGCAGGAGTCTGTAGGAACCTTTGTTCCTGGATAAGTGTGAGAATCGGCTTGAATGATATGAACACTGTCTACAGTGAGGAGGTCCACACACACTTCGAACACTTACATTATGCATACCATGTTAAATCAACAGGCTAATAGTGTGTTCGTTTCTTTAGAAGAAAATATAACCTCATAGATGACAATAAGGTAATATTGTTCGTCTTTTCATTTCAGTACTGTATATTTTGGCACATACTGTATTTTCAAAATGCATTATAAAACATTCATGCTTAATTCTTTTGCTTATTGCTTTTGGAACCCTTGGTTAATACTTCTGGCACAGAATTACCTCCTCTCATCTTACCATCCGGATCAATATCTGAAGCTATTTCAAGCATATTATGCATTTGATTTTGAGGTTTGGACATGTCTGATCATAACCGGTGAAACAGTACATTCTGTATAACAGTGCTGCATATTAGCATTTTCGTTTGGTGTGAAGAATATGAAATGATCAACATTCAGGAAATTATAAACATGTCTTAAACGATAATTTGGCAAAAAATAAAAAATAAATAATAATTTTTTAAAATTTATGAGCTGCAACAATTCCTCATCTGTAAAAAACAAAATTTGATGTGTTAATCTTTTTGCCAAAAAAAAAAAAAATATATATATATATATATATATATATATATATATATAATTAATTATTATTAACACTATTTTCAGCAACCAGGTGAAACAATGGCGTTAATTAGTGGGTCTTTCTTGTGCGTCTGTCTTCTTCTTTTTGCTGCTCCCAATAAGGGTATCCGCAGAAGATTTTTTTTGATTTGTGTATTTGATTCGGCACATGTTTAATGCCAGATGCCCTTCCTAACGCAACCTTCCCCATTTTATCAGGGCTTGGGACCCCCATGGCTGGAGATCCCTGTCAGGGAGTTGGGTTTACAAGAGACAGACGGAGATTCTTACACTGTGCCAATGAAGCCTCCATCTGTGCACCTATACAGAGGGGAATTTCCTTTTCCCCTATGTAAACCTTCCAAAATAGATTTTTTAAAATTTCATTTTCCAACAATCCTCACATCAAATTTGTGCCACAAAACAAGGATAAAATAGCACAGCCTAAATGTGGGAAATATCTGATTATTTCTGAGCTGTACAAATGTGAACCTTAACTTTTCCCATTAAATTTGGGCCACTTTAATATTGTCCAACCTGAGATACTATTGTGATGGGCAACCATGCTATCCCAATGACAATGCTCAAACTGGAATTAATTTTACTGTATCTCCTGCATCCACACACACACATCTCTTGGCACTGAATACCATTAATAGATACAAAAACAGCAAAAGCTATGCACCTGGTCATTATGGCATGTTCGCCCTTATTATGAATATCTGATGAGCAATTAAAGAGAGCTTCATCGATTGCTAGTTCGTTGTTTTAGTGTTTCCGCGTTATATACACTCAATATCAACAGATTTATAGCCAAAGACCTGGAAAGAAAGATTTTGCCTCATTCTTCGTGTTGCCACACCACTGTACGTGTTGTGCTTACCAATCTTGGAGGATGACAGCTAATTTATGGTACATCCATGACACAAGATCTTTTCAGACTGCTCTGTTCGGTATAAATAAGCTCAGCCTGGTGTTGCTCTTGACAGAAGTAACAAGAAAGATCTGCCAGAGAGTAGGGCCAATTATGCTCTATCAGACTCCCAAGTTCAGACTGCTATGACATAGCCAGGGATTAAACGCATCATCTCCTGATAATGATGCAAGAGCTTTACCAATATAACACCACGAGGAAAAAAAATATTTTTGAGTAAGGGGTACCTACACATCACATTTGTAATGCAAGATTATGTGTGTGTGGGGCTTTAGTGAAATAAGAGTTTAACTTTGCTAATGAAATTACAGGAACTATACAGTAATAATTCCTAACTGGCAAGAAAACAACTAGATATCAGTACAAAGGAGAGAATGGTACAAAACATTACATCATTTAATATCATTATAATGTTAAATTATTTATAACCGCAAGGAAAATATCTGAGAGAAACATTACCCCACTTATAGCCAACAGTCAAACCTCAGACAGGGATCTACTGATTTCAGAATTCCTTACAATATTATGAACAGTGGGAAACACCTGGACATGACAGTCATCTTGTTATTTTATTCAGCTGCAGAAGACAGCATAATAGAGACCATGTTATATATAGATATACTTTGACAGGAGATGTCATGCACATAAAGAGAGCAAAACAAATGCCAAGTTCACCAATCAGAAAATGCTTCCAAACAAAACGCAAAATATTTTGAAATATATATATTTTTTTATATCTTAAGTTTAAATCCAGCAATCCAGCTTTCGGAGAAGTTACTGTCTGTTTCTTTGGCATTTCTGTTGAGAAGTCAGAATGTCGTTTCTGTCGATCCATGACAGGAAAAATCCAGGTAACGGGAAAAGTAATTTAGGAGGAACACTATTTAAACATATTTTCAGTTCTGCACCAAACCCAAAACATCTGTACAAATTCTTCCTTAATAAAGACTGATGGCCCGCTTGATATAAAAAATATTGTCCCAAGGTGAAAATACTGGCACTTTTGTGTTATTCTTTTAATCTGGCTTAGGTAGAAAAATGCAACACACAAACACACAATGAGTTGTGTACAGTGCTTCGACTTTTTTCCTCCAATAACGCCGTACCCAGGTGCCGTTAAAATTCTGCCCAGAAAATCCAGGCATGCTGTGGATAAACGGGTGTCTGACGCTTCATGTAGGACAGGCATGTGCAATACTCGTACATCAGTTTCTATGATGTTTTTCACAATCCATAAGTAACAGGACTATAGAATATATATTACCATATGAAACACCTCCACCACTCTTCATTAAGAACTACGTCATCAAGCCATCTGCATGTTTTGTAATGAATTATAGATAAAAAATTTTTTGGTGCATCCTGGAAGTGTCACAAATATCGGACACTGGTTATTATTATTATGTTATTGCAATTTTTTTTTCAACCTAAAAGCAGCTTCGGTCCATCTCCTATATCTATGTATCTGCTACCTCTATGTGCGTCAGGTCCAGTAAAGGACAATGTCTCAGGACATCTGTCCGATATTTCTACTTCTCTTTGCCACTTTGATTGATCTTGTATCTCTCCATAAATTCTGCATGTTTCTGTCTCAGGATCTCCTGTTGCTTCTTAAATCCATTCACCCTGTATGAAACAAAACAATTCTGAACACACAAATACTAAAAATAAAATCCCATTTAACATAATTTAACCAAACACAATGGCCTGCTAAGCCTGTTAAATATGATTAACTATCCACATTTTACATTGCTTTAATTCTTTATGCACAATGTTAATGGTGATGAATAAAAGGCAATATGTTCATATGAGTTTATTCACTGTAACCTGTATAGCAGATGCTCCACAGAATAACAGTTCATGTTATTTATCAAAGATGTTGAGATGTGTCTGTTACTTATCCTCTGTAAAGTGCTGCTTGTTAATTGGTGAATTTTGAAGCTGCTAACTCTAAATTAACTTAGAGAACTGTAGAATGTTGGAAAAAAATCACTAAACAAAAACAAAAAAAAATTCAAGTGATCCCAAATTTAACTTAAACCAAACAAAAAACAAATATGGCATTTATATTATTAAACAAGAAGGGTGTTCAAGTCAAACTGGGATTTTTGATTGCACAGAAGAACAGAACACAGTTATAAGAGTAAGAGCTCCCTTTATTTGATCTCCTGCAACTCTAACGTACTTAACCCAGCATTTCACTAGTGCTTAGGTACAATCAGTGTGGAAAGTTTTCTCAATACACAAGAGCCATGATCGGACTACCTGATTCACATCTTAAATCCTGGCCACCATAGAACTCCTTTATTGGCCCAAACGTGGAAATGGCAACCTTAAGCGAGAGTCTTAATCTGTTGATTTTCAAGGATCAGGTGTCCACCTGATGAATGTTCACTTCAGCTGGGACCGCACTGTGCTTGAAATGTTAATCGGTATTACACCCTGATTGATAAGAAATTTCATCACAAGTACCAGTTTGACTGGAACAGACCTCGTAAATAAAAACTGCAACTGATTGGAAAACGCTGGGACATAAAATGAATAAAACAAATGAGGACATGCTATTATTGGAAACTAATTAACTCTGAGAGGTGACTCTGCTTCACTCCTGGTTGCATTACACCATCACATGGCTCATTTTCCTAGGAGAACATGCCATGTCCTTTATTATTTCATACACAGGTTGTTTACTTACATTATATACAGTAAATGTGCTTCATGTTCATGTGTGTTGGTTTTTCATACCTGGCTCTCTCTTTGGACTCGTTGTAGAGTTTATTAATAACACTATCTTTTTTATTCATGAAGTCATTATGTACTTCTTCCAGCTTCCTAAAACAAAAACAAAACACAATACTGATAAAAAAACAAGCACTTTAGGGGGAAAAAACACCTATTTCGTTGGAACACATTCAGATTAATTGAATTTCTTAATTTATGTGTACATATACAGTAACTGGCCACTTTAAAAGAAACACCTGTACCTCTAAATCTATGTACAGTAGTTATAAAAAATCATGCAGATCCAGAGCTTCAGTTAATGTTCACCTCAAACATTGGAAACAGGGGAGTTCTGTTACATGGTTGCTCGAGCCAGACACGTTGGTAACTGCTCATCTCCTGGGATTTTTACACATTACAACCTCGAGAGTTTACACAGAATGGTGCAAAAAGAAAAAGAAAAGAAAAAAAAAAAAACACTAAGCAGACGTTCTGAAGGTGGCAATGCCTTGTTGTTCATGTAAGAGGTCTAAAAAGTGTGGCCAGACTAATTTGACAGACTAGCTATGAAAACTAAAATAACTACTCTCCACTACCATGGTGAGCAGAAGGGCATCTCGGAATGCTCCACATGTCGAGCGTTAAGGGGGATGGGCTACAACAGCAGAAGACCACACACAATTCCTCTCCTGTCAACAAAGATGGGAAAAATTATTGGAACAGATTCACACAAAATGCACAGTTCAAGACTGGAAAGAGACCAGGCAACGCTGCTGCGCCATCTGCCTCAAGATTCAGGTTTCAAAAGTTGAGTATTTGAGTTCCTGTAACCTTCCTGTACACTCCAACCACTTTGACTCTTCTCCTTTGACCTCCCTCATCAATAAGGAGTTTCTGCCTGGTTTCACTGGACGTTTTCTGTCTTTAGCACTGTGTAAACCCTAGAGAGTGCTGAGCATAAATATCCCGGCGGACCTTTTCAACAGTTTCTGAAATGTTTTGAATGTTTCTGAGAACACGTTGATGTTTAATCTGAAGCTCTTGACCTGAATCTGTGTGATTTTATGTGTTGATGCTGCTGACACACGATAGGCTGATTAAATGATTGCATGAATAAGCAGTTGCTACTATGTAAATGTTATTATTGGATATTTACTGCATCTTGCAGTTTCACTTTGTTTATTGACTGCAAAAGCTAACACTTAGTGAGTTCTGGCATCTGGAATGACATCTGGACTCTTGCAACTGTTGCACTAGTTGGCATGCTCTGTCTCAGCCAGACATTTTTTAATTAACTAAAATGGCACAACTGAAATGACACAGTCTATCAGGCGTAAAGAACGATTATTCAAAAAAACGTTAATATGCCTGTTAGTGATGTAATGCCAGTCTGTGAAGTTCGGTTCCAGTCCAGGTGTAAAAACATTAAGCAGATTAAAACAGGTATAAATAAATAAAAAACAGGAACCAGGAAACGACAGTGAACATAGTGAGATTTATCTAGGCTCTGGACCAGACAAAAAAAAAGCATACTGAAACATTATCATTATATTATATCAGTGACTAATGCACACATGAAACATGTACAGCGATAGTAGTCAAGGTCATGAAAAATATAAACACTATACTTTACTACTTTATACGTTATGAAATGTCGTACTAAATGAATCACTCTTGGAAATTAATTTCAATTCTCAATTCTGATTCATTTTCAACAGTTCAGCTGCAGGATAAAAGCAGAGGTTTTCATTAAAAATGGTTTGCATAGAAATGTCTTGGCTAGGCATTTCTACAGCTGACACCTTATAAACAAGTTAAAAACTTGTTTGTAATAGTTGAGATGGTGAAGATTTCCATAAGCAGACATTTATTAAACGTTTTGGTCTTAAAACAGTCACAGATAAAGCTGTAACTCTGTAAAGTTCGTTTTTTGCACAGTTAGATTTTTTTAGTTTTCACAAATATCGTCAAAAAGATTGCTTTGTATCGGGACAACTTTTTTTGTCTTCAAGACAAGGCTGGTGAGTTAGAACTAAACAGGTGTTATAACAGGAACTAACCTGTTATATGGACGATCCACAACAATTCCACAACAATTATTGTGGCTACAAATGGACAAAAAGTATGACATGTTTGACATGTATTGAAACAATATTGAATGTGGTTAAAGGCGATGTTTTAGACTGATAATATTACAATACAGCTGTTTGCCGACAATTATATATATAAAATAATTGGAACAGCTTACAAAACAGCTGTATTGTAAGATGATCTCTCTGGAACATCATCCTTTACTTCTTATATTCCTTTAACCAAATTGCCTATTGTGTTTCAATACTTATTTCTACTTACTGTTATTTATCAATAAGTGATCCGATAAGCCTGACACATTTTTTATGTCATGGTGAAGCTGTTGCTCTCTGTTGACTCGTACTGACCACCAGAGATAGTGTGAATGACTTTGGATATTTCCCACCTGTCTCTGCACTGCAAAATCAGCCCAATCGAGGAGTAGCCTCTCAGCACTAGTTAGTCACTAATGACATTCAAGAATAAAAGCTACAAAAAATCTATTCTTTAATTACCAATAATGAATAACCAATAATGTCTATTTGCATCTCCCTTTCCAAATGTGATTCTCCAATACACAAAATCCGCCTTTAAAACTGCTCCTAACTACTCTTGTTTGCATCCTCTGGAGCATTAGGTCCCCTCATAACCCACTCCCCCACACATTCTTCTTAACATATCTGCTCTAACTCTGTCAGATTGCTTGGCAAATATTTGCCCATTCTGCTTCACACATCTGTTCTAACTCTGCCAGATGTCACGCACTCCCTTCTTCCGACCAGAGACCGTGCAGGTCATAGCAAAGTTCTTTTTCTAAATATTTTTTCCAGGTCAGTTTTCCTTTCTGTTTCGGAGAGTTTTATTTTAGGCAGGTTAACATTTTTTTTAAACAAAAAAAATCGAAGGGGAGTGCAAACTTTTGCGTGGCCAACTTTCTTTTTTACTAAATTTTAAGTCTTGTTTAAGTCACGATTTGGCATTACTGGCAAGCCACGATGTATTAGGTTTTGTGTTTCTCACACTACCTGAACCCGACGTAATGTGCACAGATGCTCAGAAGCATGGCAATGACGCAGTAGCCCACAAGACGGAAATTCTTCTTCCTCTTCTTCTGCCAGCCTTCCCCGGAGTGCTCGTGAACAGTGTGGAACTGCTCCCAGTAGCGCGCATTCTCGTTCGTCTCAGCAGAACTGGGAGAGAGAAGGAGACGTACAAAAGTAGGACAAATCTAAATGTATTTCAGTGTAAAAGTGTTTGTTTTTTTACGCAGGCAGATACGAGGGGTACAGGTGGGATTACCTGGGGTGGTGTGTGTATCTGGAGGACGGTCTAAAACTCTGGTCGACACCGTGATATCTCAGCCGGAGATCATACTCCTTCCTGGTGTGCTCTTTGCTTAACACTCTGTAAGCTTCATTGAGCTTAACAAACTGAGTGTGGAGGCTTGGGTTAGATGGGTCACTGTCAGGGTGAAGCTGGATAAACAGAAAGCAGATGAATAATAAAAAAAAAAGTACATATAAGTTTAGTTTAAACACAATACTGACATACACTTGAGCCATATCATAAACGTGTGTAATTCTGCACAGCTTCTCTATCATCTTTTCATCTACACCCTCTTTATGTACAAAATACCCCTATGTCTGGCTCAAACCTGCAGACACCGGGACTGACTCAAAGACAAATATAAACTCATCTGTCAGCAGCGTTACACGCAAACTTCCTTCTCACATTCCCAAATTAGAGCTGGCAAGGATAACATAATACTAAACATCACTTAAAAAAAAAAAAGACTTTCATACGTTTCCTAGTTTCATGGAAACTGAAGCCGCCACTGCGTTCATAATGCTCGAAGCAATAAACTATGCGCTAAGCATTTCATGGATGCAGCTGCAAGACAACTGCCCTTCGTGAACAGAGTTTCCATTGCTTTAACTTTGTATCCTTACATAACAGCGGGTTTAACTCTTTGGCATGTCGCCAAATGCTTGTAAATCAGGGAACATGATACGAATTGCAGCAAGCTACAAATCTCCATGTACAGAAAATTCAGATTTCATTTTAATTTTTGTTTTTAGTTCAATCAACCATAATTGAGAAACAAAATAATGCAATGTACTGCACAATAATTTCACAACCGTAACACAAATATGTTAATGACTGTGTAATAAACACTCTCAGTCAAACATTTGGACACACCTTCAATATCCATGTTCTTTGTTGATTTGTATTTCGTTCTACATTTTAAAACAAAGCTGAAGGAATCCAAAATGTAAAATTCAATATTATATATATATATATATATATAATATTATTATGTAACATAATAATCTAGTGCTGTCAGTTGATGATTTTTTAAAGCTGATAACTCTAAGTCAACTTCTCTGCAGCAGATATAAGTTTTGATCTTGTTTTCCTGGGATGATCTTCATTAGAGCCAGTTTCATCATGGTGGCTGATGGGTTTTGCAAATGCATTTGACAATACTGTTCTTGCAAGAACTATTTCAGAATATCTTGCCTTTATGCCTTAAAATAAAAACTGACTGTTATTGGTGTTACTTAATTACCTAATGTCATGTACTATTTCACAGTTTTGAAGAAATAGGAGAAAAAAAACACAGCATTGTTCTAGAATGTAAAAATTAAATCCAAACTTTTGACTGGTACTGTATATGCACATATTCCTCAATGCAGTCATGGTTTTGTGTGAGATAAGCTTAAACGTCCCTGTATGTACACAACATAATGGATAAGATACCTATAGCACTATAATGAAACAGACCCCTCTAGTGGTGAAGAGCACCGTGTTGTGACCAAAGGACACCTGACGTACTTCAATTGCACAAAAACAGACTGTCCTTGATAACCCTGGCCTTGGTTCACATGAAGCAATGGTCGGTTTCAGATACAATCTGAGCACTGAATTAGTTTATTTAAATGATTTATCTTGTATATATTGAATAAATATATTGGTAAATTAAATTAAGTGTTTTTTTATGATACTGTAACTCAAAGACATTGGAAGACAAGGTACATTTAAAAAAGGATTTTTAAAACTTGAGTCTGCTGTTTTAAAAACTAAAGCATTCATTAACCACATTCCAGTAGAATGAAGTTAGTTCAGTTTAAAGCCAAAAACCTCTATTTCTGTTCATTGTTTCCGCATGTTAATGTGCACTGATTGTAATATGTGAGGTTTTCTGAACTTCTTTGCCTTTCCTGTTCATGCACATGGGTTTAAACTTGTCCTTTCAGCCACTGACTAATATGACTAATGGAAATGGAAAAGATGTGAAGAAGAACCTTTTTGGACTTGTCGAAAAATGCATTCTTTATTTGTTCCAGTGATGCATCAGGCTTAACCCCGAGAATGTCATAGTAGCTTGCAAATGACCTACAAACAGAGGAAGAGGATAAATAAGAGTAACTATTTTTTTCCAAACACAAAACAGAAGCCATTGTTCATGAAGACAAAGATAATACACTGTCTGTTTAAAAAGGAAATAATTATTGGCTTGATTTAAGAAAAAGACAACATTAACATTACTGGAACTGGTCATGTCCCATCCAATTTATTGAAACCTAAATGGATAGTCCTGAACCATCAGCTGAAAAACGAAATAAATATAAATCATGAAGGACCGTGATCAGAGATTACTTAAATACATGGTGAAGTTGTGTTGTAAAAAGTAACTGACAGAAGAAATGTTTAATAGTGAAAATTAGAGCATTTTCACACACACACAATGTGATGAGAACTCATACAGAATTTTAACTTAAACAGCTGTGTGGCCATAAGAAAACCACTTGTTAGTGAGATCTCTAAGCTCAGCACTGTTATGTAGCAACAATATTAAGTTAGCTGATGACCTGAATGTACTGAATGACCAGGTTATCACAGCAAGGGAGTTTTTTATCCCCCCAATAGCACAGGCATATTCCAATTGTAAAAAATAATGTTTATGGGAGTGTGAGGAATCATTTTTACACATAAACTTGTCACCATTTTGCAAACCTTAAAGCCAAATAAAGCTGGAACAAAAATACTACTGTGTGCAACTGTGTGTTATTCTGTTTTGGTTAAATTATTTAGTAAAATCATACAGCTACGTCTTTTCTTAAATTAAGAAAAGGATAAAAAAATATTAGAATGCTAATAGCAAAACAATTAAAATGATATTTCTAAATGTGAAATAAAAGCGGACTTTTTTAAAATGTCTTTCTTAATCGCTCACTCACTTATTTTCAATGGCGTTTATCCTGTACAGGGTTACATGAGGCCTGGAGCCTTTCCAAAAGCACTCGGCGAGGCAATAAGCGGGTACACCCTGGACATAGTGCCAATCCATCACAGGCATGAGCATGCTCAAACTCACCCGTACACTAGGGGCAATTTGGAAATGCCAAACAGCGTACTGTGCATGCCTTTAGACTGTATGAGGAAACTGGAGTACCCTCCAAGCACGGGGAGAACATACAGTACAAACTATGCACACACCGACCCAAAGGCAACACTCAAACCTTTGACCATGGAGGTGCGAGGCCACAGTGCCGCCATTCATTTCTTCCTATGTTTCTTAAATTTCTAATTCGAAATTAAATTTTAGGTATACTGATCTCTTTTTATACACAGCAAACTGCTTGAGGGTTTGGAGGACTTAATAATGTGAACGCATGTTAATGATTGTCGTGCATTAATCATCACTCATCATCACTAAGTGACTCTTTAATGAGGCACATCAGCATGGATGACCGCTAATAAAGATAACAGCCGTGCTATTTAGACACGTTCTCATGCCAGGTTTATCAGTATATTATCAATACAAAATTTCGATAAACAAAACAAGTAGGATGTAAGGTTTTAAACTAACTTCTAACTCATAAATTAAGTACAAGAACACAGACTTGCCTGTGTGGAGCAGAAAGTGACAGTAGGCGCTGAGAGAACTTATAGTACCACAGACAGTTGTGACAGAGCCGCAGTGGGGCTTCCAACTGCATCATGCTTACACCGCTTCTGAGAAACGTTTATCCACAGGAGAATCTACAGAGAACTGAAGAAAGAACAAAGTTCAATTATTAGAACACACACATAGCAGATATGTGAGGAAATGCCAGTTTGGGTAGTTTGCAGCATTTATATGATAAGTCTACATTATGCTGAATTCCTGAAAGATTTCTCAGCATTATCCAAATATTTTGTACAGTAATTAGTCAGGTATTATGTGCTAGTGCTGATCAACTTGACAATATAATTCAGTGTTAGTGAATTTACAGAGCTGATTGGTCAAAAGATACTCTAACAGTAGTATAAGCTTTCAGGCTTATGTTAATAAACTATTTGAATACATTATCAATACTATTGTTTTATCCTTTAGTAAATTGATGTGGTACAAACAAATGCAATACAAGAGATCTAGTTATTAGAATATATCCAAAATGCTACGAGGGGCGTTCAAGTCAAACCAGGACTTGTGATGAAATTTCTCAGCATGATGGTGTAAAATTCGACTGACAGTTACAAAAGACTTAAACAATCACAGTACAGTGATGAGACTCTTAGCCGCAATAAAACATTTGAATGGTGCAAACGTTTTAAAGTAGTCCTGTGAAATGATCCTGGCCATGGTGTCTTGGATCCCACTGCAGTCATTCTTATGAGCGGGTGGAATCATCATCCTTAAAAAGATCTTGAAAAATCAATGGATAACAGTGGCGTATTGGTTAGCACCGAGGCCTCACACTTCCAGGGTCGAGGGTTCGACTGCTGCCTGTGCGCGTCGAGTCTGCATGTTTCCACAATGCTTGGTGGGTTTCCTCTCACAGTCCAAAGACATGCAGATTAGGTTAACTGGCATTCCCAAACTGCCCATAGGGTGTGTCCTGCGTTGGATTGGCACCCTGTCCAGGGAGTACCCCTTCTTGTGCCCTACTGTAAGTCACTTGGGAAAGGCTCCAGGTCCACCCTGTACAAGATAAGCATTATAGCAGATGAATGAATGAATAAATGAACTTGGAGAAAAGGCACACCTGTCTGTGGGACACAGTCATTCATAAACATTTCACATTACACGAACTCGGCTGGGAGTTAGCGCAACATCCGCTGTCCGGTCCTGACCTTGCTCTAAGTGATTTCCACATGTTTGGGCCATTAAGGGAGTTCCTGGGAGGCCAGGGTTTGAGATGTAAAGAATGCAAACCGATCATATCTCTGGTCTGCAGAAAAAACTTTCTATCCAAGCACTAGTGAAGCACTTGGATCTCTGTAGCAGGGGATTATATAGAGAAATAAAGGTAGCCTTTAACTCAAAGTGTGTTCTGTGCTATCAAAAGTCCCGGATTGATTTGAACGCCGTAATTACTGATGCTAAGTTTTCTGGACAATAAGTTCCGGGGAAACGGAATGAAATAAATATTAATATAGCAGTTCCAAATTTAAACATGTAAAGTTCACCAAGTTGTTTTTGCCGTTAAAGCTCAAACCGTAACTGCTAGCTAAGCTAACCTGACAGCTGAACGAGGCCGGTTGTAGATAAAAGTGGCCAAAGAGTTTACTGACACTACTGACAATACGACACTGAGCAACACACAGCTGTGTATGAGGAATGACTTCACCTAGCAAGCTGTAGGGAACTAGCAGGGGTGAGAGCGTGCGTAAGGTCACAATAACGAAACTTCACACACGTTACTGATTCACTCTCAGCTCTAGTGATTATTACCGGTTAATGAAGAGAGCAGCAGAACCGCGCCGGTGTTACACCGCTAATTATCTCAGTGTCCAACAAAGCAGTCAGTCAGTCTCGCCGTTTACTTGTCACGCTCCGTGTTTGTCTCAGTTATCCGGTTACTTAAAGCCTTTGGGACCAAAACTGATGGATGTTTTGCGGGTCGAAGCTGTAACTTTCCATTCATTGTTTATGTTACTATACGCCACGTCACTTCAAAATAAAAGCCCTACGTGCGTCCTCTATTCTGTTTATTCCTGAGGAAAAAAAAATAAATAAAATAAAATAAAATAAAAATGATAGAATCACCACGGTGGTCTTTTTCACTTCCTAGACAATAAACAAATCTCAGATATTATACAATTTTGTTTTTGTTTAATTTTGTTATATTTAATTAAATATTTGGGCTTCATTCAGTCTAATTAGTGACCTTTTAATTAATTAATTCAACCTCTATAGGCATTTTGCTGTACAGGATCCCAGGAGACTTAGAGCACAAGGTCAGGGACAACCTCAACAGGGTGCCATCCATCGCAACACAGACACTACAGGCAATTTGGGAATGCCTACTAACTTGTCCTGCATGTCTTTGGACGGTGGGAGGAAACAGGGGTACCCGAAGGAAAGCCACCAAGCACAAGTCGAACATTCAAACTCCACAGACCCCAAAATGAAAATCAAACCCCATTCCTGAGGGTGTGAGGCCACAGCGCTAACCACTAATCACTAATCACAGCACCTCAGATTAGAACTGTTATGAAGGCTTTACAGAACATAAGTGGCAAACGCATCTCAATATCAATTATTTAAAGGAAATAATTGCATTTGGGATGTTCTCAGAATTGTTTTACACTGTAGAAAGAGAAATAAAAATCATGAAATATCATGTCCATAATTAGAAGGCTTTTGACTGGTAAAGTGGAGGAGTTCATTGCTTTAGACAACCTAGATAAAAACTTTGTTACATATCTTAGGCATAAAATTTCTCACACCTTTTGAGACTCTGTACGTTTGTTAAATTGCTTTAAAAAAAAAAAAAAATATATATATATATATATATATATATATATATATATATATATATATAAATTGAAAAAAAAAAAGTATGTTTATTTCATACATTTTGCCATAAATTATAGCACCTTTTCAAGCACAATTTGAGTTTAAGATATACACGTAACAAACAGGGAGAACTTTTTTTTTTTTTTAAAGTTTCATCAATATAGAAAAATATACATAATAATGTTATACGTTTTGAAGACAATAATAATACAACAGTACAAATGTAAAAATGATTGTCCTAGTTTTCTAAGGCATACAAAGGCGTCCTGTTTGGTCATCCTCAAATCAGTCATTAGGGACCTGTATAGTAAATTAAAATTGAACATCGACATCTGCTTTGGTATAAATCTCCAGGCTGCTGATCGGGACTGACCCAACTACTAGCTTGCAACAGTGCATCAGTGAAGACATTACCCAAGAGGCATCAGACTGACACTGGGTCAACACTGGGTGCCATTTTTATCAGTGGGTACAACGTTATACTGTACAGAGACAGCTAACACAGCCTGACAAATTATACCATGAGCCAACCTCGGTTTACTGCCTGGATATCCTTTTCAAAAGTGTGCATGGACTATTGTTTTACAAATGATTCAGTCAAAAAAGGCTTATGAACAACAGACAACCAACACATCTCTATACAGTATATCCATAAAAGTGTGTTTCTTTCCTGTACACACACACTTACTGTAACCTAACAGACCTTATCATGGTAATAAATCCCTGCTATAACCTATTTAGTGAGCACGCAGGTAATGGTCTATGATGTAAGATGCCCTAAGACGCTGTTCTTCTTCATTGTTATACTGAATTGTTTCCAAAAGTTGAATGCCATCCAGCCTGATAAACTCTTCAGCTGCCTGTAATAAAAAATAAAAGAGACAACAAAAGTGTTAAATTGGCTTGTGGACACATGATTGCTATCAAAATATAATAAATGTAAAACAATACAGTGAAAGAGATAAGCTCAATGGGGCAAGTGCAAAAGTTCAAGAGCTTTTAGTCTAATCATAAAATTCCCTGTTAACATATAAGCAGATACATATTTTTTAATTGACATTGACCAATACTGTGTTGCAGGCATGCATCTGTGCCTCTTGCATTTTAAGGGTTTTAATACACAGCTTAAATGATGTATTGAAGCTGATGCTATGCGCTCTAGTTTGCTATTTATTGTTTTTCGCAACTTTAATAGCAAGTTTTAAAAAAAGCATAGTGTCTATGTCAAAAATCATTAAAAAAAAAAAAAGTATCAGTACTTGTGTATCTTACCTGTGGACTACTAGCGGTGAGGAAGTGCAGCACCTCCAAGCTCAGTGATACTGTGTCCAGATTAGCCATTTTGAGAGTGGTACACAGAACAGGAAGCAGACCTGCTTGCGTCAGCTGAGCGCAGTATCCTGGACCATTGTGGGCAACATTACCCAGAATTCTTAGCACCTGATAACAGTGAAGAAGATAGACAGATGGTCAGTATTTGAACTCAGCAGTCGCTTATGTTTTTTACAAGGTAGGGCTTTCTTGAAGTGGGAAAGTCTCAAATAAAGGCCGGTCCCTCAACACAACTTATGTGAGCAGTGAAATATTAAAGTGGATTATAATGGTTACAGTATAATATAAATCTGTATATGTGTGCGTCTATCTTTCTTACCATGGTATTTATTCCATTAGAAAAGGCTAAAAGCTGAAGAAGAACAGGAACTATGTTTAAGGACAGCACAGCTGAACAAAACACAAGTGAACCAGCTGAAACCAAAAGGAAAAGTGGACAGAAAATATTAGTTTCAGACTGGCTAATGTAACCCTTATTGAATATGTACAATGCAATTACAAATTGAGATTTGAAGTTCTAAGTGAAGATCATATTTGTTGTCTCATGATTATTTTCCTGTGGCGACACGCATCATCGTGGTATTTGCCGTTGGGACTACCTGTGAGGTTGTTGAGGACCCACAGACTCTCCCTGCTCAAAGCGCAGTGGGAGGTTAGGTAAGTCTGGCTGAACACACACAGAGCAGCTAAGAGACGGACATCCTCTACGCCCGCTGAGCATCCTGCAGCCTCACACACCCCGCTGGCCAACATATTACCCAGGCAGCGCAGCAGGGGCCAGATCAGCTGCAAGGCAAAGAAAGACTCAATAGCATCCTAATCACTCAATCAGCTATTTATATACTTTCAGAGTAGAAATGTGTTTACGAATGAGAGACGTGATACAATCTGCACCACTGTTTAGACAGATTTGAGTAAACACACCAATTCCACCCCGTCATCAGTGCTTCCATTAGCGACAGCCCCTCCTAGAGTTATCAGCAGGTTACTGCACTGCAAGAGGAATCCATCTGTTAGCAAGGTGGAGGTATCGGCAGTACTGCAAAAACAGAGTAATGTGAATCACACAGCTGTAAAAATTAAGCTTCTAGAGAAGAATATCATTCCATTGTATTAATTCACTGATAACTTATAGAAATTACCAGTGAATTAATTTGAGTAGGAAATAAAACATGCAAATAATGTTGGCGAATTTCTATTGTGAGAAACAGACATATTTGGCATACCGTGATACTATATAATGTAAACACCAAGCACATTCGACGGCAGCTCCAATACCAAACGTCGGATCTGGAGCCAGAAGCGAAATCAAATGAGGGACCAGACCAGAATTCAGGACCATCCTGAAACATATTATTATTATTATTATTATTATCATGACATACTCAAAGACATCCTGGTACTCATCAAAAAATACTTTCAGAGTTATGCATGGGGAAATTCTTGCTGATTATTAGGTTTTGGCTGAGCAAATTAGAAACCTTTTATTACAAGAAAGTGTTTTTACGTCATAAAAAGAAAAAGACAATCATGTTCCAATATGCAATTAATGATGCTTGGCTTGATATTTACTGGGAAAGAGGCTGTAGGCCTGCGGCGATGTTTCCAAAGGGCATATTAATACTGCATAATATTGAGTAGCTGAGAAGAATGTTGGCATGCTTCTATTCCTTTATAGTTGTACCTAATACCTAGTACCTTTATGCCCCCACCTAAATATAAAATATATTTTATATTATATTATATTTTAACTTACATGATATGGAAGAAAATTATACAGAACTGTGTATAAGGTCTTGAACCACTCCTTGTTTCTTCATTCTGAATTAAATTAAATTATGTAAATTAAATTTTAAAAATGGAAAGGGGTCAAGACTTTTGCACAGTACCATATTTTTGGTTACTATTTCTCATTTCACTTATATAAGATTTAAGTTTACAGAATAACTGTCTCCGGGGTATCTTTATCCTGAAGCAGCTGTGACAATGTAAAGCCCACGGCCTCCATCACCGCCAGGTTGCATCTCTGAATCTGAAGATGACAGAGAAAGTTAAGAAAGTATACAACATGCAGTCTTTCTGAAAAGGAGAAAAAGTAAGTGACGGATAACTGAACCCGTTCTTGGCAGTGCTTACCTGAATACAGTTAGCGAGAGCAGGCACTATCCCCTGGACCAGCAGCTTCTCTTTTACTACAGTATTCTCTGGCCAAAGGTTGCCTAACGTGTACAGGCAAAGCTCCTGTGCAGTCATTTTGAGCGCGCACACACACACACACACACACACACACACACACACACACACACACACACACACAAAAAAAAACTGAAGTACATACATTACGAAATATATAAACAAGTCAAACATTAGGAGAATGTCTTTCACCAACCGTCAGCTTGGCACTCGGGCTGGAGAGATATGTGAGAAGATATGGGGTTGCAGACAAGCACGACTGCCCCACACCAGGGTGAGGAGAGTTGGAGAGCTCATGAAGACATCGGGCTGCCTCCAGCTGGCACTGAGCGTTGTGTCCGCTGAGTTGTCCAACTAGCACATACATGCTGTTCTCTAGTCTAAAAAAGAGAGAGGAATAAATTGATATTCAGCATGCATCGGGAGGACATAAATCTGCATGAAAGTCATGCTGGTAGGAAATTCTGTCATTTTGAGTATGAGTGTTTATCTTAAATATGAAAACTCGCTTAAAATGAGATAATACAATGGATAATGTATTGATCTATTTAGTAGAACGGCTTTATCTATCGAGCTCTAATATTAATAATAAGAAGAAGAATTTACAGTTGCTAGTGCCTTAAAACCAGCATGCTCTGAATTCTTTGAAAATATGATGTATATGAAGTTCAAATTTGACCACAAGAAGGGTTTTTTCCAGGCCACCACTTACTTATATTCAAACTAGCACAAGGTTAATTTATGTCACAATATCTGTGCCTGTGCTCATCAATGCAACAAAGGACTTTTTGTGCCATACACTGTAAATAAACCTTATCCTGCATATACACACCAATTATGTCTGTGCAAATGAGTCAATTAAGGCAAGTAAAACAATTAAGCCTACTTAGTGAAGACGAGGTGAGTTTGAGGGTCTCTCAATGCTTTTCTCAGCACTGCCAGATGAGTAGCTTTCTCTTCTCCACCATGCTGCACATTGTGTACCATCTCCCGAATCTGTTCAAACACACTCTTCATTACCTTTTACAACATACCAGCACATATTAAAGCACAAGAATTAATTTAGATTACAATAAAACAATATTGAATAGATTTGTTTTTTTTAAGGCACTTTAACTGTTTATATGAGTGTTTGAATGTTAAGAGTGTTCGAATATTAAAGTAGTTCCATAAGTTTACTTTCACTGTTGTGAGGGGTGGTGATTTGTATTCTCGAGGCAAATGTGAGGCCATCTGTCTGTCTGACAGCTAAAAAAAGGTTTTGGAATGGCCTAGACAAAGTCCAGACCTCAACCCAATTGAAATGCTGCGGTGGCACCTTAAGAGAGCTGTGCATAAGTGAATGACCACAAACCTCAATGAACTGAAGCAATGTTGTAAAGAAGAAAGAGCCAAAATTCCCCCACAATGATACGAGACTGATAAAGTAATACAGGAAATTATTAAGTTATTGCTACTAGATCTACACACTATTGAATTAAGGAATCCTTAGTATTTCCCACATATTTTTCCCACTTTAGCTTAATTTTTGGTAAATAAATGATGCCACGTTGAAAAAAGGTATATGAGGGTGAGTTAAAAATTATCCGCACTCAGGCTGTAGAATTTATTTTATTTAACTTTTAGAAAGGACAAACGCATCCTATTGCAACATAATTTTCCTTGCTTTTCAGTACACTTTGTCTATCTGTCAACAAGCTTTTGTATTCCCTCAATAGAAAATTTCTTCACTTCCACATCAGAAGTGAATCTTTGGCCTTAAAAGCAAGATCGGATCTATAGGGAGGATGCTTGAACACAGTGTGCGCAGAAATATGCTGACGTGCATTGTGGTGCAAGATCACAATGGCCTTGGAGAGCAGTCATCTGTGTTTAAGGCTTCAGCTCTTCAATAACCATCTCATTGTAACGAGCACTGTTGATTGTTAAATCTTTTTCCTGACCATGTTACAAAACTGGCCCTTGACAATCCCAGAAAACTGTAAGCATCAATTTTCCAGCTGATGGTTGACTTTTTCTTGGTTTGCAATTGATTCAGTTCAGTACTCTGCTGTTTACCTACAGACTCGCAGTGATGAATCCCTGTCTCGTCAACAGGAATGATTCTCTTTACCTTCCTTAGAGCATCGATCCAAATTTTGTCTGCAGATATCCAAACACTTTGTCCATACTCCGCACAAAATCTTTCAAAAATAATGGCACCAC
Source organism: Clarias magur (assembly GCA_013621035.1). Taxonomy (NCBI): domain Eukaryota; kingdom Metazoa; phylum Chordata; class Actinopteri; order Siluriformes; family Clariidae; genus Clarias; species Clarias magur. The sequence goes on along the minus strand of QNUK01000141.1, from coordinate 1,000,290 downwards.
TGCATGCTGCTCTTATTTTGTGCAAATCACAAATGGGGCATTCATTTTTGCTCGCACTGCAGGTACAAATGAACTGATGTAACATTTAAACACCTGTACAGCGGTAACTGGGGAGGCGGTAGTCTTGAACAGAAAGCACTGATAAGTCCACCACAAGTTATAATATAACCGGAGTGCAGATTATTTTTGGCCTACTAAGACCTGCTAGAGTCAGTAAATTTGAGTGTTAATAATAATGTGGATTATATTACTGTATATCTGGACCAAACTGTTGTGTTCTGACTTGTACAGTGCTTTGGATAAATGTCTATAAGTGAATAAATCTAAATGTGATGTGAATGCAGTTACCTGATCTTGGGAAAGAGGGACAGAGTTTGTCTGCATCAGCTCTTCCTCCTGTTCTTCATCATTTAGCAGAAGCCTCTTACTGACCAGCTGTCTGTCTCTTCTGGCCTGTCTCAAGACTACATACAGAAAGTGAAGAGAGAATCAAACACACATTTCTAACACACACATAGCTCGCCTAGCATACATAACACCACAACACCACCTTTTTCATGTTCTCTTCTCTTCTGCTTCAGTTCCTCCACATCTTTAAGAGACACACTGGATTTGTGCCGCACTGTTTTTAGTCGCCACATTTCTTCTTCTTTTTTTCTGTTTCACTTCTATAACCTGAGAACCTTTCATCCAGCTACATTATATGACTATAAATTAACACTCAGTCAGTTAGCCTGTTCACTGAGCAGAATGAGAAACATGTTGGTAGGATGCGCCGAACTGCCGCACCCGGAAGTGACGTAGGAGATTTCAAATGTAAAGTCTCAAATACAGCGCGTTTGGGGCAATAATAAAATAAATAAATAAACGAACAGAAAAATATAAAATTACAGTTTGTTTCGGTAAAAAAAAAAATGTGCCATTTAATTTTAAATTATAAAGAGCTATTTTATATGTTATATTGGTAAAGTTAGTAAGGCATTTGAGAATGCCCTGCACTAATTCAGGATTCAAAGGATTGCATGTAGCTGAACAGAATAGAAGCGAAATATGTACTGTATGTTTGAGCTCAGCTTTTATATATTGATGGCAGTACAGTGGCGTAGTGGTTAGCACTGTGGCCTCGCACCTCCAGGATTAAGAATTCGATTCTCGCCTCGGGTCTGTGTGCGTGGAGTTTGTATTTTCTCCCTTTGCTTGGTGGGTTTAACTGGGGTTCTCCACAGTCCAAAGACATGCAGATAAGGCTAACTGGCCTGCAGTGTGTGTGTGTGTGTGTGTGTGTGTGTGCGTGTGTCCTGCGATGGATTGGCACCCTGCCCTGGGTGTACCCTGCCCAAAGTCTGTGCACAAATGTTTGGACAAACCTTCTATTTCCACGATCTTTCCTGATTTAACTTTTTTTCCTCCGTTGTAAAACAATGGTGAAAGCATCCAAAATATGCAATAATCTCAAAATTTTTAATTTTGACATTTGAATTTGAACAGTTGATATTAAAATGTGTTTGCTGCTTATGCTCTGGAAAGCCTTCATAATGACTCTAACCTGTGGTGCTGTTAATTGGTTATTTTTGAGGCTGGTTACACTAAATAAACGTCTCCTCTGCAGCACAGGTAAGGTTTGATCTTGCTTTCCTGGCATGGGCTTCATGAGAGCCAGTTTCATCATGGTGCTTGATAGGTTTGCAAATGCACTTGACAAAACTGTTCTTGCAAGAACTATTCCAGAACAGCTGACCCTTATGTCTTAAAATTTTTGTTCTTACTTAATTACTGTTTTATTTAATCTCCAGTATTGTTGTAAAATGTAGAAAATTACGGTTTAGTTTAAAATTTTTATTTGACTGGTACTGTAAATAAATAAAACTATGAAGCATGGTTCAACTATAAAACTATTCAGAGAGAGAGAGAGATTGTTTGGCAAATTTGGTAAATGAACATTATGATTGTTAACATTTTTTTTTTTTTTTTTTTTACAAATGATCATTTTATTCTCAACAGGTGGTTAGAGAACCATAAGTGTAAAAACAAATTAAAAGAACACAGTCTTTATTATTATTATTATTATTATAGTTATTTATAATCATATTAGTGATAAAGATAGTTTGAGTGAAAAGAAGGATATTCATGGATTTAGTTGAGAACTGAGTGAGAGATCAATCAAAACTGTAAAGGCAGCTTCCTGATTAAAAAGAAGAAATAATATCCTAGGTCCTACTTACAGAAAAGTTCAGGAGAAAAAAAAACAGCTTGACATCAACCCCAGGAAATTAATGAGGATGCAATATGTGTGACGTGGAACAGCGCTGTGTGAGGAATAGCATCTCCATCACTCCACATGTCCTCCATCATTCTCCTGAGCGCTGGAGTAGAGTAAGCAGAAGACGAGCAAAAAGCCATGCTCGGTAAGACACATGAAGATGTGCATGGTATGTGATGTTTACAGAATGTCCTGCTGGTACTGATTAGGATTTCTCTCCTACTTGGAATAATGGAGGACGTGGAAGAGGCAGTGAGGAGGAGAGGAGCTGGTGCTTTGCCCAGGTGAAAGGTCCCAGTGAAGTGATCACGGCTGAAGGTAAGAGGAGTCTCTGATCTCTCCTTCTGATCTCTCCTCCATCAAGACGACTGTCCATCCCTTATGTTAGGTTTATTTAACTCATATTTAAAGTAAAAACATATTCAAATTTTTCTTTTTTTGATATTGTATGTGCTTGGCAATTGTTTTCTATATAAATGACCATATTTCGTGTTTGCTGAATCAAGTACATCCATAATTTCAGGGACATATTGATCTGAGAACAAGAAGATAAAAAAATATATATATATTTTTTTATCAATCAATCAATAATCATTCAAAATAAAAGCTGCTTTTTTATTCAGTAAATTCAGCTTTGCAACAATGACCACTGTTAAAAAGCGCTATATAAAAAATGTAATGGAAAATTTGAATTGAATTGAATTCATTTTGTCAAATTATTTCTTAATCTTATTTATACACACAACTGCTATGGAAGCATCTGTCTTTGATTGATTTTGAACTTGATTCCCCTCCGCAAAAACATTGAATCACTATCTACTGCACCTAGAACGCAAGGGTTGATATTTGAAGAAAAAAAAATGTTTTATTTGCAATAAAGAATTTGAGAAAGTTTTTTTTTTTTTTTTTAATGTTTGGTGTGTCAAAATAGCCTAGCTTTTATGCCTTGTGAAATTTGAATTGATTACACTTCCCTTCTCAAGCCTCTTGTGCCTTTTTATCAACAGGCACCCAACTGATCCATCTGTATTAAATAACGGTCACTACCTGTGCATCTAAACATTTATAATGGTGTGTTGACATCTCTGATTGTCTGTCCAAACTGCCCATAATGTATGATTAAGTGTCTGAGTTCATGTGCACTTGTGCCCTGCAATACTTTGGCACCGAACCTGGATGGGGCACAAGTTATTGATCGAAAGGTCAGGGGTTCGAGCCCCAGCATGACAAAGCTGCCAATGTTGTGTCCCCAAGCATGGCCCTTAATTGTATCCTATGCTCTGACCCCAAATATCCAACAGAGGTATATGAAAAAAAAAAAAAAAATTTTTACTGTGCTGTATGGTAGATGTCACAAATAATTCATCTTAATCTTATACCTCACTCCTCATTCCTCCCTGAAATACACGACTTACTTACATCACTCTGTTCCATGCCAACCAACATAGTCATTGTTGGAGATTTGAATATTCATGTAGACGATCCCTCTTGTCAGTTATCAACAGAATTTCTGAGTCTGCTCGATTGTCTTGGCATCCAGCAGCACGTGAATGTCCCCACACACACTAGGGGGCACACTCTAGACCTTACTGACTCAGCATCCATCAAAGGCTTAGAGGTCTATGACCTGGGTGTGTTGGACCATATGGTGATATCTATGGCCTTCACTTTTTCACTGCCTATTACTAGTTCCAAGCGCCAAATGTCTTTTCAAAACTGGAAATGCATTAATCTAACCTCCATGGCTGCAGACTTCACACAAATCACCTGCCCAGTCGGCATGACAGTGGATGAACTGGTAGAACATTATAACAACTCCCTGAGCAGTACTCTTGACCGTCTTGCTCCTATCAGGACACGTGAAGTAAGTTTTAAACACTCTGCTCCTTGGTACACACAGGAACGCCTTGGAGCGTCAGTCTAGAAAGTCTAGACTCACTGTCCATAAGCTTGCTTTCCGTGAACATCAAAATGCATATTTCAAGTGCTTGAAGGATATGCAGTGTCAATTTTACTCTAACCAAATCAATAAAAATCTGGGCAACTCTAAGCAGCTTTTTGCCACCATAATCCATCTCCTGGAGCCACAGCAGTCTTCCTTCATTGAAGCCACAGAGGAGCGATGCAACAGCTTTATTGACTTTTTTAGATCTAAAGTTCACAGCATCCGCTCTTCAATTTCTGGGCCTCTCCCCCAATCTCCCTTTGTCTCTGACTCCTCACCTGAGAGTCTGCCATCTCTCCCATATTTCACAGAGGTTTCAAACAGCCACATTGAAGAAACTCTGCAAGGAATGAGACCATCATCTTTCACGTTGGACCCCATTCCAACAGTTCTGCTCAAGTCATTTATTTCCATTATCAGTCCATTAATAACACAGTTTGTTAATCTCTCAATACAAACTGGGTACATTCCACCCTCTCTGAAAACTGCTGTCATCCGTCCGACTTTGAAGAAGCCCTCATTAGACCCTGATGTGTTTGGAAACTACAGGCCTATCTCAAATCTCACGTTCCTATCAAAGGTCCTAGAGAAGACAGTTGCCTTTCAACTTTTGAACCACCTCAAGTGCAACAACTTATTTGAGAAATTTCAGTCAGGCTTTCGATTAGCCCACAGCACGGAGACAGCACTGCTCAGGGTGATAAATGATCTACTCATGACAGCTGATGCAGGATCGCCTTCTCTTCTTATCCTTCTTGATTTGACAGCAGCCTTCGACACAGTGGATCATACCATTCTCCTGGATCGTCTCCAGTACACTATTGGTTTGTCGCAAACTACATTGCAGTGGTTCCAGTCCTACCTGTCCGACAGGTCTGAATGTGTCATGCTGGGAGGATGTAAGTCCAGGCTGCTTAATGTCACATGTGGTGTTCCACAGGGATCGGTTCTCGGCCCCATCCTTTTTACCATCTATATGATGCACCTCTTGGGTTCATCATCAGCAGACATGGGCTGTTGTTTCACTGCTACGCCGACGACACGCAGCTTTATATTAAAACTGCTCCAAGCCCCTCTGAAGCCCTTCTGCACCTTACTGCATGCCTTGAGGAGATAAAGGCATGGATGAGCAACAACTTTCTATAGCTGAACAGCAGTAAAACTGAGGCACTCCTTGTTGGTACATCACATCAGATCCTTTCCTCTCCCATATCTCAATTTACTTTTGATGGTCAGGTTATCACTCTGTCCTCCACAGTCACTAACCTGGGGATTCAGTTTGACCCACAGCTGACTTTCAGCGAACATATAAAACACCTGTGTAAAACCTCAGTATACCATCTACGAAATATCTCCAAATTCCACCCCCTCCTAACACTTCCTGATGCAGAGAAACTTGTTCATGCCTTCATATCATCAACTACTGTAATGGAATCTTTGTTGGGATCTCTGTAAAGGACATTCAAAAACTACAATACATCCAAAATAGTGCCACTAGAATTCTAACAAAAACCAGGAAATTTGAACACATCATTCCCATCCTCCAATCATTGCACTGGCTTCCTGTTTCATCCCGGATTGAATATAAAATCCTGCTGCTAACCCATAAATGTGTTACTGGTCAAGCACCATCATATCTGCAAGAGCTGATCACTGTACAACATTCTAACCGCACCCTTAGGTCATCAGGAAGCATGCTCCTCAAAGCCCCATTTACCAGGCTCCGTACCATGGGGGATCGAGCCTTTTGCTCAGTTGTACCACAATTCTGGAATCGTCTTCCTGTTCATCTGAGAGCCATACAGAGCCTGAAGACCTTTTTATTTAAGAAAGTTTATAGTTGTTGATTTGGTTTTAATTGATTGTTTTGTACCTCTTCTATTTTTAATTTTTATTATTACTTTAGCCTTGATGTGGTCTTATTTTATTGCTTTATACCTTTTCTATCTTTATTTTTCTTTAATGTTAGCACTTTGAGATTTAATGAATGAAAAGTGTGTTACAAATAAAATGTATTATTATTATTATTATTATTATTGTCAGGGGTCTAGCTGGTTGTAGTGCTAGACTGGCTGATGGTGTTGCCGTGGGCATGAAGGTAGGCATGAAGGCAGAGGGGTGTGCAAACAATCTTTAAACACCTCAAAAACAGAACAAAAGGAACTAAAACAACAAACTCAAACTAAAACTAGGGCTCAGGAAAAACACAGGAACAGGAAGAGAACGGGAGACAGGCACGGAGGCACGGAGACAGGCACGGAGGCACGGAGACAGGCACGGAGGCACGGAGACAGGCACGGAGGCACGGAGACAGGCACGGAGGCAGGGCTAGACTAGCTGGGTTAGTGAGGTTAGTACGCTACATGTTGTACTGGGGACACTGGAGGCTGACCTAACCGGGTTAGTGGCTAATGGGGTTAGTACTGACCTAGGGGACCGGAAGACAAAAGGCAGGGCACACATGAGGCTATACCAAACTAGCGGCTAACCTACTAGTGACCAGAACCACTAGCAGTCACTCCCACTAGAGATTAGCCTACTGGAGGCTAACCCTACTAGGGGCTAACCCTACTAGCCATCAAGGCCTACTAGCGGCTAACCCTGCTAATGGCTAAGCCCTCGTGTGGCTACACATACAAGGGAAAAGACCAGAAGGCAAAACAGTACTTACACAGGACACAGGAGGAGACACAGCCTAACTACACACTGAATAGAGCAGCTCCATGAATCCACAGACACAAGGAACATCAAGGAAACAAAACTAGAGCCCTCTGAAAACAAAAGGTTACAAAACATAAACCAAATATAAACTTAAAGTAACAAATGAATGCCCACATGACGGTAATCCAAACAAACACCAACAGACAATCACAAACAATGCTCGACCCAGTTTCCCAGAACAAACTGCTATTTATAGAAAGTTTTAATGAGCCACCTCAGTTCAGGTGAGCCTCATCACCTGACTGAGGTGCCTTCTGGGAAACTGAGTCAACCAACAGGAACTACACACAAAGACAGACAGACATGAACAGTGACCTCTAGTGGAGGTTCCTAACAATTATTACCTGGAGCTCCTTTGGATAGGCTTTTGGCTGCCTGTGACCCTAAACTAGATTAACAGAAAAATATATGAAGAATTGAAAGAAAGACAACTCTGTAGTATGCACACCTTGTACGATGACTTAGCTTCAACTTTATAACTTTGTTTATTTAAGGCTAAGTACGATTTTAGATACAGACCTCATTAAGCTATACCAAATTATAGACAGTAAATTCTAGTCGATAATCTGCAAAGTCCGTATTTTCCTAACAGTGTATATCTTTATCTTTGTCAGTCTATAATTAGAAATCCTGGTGACTCATAAATATTCATTGAGGTTTTAATACTTCCTTTAAAAAGCCAGTCAGGGCTTACAACAGTGAGTCAGGCAGTGAGGAAGAGTGTGTGTGTATGTGTGTGTGTGTGTGTGTAAGAGAGAGAGAGAAAGTCAACTCTTTGATATGCTGATGCTCTGGGGATGAGAACAGATGGCACCTGTTCCCGAAGCTTATACCCCTCTAACAGCACCACAGTGGCTCTTCTCACTTGGTTTCTGTTGCAATACAAGGTTTAGGGGTCATTCAGTGTGCCTTCTGTGCAGTCAAAATAGCTGGTTTAGACCTGTTGGATACTGTAGTTAAAACCCTACTTCAGTTTTCCCCAGGAAGCTCAGTTTGAGAGGAGATGCTATCTTCTTTTACATCCCATTTGTATTCATTGCAATATGCGCTGTCATATTTAATGATTCTTTTATTGCTTTTTTCTTAAGAAATTTAATCACACATGCTAGTTAAGCCGTATAGGCATTTCCCCCGCTAAATAAATAAGCGTTAAGTGAAAATAAGTGAAAGCTGTTCAGACGGAACAGTACGCAGCGTTCAGATGTATTCATCATCTCCGGTTGTCTCATGCTGCGCCATTATCTGTGGTAATTGTCATTTAGAGGTGCTGTTAATGTCATGGGAAAGATTTTGCTTGAGGCACAACCATTAGGGCCACATAGTCACCCTGCTGCTCTGTTTATTACATCTTCAAATATATTATGTGGACTTTAAATAGGTGGATTATAAATCTGAATAAACACACATACTCACTTTGCTGATTAATGTACGGTATCACTTCTTTCATCAGAGACTCTTCAGTCTCAGTACCTGCTGGAGTTATTGATTATACTAAACAATTTCAGTCCAGACCACTCATGTTTTAACCCTTTATGTATGGCTTTTAGTATGGTCATTAGCTTTACACTGAAATAATAGACTACTTAATTTGTTTGTAGCATTAGGTATACTGATAGTGCACTGATTTACAATGGATTTGTTACCTTTATCTCTACAGAAGAACTGAAGAATGGTGTGCTTGTGTTCTTTGTTGAATGTGACTTTTTTGTATATATTTTGTATATTTTTATTTTAATTCTATCTAATTAAATTATTCAGATCATCAAGCAAATTTTGAATAATACACAAAGCTTACATGAGTAAATACAAAATGTGTTTTTTAAATGAGGATTTATTTTATTAAGGGGAAAAAAAGCTATCAAACACTTTTTTTCACAGCACTGTATTACTAATTACTCAGTGAAGACCGGAAAACATTTGGGATTTTTTTATGGTTTTAATGGATACTTAGAAAAACCATAACATGTCCTTAGAATTTGTAGTCCTGAAAAAATGCTACAGCCCTATGCCCGCTGGGTAAGGTGTAACTATGTGAAGTGCTACAAAAGTGGCCAGGTGAAGGAAACTACATGTACAGAGCCTCTAAAGTACACGTGTCATTTAGAAAGGTCCAGTGTGGGTGCAGGCTTTCATTCCAACCAAGTAGAAGCCACATTTAATTCCGCCTGTTTAATTGGTCATTTTTGGCTTTCAATAGATAATCTGGTGTGGATTCTACTTGATTGTAATGAAAGCTGAAAGCCTGCACCCTCAAAGCCCTTTCTGGATCCAATTTGGACTGGGATATATCCCTGCCCTAAAGGGATATGGATGAAAAATGATTGTGCACACCAGATTTATTATTTTTAACTCATGTACCTTTAGATGCTCAGTATTACATGTACTGCAGTTACAATTAATTTTTTGAGAGCGTACTATTAACTCATACTTTTTACTAAGAGGAGTTTAGGGAGATAAAAAAACGTTAGGGATTTTTTATTATAATTTATTTTGATAGTCTAAAACTACAAGGTTTGTATAGTACAAATCTGTACAGTACACGCCTTATATGATCACTTAGCTTCAACCCTATAACTTAGATTATTTAAGGGTAAGTACTATTTGGGATGGACACTGAATTAGTGGTTAGCACTTCTGCCAATTTTGTTCAATTCCTGTCTCAGTTTTGTGTGCATTGAGTTTGCATGTTCTCCCCTTGTTTAGTGGCATTCCTCCAGGTACTCCGATTTCCTACAAAACCATGTGGATTAAACTAATTGGCCTTTCCAAATTGCCCGTACTATGTGAATGAGCATATGAGGGTGTGTATGTGTGCGCACCCTGCAAAAGATTGGGTGTAACCTGCCTTTAGCCCTAAGTCTTCTTGGATATGATGTATATATTTGTAGATTTTTGTGAAGTTTTTCTCTTCTATTATTTCAGTAAATCTATCTATCTTTCTATCTTCTTATTTTATCGTATCATTTCTTTTTTAGATCACAAATAGTCATGTGGGCATTTTACTGCATATCATACTGTGCATGGTTGTGTACATGACAAATAAAATTAGGGGATAAGCAGTCAGGAAAATAAGAGGGTGAGTGAGTGAGTCCTTCGTTAGTAATTTCGTCATAATAATAATAATAATAATAATAAGCGGCATGGGGCATAGTAATTAACACTATCACCTTGCACTTCAGAGTCGGGGTTCAATTCCTACCTCGGGTATGTGTGCATGGAATTTTCATGTTCTCCCTGTGCTTGGTGGGTTTCCTCTGGGTACTCCGGTTTCCTCCCACAGTCCAAAGACATGTAGATTAGATTAATTAGCATTCCAAAATTTCCTGTAGTGTATAAGTGTCTGTGTGTGTGTGTGTGTGTGTGTGTGTGTGTGTGTGCCCTGTGATGGACTAGCACCCTGCCAGTGCCACCGCCAGTGAATCTATGTAACTTATGAATAATTATATAATTATATAACATTATATAATTTTTTTAACTAATAACTGATAATAATAATAATAATAATAATAATAATAATAATAGTCTATTATTATTATTATGCAACGTCAGACAAACTACCACCTGCACAAACACTTTATATTGAGCAAGAATATAAAACCGAGCCACCAGAGGGCGCCGTTTGCTGTACTTCGTATTTGACTGGAAGAACTTTCAAGCAACTCTTATGCGTTTTATATGTACTGTTCTATCGCACGCGGTGATATATTCGGTGTTATAAAATGACATTGCTTCTGCACGCTTGACCGACGCTAATGATAATAGCTACACAGAACACAAGCAGAATAAAGCTGGTATAAACGTATACGACTGTGGACTGTGAGAGAGGGGCAGTTTCTTTGACATGCAGTGTCAAGGGCACTAACTGATGCCCCGTGTGTCAGAATTAAACCTAACCCTGAACTGCCCCTCCCTTAAAGTCGGTAAACAGCCCAACCTCCAGAGCGGAGATGGGAGGAGAGGAGAGGAGAGGGAAACACACACGGCTCTACAGACACTCACACACGGACACACACACACACACACATACACACAGCCGCGGTCGTCCACACTTCCGGTGAGTGCGAGCGACGCTTGGCAAACTCCGCGCGTGGTTCCTTCACTTCCTGCTCGGGTCAGGACGCAGCGACAGCACGGCTCATGTGGAGCTCACAGCGGGACGCGTCGGCCCTGAGAGAGCGAACACCAGCTGGGGAAAGATGAAATGTTTCTCCCGGTACCTGCCTTACATCTTCCGACCCCCGAGTATCATCCTCTCCTCCACCTGCCACGCCGAAGGTACCGTGCTGAGTGTGTGTGCGCGCGCGCGCATGTTCATCCCTACATGTTGCTGTTCATTTACATTAGAGATTTTAAGTTTTTACAGTAATGTCAATACAGGAGGTGTGCACTGTCATGACAGTTTTACTAACTGATTCATCTGATTCTGGTCAAAATTAGATTTTGCAAGGTTACTCAGAAGTTCAGTCTTTAAACTGCTTCAAGAGGAGCTGAAATATCCTGGGATGGAAAACATGGTGTTGGTGCTAAAAAGTGTCTCACCAAGGTGAAAAAGTGAATTTTCAGATAGGAACATTTTTCACAACACTTAATGCTCCTTATCTCCCGATCCATGCTTAGATTTTTTTTTTAAAAATATGCCTACACAGTTATATTTTTATCAGATTTAAAAAAGCACCTTCACTAAAGACAATTTCATGCCATTTTTGTAGTGTCTGTAACTTTTTTGATTTAAAATATTTCAATGATCGTAACTGTCATTCAGGTGAAACTCGGCCAGTTTTAGATTTCACATGAAAAGGTTTCACATAAACCTGAAAAAGTGTATCATTCTACAATGCAAAATTTTTAAGATATTGCAACATGAATGTGACATGGTTATGGACACTACAGACTTTCTTGGGGGGAAAAAAGCCTTAATTTTGCGCAGAATGCTTTAATTTAAGCAATAATCTTACAGGTCATATGCTTCTCGAAGTTCACACCAATTTTAGTATCAATACTCAAAGAAATATGAATAAATAATAATATCATATAATAATAATATAATAATAATAATTTTAAATCATTATGTTTGATGCGATAACACTGAAAAATTGCAATAAACACAAATAAACATACTGTATGAAATCACCTCTCCAGGAAGTTAACCTTTAAGTTTTTTGGTATGCAAGATTAGTTACTTCCATGTTGCATAAACTTCAGAAGTAGCTTCTTTGGTGCATACATTTTGTGTATTATATCTATAACATATATATGATAAACAAATTCATTAGGTTTTAAAGTTGCTGTATTATTGCAATCAAAAATGACCCGCACTCCGATTATATTAGAACGTCTCCTGGCAGCACTGTCTTATCAGTGCCTTTAGTTCAAAGCTACTTTCTATACTTTCTAAGGTTATGTCAAAAAAGATATCTTTGTCTTTTCTAACAGTTGATTAAAATCAATACTACAGCCATAGTGCGGATAACTTTTGACTTACTCTCGTAGTAATGGAGCGAAAGCTCATCTTGTGGATTGTCCGTCAGGTATGTCTTATGAACAATATGTCCCTGTCCTCACCTAAAGCCAAAAGAATAAGCTTGTGAGTAGGAGCAGCGGAAATAAGCTTCTTGCTCAGGCCTGCGGGGTTTAATCTCGCTGATGAGAATCAGAGGGAAACGCTGTTCCTCTAAATTGAGAGGAACCAGATAGATGAGATTGTTTTGGGAACCTTAAAAGGAGCTGTATGAGGCACAAGTGACTGGTTGGAAATCCCAGGGCAGACCCAGAATCTGATGGAGAGATTACAGTATGTCTCACAGTTGGCCAGGAAATATCTGGGGATTCCTAAGGAGCTATAGTCTGGTAGTGGGGATGGAGCAGGCAGCGATGACCTTTTCACCTCATTGACACCAAAACCGTAACCGGGGAAGAATAAATGTATGAACGAACAGACTCTATGAATTGTCAGTATTTTTATCATAGTGCTAATGAATTCTAAATTCTGGTTGTTCAAAATATGTTGATTAGTTCAGAAAGTAGTTCCGGCTGTAATTCAAATTACAGATCTATATTAAAGCTCTTATTCTAATGAACTATGGTTTCTATGGTAACATTGCATGCACAAGACCTTATATGGCATACACTCTATGTAATCAAAGCCTGAATATTGGTGTTTAAAAAAATAAAATTTATTAAATTAATTGTGAATGAAGACTTGTGTAGAAATTGTTCATTTAAGGTATATGCAAAGTGAGTACAGTACTTTGTGATTACAGCATATAATAGAGGACAGTATTCCATAAACAAAAGTATGACATACTTACCCAGGGCAGGGGTATCTCAGCTCCCAGGATCAAACGCCAACAACATCAAGTTGCCACTATTGGGCCCTTGAACTTGGGCCCTTCACCCTCAACTGCTCTTATATTATATCGCAATTAAAGGAATTAAGCAAACTTGGTAAGCATACACAGAGTCTATTAAAACTGATGTGAGTTTTTGTAGAGAGGAATATTCTGTTATGAGCACGGCCCAGTGTTTGATGCATAAATTTTGTTTAGTTTTTCTACTTTATAAGTATGTTTTCTTGGAATCAGTTACTGCTAGCCCTGTGCAATCTGACGAATAATTGAGGAAGTTCAAAGTAAGGAGATAAAGCCATTATCACAGAATGCCTGCTCATGACCTCAGTATGAACAGGATGTTTAAACTGAATGCTGAGCCAGAAAGGGAGGAAATAATTATCTTGCATCTGTTTGGACATGCACGTGTACAGCTTGTGACTTTTGAGATGAGTACTTTATAATGAATGCTCTCGGTTCTGCATTTTATAGTCAGATTCGCAATATCAGTTACGTTTAGGAAAACTATAATCCAGGACATGCAAAAAACCTGAAAAACAGATTAATGGTTTTGATTATGAATAGTATTAATTATTAAGCAATTCTTAGATAATTATAGTTTAATAATTATATAAAAAAATTGTTACCTTAGTAAGCCGACATCGAAATAACTTAAAATTAACCCGGTTGCAGTGATAATGTTTAAATTGAGCTCCCTGTTCCTCCATTTTGCATGTATTTATTACACTTAAGAAGTCTCAAAGCTGTTTCCATTCTGTTTCCCTTCCCACACTGACTTGTTATACAAACCATGTGACAGTGCTTACGTGCTTTGGGAGTGTGCAGTGTCTCAAACAAGGGTCACTGGAGTTCTTAGTGAAGTAACGGCACAAATAAAAGTTATGACAAAGTATCATGCCTCATGTGGTACTTTTGTGTATTAACAACTCAGTTATAACTTTATAATGAGGAAATAAATTAGTTATACAGTATAGTATGCTGTAAAGTTGCCTTTACAACTGCTTTCTTTCTTTCTTTCTTTCTTTCTGATCGTTTTGGTTTGAGACATTGCCAAACAACCTGTGAGCCTGACTATAAAGACGTCAGATTGAAATGACTCATATCGACTCTTCCATCCAGCTGTTAGGTGCTTACTGACTGGCACATTGCTTTCATTGCTGCACTCAGTGGTAGGATGTTTATTGTGTTTTTTTTTTTAATAGTAGCTACGCGCTTTGATTTTCCTCCGTTTGCTCCCCCCTCACAGTCTCACATTAAGCGAGTTTATTTGAGGCGGAGAGGGACAGACACTTGTAGTTCATACCTGAATCAGCCAACTGGTAACTGCCACTGTAAATCTGCAGCTTCTCAGTACATTTAAGGATGCTATTTTCCATGAAACTTAATTATCCTGGTGGAAACTGCACAGCAATGCTTGCTTAATTTGATCTGGTCTGTCATCAGAAATATACCCAAGCTCTTCTTATCAGGAGTCTAATAAACTTAAAGTATAGCTGACTCACACTTTGTCAGTATGTTTTTTCACCAAACTCCATGGTAGACACCGTGCGAGGTAAAATAATGAGCAAAAAAATATCAGAAAGTGCTGCCAATGCTGCCAAGGTTCAGGACGGTGTTGATTGACTGGTTGACAAATTAAAGGGCTCTACTATCCCAAATTCACTTGTTACTTATTTTTAGATATCTAAATGGGTCTCCAGTATGAACATACAAACAAACAAAAAAGTGTAAGAAAAAAACTTTCCCCAGTTTTTTTGTACTGGCCAGGGCTTAAACAGGCCAATAAGATTTCCCCCTAAAGTGACCTCATATAAGCAGAAACCCTTAGCTCCGCATTGTTGTTCTCTTGCAGTATGGCTCGCAGCAGGTCATTTACATAGACACTGAAACAGTGTGTTCGGAAGAAGAGTGAAACACAGTGAGTTTGAGATATGAAAAATATGCATTATCTAAACGGTATTTTGGCTGGAGCTTTAACATACATACATTGGAGGATGTCTGAGAGCGATGTTAACTTGTTAAAGAATTTATGAAATATAGTACAGTGCTTTTTACATATTTGTCAGACTTAAATTATTGAGATTATGAAACAAATTTTAATATTACAAAAAAGATGAAATACAAAATACAGGGTTTTTTTTATATGGATGTTATTTACTATGGGGAGAAAACCAGTACAAATCTGCCTGTCCCTATGTGAAAAAGTAATTGCCCACTAATCATAATAACTAATCCTAATAACCCTTGGTGGCAACAACTGCAATCACACATTTGCGATAACTGGCAGTAAGTCTTGCACATCGCAGTGTAGCAACCCATTTTGTCCCACTCTTGTTTTTGATTTAATTCAGCCAAGGGGGGCAATTAGTTTTTCATCTAGGTCCAGGTAGGTTTGGACAACTTTTTTCCGTTATAAAAAAAAAATAATAATAATTTTAAAAAAGATGTTTTGTATTGAGCAATATTAAAATTGATGATCTCAATCATTTAAGTGTGACAAATATGCAAAAAAATATTTCCAAAAAATATTTTACTGTACCTTTAAAGGACAAACAAACAGCAAAATTTTAAAGCAAAGTAAGGTGTTAGGACAACATTAGCAACATGAGGCGCTTCAATACACCTTAGGTAGATTCTACAGTATAAGAATGTGCAGGTAAACGTAACTTTTCCAAATGATTTTTTTTGTTAACTATTGTTTTGAAGATGGTGGTGAAAAGAGCTGTCGAACTCAGTATCCAGTTGGGTGTACAGTATACAGTTGGGTTAAAATCAGGTGATTGTTAAGCCCATAGTAAATGATTTCCATTCACATCACATAATTTCTCGGCCCTCTGGATGGGGAAGAAACTGTTAGCCAGAATAGCTTTGTCTTGATTTGCAGTGACTCTTCTCTCTAAAGAGTGAAGTGAAACTCAAACCTTTCCAAAACCATGCAGTGATTTATGTTCTGTTTTAATACATCAACCTGTCTGTGGAACTGGATGACGAGCATGATGGATAGTGTTATGGATGGTCATCTGTCCAGTTTTAAAGGCGAATCCGAGCATGTCTGCCTTGCCATTCAGCTGGGTAATGAAGTGTTCTCTTGGTTTTTCTGCACAGGAAGTGAATGAACTGTGTGAGGGGGAGCAGAATGGGGCAGCTGACCTAAATTAATATGCTACTGCAGTAACCTGGGCAAATAAAGCACAACAGTGTGGACCGAGAGAGCTGCCAGGGCTTCAAGGTTCAGGCTTACACTCACAGAAGGTTTTTATAAATATAGTTTTTATGGTGGACACTGTGAGGTCTTAAAGTTGATTTGTGTGTGTGTCCCTGTGTGCGCTCTGGTCAGTAACCTCAGAGGGTAGAAGTGTTTGTATTGTGACTGTGATTAAGGAAAAATGACTTGTGTAAAGATGGTTCAGTGTTTTGTGGTTGTTTCCAGCAGCTGCAGACTAACTTTTAGTTAAAGTTTTTAAAGGGCCATGAGAATCATAAATGGACATGGTTGCATGTGACCTAAAGGATTAACTGGTTAAGGTTGCAGGATGTAAGGTTTAGAAATTCTGCTATTACACTTCATTAGTTCGGTTGTGTTGCACGCTTCCTGCACTGTGCACACTTCCAATGCACGCAATTAGATTTCAAGACTGTGCCCTAAAGCACACAGTGCACACAAAATATTGTGCTTAAATTGAGTATTGATAAAACCGGTTGTACAGTAACATACTATGTAGTGCATTCAAATACATTTTGGAAAGCAGCCAAAGCATTTATTGATGATGACTGATTAAATAATCAGTATTACAGGAATGAGAAATAAATACAATTATTTTATTATGACTCTTGCAAACCTCTCAAAAAGAGATGCATTTTAGCTAACATCAGCTGGTAAGCTCTCGTTGCGGTTGCCTGACAGCAGCAATCTGTGAGTGTAGATATTTTACTAGGGTAGGATGACATGAATATTGACATGCCCTCAACCAAAATTAAATCAGCCTTGATTAATGACATAAGCCACCATGTAGTGATTTTCACAGAAAAACTCCACGATGTGCAATAAAGAGTGAACAACATTCAGTGTAGAGTTTAGCAGCTCGATTTGAGCAGATTTAGATATACACATGTTTAACTGCGCTTGACAGCTGATGTGTTTCCTGTCACAGTGTACAAGGTTTATGCAAAGGACTGAATATCATTAACTAGGTCTACAGGTTTCTCTGAAACCTTTAAGACCCACATAAAATATTTGAGGCATTGGAAAAGCGATTTTATTTATCTGAACGCAACATCTGTATAAACATCTGAACATAACATCTGTACGAACGTCTTGGACAACCCAATCGTCCACTCTTTTGAGAAGGCTTTCTACAAGTTTTTAAATGTGTCTGTGGGATAAATTTGGGGCCATTTATCAAAACACACCTTTGTATGAGGACGAAACTGACTGACTTGCAATCAACATTGCAAACTTGAAAGTGTCTTTGTAAGCAATAGAATATATATTAACATGTTATCATGGGCTGATCTTAACTCTGAAAACAGCCCCAGATCATTTTCTGTTATCCTTCGAGCTTTACTGTCTGTTGGCACTCTGGATTCTGCTAGGCAGCCCTCTGCTGGCGTCACCCAAACCCAGATTCTTGCATCAAATTACCAGATAGTGAAACATGATTCATCACACCAGAGAACACATTTCCACCGCTCCAGTGGCATGCTTTACACCAATCCAGCCAACACTTAGCAGTGTACATGTGTAGCTACTGAGCCATTGAATACTATTTCATGACTTGTGTCAAAGCTGGCATCCTTAACCAGTACCATGTTAACCTCACTGTGGTCTTCAGTACGACCCATTCTCCTGAAAATTGTTTGATAATGGAGAGGTCATGAATATGTGCAGGATTTTGATAGCAATAGGTGTGGCTGAGGTGTCCACATATATTTGGGTATGTAGACTAATGGAACATTTAATCGCTATCTGCCCCCTGTGCCACCGGAGTGGCTCTGCAGGGTCTCTGTGGGTGGCTGTGGTGTCTTGCATGGTTCAGGCTTGTTTATTCCATGGGTGCTTGATCCTATTGGGATCTGAGGTGATGGAGACCATGTTGGCAGGCTCCGTGTGGGGCAGCCTGTGGTGCATTGGGTGTTCTGGTGCATTCCTATCTGTGCTGTGGCGGTTTTTGTGTGGGATTGGACCAGACTGGCTGCCTTTGGTGTCTGCGGGCATGTGGCTGTGATCATGGTGCCCATGATCCTGTTACTGGTTTACTGATACAGACATGAACACATTAGTATCGTTAATCAAAGGTGGCTTAGTGGTACCACCAAGGTTGTTCCTCAGTCCCTGCCTCAGGCCTGAGTGTGGAGCATGTTGTCCCTGTGCTTGTTGGGTTTCCTCCAGGTGCTCTGGTTTCCTCCAAGTCCAAAGACATAAAGGTTAGGCTAATTATAGTTTCCAATTGGCGTGTAGTGTCTGAATGAATGTGTGGTTTGGTGATAAGTTATGGCTGATTGGTGTATAATTCTAATGGTTTCTCATAAAACAAGATCTTGTTGTCAAGCTCAATTTGGTGTAAAAGGCATGACCGTTTAAAGCAACATTTTCTTTCTGTCTACTGTGTCTCTGCCACTGAAAATCTTAGAGTGAGAATGAGGCAGCTGATGTCAGCTGAGAATGCTTTTTAGCAAACAGCGAAAAATACAAATGAATCCGCTTATATTTGATCATTTGCATTTTTTTTATTGCTGAGTATTTCAGTGAAATTTAAAACCAGTATTGGTTGAACAGCTGGTATGGATTGTTGCTCTCACCTGGCTGCCCGTATGGACAGGTGCCACTGCTGCCCTTTTAAGCCTTCCTGCTCTTTGTGTGTGTTAGTGTAGTGATAGGGCTTGGTGGAGCACTGATTAGCCTACACACTACACCAATACATGGGAGGAAATCCGCAGTACTCAGTACTTCATGAGAGCAGACTCACACCAGGTCAGCTGACTCAGAGACACTCCAGAGGAGATGAGAGTAAGCGCGGCAGGGAGGCAACAAGGCTAGCTATATTTAATCTCATTCTAAATGCTTTGGTTTAAGAGACTCAGCAGCAGTGTTCAGAGATAAGGAGCTCCATTGTGTGTCCTGTGCAGCCAGGGAACAGTCAGCTCTCAGAAGGGCTCTGCTGGACCAGTGACTGGAAGCTGCAAATGAATCAGCAAAATAACATGTGACACCTCTATGCCTTCCCACGCACTTTTTAAAAATCTTTTGTAGTTTGTTGGATCTTCAGTACTTCAGTAAAGTTATCAATAGTACAGTATTTCTCTCTTGCTATCTCTGGATCTTTGCTCTCTCTTTTTCTTTCTTTTTTTTTGTAAGGATGTGCTGAATTTGTAGGAGAGCTTCATTGTGCCATTTTAAGAGCAAAAGAAAAATTGACTAACACACGACTGTGTGCACCGGTGTGTATCTCTGAGCATTAGAGTGTGTGCCGTGATCTGTCTGAATGAGCAGCCTTTTGTCCCTGTTCTGCACTAACAGTTTGAATTGTATTATACAATTACTCTGAATTATGCAACATGTTGTGTAATACAATAATTTGAATTATATGAATAATATGATTGCCTTCATTTGGAAGAAAAAGTGTAGTTTTGATTCTTATATGTTTTAAGCTTTAGATTATTGTTGCATTTACAGGTAAGTGCAAAAGTCTTCATACCCTGAAGATGAACTTATATTCTATAGTAAGTATATGTTCCTTCACTGTTCTTGGTGTGATAATGAAAACTGATTAGAGTTTGAATTTCTTCTTCTGAATTCTCATCTTCCTCATCGTTGCCTACAGTATCCCAGTATTCCACTTAATAACATGGTTTTGGAAGATGGAAAGAACCTGGCAGCACCACACTTGCATTATTGAGTAGCCTAACTCATACTATTTAATATCAATTATCTTTTTTTTTAAGTTGCTGCAAATCAAATAAATTGTTGTTGGTCTTTTGGCTGCTTCCAGCAATGGGTCACCACAGCAGACAACCCGGTCCGCACAAAACCTTGGCAAAGGTTTTACACCAGATTCCCTTCCTGACACAATCCTTCCATTTTATCTGGGCTTGGGACAGACACTTCATCCAGTTGTTGGGAATCGAACCCAGGCCTTTCAGATGGCAGGCGAAACACCTACCACTGAGCCACCAGTGCCCTATTGCCCTGATGACGTCAGGCACAAAATCACGAGGCTGAAAGCTTTTAAGTTGGTGGAACTTTAAGGTGACATTTACCGTTACTTAAGTACTTACAGTTACTTAAAATATCTAATTTGTTCAGCTAATTTGAATAGTGTCATTTCTACAAACTCATAAATACCAAAAAGTTCTAAATACTGATCAAGGTCTATTAATTTGAACTAATTGTAATTATTTAAGTTAACAGTACTCAATATGTTTCATTACTTTGAGAATTAGTTCAAGTAGGCTGTATTGTCACTTCAGGCATATACAGTTAGTACACAGTGAAATGAAACAACGTTCCTCCAGGACCAAGGTGCTACATGCAACATAGATTTACAACATAGATTAAGCTTAGCTGGCTAGCGGAGACAAGACAGATTGTCCTGACAACATAAATTTACAACACAAATTAACAAAAACTAACTAGCCAACTCAGAGAGGAAGACTATCTACGGGTTTTTAATTTTTTTTTATAAATACAGACAACATAAAGTGCACGTGCAAATGTAAATAAGAGCAACAAAGTGACAGTGTGACAAACATGACATAACATAATACTCTGTGGTCTTGAGGTGGTGAATTGAGGTGGTGGAGAAACAGTAAATGTTCCTTAATGTAGCAGCAAGAATTTAAAAAGTTAGTGCAAAAAGTAATCCAGTCACCAATATTGTGCAAAAGAGCATTTACAGGTTGGTGTGTACAATAGTCTGGTAGTATAGATCAGTGTGTTTGCGCTTATGTTGATTAATTAGTCCAGTCTTAATGTTTTGAGGTATTTGAGTTAAGCTGAGTGATTGTGTGTGTGTGTGTGTGTGTGTGTGTGTGTGTGTGTGTGTGTGTGTGTGTGTGTGTGTATTTATCAGTCTAGACCCTTATTGTTGAGGAGACGGGTGGCTTGTGGAAAAAAGCTGTTGCACAGTCTGGATGTGTGTGCCCGAATGCTTCAGTACCTTTTTCCAGATGGCAGGAGGGAGAAGAGTGAGTGTAAGGGGTGTGACCGATCAGCCACAATGCTGGTGGCTTTGCGGATGCAGCGTGTGGTGTACATGTCCTCGATAGAGGGAAGCGAGACCCCGATGATCTTCTCAGCTGTCCTCACTATCCGCTGTACGGTCTTGCGATCCGATGTGGTGCAGTTTTCAAACCAGACAGTGATGCAGCTGCTCAGGATGCTCTCGATAGTTCCTCTATAGAAGGTGGTCAGGATCGGTGGTGGAAGCTGGGCCTTCCTCAGGAAGAAAAGACGCTGTTGAGCTTTCTTGTACAGAGAGCTGGTGTTGAGGGACAAGGTGAGGTCATTCTCCAGGTGGACACCCAGGAATTTGGTGTTTTCGACGATCTCCACCGAGGAGCCGTTGATGCTCAGTGGAGAATGGTCGCTTCGTGTCCTCCTAAAGTCAACAACCATCTCATTTGTCTTGTCAACATTCAGAGACAGGTTGTTGTCTTTACACCAGTCCGTTAGCCTCTGTACTTCCTCTCTTTACGCTGACTTGTCGTTCTTGCTAATGAGACTCACCACACTCGTGTCATCAGCAAACTTGATGAAGGTTTACAGTGTACAGTATAAACCCTTATCTAACACTTTGCATACCCATGCATTCCCTGAGCAGTTTATGGAGTGTTCATGATGGAATATTCACTGGACCATCTCCCTTGTATCTGTGTTCTGAATGCCATTTATCTTGACACGTGTTTTAGATTGTATGCCTTCTTCTACGCTTGCACAACATCCTGTGTGAGTTCCAGAGTGATGGTGTGTCTGCCTTATTTTTAATCAGGCAACCATTTTTTCTTTTCATCTGTGGATGTGAAAACCAACTGGAATAAATGTCATCCATTCAGCAGTGCTCTGTCTTATGACTCAGCATTGTGACGGGAAAAGACCCAAAATACGAACATCTAGCCCCAAGTAGTGGAGATTTTTGCACATTATTCAAAAATATACCTTTCTCTTTCTTTCTAAAAAACCAACAGATGAACCAAATGAACTCGAAATTATCTTTTTTTCTTTTTCTTTTTTTTTTTTACTACCTTACTGTGTGCAGCATCAACAGAAAATGTCAGCCGTTCTAACACTAGACTACTTTTTGTTTTCGTGATGACTCTGTTCCCGATCATGTTATTATGCCTTCCTGCCCTCTTTTTGAACCAGAATTTATGGAAATGTTAATTTTTCTGTCTTTTTCAGACTTAAGGTTCTGCACAATTATTATGTTAATCATGATTTTTTTATAAAAGAAAATTGCAACTTGAGGACAGTTAAGCACAACCGCACAAGCCTTAACGTGATCACATAAGGTCTAAAGGCGTATATGGGTCATGAGAAAGATAATTCGTATTAGGTCTTGGAATGATAATAAGCTTTCTTGTTTTTATGCCAAACATATCTTCAGAGGTGGGCAAAGTACATAAATCTTGTAGACAGTAGATATATTGTACCCTAGATAAAATCTTACTAAAAGTCCTCAGAGTATAAGTACTCCATTTACAATTCTACCTGATTAAAAAATATCAAAGTACTTACCGTTACTTACCTTTAAAAATGTTTTATTAAAAGTATTTTAAAAAGTAATAAAAGTGCTGAGCTTGCATTAGTTAACAGTAGCCTTAAATCAAAAGCCTTTCTCTCTCGCTCTCTTTGCTTTGCATGTGCTTATTCATCACTGTCTGAAACTGTCTCCATTTTTAAATTTAAATACCTGCTACGTGATTAAGCATTTTACAAAAGATAAGCAAATCATGCAATTATCCATACTAGTCAACAGGGGCAGACACAGTATTATGCCTCTCATACTTTACCACACTTACATGATGTACATATTGCCATGCGATGCAGAAATGTAGTGAAGTGGAACGTACATGTACAGTACTGTTGTTGTTATCGAACATAGATTAGTGCAAGTTAAAAAAGTTTCCACCAATGTTCAGAAAGGTATGCCTTGGTCTTATTAAACCATAACACTTAATTTTGCTGTATCATTTGGCTTGATTTAGGTCCTAGATACGTTTTAGTTTTTTTTTTTCATGAGAAAGGGCTTCTGTTTTGCCCGAACAAATGATTTTTGTCAATTGCAAGGAGTGACCAGTGCTGAGTGGCCAGATATTTCTACAGATCTTCAGTGTTTTTCTGACTAGACCTCTTTCGTCAGGCTTGTAGGGACAGCCTACACTTATCTTACTGTGGTGCCTCATTTTCCTCCATAGCCTTCATGGTGCTTTGTTGGCAGGTTGGCAGCCTGCTGGGCCCCATGCATGTTGGGCTGCAATGCACGGGGTTTTTTGGTGTCTTTACATCATGGCCACCATTGACTTTTTTCAGCGATTTGTGCTGCATTGACTTTTCTGTGGGATTGGACCAGACGGTCTGGGTTTTAGTCTCTGCGGCGATGGGTGAGCCATGGGAGCCCATGATCCTGAAATTAATTGGCTGGTATATACTGTAAGTGATAATCAATGTTAATGTGGTAATGTTATGTGGTGTTAATAATAGATATTATTGGTGTATATAGCATTTTGAAAACAATGATGTTTACAATGCAGAGTAATAGAATTCAGAAGTTATAGCTGTTTACCACAAATTTCAGATAGTATTGATGACATTCAGCACCAAGGACAAGGACAGCTGTGTGGCCTTGTCTACACGCAGTAAGTCAAAGCTTCAATGATGCGCTGGGTGATAACCAAACATTAACTGACAAGACTGCAGGGTCAATTTTGTTTTTATGTCTCATTAAAGCTTATTTTCTCTCTCTCTCTTTCTAGGTGAAATGAAGGACTAGAAAAACTAACTGCATATGGGAATACTGTTATGACCTCTGAGTCATGAAGTATTTATTACATCCTCCTATTTTATCCACTATTATGCTGTCTGGAACTGCACTGCCATTTTATTTGTTAGACATGTATACACAGCCAACCTTTTAAAAAGCTCCATAGGTGATCAGTTGTCATGAGTGCTTCTTTTATTTGTTTTGTTCTTGAGATATTCTTGCACAAAAAAAGAGGTTATATCTTGTTACTGGAGATGTATCTGACCCCTTTTCACATCCAAATCTGTTCATGATGCCCGACAGGCCTGCTTTTACCAGTTATGTTTAAGGAGTGGAAATTAGAGAGACCAGCTTGTAATACTTATATAAAGACACTTTACAGACTACAGACTGTTTACATGCACGCCAGTAGCACAAACCTATCCTATGTATGTCTTGTGCACTTTTTCTTATTCCATCTGCCCTCTGAAAGCATCCACGACTTAGCTTTATTATAGAGTTGAAGCAGAATTGTGGTGCTATAGGCTACAGTATATTATAAAGAAGAAAGAGCAGGAGCAAGTGGAGGAAAGGGATGAGGAGGAGGAGGATGAAGAATAACATAAAAACATTTTTAAATAAACAACAAAACTGTGAAGTGGAACCTCAGACTTTGTAGAGTGAAGGCCCTTATAGCCAGACCACAGACAAAAGCCATAGCAAGACAATAACACCTGTTTCACAATAGCACTTCTCCATGGAGATGCTGCTTTCCTTTAAGAGTTTTAGTTTCTACATTTTCCTCCAGAGCTCCTTTTGCGCACACATTTTACAAGGGAATTTAGTGGTCATAGACTGGCAGGTGGTTAAGTATGACTTCAAATTCCGGGAATAGAAAAGTGATCACCGTATCATCCAGTGATCGTGAGCCAGCTCTTCAAGAGAACAAAATTGGCCTTGCTCTCTTCATGGAAGGGATGGCATACTGTCTCTCTCTCTCTCCCGCTCGCTCTCTCTTTCTGTCTTTCTTTCTCCGGTCGCAGCGACACCATTGTGGGCATCTCTAAGCTCCTCTGACTGTCTTACAAAACCACGTCATACAGTTGAACAGATACCGTTGGCTGGCTTGACTCTCTCCGCTTGGTAGCTGTTGTATGATAAGGCAGACCTGACTGTAAATTATTTATAATTACAGTATGTTGTATCCTGAGTCTGGTTCCTCTCAATGTATCATCTCAGGGTCTTTTTTATAATATTTCAAGCAGGATATCATAATTGATATCATGCTTGAAATATTTCTGTAAAGCTGCTTTGGGACAGTCCTCAATGCTAAAACTCCTGTATAGATAAGATTGTATTTAATTGACGGAGGGGCAGGAGTTACCCAAAACTAAATTAAAGAGAAAAGGGTTGAACAGTTCTGATGAAATCCAGGACTCTTGTTGAACAGAACTCAATTATTCTTAATTTATTGTCCTGTGACTTGCCAACACCTCTTGAGGTGGCTGATTCAGACCGTTAGCTCAGTGAAGTGTGAACAGGACTGTCAGAAAGGAGATACTGGTTATTAAAGACAAATTTCTTGAAATGAGCAATTACAGGAGGTAATGCATGTTTTGGTTACGGGGCAGCAGGGCTAGCCAGTGCCACCCTAGTAGGCCAACCCAGTTCTTAAAACAGAACTTTCTCATGTTGAAAATTTGATTGTTCTGCTTCCAACAGTAAGAATGTAAGGTTGTATAGGAACAAGCTTTTTCTGGCATCTGTGTGACACTGGATTTTCCATTCATTATTAGGTAATAATATTGAATTCATCATGCAAGTGCACTATATAAGATGTAGCCTAGTGCTTACATCTTTTTTGTGTAATGTTTAGCAGGGTGCCTTTCATGTTTGAAGGAGAGTCTACTCTATGGATGCCTGTTTTTTAAAGCCACTGGTTCTAGGCATCTATTTGTGAATCCAAAACAGACTCTAAGGAAGCAGTGTGAAAAAAAGTTTTTTTAAATTTTTTTTTAGCAAATCTGAAATGCTGATCCTCGTAATGTACTGATTGAGGCATGGAGGCTTTTGAATAATCCAACACTTAGAAATTATTGGGTATAAAAATCTGTATGGAACAACAGGAGTAACTACTTTATTACTGGTTATATTTTTTAAATTATATTTTACTCGGAATACCGTATTATCATATATAAGTTATTCCGAAAAGAGCCGCGTTCTTAAAAAATATTAGCATGTGAATGTTGCTGGAAGAGTTGACTTGGACGGCACCCTCTGTGTGTTTCCAGGAAACTCTAAGAGCTAGCCAACACAGCCGGAACTCTGACGCTGATTGTGTGTGTGTGCGTGTGTGGTTGGGGGGGGTGAATGGATGGCATAATCGACACTAACGAAAGGATGCTTGGGTTAGTTGGTGTGCGTAATATTAGCCATGTATGCAAGTGCTTGAGTGAGTGTTTATCAGCATCATATGTTGTGTGAGATTCTATTAGCATTGATATCATGCTGAGAACTGAGAGCTCTTGTGTGTTGCATCTTGTGTAGCCTTTAAACAAACTCTTAAAACCTAGCCTCAGCTTTTGCAAACAGCTTTTCTTCAATCTGTTCTGAAATGTAAAAAAACAACAACAAAAAAAAAAACAGTCCGAATGGTCATCTATCCAGTTTATTTTTCCAGGACATCCGCGGTTCTGTATTGTCTGGGCTACAGCCATCCCACTCAGACACACATTACTAAACTGAGGGAGATACTGGAGCTTAAATGACATTGTACATATGTGTTCTGTGCAGAAGAGGTCTGCGCAGCGTCATTGTGTTTCTCCAGAGCTTTGATCAATAGCGCGTCCCTGTTAATAGCAGTGTAAACCCTGTGTCTACTGCACTCTACATTATACAACACTGTACAGATGTACAGGGGGAGTGATGAGGGAGGCATGTGTGATGCACCATGACAAGGATGAGCTTGAGTCAAACAGGCTGTTAGAAACAGAGGAGTCTGTGTGTGTGTGTGTGTGTGTGTGTGTGTGTGTGTGTGTGTGTGTGTGTGTGTGTGCGTGAGAGAGAGGCATGACTGGCGTGTAATGTAGGGAATTGCTGACTCAGTGGGAAGGCCTGAGCTCTCAGAGCTTCTATTTACATCTCCCTAAGGACTCGGCTCAAGGACATCACTTGTTAAATTATGTTTTAGCGTGTGACCGTGCGTGTGTGAGGGGGGAACCAATTCTTTACACATGGATAGCAATATCTGACAGGTTTGACCTCATGGGGATATTGGGCTTCGTTCTCAGAAAGCGATCCATATAAAAACTGCTGCTTTTATTTTAAAAATAGAAAAGAGACAAAATGTATCCTGTCATTTACTGAGGTTAAGGTTAGGGTTAGATTTAGGTGTAGGCATAGCATCAGTTAACTGTATAGTAAAGCAAATGTGTTTGTGTGTGTGTGTGTGTGTGTGTGTGTGTGTGTGTGTGTGTGTGTGTGTGTGTGTGTGTGATTTCCTGACTTCCTATCTATCTCTTCCCACACTGTTTTTAATAAACATATGTAATGAGTTTTGTGTGCGTGTATGCATGTGTGTATGTGAGAGAGAGGGAAAGAATGATCTTTCATTCCAGAATGTTCCTGTTCATTATCCTATGACGTTCATTTCATAATGTCCTGTTCACACACACACACACACACACAATCATAAACAAAGATATAATGTGCCGCTGTCCCCTGCAGCTGTGGCCTTTGACACAGCTGACGTACGACATGTGGGAAATACGAAAGTACACTCCGAACTTTCACTCCGAGCTGCTCTGAAAACTACAGTGCGGCGAAAAAGTACTCTTTTGTTTTTTATGGTATGTTTTTCACGCGTAAATCATTGAGATCATAAAAGCTAATTTGAATATTTTAATCCACGAAGATAAAAAAACAATTTTTTTCAATGATGATTTTATTTATCAAGGGAAAAAAACTTGTCCAAATCTAACTGTCTGTGTAAAAAAGTAATTACCCCACTTGCTAAATCCTGAATGAACTGTGATTAGCCACATTCTTATTTGTTTTTACTTGCCACACCCAGGCCTGATTACTGCCAGACATGTAGAATCAAGAAAACACTTGAACCTGACAAAGTCAAGCATGATAAAAGATCTCACATCATGATGTGATCTAAGGAAATTCAAGAAAATTTGAAAAAAAAAGTTTTTAACAAATATGCAAACAAACAAACAAATAATCAGGATATATAAATAAATAATCAGGATATATAAATATAAATAATATTATATAAATATTTTTTCACTGCACTGTATAAATAGGTGAATTCAATGAAGAAACCGACATTAAACTGGCACGGGACAGTCCTTTTGTCATCTTAGAGAGACACAGTAGTGCAAACAGTAGAATAAGTTATGACTGATCACCTTTATTTTATAATGACACATTTTCCCCTGATCCTCCTGGATGGCGTCTCTGTGGACCTGTGAGAGGATGAAAGTGATGTAAATGCAGTGTAATGCTATTCTGTGAGAGATTTTGGACTCTTAGGATCTATACCAACATGCACTGAAGCTTCTCTTCTGACTCACCATTGGCCATCACCTTATTACTGTGTGTAATGCAATGTTGAGGATGTAGTGCCCTCTAGAGTTCTATTTTGCCATAGATTTTATTTGCTTAGTGCTTCTTTAAGCCAGCAGATGGTAGTGTTAGGTAAGCTCTTCAGGCTGGTAAGGACTATTGATTGGATCCAGAAATATGTAATATTTGGGTGGATGTGGTTTGAGGTCATTCTAGCTGTAACTGTTAGCAATATAATGTTCAGCCAGCATCAATCCCGTGGTCAGAGGCTGACACTGATGATGAACTAGAGGACATATATACAAGTTATTAGAAACATCTTATAACTTATATATCTTATATCACCTTAGTGTCATTGTTGTGCTGAGATCCTACTGTGGTCCATTTCTACATTTGATTTTGTTCAGGTGGGGAAGGTGAAGCTGAGCTGATCAACATTAATGGTCTATACTTTACAACATAGCCTATGAATGTACAAACAGAATACAGTATGTTCAGGCTGGGTGAAAATGAACTAGGCATTATTTAATTAATGGCTATAGAACTCCTAGTATCACTGGATACCTCATGGTGCATGCGTGGTTAGACCAGCATTTTCCAGAATGTTGCTTGGGATGATGCGGACCTCTTGAATGGCCTCCAAGAAGCCCAGATCTCATTCACTCTTTTTTTCATGTGGGGCTACGCAAAGGAGGAGGTGTACACCAAAACGTCTCGCACGCTGGAGGACTTCAGGAGGTTCTCCGTAATATCTCAAACGACTTCCTTCAGAAGATTGTGGATTCCATCACTGGCTGTTTAAGGAAACTGGCTGATGACACTGATGGCAAACTTAAAGATTTGATTTAATTTTCGTTTCAAAATTAAATATGAACTTTATTACAAATGTTTAATCCCTAGTTACTGTTCACCCACCCTGTATATCCAAACACACATCCAATTTTTCATGTGTAATTACTATAAAATATACAATCCATTATTTATTATTCATAATTTTAATTGAATATGTAAGTCAGCAGCACAGTGGCTTAGTGGTTAGCCCTGTCACCTCATACCTCCAGGGTTGGGGGTTTGAATAT
Organism: Clarias magur; assembly: GCA_013621035.1. Classification (NCBI taxonomy): domain Eukaryota; kingdom Metazoa; phylum Chordata; class Actinopteri; order Siluriformes; family Clariidae; genus Clarias; species Clarias magur. Next base: position 970,408 of record QNUK01000141.1, on the reverse strand, counting down.
TGACTCTAATCTGTGTATGCATGTACGTATGTGGGGTTGGGGGGTGTTGTCCCTGTTCTTGGTGTTGGTTTCCTCCAGGTTCTCAATCCAAAGACGTGTCGTAAGCTAACTGTCCAAAGTGGTGAGTGTGCTCCCAAGACCCTACACAGGATGGATGGAACATGTTTACATTTTTAATGACAGAGTGATACCTGACATCATGTGGCCTGACATCAATTAGGGTTATTATAACCACATGAAGTTGATCCTTTTCAATTCAGACCACATGCTAAAGTGGTTCATTCCTATTATATTCAAATGACTTGCCCTCCATTTATATTTACATTTTTTTAAACATCCGGGAGACCGGTCCTTTCCTGTTCTCACTTACATTATAAAGGCTCTATCTTTCTCTCTTGTGAAGTCCATAAGACATAAGGTGACCATTTGTGACATTGCAGAGGAACATGAATTTTTTATATATAAATATGTGGTGCATAAAAGCCCTTATGACCAAGCGGTTACTACGGAAACGGTGTATAGTGTATTAGAAAGTGCCTGCATTACAATCAAAAGGCGCTGTTATGGAAAATTAAATCAATACTTTTTTTATCAAAATTCAGCACTGCTGTTGTGCAATAGCAAATGAACAGACTTTTTTACATTTGTAAAAGAAATGATTGAAATTAAAATGCACAATGCCACGAACAGCTCTTCATCTCATGTTCTGTCTTAATTTTACGCTCCTCGTGAACACCCCAGACACGCTTCTTCGCGGGATTTTCCAGTCAGATGTATTCCTCTCGATAGGACAGCACTGTGTCTCTGGCTACAACATGATGAACACCATATGGCACAGACCACTCGTGTCCGTCACTCATGCTCATTGTAGCGTGGGGCTCGTCTTCACACCCCAACACCAATATTTCCCTCACACACTGCTGCTACATATGCCCATCTTTTTGCAAGATCAGGGCTAAGTGATCATGGATCATTTTGTCAGTATTTCACAGGTTGCATGCTTGCATTGTATTGCATCTGTAAGGAGTTAGATGATTGCCGTATTACTGTACTGATCTGAAATCAGCCAAATCAAAAGAAAAGTTGAAGTAAAATTGAGCTGTTATACCTCAGAGGGAGTATTCTTCCACACGCTAGCAATCAATCTACTGTCAATCTACAACATGTATATGGCATAACGGACACCAAACTCTGCTCATCTTAGAAACATTACATAGCTTAAACAGCTCCTGGGTTTCGGGGGTTGGGGTTTAATGAAAGTTTCAAGTATGAGAAGGAGGGGGAAGCGGGAAATTTTGTAAGACAGGGCGAGAAATCAAGAAAACCAGAGCGGGTGGTCAGAGACAGGTCATCTGTCGACAGCTTGGCTACCTCCCTGTGATCTCCGGTGGCAGCTGCTCAGCCAAATGAGATTGTCCTGCAGATTACAGGGTGTGTGTCGGGGGCAGGAGAGATTGGGATGAGCAGGAAAAATAATGCATAGTATTATGGTAATGCTCATAGACGGCTTGCTAGAACATGGCTTGTAGGCATACACTCTGTTCTCTACATCTGCCTCCACTCTGTTGAAATATTCATCATCAGACTCGAGCTATTCGGCTGAAACCCAGACAGGCTCCTGCTTTTTTGACTGCCAGTGTGAAGAAGCCGTTTTTTTTTTTTTTTAAGGTTTTGCAGTTGACAGACAGGGGGAAAAAATGGGATATGGAGAGGCAAAATAGCAATCAGCAATGGCTGTGATTACAGATAATAGCTACAGGAGACTTTGTACAATTAAGAAATTACAGTAATGGAGGAAATTTAGACAGCGGGTGAAAAAAAAAAAACACTCCAGAAGTGACAGCTCGTCTCCTGCCTTCACATGCGTTTTATAATTTTTTTTTATTATTATTAAATGTATAATCATGCATTATCATTTCACTGGTCTGATGGAGAATCCATCCAGTGTACAGAAATGGGAATTTGAATAATTATTGAGCAAAAGTCCCCTTGCTTAAGAAATCATGCGGAAAGTCTCAGGAACGTAGTCCTTATTTATGGTACCTATTAAAATCATATTTACATTGATGTCAGCCTTGCTACCCATGATAGCACATTCCCACTCCAAATAATCAAATAAGTAAGTAATTCCAGTGCTAATTTTGAGTGTCCAGGCCGTTAACCTCGTTGTTGGAAAGGATGTTCGGATCCGTTTGAAGTGCATCGGGATGGATATGAGAAAAATTATGATGTTTATGATTTTTAATGATCCAATTATACAGACAGCGTTTGTGCTGCATAGCAATGTTGCACCACCAGCAGTTTCCTAGCAACCAGTGTGATGGTAAAGTATTTTCTCCCAGAGACGTGCCAGAGCTGAGATACTCGGAGTTGAGGGGGGAGCTCGTCTATAAAACACTGAATGGAAAGCTTTTTTGTGCTACGTACCTTGCGTTTGTATTTGAGCGTTTTTTGTGTGTGTGTTTGTGTGTGGGTTTGGTAATATGCATGCCCGTGTGTAAATGCATACATTTGTATATGTTGAATATTTGTACATGACAAGAGCAACATGCCCGCTTATGATTTAAAAGGATGTTGGATTGATGGGCTGTCATCATGCAGCATGCATCCATGTATTAAGCTGATAAAGTGTAAATGTCATGAGGAACAGAGAGATGGAGTGACTTGATCACTGCTGTAATCGGAATGGTATTATGTCTAAACTCATCTGCCCTTTAGGCTTGTCTTAATGCAACAAAAAAAAAACACACACACATACCCATCTAATTCTACTGCGTTTTATATTTTTCCTCCCTCATGCTCACCCATCCAATCATATAGCTTCTATTTCAATCGTAGTTTACATCACTGATGGTGTTATACTGGGAGCTTTGACAGTTTACAAGTCAAACCGGGACTTAAGCGGGGACTATTAGCGGAAAAAACAATCGTTATTTCTCTATATAATCCACTGCTACACTAATGTACTTATCCTAGTATTTCATATATACCGTACTGTATATATGGTATACTGTATATTGGATAAATTCAGGGTAGAAGTTTTCTCAGTACATTGGAATCATGAATGGAATGCCTACTACTGTACATATCTGGCCTCCCACATATCGAGCCACTCTTTTAATGGCTCACATGTGGAAATGGCTTGGAGCGAGGTCAGGATTGTATGGGAGATGTGACAGTAACCCCTAGTCAAGTTCCTGTGATGCACAAGTGATGTTTGTGAATAATTTTGTGCGCAGTTCCCACGGACATATGCGTCTCTTCTGCAAGCTGGCGACAAGTTATCTGTCAGTTTTTCCAGGATCTGGACGCGGATTTCCACTCGCTCGATGTTCATAGGAACAAATGCAGTTAGCAACCCACCAACCCACCAAGCAAGGCTGGGCCGGGATCATCATTCATGGATTTACAGCCTTCTTTAAAACATCTTCACCATGCAAATGTTTTATTGAGGCTATTAAGTCTCATTACAATATTCATGGTGTCTGGAAACACCTAGAGCGCATAAAATTCCTCACCTGTAAAGAGATTTTGCTTCAGCAGATGTAAGTCTTGCAGATGGCCTGCCGTCCAAATCCCATTACTGTGAGCACTTAAAGACAGCCCTGTCTGGCAGAACTGTACAAACAAACAGCTATTCGAAAGCTTGTGTTCTAGTTTCTGGTAATAACCATCCCACACATACACTTAACCTTCCACCATTAACAGACTGGGAAAAAAAAACATGCTCATTTTACCAAAACATTCCGTTCATTCAGAACAAAATCAATAATGAAGTATTGATAGACCATGCCATGACTTCTACTGATTAGCGAACAGTACATTTGCTAGTCTATAACGTCAGACTTTTGGAGGCCACATGCACCCGAAGGCAGGTATTGAGACGCGCCCTTAGGTCAGGCTATTACTAAATATCAATAAAAGAAATTGTCCGTGACGTAAATATCATGATGGTATAATCGTTCCCCATGTTGTATTGTGCTGCTGTGATGCACATCATTGCATGGCTGAAGTTCTCCTTGAATCTTGAACCGTTCTCTTAAAGGAGCAAATAGGGGTTTGAATGTAAATGAAAATGAGGACAAATCCATAAATCCATATAGCTTTTTTTTTCTCATCAGATGTCCAAGGTGTAAAAAAAAAAAAAAAAAAACTGAAACATTAAGACTATAGGACATATTGGTGAGAAAAATGAACAAAATGCTTCAATTTAACAGCATGATTCTGTGAAGTGATGCGTGCTGAAGACCATGCCTAGGAAGATTGTAATTAGTGCGCTACCTCCGATTTTGATCTGCCTCTGCTGCTTAATTTCCGATTCTTTTCTAATTACTCGGCACACATAAATAAATAAATCTTTATTCACACTTATTACATGTCTTTTGCGTTCTGTTCCAGGCATGGTCTTTTTATCTTTTGTTATCTACCCTGCCCCTCCCTACATCTTTTCATAGTCAGACAGACAAGATACCAATCCACCCTGTTGATCATTATAAAATGCCAGGTGGGATTTATCATCAGCTGTAGCTTCCCCCCTTTCCTGACAGAAAAGTATTGATTTTTGCCACCCTGTTTAAATAATGATAAAGGTCGAGGCAGACTGAAGAAAAGGGTCAGGTTTTGCTGTGTTTGAAAGAGAATCTGCAGAACATTTGAAAGAAGGCTTTTGTTTAACAAAGGTTCTACATTGTTTAGTTGTTCGTTATTTAAATAAAAATGGGATTGTACACCTAATACAGTTTAAACACAAATTAAGCCAGCAACATAACTTAGAAATTACTAAATTAAGAGTTTTCTAATGCACAGAATAGAGGAAAAATAGCATTTTATTTTGAAAATTTGCATAACAGAGAAAATTATGCCCTATGTGTCATTTATTGACTTTCTTTTACTTGTTTTGTCCTGTGCATTCATTCTTTGTTCATTCATCTTACACTTTATATAGCCTGATTGAGATACCAGTCCATCGCAGGACATCATGTGCACATATTCACACACTCTGTCACACATTGGGCCAGTTAAGAGTGAGCAGTCCATCTACTGGCATGAAGAAATCGGAGAATCAGGAGGAAACCCACATGGACAAAGGGAGAACACAGAAACTGTATATAGATGTTAAAACCAACTACAAAGCTGAAAAGCATCAATGCTACCTGCTGCACCACTGGCCCGTCCTTGTCTCATACATACTACTCTCATGGGTGCAGGAAATTGTAGCTGTTTCATTTGTGTAGTTACAGTACTAGTACCTTATCTTATTCAGGCACCCCTTAAACTCTATTTAGACAAGTTTTTATTTAGTGTTTTCCCCTTCTAATAACGTCTATGAGTGTGGGATGGTAAAGGGTGGTTGCGATAACGATATATTTAAAAATCTGGGTATTATATTCTGTTCTTAAACGGTCATTGTTAACTGATTGCTGTATGATGTCTGGCTCCACTCTGACTGTTAGGAGATGATACAATACTGTTGATCTCAACCTTTTGCTACCTACTAGGACACACACTCACACATCCACTCATACACTACAGGCCATTTGGAAACAATAAACAGTGCATTTCTTTGGACTATAAAAGGAGCCCGGAGTACCTTGAGTAAACTCACCACGAGGAGAACATGCAAACTCTACACACAAAAAACAGAGGTGAGATTCAAACCCCCAACCCTGGAGGTGTGAGGCTGCAGTGCTAACCAGTCAGCCACCATGCGGTTGGGTTTCATATATTATATAAACTTTCAAATAAATTTTGTAGAATGGCTCGGCATTCTAGGTCCTCCTAACTATTAACTATATTATTATGTGTGTTGGGTAAAATATATAAAGATCATAGACACCGATCAGCCATAACATTAAAAAGCTTAACATTAACAACCACTTTTGGGTTCCCCTTGTGCCACCAGGTTGCCCTAGCTCATCTGAGCCTGGCTCTGCTGGTCCTCTGGGGGTGTGCTGTGGTGTCTGACACCCGGATGTTGGCAGTGGATTCTTTGGGTGCAGGGTGAAGTCTCCTTGGATCTGACTTCTTTGTCTAGCACATCCCCTTGGTGCTTGATCAAATTGGGATCTGGGGAATTTGGGGTCTGGCCAACAGCCCAACAGCCATGGCTCTTTGCCTGCTGGGTGTTATGGTGCCTTTCCCATGGCCAGCATTGACTTTTTCTAGGATCTGTAATGTATTGGTGCTGCAATGGCTTTTCTGTTGGACCAGATGGGCTGGCTTTTGGTGCCCGTGGGCATGCGCGAGCCTTGAGTGTCCATGATCCTGTGACCAGTTTGCTGGTGTATAATTGGTGATCAATGTTGCTCACTGGCGGTGTTAATGTTATAGCTGATCGGTGTACACACAACATAATCTCCATCAGTCTGGGACTATAATTGGTAGTATCCTAAAGCTGTTTCAAATTCATCTTGAATGTCTTAAAACAAAGTGTTTTCCAAACAACTTTATAGAAGATTTTATGGTTCATTAAAACTTAAGGGTTACATTGATAGAAACACACTAATAATGATTTAACTTTCTAAAGATACCAAGCAGTGCCTTTGATTATGCTGGCCTGTATTTGCTCTGGAGGACTGTGTATGATCGTAAACTAGTGAGCAGAGGCATTTCATCTACCAGACACTGTCATTACTAAAGGTGCACGCAGTGAGCAGTAATTTACCAAATGTACATCGGTTAAATGGGGCAGTGTGTGCAATTTTAAATTGCAAATCCGATTCTTTATAAGCAATGCCATCAGGGAGATAAGCACAAGTAAAATTCACCAAAGACTACAGCTTTAAAGAAGTTCAGTGTCCTGCAGAGTCTTATATTAAAAGCATCATGCAAATGAAATCGTCCCAGAGTTAAAGCGCCAAAGGCAAGCTTCATAATCCAATTATTCAGTGTCTGGTCTGCGATTTCTTTTTTTAAGGAGGGGCACTGCACTTAAAAGAAATCTATCTGAAATCTATGGAATCTTTTCTTTTTTATACTAAGAGAAAATATGCATTATTTATGGTAGTGTGTGTGTGTGTGTGTGTGTGAAGCTTACAATAAGCCTTCAATAAAACAAAGGCAGTTTATTGTAAATGGCGGAGCCCACTTTATGTAACGAATATGGGACGATGGAGATGGAATACCTTCATCATCATCATCAGGAAATCACTTCACAATTGTCAGGGTTTCAGGCTTGTCCAGGGAACACTGGTTGGGGGGCTTGTACAGTATATACTCTGGATGGGATGCCAGTAAGAACATCATGTCCCCATAAAATGGGAATAAATACAGTGGCCTCTACGGTCCCTAGTTGCACTAAAGCAGTTTCTAGATGGATGAATGGAATGTTCCAACTGGCATGTTCTTTGGATTATGAGTGACAAGCCTGGAGTGGTGAGACAGACCGACCATGCCGCTGCGTTTGGACCTTATTGCTGATCATTTCTAAAATAAAGGATGAATCATGCGGTGTTTCTTAAAGGTGTGAAAGTGTGCTGCTAGACGGTTCTTGACTGAATCCCAAAAAGATTGTGGAGTGATTTCAGTCGGATCCAGTGTGGCGCACGCTACGTCTGTTGCGTGTGTGTGCGCGTGTTCGTATGAGCACGTGCTGTCACTTCAGTGCTGGACAGCGCCGCGGTGAGTGGGCGGGGCAACTCGGGCACTGCGGCCGCTGCTGTGGATCAAGGGGTCCTGCGCCGTTTTATTATTTTTTTCCTTCTTCTTCTTTCTTTTCACTCTCAGGCTGCGGTTAGTCTGCGCCATCCCATTACAATTCGTAATAGATCAGCTGAAGAGATCACAGGCGAGAGCTATAGGAGCTGTAGGATTTGGCGCGTTAGCTCCGCCCCCTCCGCGCTCCAGAAGGTGGAAAATCCCGTCTTAACTCAAATCCCCATTTCCGCCTCCAGTGCCCTTCATTCACACCGTCTCGTGCTGTTTCTTCCAGCAGTTTTTTTTTTTCATACAAAAAAAATATATATATTCAAGTCAAGATCCTCCGCTTGGTTTAAACACTTGGTTCTTTACTCGGCGATGCTTTGCTGATCTCAGCGCACGTCTGATCCAGTGGATGCTCCCCGAGGCAGGACGCGACCGCAGCCCCAGCCGGTACCAGCTGATCTAACTCCGAGACAGATGCAGTAGACATGAGACGCAGCGCGATGGAGCCGCTGATCGCATGCTGATGTTTGCGTCCACGATGGATTCTTGTATGTCCGCCTTAAGCTTCCGATTTCACGGCATCATAAATGGAGGAGGAGAGTGACAACCGCAAGATCAACAACAGCTTCCTTCGGGATCACAACTATGCAACAGAAGGTGAGTGGAAAGTAACCCGAATGTGTGATGCCGTGAGCTACATGGATGAGGCGCGGATCACTGTAGGTAGGCTGGACTGGAGGATACATGTTGCGTACACACACGCACACACACACACACACGACCCCGCCTTACAGGTTCGTACACGTTTCTCTAATATGGTGAGAAATCTGGACTCAAATATCTCGGGATAAATCAGCACGGATTGTGCAGAGCTCTACCCGGGATTAAAGAGCACTAGAGAGGGTATCATGTGCCGCCTTTATTTTTTTTTCACATTCCGATCTCGGGTGTCACTATGGCACCATCCAGCATTCGCAGAGTGACTCAGATGTTGCATTGCAGAGATTTAGAGGCCGTGTTTGCGTCGACACTCAGACACTCTGGAATGAAACGAATGATACTAGTCGTACTAGATCAACTCTCTGATAATCTATAAATATCCTAGATGCAATGATGATGATGAGGGTGGTTGTGGTTGATGGTCAATTGAATGACATATTAATCAGGCATCATAATGAAAATCAGGTAACTGTTTTTTTAGCCAGAAGAATTTTTTTTCTGAGAGTATGATCTGAAAGGCAAACAGCCCTGTCTAGAAGAACCTGGATGTTGCCGACTAACAGGGCTCAGAAACTGATGTGCTGCCTGCATTAGAAGTAAACCATCATCATCATCATCATCATCATCGTATTCATCCAGGTCACGGTGTGAGGTGGGGACACACCCTGAACGAGACGACGTCGCAGGTCACCATATACACACACATTCACCCACTCGTTTCCACCAAGGAACAATTTATCATAGGCTGATCCACCTTTCAGGGTGGAGTACACACGGAGGAAGTCGACTGGACACTGGGAGAACATGCACAGAAACTCAGACACAGACAGTAACCTGAGGTCGTATTTAAATCAGAGATTTATTTATTTATTTTCTATTTTATTATTTATTGTTTTTTATTGCATTCTCTTAAATTGGCGGTAGGTTCAAGAGAGGATGCAGTCCAGTGTAATTCCATGCTTGCGTCCTCTTAAAATGCACAGAGGTCACATGGGGCTTCAAAGAAGGCACCTTTCTGGTCATTGATTAAGATCCGTGTGAGCTTCTGTAAAACTGAGCCAGTGGAAAGATGCAATCAGCAGCCTGCAAACACAGACGCTCACCATTTATGACCCCTCTGAGGGCCCCAGGCCAGTCTGTAAATCAAACTTGTAACTCTTAGTCTCACAAATACATGCACAGCATGAGCAGCCTGTACCCCACTGGCTGTAAATGCCCTGTACTGTCTGTCTGAGGCATGTGCATGCTGGTACTCTGTGAGTTTGTAGTCGAATTGAACACTGAATGCCCATTAGTGGTTGGCTGCAGTAAGTGGAGTATTAGATAAAGGCAGTAGCTTCTTCTAGAAATCCACACTATAGTTTTCTATTCAGGGTCAATCTAGAGGCTCGGAATTCTTCTGAGTAGATGATATATAAGGTCCAGATCGCAACCCTAACGGTTAAATTGAATCTTGCATGCCAGCCTCATTAATCCCCCCTCCCCCTTATTCCCTGTAATCAGACATAAAGATTTTTCCATTTCCAATTATAAAGGCACAGACTTTATAATTGTCAGCTGTAGTGTAAATCCACCTCCTATTGCATTTAGGGACTTATTACATGTAGTACCCACATTATTATAGACTAAGATTGGCCATGTCTATGTTCTCGTCATCCCCCACCTCTAATATCTGCCCTATATGCAGTAATTTACTGACTGGGCAACAAACGTGATAATGGTATCTCCCCAGTGTGGACATCCTCAGGCTGTGGATGCCTCATATTATAATGACGTGGGCACTTTGACACGTCACATTTTCTGCTATAGAAATAAACACAGAGGCCTGACTGGACTTTTAGGTGGGTGCCCTGGATTAAAGTGATGGAGGAATTCTCCAGCGAGATCGCACATAGCTGAGCAGATAGCGGTGTAATGCACTGGAGGTTTGGCTGTACACACAGATAATTGCTTGTATTCCTTTCGAAAATTGCAGAATATGATCATACTGATTTAACTGACCTTTCTATGCACAATCAGTGCAAGTGACCCGATGACCCGATAGGATGACCTTGCAGAATACACCCCAATGCGGTGTCTAATTTATTAAAGTGCCACAGTCCAGGTAATTCAATTTCACAAGGTAACTTTGTAACCCCGCTAGTGGTTTCTAAAGTCCCAGACCTAATAAAGTACTGACAGGCATCCCATAGGGTACAGAGGATAAGAATGAGGTATGCAAATGTGCCTGAAATTACCAGTATGCCCTCTATTAGTGTTTCCCTTTTGTATTAAACAGTATAGAATAAAATCAAATTAGCACGTGATCATGGTGGGGGGCTTAAAGACATTTTTCACATATTGCCGAAGTGTTAATATTTAATGAATGACCTCTTAAAGCTGTGTTGATCTGAAGTAAATTAGTTCAAATATTTGCTTTTGTACTAGAGGCTGGGGTATTCATTCATTCTTAATGATAGTCATGGGAGTCATAGGCGCTTTTTTCGTGTAACATAGGTATAAAGAAGCAGTATTGCCACTTTGGTAGTAGGATAAATATATTATATATTATTTTTTGAAATATAAAAAACTTATACAGCACTGCTATTTTGAATGAACCGTTTATATGGATTTTAAATTTGTCTAGCATATGTGCAAGTATAGCTCATTAGGCTACCTAATTGAATCGGTATGGTGGAACCAATCGAGTTAACGATTCTACAAAGATGCAGCATGCTTTCCATATTTTCATATTTTCTTTCTTTGCATTTGTCTCTTTTGCACTTGACCATTCTCTATATATGTTGTATTATTGCGCTATTTTTCCAAAGAAAACATTGATTGCAGGCCTCATGAAACCTCTAGGTTAGAATAAAGTATAGTTTTTGGGGACATCTGTTTCCATCTGTGTATTTCAATTAAGTTGAAGCACACATTGAGGAAAAAAAATAGAACAAACAAATTTCAGGGTCAAACGATAGATTTTGAAATGGTTCGATTCCCACGCTTAATGGGTCCTTCAGTAATGGAGTCAACGTGACATTTGAATTGATACAAATTCCCATATCTCTTATTCTCCAGCGTGCACGCTCAAAGCGCAGAGACAACAGTACAGACTCAATGCTCTTCATTAGCATAAGCGAGATGCCGTCGGGATGACGTTCGGCTAATAGCGGCAGGATTGATGTGATGGTGCTGTTAAGGAGGCCCAGCCTTCATCTTCATTTCTGCATGGTGGGCTTAATTGCCCAAAACGTACATGCTTACATATTTCGTCATGCCAGCGTTTGTGCTAAACAACCTGCTTTCTGATTAAGAACATGCTGGAAAAAGGATTTGCAGCTGTATGGCTAATGCAATCATGAGGTGCCTCACAGACATAGCATCTGTAGCATGCATGGCTTGACAGTGATGGATTTGCGGTGTGGTATTGTGGACTGTTCAAAGGGTTCAGGGACCGGGGAAACGATAAGAGCAAAGGCTCATAATGCTTTTATACTTAAAGAGATTATACGTTTAATTAAAAACTGTTATACTAATAGGTCAGTGATTAAAGGTCAGTCATAGAAGGGGCTTGGTATTGTTTAACATCAGTAATAACGCTAACAAAACTACACTATTTATCATTATTTGGCACTAGCAATGCTTCTAGTACATAGTTGATTAAGGGAGAACCATTGATTACTTTCCAAATGGCTGAACACACATCTATTAATATACAGTTTGTGGATGAAAAAATGCAATTATTTTTCTCCATTTTATTTAATCAGTGTAATTCAGTTTCTTTCTCCCATAATTTAATAAGGCACAGGTATTGACAGAGCGCGTATAAGATCTTCTTTGCTGATCAGCGTATATCTGAAAATTTGGTCTCGAAAGGAAAAGCCCAGTTCATAAATTCACACTTTTTAATTAGCTAGAGTGTCTGAGCTGGAGTGTAACACAGCACTCGTAAACCAGCAATTCTTACCCCCAGTTTCATTCAATTGTATGTCGACAAGGCTTAAATAATGAGCTGATGAAATATTTATTAGCATGCCTTACTGTTGTTGCTAGATATATTATTAGACCCGTTTGAAGGATTTGTTTTAGTCTACTGCTTTGAAATAGAATACATTACCATTAACGTATGATTAAAAGAGATGGATTACATTTTAAACAAGGCCAAACAGCACCGATATTCATGTAGATTAATATGCTCGATTTATTTATTTTCATCTTCCTTTGCATGTTAATCTCTCTCTCTTTTTTTTCTTTCTTCCACTTGGTCTAAGATGGAGTGTTCTCAGTGAAGCAGCGCTGGTAAAAATAGCAGCGCGGTCCCTGAGCGCTCAGAACACAGCCTAGACATGCAGACATGTATAGTTTCGATGGGGGCTGATGCTCATACACCCACCCTGCCCGCACAATTTACACCCAGTCTCTCGCTAACGGTTAATGCCTCACGCTGTACCGAACGAGTCAGTGTTATTATTGCTACTACTGCAATGAGTGAGTTTGGGTGGCTTTTGGTGGGGAGGGGGGGAAGGGGGGGGGGAGAAGTGCAGCAAACAAGACTGCCAACACAAATCTCCCCAGGCTACAGTTTAAGATTTCGGTCGTAAAAAGAAATATCTCTCGAACCCAACGGGGCCACATTGATTATTCAGGAGAAAACTGAGGCGAAAATATTGTGGGTCAGAGAGAAAGAGAGAGAGAGTGCGTGGGTGGGTGTGTGTGGGGGTTCTTGGACACATTATCCACTGCTGGGTGCACAAAATTTTTACTGTGGGATATACCCCATATGGGAGCAATAATGAGAGAGAAAAAAATAAAAGGTCTTATCTTGCCTCACCATTACGTCTGAAAAGCCGAACCCTTATAAATGAACTGAACAGAAGCATTGTACAAAGACAGACACCCTCTCTCATACACACAAACATATACATACACCTTTTGGTTGTATGATTAACAGTACACTCATTTACTGAGCTTCTCCGCTTTCTCTCTTTGTATTCAATGTATATTTTACACACTTCATTGTGTTTCGCACATCTGTGGGAAAATTAGATATTTGTTAATGATGTGTGAAAAGGCAGCCAATGCAAGCTTTCAGACAACGCCCTCCCTACAGTATATCCCCACACACCCTGACACACTCCTTGTTCCATTCTACATTTTTTTTTTCCCTCCATGAAACGAGGTTAATTGGCTTTTACTCTCCTCTCTACACAGCAACACAGTACTCAGTATTGTCGAGACAGAGGCCCCCACGTCTAGGAAGCGCAATAGCAAGCCAGCAGCCATGGCGTTCGGGATCAGCAGGTGGTAGAGATGATTACCCCAGTGTGCACTGTTCTCAGATCACGGCTCGCGTCTGCCGAAATGAGTCCAGACTCGCTGTGTTTGCTGGCCCACCAGCTGCCCTTTCTATCTCTCCGCTTTTGAAATAGCCAGACATCGACTCGCGGAGACGTCTGCCGATTGGGGAGTCAGTCGATATGCCTGATACATACAAAGCACGAGCGACTAGTAGCACAGCAGTCCAGTGGCTTTAACACGTGTTTGTTGTAGGGTGAATTAAGAGGAAGAGATTGATTGGTTGATTTGGAGTCATTTTCCAGTGTGAAAACCTCACAGGAGGACGTGATTGTGCTTGAATGATCAGAATAAAATTCCACTGAGCTTCTCTTTCCAGCAACAGATCTGTTGCTTTATGGAACAGAAAGCAAATATTATAAGGGTTTTGGGCACCAAGTCTAATGTATATATTAGATATCTATATAATCCTACATATAATATATAATATATAAATATATAATCCTACATTTTGTCATTATTTTCATTTCGAAATAATGTCTATTGTAATTTGTAACTGTGCTGTGTTATAATAATTTATTATAATGATAACGATTATTCTCCAGGGGAAGGTTCATTACCATAAAAAGGGGTTTTCCTTATTTTAGAAACCTTAAAGTGAATAACTTAAAAGCTATTGAATATAAATAAAATGTTAACAGTAATAAATAAAAATATCTAATGGACCTGATCATCGCATGCATTAGTTCATATCATTATTAATTTTTATTAACATAAGGTAAAGGTCACCTTTGTTAGGTAGTTTGAAACTAAGTACAACATAGTTTTTACAGTATGGAATTTATTGTTGATAAAGGTTTTATTGCTCAATCTAAACATCTCAGAGTTTAACAGCTATAATCAACGAGTCAGGTTTAACTAACTAAAACAGTAAGTTATATCCCAATTCCAATTGTACAAGCCTGTCTCTGATCTAATGGTAGTATATATTTTTGTTTTTAGTGAGTGTGAGTGTGTGATAGCGTAATCCTGATAAAAAATAATAATGATATAAACTAACGGTGGTATAGTGGTTTGCACTGGGGTTTCCTCCGGGTACTCCGATTTCCTTCCACTGTCCCAAGAAATGCAGATTAGGTTAATTTGGCTTCCCAGATTGTCTGTAGTGTCTGTGTGTGTGTGTGTGTGTGTGTGTGTGTGTGTATGTATGAGTGTGCCCTGCGATGGAATGGTACCCTGTCCATGGTGTACCCTGCCTCATTGCCCAAAGTCTCCTGTGAGGCTCTAGGCTCCAGTGACCCTGTACAGGGTAAGCAGTATAGAATATGAATGAAAAAACTATTGCATGAGCTGATAAACTCACTAAAAGAAGAAAATATAATAGTTTGACACAGAAAGCCTCCCCTCCAGCTTCTGATTGGCTGGTATTGTCCTTCCTCTAGCCTGTGATTGGCTGGAATGGAGCGGAGTGGAATTACAGTTTGAGTAAGGAGAACTCCAATTTGTGTGAGAGTCTGTCAGCACAACTGAGTGAAAATAAAATATAAGCATAAAATATACCGGCACACAAATAATGGCACGCTACTCCAAGTCCACCAAGTAAAATTACTAGTCTATTTACTTTCTAGTCAGTAATTCTGCATCCATGTTATACGTCACGCGAATGGCAGCAGGAGATTATTTTATTTAATTCTTTAATCATGCAGCCATAGTGCTGAGTGAGGTCGAACAAATTGGTATTGCTTTAATGTACTCCAGGGTCGAACAAATTACTGTAAAATAACAGTTTTGCATGTTTGCCTTATGAAATATGCAGTTTTTCAGGCTTTTTTTTTACCTAAAAGTGAAACATTACAGAGTGAAATGTTATTTAAATACATTAGTTAGCATTCACAATGTAAGGAGTATGGTTGGGTATCGTTTGGGGTTTTTTCGATACCGGTGCCAAATCGATACTTTTAAACCGGTACCGATGCCAAAATGGTGCCTGAACCAATACCGTGCAAAAGCCACAAAATGATGGTGGATGACTCAAGAATAAATTTTTATTGAACAAAAAATTAAATACTTAAAATTGAACAATATATAAAAAGTTTAAGTACTAGCTGGAAAGCCATAATTATAAACAGAATCCATGTTACATTAGTATTTTACAAATCGTTTGACCATTTGTTAGCATAAATGCAAGGTTTGCATTTTGTAATTAACATTACATTAGCCTACTCCTAACCTGCGGAAAGGCTGCTGTCATCATCATAATCGGTGCACTCCTTTTTGCTACGGTTGGTATGACTGGGGCTGGGGTCATCCACAACAATAGTGCCAGCTGTTGTCTGCAAGCTGTCAAACACGGCGAATCCCTCTGCTTTTAAGTTCATTCCGTGTGCCCTCAAATGTTTCATTAGATTTGACATGTTTCCCTCTTTACACGTAACTGCTGTAAAATATCTGCTGCACGTCGCGGTGTCGGAATCCTTTCTTGTGAAATACAGCCACACTTTCGATTAGTTTTAGACATTTTAACGAAAGTTGGTTAATTTAGCAAGTTAAGATAGTGGTAGACCACCTGCTGCCGTCAGAGCAAGTGTAACGTTAGTGGCGGCATTCACTCGCATCTCGGATGGTCTCATTTCCTCATGATTTGTGCTTTTAATTTTTTTTATCTAAGCTAATAAACTTTTAATCTACAAAAATAAAATGGACAGTAACATTACTGCAACATTACTGTTTTGGATTTGTATTATCAAAGCTTTCAGAAGTCCTCAAGATTTTTCTTTCTAATTAAGGAAATTATTTATTTTTCCGATCATTTCTGACACGCCATCAATGCAATATTTAAAATTTACTATATGAATGTAATGCTTATTACAACTGTGTCATCTTAGCCCCAGCGAACAAATATATTAATCGACAGTTCAGGCATTTAAGTGGCACCGAAATGAGGCACCGAAATTCGCGTTCTGTTTCGGTCCGGTACATACCGGTTATATAGGTACTATATAGGTATAGGCAACTATGCTTTTTACTAGATTTTAATTACGAGAAGCTTTAACAAGAGTTCTTAAAGTTTATAGCAAAAATCCAACTGCCTGGACAAAAACAAGTGGCAGTTTTAGAAAAGTGTCAAATTATTGGCCTGCTTCAAGCAATAAAAAAACATAAAAATGACTGGATTTGGGTTAAGAATCGTCCAAAGCATCATTAAAACATGTCATCGACATGTGCAAAACAAATTCAAAAGATGTGAAGTTGCATTGTTAAATAATCAACTGTAGAAATCATGTCCATGATTTCTACAGAAGAATATTGGAATTAAGATCATTTCCACAATGCAACAGGAGCTCATGGGGGGGCATAAGAAAACTACCTGTTAGTTAGGTTAACTGGAAAAAAGGGCTTCACATAAAGATTGTCCAGACTGACCCTGTTCCAGAGTGATGGGTAAGAAGGGAAACTCATGAATCGATGCCCCCATCATACATAGCGCTCAATGTACAAGCCTCTGGAGGCAGTGATATGATCTGCTCCTGCTTCAGTCGGTCAGCTCTAGGCTCGGCAACGTTATGTGGCAATGAAATGAAGTCAGCTGACTACCTGCGTGTACTGAATGGGCATTTTGTCACATCGGTGGAGTCCCAGGAATTATGAAAGAGTGCTTCTAAGAGCAGAAGAAACCATTTATGTGCCATAATCAAAGCTAAAGGCTGTCAAATAAAATATTACAGTGTGCGAATTTCTTTTTGGCCAGGCAGTGCACTTCCCTGGCATTATGGTATGGTATTCACATTTTATGTTCTCTGAGATTTTATTTGCAGATGTGCTAGAAGCTCAATTGTAAAACCCATAAGCTCTTGTTCATGCCAGGATCGTCCAGGAATGTAGCTCGCTGTGGCTATTAAGAACAAACGCACAGAAAAGTCTCATTTTCATCGTTTTTCCCTCCGTCTACTGTGTTCGTGACAATTTCTGCAGTTTCATCCCATTATACCGAGCAATTAGCTCGTGCCGTTTGGGCTCTCACCAGATCAGAACTACTGAACAGGAATACCGAACAGAGAAATGTGGGTGGATGTAGAACTAGTCAGAATGCAATCATCTCAATTTTCACTTACAAGCTGGCACTATGACAATCTGACAGCCGCCATTATAAAATCCTCGGTAGGTAGATTCACAGCACACCAAGCCTCGGTACAGTCGCGCCTGTGCCTGAAAGCTCCATGTTGGCGGGTGTGTCTCTCTGCGCATGTCCGTTTGCATGGAATCTTCTTTGCAGCCTGATCCTTGGGACATGCAGAGCTCAGCAGAAGAGTTTTAATCTCAGGAGCCCTAGCCAAGGTTTAATAATGTGCTCCGCCACCCACCATCCGTCCAGCTTCCATCTTAATACCTGCGATTCTGATTACACAACTAGCTTTAAACAGAAGGGGAAAAAAATAAACGCTATTTTTGCATTGGATGGCTATAGCGCTGGTGAATCATACATGCCTGAATGTGTGGAAGTGGTGTGTCTCGGTGGTGCTGTTGAGTATCTGTAGACACGTGGTGACCTACATACTGCAGTATAAGCTCCTCTCTCCTGTCACACTGCATGCGGTGCTAGGGATCCACATCGTCTTTGTTTTTCCTGAAGGTTGACAATGACCTTAAATATTCTAAATTCATTTAGAATACCATATCATATCCCTTTTTAATTTAGTCACTTCTCCAGTCGCTAGTCCTCATTGGCTTCCCCAGGTCTGGGTTCCCTTAGAGAGCTCAGTGATTTAATCATGTGCTTATTTTGTTGGCTCGAAGGTCAGTGTGTAAATACAGTAGAAGGGGAAGTAAATGGGGATTGGAGTCTGTTATGGTGCTTGGGGTGTAAGGATGTTCTTTCCCATTTCAGGCATTCTTTTTCTCCTTAGCCACCTCGGTAATTGGGTGGCACCTCCGACACATGTTCTGCACTCGGCAGAGATGCTGCGATAGGGCAGGTTGGCACGGTAACCTACTTTCCAGTGTGAGAGAGATGAGCAGCTGCTGTTCCTGTCAAGGATGCTACCAAGACAGTATGCTGTCATGTGACTTGAAAACCTTTAGCCTGGCTGCCTCGAGGTTTCATACACACAGTGCTGAGGTGCTGTACTATATCTCTTCAGAAAATGGGTCACCTGAGGACACATGTTCCTCAGTCATTAACCTGATAGGATCTGTAAGTCTAGCATGAGCAGATCCCTAGTGGCTGATTTGCACATGTCTACCTTAAGGGAGGAGAAGACGGAATACCGGAGACACAGCAAGCTCATCAGAGCTTTTAGTGATTATGCTAGTCAAATGTGTTGATAATGAGGCATAACCGTATATCTGATCCACGTCAAGGAAGGATGCAGCCTTTTCTTAGCATTCTGATGGTCCGAACACATTTAATGCAAAAAAAAACGCCCCTGGGCTATCTGATTTGCATAGTGGCTTCCAATTCTACAGACGGGTATGATGTCATCTCTACCGTGCTTTTCCTCTCCACTTCTATAAGAACATGCTGCCTGATGCACTGTCTCTTTGTTTCTTCGTCAGTCCCCTTCATCCCCCCAAAAAAATAAACAGGGTCAGATTTATATAAACGACAGGATCAAGTGGCTCATACATCTATGCTCGCTTGTGTGTAGGGGATTAAGGTTATGCTACCTATTTCGCCACTGGTTGGATGTGGGATTCACATCATGCCTGTTTATATCCCCAGACATTCACCCTCATGTCCGGGAAACAGCAGGGCCCCCCCCAGTGATAATCCTCTCAATCCCGCCACCATCACCACCTGCATTTACACTCTATTATACCCCTAAAGCTGGTATCAGGTCTGAGGGAGTGTGCTTAGCAAAATAAAACCTCTCACAAAGGGTGCTAAAAAACCTGGATGGTATATGCATACGGTTTGTGCAATTATTATAGCAGCTGAGTCAGATCGGCTGCAGCAACGTGGGAAAGGAATAAGTATCTTAGATTGGCAAATATCTGATCATTTGATAAGGGGTTATCCTTCCCAGGGGTGAGGGATATGACGAAAATATTGCATGACGATTCGTCAACAGGTTTCTACAATACACATATGATGATCTTTAGTTTACTCACAAAATGCCAGTAATTCAGTAATGTTGTATTATGAAACAAATCTGTTATAAATTAATTGAATTAACGTAATTTAAAATCTATTTCTAGTTTTATAATTTATTCAATTACTTTTTCGAAAATGTATATAAAATTATCACAATGTCAAGAAGATTTCAGAACAGTCTATTGTGACAATTTATGGCAATATCAATTTGAAGTCATTATATTGTCCAGAAGGGTGGGGGGTGTGGGGGGCGGGGGTGGGGGCGGTCTGGGCACGAGGCAGGGTACAATCTGGACTGGGTATCAGTCTATCACAGAGCACACATATCTGCATGTCGTTGGACTGTGGGAGAAAAACGGAGTACCCGGAGGGAAACCCACTAAGCACAGGGAAAAAATACGAACTCCACACACAATGCAGCAAATCAAACTCTCGACCCTGGAGGTGCTACACCACCATGCCATCCTGTGTAGTTTTTACATATTGATAATATGTTTTACTACAATAAATATTAAGCTTGTTAATGTACTTAGTTTAACAAGTTTAACCAAAAAATACTATTTTTTAACTTACAACTTGAAATTCTGCCCTTAATTGAAATATCTTGATACATAAATCATTTTTTTTTTCAGTGTAGTGGAAGGAATAATGAAAAGCCCTCATGGCTCTCATTGCTCTGGATGTTTTGACAGCACTCAAGCAACGAAATGCGCTGAAGTCACACATCGCGACGTAATACACCTCACCGAACCGTGATGGAAGTGGTTTCCATGACAACAGCTTCCTCTCATCCCCCCATTCACCGAGCTTTAAATCCACTGTGGGGGTGTGAGTAGGAAAGCTCCCTCTCTCTCACTCTCTCCTTCACTGTCTCAATGTTACATTTATGCTTCTCCATTTTTCATGAGCATACTACTAGAGACACATTTCCACAGGGTGAGATTATTATTCTGATTTTTTTTTATTTTTATGGTCTGTTCAGATTCGTAATATCTGACTCGAGGCAGCCTGTGGATGATGTCATTAGGACTCCTGGTGTTTTCTCTTTAAACACTTTTAAGGAAAATATAATGAAAAATCTGAAAGGTAGAACTGGGGTGTGTGCCTGCATAGCGCTGCTGATTTCATAATGCCAGTGAAAAGTTGAAAGTGTTTTATTAACTGTAATCAACGCTAAATAAACTGTTATTCCTTCTTTGTGTATTTTCTCAGTGTGTAATATGTGGTTAACAAAACCAACCCACTGAAAGAGCTCGGCCAAGTTAGCCTTCTCTGGGCCTTTAGCCGCGGCTACAGAATCAAACGGTGATCAAACCAGCGAACTCTAGATGATAGGGCGCGAGCACTTTACCACTGCGCCACTAAAGGAGTATTTCTTTGAAATTTCCTCACTGAACAAAACAGGAGGAAAATCCTGGAAAAGCAACACTGAATATATTGTCACTCCTTCTTAATTCCTGCTCTTAGCAAGTGCTTTGATTAAAAAAGGGGATTATGGTCTGGCGATTTCTGCCTTGTGCCAGGTGATTTGGAGGATTATGTTTCACATTTTCCAGGGTCAGAACGTCAGATCAACGGACAAGCCATTTTTAACCTATTCTTCGCAATATATGGGGCGCAAGGACAGTATTAAAAAAGATCACATATTTCAGATTATACGTTTATATTTGTTTAAATTTGCTTCCTTCTCCAGCCTGATTTGTAGACATCTTGAGTACACAGTATCATGTTTGGACTCCGTTAAACCCCTAAAGCTCTGAGCGTGCCTGCTTACCCCAATCACGAAAGGGCTCCGGCTCGAAGTGTGGCCTGCATCCTAATGCGGCACGTGATGAAGTGCTGGATTACTAAAGAACAATCTGACAAGTGTTTGAGGTGTAACATCTGCTTAATAACAATACTCCTCCACTAACACTTTCTCTTCATGCGGTGTAATCTGATTCGGCTTTAAAATGCTGCCAGTGGTTTTGCCGCTCTTCAGTCAGATTGAATGCGCTACAGCGTAATTCTATCTTTGTCTGCCTGCTAGACAGTGGGAGTGTGTTTGAACTCATTTCTCTCTCTCTCTCTCTCTTGCTCTCTCCGTCTGTGTCGCAGCTGACATCATCTCTACGGTTGAGTTCAACTCAACGGGGGAGCTCTTGGCCACTGGGGACAAGGGAGGACGTGTGGTGGTTTTCCAGAGGGAGCAGGAGGTAAATGCAAGAATGAACACTGATCACCTTGGAATTTCTTCTTCTTTCTTAAATGGCTATTATATCGTTTATTAATGTACACATTTGCCCATGCGTACATTATTATTATCAGGACTGAATCTAGTAATAAATAGTCAACACTACTTTCATGCAACAACAATTTGAAAATACACAAAAGTGAAGGTCAGTTTCGTGTTCACCTTAATGTCCTGCTACAGCAATTTCCACATCTATTGATTCTTTTGGCTGACAGGAAGCCACTCTAATTCGCCATGTATTCATTGACCATGAACACATTTATATGCCGCATTACCACTGCATTATGCTTAATTCAGTTTTCCAGCTACTCAATTAGACGTTCTGGTCCTACAACCAGTCAGTAGTCTAAACAGTCTACAATATAGCGCCAGCTTCAGCTGTACAGTAGATACTGCTCCGTAACCAGTCTGTGACAAATTGTGGTAATTGCTCTTTCCCAACCTCTCATCTAGAGTAAGAACCAACCGCAAAGAAGAGGAGAGTACAATGTTTACAGCACATTTCAGAGCCACGAGCCGGAGTTCGACTACCTAAAGAGTCTCGAGATCGAGGAGAAGATCAACAAAATAAGATGGCTGCCCCAACAGAATGCAGCTTACTTCCTTCTCTCCACCAACGGTAAGTGAGCAGGCGTTGGATACTGTAGGTCATGATGTATAATGACCTTAGAATGGCTTGTAAGCATTTAGAACACTACCTGACAATATTAAAAGAGCAAGTTGTATAATATATATAAAAATATCAAACTTCCAATTAGAAAAAAAAGAGTCAAAATTGTCAACTCTTATTTGTTGAGCCGAATTAAGTGATTCACTGGATAGAGCTGGAGTTCTTCTAAGTTAGGTCTAGAATATAAATACGGTTTGCAGTATGACACTAAATGGCCAAAATTTGACTTATATTCGGATTGCGACAAATTTGGAAGCACACATTTGCGTCAGATGTCTGGAAATAAGAGGCTTAAACAATGAGGTTCATGAAACATGTTTTGTCCAAAGAGTGAAAGAACTCCCGACCCATTCGCTGTCCTGAATTGGAATGCCGACTGGTCACCAGGTCTCCTTGCGATGACATCACTGCCTGAGCTTGTTACTCCACGAATAGGAAAATCCCAAAAATCTAGTGGATAGCCTTCCCAGAAGAGTTCAGGTTATTAGATTAAATCAGGAATGTGATGTTCAAAAAGCATATATGGTTGTTCAAGTATCAGTCAAGTGTCCACAAACTTTTGGCTATATAGTGTACAATAGAAAAGGACTGCACTAATTAATAATAACAATTATTATTAGGGTGGCACGGTAGTGTAGAGGTTAGCACTGCCACCTTGCACCTCTAGGGCCCGGGTTCGCGTCCCGGCCAGGTTCGATTCCCGTCTCTGTGTGCATGGAGTTTGCATGTTCTCCCTGTGCTTGGTGGGTTTCCTCCGGTTACACTGGTTTCCTCCCACAGTCCAAAGACATATAGGTTAGGATGTGTATGTGTGTGCCCTGCGATGGATTGGCACCCTGTCCAGGGTGTACCCCACCTGGACCTTGAAAGCGGTATAAATGATGAGTGAGTGAGTTATTATTAGGCTCGGTTCCCGTCTCTGTGTGTATGTTCTCCCTGTGCTTGGTGGGTTTCCTCCGGGTACTCTGGTTTCTTCCTACAGTCCAAAGATCACCAATTAGCCTCATCTGCATATCTTTGGTTTGTGGGAGGAAACCAGAGAAAATCCACCAAGCACAAGGAGAATGCAAACTCCATGCACACAGAGCCAACGAGGGAATCGAACCCTGGACAAGGCGACAATGCTAACCACTAACCCACCGTGCTGTGCCCTGTACACCACGACCCCAATCTAAAGTCACAGAACTGTATATTGATATATTGATATTATATCAATATAATTTGTATTAGTTTTTTTAGAATTATAATATGATTATTGGTCCGGTCTTATTAAAGAAATTAAGGTGAATTTGAAGTTCTTGCAGACGATATACCTTACATGCTGCATGAGCTGGAAAGCTGCCACTATTGTGCCAGATTGTGTGTTCTCTTGTTGCTCGTTCTCCACTCTCACTCTCTCACTCGCTCTCTCTTTCTCACCCTCAGACAAAACTGTGAAGCTGTGGAAGATCAGCGAGAGAGATAAAAGACCAGAGGGCTACAATCTGAAGGATGAAGATGGGAGGATCCGAGACCCTGCCACCATCACATCGCTACGGGTCAGCACGATACTAACGCTTCTCAAAGCATCACTACGGTGTTTAGTAAAACATTTAGCAATGCACATGATATTGAGGCATAAACATGTAGAGATGGATGATCAGACTGGTAAATCTACGTCATATCTCTGCAGTAGTTACGGAAGACTTTTCTGGGCATTTCAAATGCAAAATGTGAGCTTCTGCAATCCTGACATCACCACCCAATGATTAGACATACCGCTATACAGAGTCTTATAATATACAGCATCAGTGCTTTGTCTAATTTGGTGACTAACTCTTCCTTTGTCAGAAACTGAAAGCTAGCTTTATTCTTTTGAATTTATTCACAAAAACGATGACTGTGGCTTGAACTTGACAGACTGCTTTGTGAAATTCATTTCCGGACAAAACCGAAGGCAAAGCGTGGCAGCATGCTCGAAGCTTTATGGTGCATTTTGTAGTTAAAGCTACGTGTAGCAGTCAATTTTCCGTTCAATTCCCATGTGAAAATCACATTTTGTGTGCTTGGAGCCAGCACTGATAAATGATCTGTTATCATCAATAGACACTGTCTTTCTCCTAATCAAAGGCAGCTGGTGAGAGTGATGATTGTGTGCAATGAAGGAGACATGATCATTTCTCTCTCTCCCTCTCTCTCTCTCTCTCTCTCTCACTCTGTCTCTCTATTGTGCACTTTCACCCCTTATTCCAAATTGAATTCAGATACAAAAGAGGGCATGACTCAGAGTGTCCATTAATGTTTACTGCGGTATCTCTGTTTACGGCTTCATGGCCTAATGGATTAAAGCACGCTGCTCCTGTGCCATTGTCTGGAAGATTAGCCCGACATGGGGTGATGGCAGGGAAAGGGTCGCAATCCTATTTGAAGCATAAAATATATGTGTGCTAGAGACGGTGGGAGGGACTTATCAGCACACACAGGCAAAGGGGGAAAAAGTGGTAAAGTGTCAAGTGCACATCTAGTTCATTGGCGGACCTCATTGCCAGCACCATAATCTAGTATTCCTTCATGCTTTGGTGCTTTTACTCTTGGTCAGGTTTGAAGGTAGATACAGAGGATGGATACAGTTGGGTGCAAAAGTTTGGTGAAAAGTATAAAATGGACCTGTTTATTTTTTGGGTCTAAACAAACCAGTTTTATATATTTCTCCTAATATGACCTCATACAAGTGGATCCCCCCCTGATCAGATTGGCTGTTCTCTGCAGGGCCGCGGCTCAGCAGCACCTCAGTTATATAGATACTGAAATGACAGAAGAGGTCAAATAAATCGAGCTTGAAATAAAATAAAAAAATACATTATCCGAGGTTGTTTCAGCTGGAGCATTAACTAATAAACTTTGAAAAGCTCTGAGACCAAGAAATGGTCAAATATAGGACCATTAAATCCCATTCAAGCAGTTATTTTAATATTTCCTAACTGGAAAATATTGGATTTAACCCACCATAATCCTGACCAGGCAGCAACTAAAGAACTCTAAAGATCTCTAAAGACCCAATCCACATGCACTCAGACCCGAGGTGGGAATCAAACTCCAACTATGACGGTGCATGGCGACAGTGCTAATCATTATGCTACGGTGCTGCCTGAGCGCTACTGTATTCCGTTCACTGTTCACTGGCCTTTGGGCAGGGACTGAAATGAAAAAAAGAGAAAATATTTATTCTGCGCTGTTGTTTATTAACACACACTGAGTAGAGCAGTGAGTGTTCCAGCCTACTCTTAAACAAGAAAAACCACATCTATCAGCATGCATGACAACAACCAGGCATCCTTTGATCTCATTATAGTCACGCGAACGAACGCTGTTAGTTGTGAATAAATGACTTCAAGTGGCATCTTAAACTGCCACCACCTAATTCATATTCATATCTAAAAACTCTCTCAGACAGTTTAAGAGCCCGAAGATAATGATTAGTGTAGTCGAAGTTGCTCTAGGGCTTGATTTTAAACACCTCTCATGCTGTGTGGAGAAGCTTTATTGCCTTGTGCTATAGGAGGAGGAAATCACACTAAGAGAGGCTTCCTGCTGCTTCAAAACGTGCCATTTTGGACCGAGGCACGCTCCACATCTGCATGGTGCAATTAGCACCTGCAGGAGGGGCTTTAGTGCAGCACAGAATAGACACAGCACAGTGGGACGTGAAATACAGTGGCACGGTTCCAGAATAGCCATTATGGTGGTCGTTAGCCCCGATCAGTGGAGAAGAGATGCCAATGTGAAGCAGTTTTTTTTTCCCCCATGTTTAACCTGAAATGAATGTTTGTAAAGAAAAAGTGTTTTGTCTACAGTCATCGTATTTCTCAGTAATACAACTTTCCTCTTATCAGGTTTTTGGTAGGGTTCAAATTTAGGAGAACGCCTTTCTGAAATACTGTAGATCTGTATATTTTTAAGTATGTTTAGCGATTCTGGTGCTAACTTTTGTATATTGAGGCAGAGTAAACGGATAAGGAGTTGAGACAGCTGGACAGACAGATAGAGATGAATTCCCATAGGCACTGTTGCCTTGCACCTCCAGGGTCCGAGTTCCATTCTCGCCTCGAGGTCTGTGTGCATGGAGTGCGCATGTTCTCCCCACAGTCCAAAGACATGCAGGTTTGGCTAATTGGCGTTTCCAAATTTCCGTAGTGTGTGTGTCCTACAGTGGATTGGCACCCCGTCCATGGTGTACCCGGCTTGTGCCCTAAGTCTCCTGGGATAGACTCCAGGCCCTCCGTGCTCCTGTACAGGATAAAGCGGTTTAGATGATGAATAAGTGAGTGAGCTGACAGTTAGACAGTATTATGGGTAATATATAAACCAAATAGATCAAAATGTTAAGGAAGGAAATTCTGAACTTTTCCATAGTTGTAGATCATATGTTGATTTTAAATACAGTATGCATGGTGGTTTAGTGGTTAGCACTAAGGGTTGGGGGTTTGAATCTCGCCTCTGGTTGCTGTGTGTATGGGGTTTGCATGTTCTCCCCTGTACTTGGTAGGTTTCTTTCAGGTCCAAAGACATGCTCTCTAGGTTGATTGGTGTTCCCAAATTGCCAGTACTATGTGACTGGATGTGTGTGTGTGTGTGTGTGTGTGTGTGTGTGTGTGTGTGTGTGTGTGTGTGTGTGTGTGTGCTTGTGCCCTGTGATGGGTTGGCACAACTATTCAGGGTGCAACCTGCCTTGTGCCCCAAGTTCCCCAAGATAAGCTCCAGGTCCCCGTGATCTGGTATAGATAGCCAAGTAGATAATGGATGGACGGATGGATATGCAAGTCATTCAGGGTGGAGTTTTCCCTTAATGTCTTCTCTCTGATTCTCTTCCCGCCCTACTGCAGGTTCCCGTGCTGAGGCCGATGGACCTCATGGTGGAGGCGACGCCCAGAAGGGTTTTCTCCAACGGCCACACGTACCACATCAACTCCATCTCAGTTAACAGTGACTATGAGACTTACATGTCCACAGATGATCTTAGGATCAACCTGTGGCACCTGGAGATTACCAACAGAAGCTTCAGTATCCTTTTTCTTCAATGAAAAGTGACTTAGAGGGCAAGTTGTAGATTTTGTTCATTCTAACAAAACATAGACACAATAGGGGAAGGTATAGAATGTCATGCAGTGTCACTGATTACAGCGAGAGAGGTACTTACTGTAATATGAGAGGAAATATACTGTATGAGGTTAACAAATGGATCAGGAAAACTGAAAAAGATTTCGCCAATACAGTGCAGTAGGTAAAACGTATCAGATCTTTAATTTCGCTAAAAATCGGTTGATAAATAGCTAATTTTTAAAATTAACATCAAACTCGCATTGGCCATATCACTGCAACCAGCAATGATACTGGAATAATGATACAGGATCAAAAAGGAGCTTATTGAACCAGGAAAATGAACTCAAATCACCCAAAATGTAACTTTATACCTGGGGTCACATATAGTTCATTTTGAGATGTTTATCTCTGATTCAGACAGACAAAACTATTTTTACATGTGAAAATGTGTATCAGCTTGTCTGCTGTCATCACAATTAGTCATATTGTCTTTTGATTGACAGAAGCAATCCGGTCAAGTTAGCTATGTCATGATACAGTCTGTTTGGATCAGACACAAGTTTTAATACCTTAATATATACATATACAATATATATATATATATACCTCAGTGGATTCCTATATTAGTCATAGCTGAGCTTCCACATGCTGACCATTTTGTGATGTAATGTAGCAATGAACGCCAAGACAAAATAAGCATAACAGTGAGTACTACTGTAGTTATGTAGTATTAAGATACAGTACTGTATAAAAGTCTTAGGTGTCTTATTATCTAGTACCTATCCAAATGTTGTTATAGAAGCTTATTATGTCTGCAGTGTTATGTACAAGACCATTCCCTACAAAGATACACTAAAATTTATGAATAAATAACATTACAGAAGAATATTTGCATGTCTGTAAAGAAAGTGACATATTACTTGACGGACGAAAAAAAAAAAATCAATAATGTAGACTCCTGGGTTTTGCATGAAAATAGAAAGGAGCGAGTGTGACGAAGTTACCAAAAGAACTCATATTCTCCAGCATGCTCAGTAAAACCTAACAGCTGTTTTATTTACAGTACTGTGCAAAAGTCTTGGGAACATCCAAACAAAAGCCATATGCAATGATGCTTTTGAAAACATTTCTACATTAAAAGAAACTTCTGTAAAAAGCACTAAGTAATAAGATAAACAAAAAACGCTCAATATTTGGTGTGGAAACTGTTTGCTTGAACATAGTAGTGTTCGATACAGATGTATGCCGTATTCTAAGTAAAACATCTGTTAGGTTTTACTGAGCATGCTGGAGAATATGAGTTCTTTTGGTAACTTCGTCACACTCACTCCTTTCTATTTTCATGCAAAACCCAGGAGTCTACATTATTTTTTTTTTTCCGTCTGTCATGTAATATGTCGCTTTCTTTACAGGCATGCAAATATTATTCTGTAATGTTATGTATTCATTAATTTTAGTGTATCTTTGTAGGGAATGGCCTTGTACATAATAATGCAGACATAATAAACTTGTATAACAAAATTTGTACTACAGATACTAAGACTTTTGCACAGATAAAAGACTTTTGTATGTTAGCATCCTGTAAAGTATTTCCTGAGCAGTGTTTCTAGACATTGTGGACATTAAGCCGACCAACATGGAGGAGCTGACTGAGGTGATCACAGCCGCAGAGTTCCACCCTCACCAGTGCAACACGTTCGTCTACAGCAGCAGTAAAGGCTCCATCCGCCTGTGTGACATGAGGGCCGCTGCGCTCTGCGATAACCACTCCAAGTGTGAGTATATAACGTAGCAAATTCATCTTCATAATAGGGTTAAAAAAAGGGTACATCATTTCTAGTTAGCTGTGCATCTTGGGTGTGGCAGCAGGTCTTTTTACCAGTTCCAGTGTGACCTCAACTGACCTACAGTAGGATAAAGTAGATACTGAAGATGAAGGAGTAGTGAATGAATTACATAGCTGATCACTTTTATTCTGTTAAAGCTGCAGCCTGGTAACAAGTGGAACCAGAAGAACAAGCGAAGTGAGGCTTTTCAGCTAGAGCTCTCAATCGAATATGATTTACAGTATTTATATATGACTGTCTCTGAAAGTCTCTGTTGTCAGAACATTACCGGACAAGTCGACCTGCTCATCATTTTAACTTCTGATTACTGTTTGAGTGATGGTCCATGTGTGTGTGAGTTCATTATGGGTTTCCTCCCGCTTTAAGAAAAACATTATGAGGAGAGTTCCTGGCTTTAAATGACCCCTAGGTGTGTAAGATTGAATATTCCTGACCGCATATTTGTCCTGTCGATACAAATGCAGTCAAACACTGTTATCTCCAGTAGATCTGCCATCTTAAAATCAACTTAAATGAAGCAGCTGTACTGTAGAACTCAAACACAAGAATTAGAATAACATCAAAGGAAAAGTGTGTGCGCAATACAATACAGTTACTTAGGAAGTTAAACATTTTTTTTCCTTTTGTTTAATTTACATCAGAATGAAACAAAGAAGTACAGATCAATGTTCCGTATCCTAAATTCATTTGAATAGAGCCTTAGCAACATGCAAGATCCATCCTCAGACTCTCCCCGGAATCAGACATTACAAATGCATAGAGCATCCCAGCTCCTTCCACTCAGTCCTTTTCCCCAAGAGACCAAACAGCACGTCAGGCGTGACAGGGATTATCCCACCTCCCACCTTCACCAGGGGACACAGAAGGTGAAGCTTATGCTAATATTTAATATCATTATGTTTGCTAAAGCTTAACCCTCTTAATTTCATTTCGGAATGATTTGATGGATGCTGCAAAAAAAATCCATGCATGGGACTGACTTGACAACTGGACGCAAATACATTTATTTTAGCTCTCCTTCGGGCTTTGAATCTCCTCGGGATCTGTGTCTAGATGACGGGCAGGGGCGTGCATTTCCAAAACCAGATTGAATACATTGACATTTAAGTGCCGGTTTGAAAAAATAAATCAATGATCTAAGGCGCTGTGCTGTGTGTATGGACATCCCCAAAAGTGAAAAAAGAAATCCAGCTTTATGGTTATGGTAGCAGTCACACAGAGATCCTGGAGCAGGTGTGGCCTTGGAGGAGGCTGTAAGAACTGTTTAAGATACATCCCGAAGCGTGTGAGGAGGAACGGCTCGTACACACAGCTGTTATTTTCACCTGGAGCGCACAGGCATGACAGATCGTCTGGGCAAACAGAACGTCAGCGAAATCGTCTGGTAGCATAGCGGGCGCGTGTTTGTGGGTTTCAGGGTTTGTGCAGTCCTGTGTGTGTGTGTGTGTGTGTGTGTGTGTGTGTGTGGGTGGGTTAGTGTGTTGCAGTATTCCTTCCTTGCTTCCTCCTCCTTCTCTCTCTCCTCCTGCTTTCCTTTTCCACTAATAAATCGTAGTCCTGTCCTGAGGAATATTCAGAAAAATCAATGTGTGCTGTGCCACGGAGACCCCCTGCAGCATTTCTCGCCGTGCTGCGCAGTTCCCAAGAGAACTCATTACGCTCTAGTGAACGATATGCAGCTTAACTTGCACTTCGCTGGATTTGTGGAATGACAGGTGACACAATGTCTGTCTGGGACACATGCACTCAATCCAGACAAGCCCAAGTGGCCAGTGCTTTGTGCTTCCACAACGATCTGTCAGCACTCTCCTCATGGCTTTTATTTGTCATGGAGATATGCTGCTGAGAGAGAGAGAGGGAGAGAGAGAGAGAGCGCACATAGGCCACTTCACAAAACATGGAAGGAGTACCTGAAAACTGATGGGGATACATTTGGGTTGTGGTTGGATTGAAAAAAAATGTCCATTCTGTCAGAGTTGCACTGAGAGAAATTTCTCCTGCTTTCATCCAGTCTTTGAAGAGCCCGAGGACCCAAGCAACCGGTCGTTCTTTTCCGAAATCATCTCATCCATCTCTGACGTCAAGTTCAGCCACAGCGGACGCTACCTGATGACCCGGGATTATCTGACGGTTAAGGTGTGGGACCTGAACATGGAAAGCAAACCCCTGGAGACCTATCAGGTGAGGGTTACATTTAGCCCTCCTCCTCACATGGCTTTTTCAAGGACATGCTAAGATGTGTGCACTATACAAACCAAATAGCATGCAAAAGATTAATTGTAAAATAGACCACAGATTTAACATTGCGCTGTAGTTTCCATCTAGTTAATTTTCACGTCCTAATATTATCGGTTCAGCCCTCATGCCTGGACGTGTAGGCAGAAATTAATGAACAACACAGTAGCTTGCACGTGCAGCACATCATTATGACATGATATGTAGACTGATATAATGGGAAGGGGAAATCTCATGGGTCTCTTGCAGTGCTATTTTCTAATAACTGTGACGGGATATAAACCTGTTCATCAATTGATGTTAAACTAACATAAACGGGCTGTAACTCTCAGCTACAGGATATAATGTGAGCAGCTTTTCTGATGAAATGCATTCTGCTTTTGTCTGTGTGTGTCGATGTGTTTGCTTCTTTAGGTACATGACTACCTGAGGAGTAAACTCTGCTCGCTGTATGAGAACGACTGCATCTTTGACAAGTTCGAGTGCGTTTGGAACGGATCAGACAGGTCAGAGCTGTCCACGGTTAACACCAATGACATCATGAACTACACAAATTTTTTTCCTTATAGGTTATTAATATAATCGAAAGGTAACCTAAATATGAATGTGTATTATTTCTATTTAATATCGACCTCAATTTCTCATCTGCTATTTTAGTAGATGCTTTCAGGCTGGTTGATGAGTAATTCGACATTCTTGAGTGATAGACACTCAGGCCCTTTCTTTAATTCAGTTAAATTATGGAAATGTGTATAAATGTGTGAAAATTTTTCATAAGTCATAATGCTCGGATTGTCCCTGACGAGCAAGCTCCAACTCGCTGAGATAGCAATAGGAATAAGCCTTGAGAGGAACTAGACTCAACAGGGAACCCATCCTGATTTGGGTCATAACAAATGACAGGAGGCAGAGTTGGAGGTAGCAGAGATGAAGATGTAGAGGTTCTCTTTGGGATCAAGAATGAGTCCATCAGAAGGACAACCCATGTTAGCTGTTTTGGAGATAAAGTGAGAGAGGCCAGATTGACATGGTTTGGACATGTTCAGAGAAGAGATTGTGAGCATATTGGTAGAAGGTCTAGAGGAAGACCAAAGAGGAGATTTATGGACGCAGTGAGAGAGGACAGGAGGTTAGTTGGTGTAAGAGAAGAGGATACAGACGATCGGGTTGGATGGAGGCAGATGATTCGCGGTGGCGAGCCCTGAAAGAAGAAGATAGCAGGAATTTTTGCAGACAGCTGGAAGTTCAACTTAACAGAATATCACCATGGAGTCCAGTTCCACCAGGATAAGTCAGGCAGGTGCAGAGGGCTAAGAGGGTCTGGATCACTGGGAGCTCAGGAGCAGCACATGTAGCTCCTAACCATCCCAAAGCAGAATCCAGATGGAGTTGGTCCTTCTCCAGATGCCTCAGGATCCTTGCAGGGTTGGCCTCTGTCTACTGGAGCTGAATCTCCAGATGCCTTGTGATGGGTGGAAAAAGAAAGAGCGGCTTTAACCAGCCGGGGTGAAGCCCAGCCCAGAATATCCATTATTCGACATATTAGACAAGATAGGTTGTCCCAGTATCTATTAAACACACATCAAGAGACTGGACTTCAAACTCTCCTTGAAATATGTTCCAGACCCTTATACAACAATCAGCCACAACGTTAACCCCACCGCCAGGTGAATTGAATAACATTGATTATCAATTATATACCAGTAAACTGGTGACAGGATCATGGGCACCCGAGGCTCATTTATGCCTGTGGGGACCAAAGGCCAGCGTGTCCATTCTGATCCCACAGAAAAGCCAATATAGCCCAATATATGGAGGCCAGAAGGCAAAGAATTCAAGGACGCCGATCCAGCACCAATACTCCACTGATCGCATTACAATCAGGCACCCATGGGATGCACTGGACACACAATCCCAATCCACACCGCAACCCGGAGCACTCACAGGTTTCCACTACCAACATCCTGGTGCCAGACCCCACAGCACACCCCCGAAAGCCTTGTGAAGGCATGCCCTGAGGTGCTAGATCTGCCCAGGTGGCACAAGGGGAACCCAAACCCCCAACAAAACATGTTGTATTAATGTTAAAGCTTTTAAAGACTGATTTAAAAAGCATGTTTGGGTGCAATAATGGCTTAGTGATTAGCTCCGTAGCCGCGCACCTCCAGCATCAGGGGTTTGATTGTCAGGTCTGTATGTGTGGAGTTTCCATGTTTTCCCCATGCTTGCTGTGTTTACACTGAGTACGCCGGTTTCCTCCTACAGACCAAAGACATTAAGTGAGGGCTGATTGATGTTTTCAAATTGCCTGTAGCGTATGATTGGGTGTGTGAGTATGTGTGCCTGTAGGTCGCCGGAGGTTCGTTTCCTCAGCAGCGTAACATCCCCCACAGCAGAGACCACAGGCATGAAGTCATAGTCATTAGTCACTGCAGCCAAACATCGGCTAGCGATGTCAAATTAGAGAGAGACAGAGAGCGAGAGACAGAGAGTGCTCTGCACATTTACTGTGCTGTAATGATGTTCATAAAAGGTCAACAGTGTCATCACTGCAATTCCATATTTACCCGCTCACGACATCAAATGAAGACACCCCTTAGTTTGTTAATCACATGTTGGAAGAATTGTTTAACATTAGATCGGACTTTAAATGGTTTCAGTATAAATTAGTAATTTATAAATTCCATCCAGCCCAATTGCACAATTACATTTCATCAATTTACCTATACTAATGATTTTATTTCACATTTCCTCATACCTTCCCTTGAAATGTACACCAGACTATTGATATCCCTGAACGGGCTGGTCGTCTGGCTATAACAGTAACTTCAGCTATTACAGTAAACATAATCCTGCAAGTGTGCCTCATCATTTTTATTATCATGTCTTTGACTCTGCATTTATGTACTTTGCAGCTTAATGGCTTTCAGCAGATGTTCCTCGCTTGTTTGATTGTGTTTGCACTTATTTTATTTGAAACCGGCTTGGAGAACAGGCAACCAGCCAAAACAGAGGGGGAAAATGGTTTGCAATATATATATATATATATATATATTCTTTTGTAGTTTGGATAAAAGAAACCTAAATATATTTCACATAAAAATGTGGAAATTACATTCTGACTTTTACATTGGTTGTCTTTCTACAAAGAGAGTGCCACAGCTATAATTTCCCACTTTTTGGGGTAGGCAGACGTTAACACGTTCGATATTGACTCCAGGTTAATACATGTGCTTGCTGTGATTCAACGTCTGTCTGTGGTTGGGGGATTGATGGCGCACTCTGTTCTCCGTCGGCCACAGTGACACTAGCTGTTCATGGGCATCTGTGAATCCATGTATGTGACAAGGAGCAGACACTACACTATACTACGCTACACTGCTTTGTGAAGCTGTACCACAAGCACTTAAAAAAAACACACTCGGCTGGCTTTCCCCGTCTCTCAGATGTCAGCTTTCACCCACGCGATCAGAGAATCGTGTCACGGGTCCTAAAAATTTGTTATTTGGCCAAAAAACAAGCAGTCACCGTGTGCAGTTGCAGCGTGACATTTACATCACCTGTGCAGGAAGAAAGCACTTTTGCTTAAATTTTGGCTTCATAACTCCACAACGGGAATCAGTGGAACCAGGCATCCAACATATATACAGTGATGAACCCAGAAGTCCAAGTATATCAGGAAAAAGATCAGTTCTAGGGCTGTAACGATATACAGTACTCTGGTCATGATTATAATTCAGTTCGATTCTCGGAATAACCGTCCAGGGAACTTTGGATGAGTAAAGACAAATCAGAGTTTAAAGGACAAGAGAGATTTGCTTATATAACACAATAAGTTATTGTATTTATACTGTATTATGGTGCTTACAGTGGTGGCCAAAAGCATTTAAACAGCATATGCCATGGATTAGTGCACAAAAGTGGTGATTTCACTAATGAGTTCTAGTCTATCTGGCTGAAGAGTTATGCTAATGAACTGAAAAACTGGCTATGTGACGATGGTATTCAGCGTCTGGAGCCATGGCCTGGGTCCAGACCCAAAACACAACAGAAGAGAGTAGCTGTCGGATAGTGATGAACAAGGCAGTAGCTGTCCATTGCAGATTGTGTACATGATCTTCAGGACGCAATCAAGCAGGCATGGACTGAGCGAGTAACACCAGAGTACTACACACATCTTTTTGACTCTTTTATGCCCAGCAGGTTTTAAAGAAGAAAAAAAAACTCAATATTTACAATTCATGCTTCTCTCAACACTTTTGGTCCCCATTGTATTTAGTCGACTTAGTGTCCATGCTGAATTTTAATACGCGTTTTCATGTTTTTTTTTTTTTTTCTTTGCAGTATGATCATGACCGGCTCATACAACAACTTCTTCCGAATGTTCGACCGCAATACGAAACGAGACGTGACTCTGGAGGCGTCGCGAGAGAACAGCAAGCCGAGGGCTGTCCTGAAGCCACGCAAGGTGTGCATGGGCGGGAAGCGGCGCAAAGACGAAATCAGCGTCGACAGCCTGGACTTCAGCAAGAAGATCCTGCACACCACCTGGCACCCTTCAGAGAACATCATCGCCGTAGCCGCCACTAACAACCTCTATATCTTCCAGGATAAAGTCAACTAACACCGGCACAGCTTAAATGGCCCTGCGCACACACACGTATACACAGACACACTCATATACACACACACACACACACACACACACACACACACACAAAGACAGGCAGACTAAAGTGCCTGATCACTGCATGGGGCCAGGGTTTGGCTGCAGGAGCCATGATGCTGGTGGACTGTGGATTTTTTTGTGCTGGGAATGGGAGCTGGAGCGGGACACCAAGAGCATGACTGGACCGGAATTAAGGACACACACTTACCGTGAACTGGCGAGTGTGAATAAGATGCGCTATGCTGTTTTGAGTAACCGTATTGTTTTTCTTCCCCACATCCACAATTCTTCTCTTTCTTCTTACTACCCTTTATTTATTCTATTTATTTACTCCTCTATTTGAAGGAAATGCCCGATGTTCTAAAATTGAAACAGGGCTGCGTAACATTACAGCATTGTTTTATTAGTATTATCAGGTCTAACAGATCTGACTCTAGGGACCGTGTCAGTAAGCTTTGTGTGCTCTGTTTTCCATCGACTCTCGCATCAGTGCCCATGCTTGTGACACCAAAGGGCGTCCTTTAATGAAGCTGACAAAGGTCTAGACAGAAAGGACACAATTCCATTCCCTAATGCCCTTCATCCACAACACAGCCGTCAATGAAACTGAACCGGACTTCGGACGCGGCCGCGCACACTGATGCCCAGGCCGTACACGATCACTGGACATGACTGTAATTCTTTGCTACCTGATTCTTTGAGAACACGGTGGCGCGAGTGGTCATCAACGTTGCTGTTTTATTCGTCTTTTTATGTTAATGTTTCATTTAATAAGCTGTGGTGCCTTCTTTTTCGTATGTGGACTTGAGAGCAGTTGGGAAGGGGATTGATGGGTTGATGGGATGCTGTTTTTGGCTGGTGTGATATGTTGGTTTGTGGAATGTGACTGTTTTTTTTTTTTTTTTAATGAAACGTGGACTGAATAGCTTTGTGTAGGAAAAGAAAAAATGAATGAAAATGATGTATCGAAGTACGCAAAATGTAGGTACTTGAATTTTGCAAAACAGGTCATGATGTCAGCTCTGTAGGCTTTTGATTTAAAGTCTATGTCCCTGGATTTGACTCAGTGCAGTGTTAGGTGGAAGCTGTTATTGCACTCGTGATGAATCGCTCTAATTAACTAAGAGAATGTCTGCTCAGCAGAGTGCAAACTGCAACATAAAATACTTTTGCCTCTTATTCAAACAGCTCACGTGTTCCACTGTTGTGCATTCTTTCTCAGACAGCT
Organism: Clarias magur; assembly: GCA_013621035.1. Lineage (NCBI taxonomy): Eukaryota > Metazoa > Chordata > Actinopteri > Siluriformes > Clariidae > Clarias > Clarias magur. The sequence goes on along the minus strand of QNUK01000141.1, from coordinate 932,715 downwards.
AATGCACCATCCTCCTTTTTCATGTTTCATGATGTGGAAGAAAGTGAAAGGATGGCGAATAATGTAGCCTAACTAGACAAGAAGAATATATGATATCAGGGAATTTTAGGTACAAGTCCTTTAAAAAAAAAAAAAAGTAACATCTAACCAATTTCAGTTGTGAACTTGTTAAAGAAACAAAGTTTTATAGCTCAGAATGTATTTAAATGCAATTGAATGACATGCAGTCTTTATGCTTAATGGAATTTGTTGAAATAAAAAATGAAAACATGTGCAAGTTGAAACAGCTTGATTTTGACTTACTTTGAAGCTGATGAGTTGATTGTGTGTTTGTTCATGTTGAGTATGAAGTGAAGCCTGGAGTGGATCGAGTGCGCCCCCGTGTGGTTATTCAGAGGAACCTCTACCTGCTTTGGTCTGAACAGTCCCTGCTAGAAACACTGCATCTGGTTAATGTTGACCTGCTACACTGTCATGGAAGATTAGTACTAACCTGTACCATTTCTTGTCACTGTTAATCTTAAAACCATTATACTAAAAGGTAATTACAGTTCATTTATATAACATAAGGTATGTTATCTTCTTAAGGTATGTTATGTTGACATTTCTAGGCAATAGAGTAGAATACAAGGTGAAGGTATAAAAAAATATCGATACCACCCCAGCAATGAGGATAGTTACAGTCGCGCAAACCTTTTCTTCTTTTCCTTTTTCTTTTTGAGGCTTAGATCGAGACTATGATAAAAAAAAAACAAAAAATGACTAAGAGGCCAATGTGAGACCATTTCAACACTGATTCTGGATTTACTCACTCACTCATCGTCTATCCTGCTTTATTCTGTATACAGGGTTGTGTGGTGCCTGGAGCATATCCCAGGAGACTTACAGAACACCTACACTGACACACACTCCGGGCAATTTGGGTACACCAATTAGCCTAATGTGTATGTCGTTAGACTGTAGAAGGAAACCGGAGTACCACAGGGAGAAGGTGCGAATCTCATAGTCACAGACCCCGAGGCGGGAATCGAACCCGGCGCCTGGAGGTGCAAGGCGACAGTGCTAACCACTAAGCCACTGTGCCACCCTGATTCTGGATTGAATTGATGATTTAATATCATATTTAATATGAATGACTTTCTATGATTAAACATAATTAGTTACAAGTATTATGAATGATGAACACCAACATATTAGCCCAAGAAAAGAAAAAAACACCGCAAACGTTATACCAGAAACAGTAGACAGTCAGTAACACAGCAGGTAGCTGCCTCCAGCTCTAGTCCCAGGTTCACTCTTTCTCACCTCCCAAGAACAATATCTTGATTGACTTCTCTAAAATGCCCCTAGGGGTAAATAAGTGTGTGTGTGTGCATTGTCGACAACAACAGAGGCAGGTTAAAGCAATTACTAAAGATACTAAGAGGGAACATGTAGAGAAGATGTAGGAAGTGTGTGGAAGTGCCATACAGAAGAAGACGAGATTTGAGACACAGGGGAGAATGACCAGGGGAAGAAGCACTTTTTAAGGAAGAGTGGACTGGAACATCTGCTTTTCAGACTGGAACTACGGCCGGCGGTAATGTAAGAAGGAAATCGTTTTACTGTGCACCACACTTGTAAAGAATGGTTAGGTGAGTTACTGTAGAGTTTCTGTCAGCTCTACTCAGGCTTTTCTCCACTGACCCCTCTCTTAAACAATCCACAGAACTATAGTCACTATTATATTATTGCTACACCTGGTTAAAAAGTATTCTTAGGTTTCTAATAATGTTTTTTTTTATTGCAGAAGCATAATCTCACACTGACAATTGTAGAAAAATCTAACCTTTATCTCAAGTAAAATTGAAAATAATTTTTTTTAAAAATGTATGGCTAAATTTTTGAATTTTTAAAAAATCAAAATTACCTGTTCCAAAATTATTGGCACCCCTAACAATTCCAATAAAATTAATGTAATTGGAGCATTTCTTGTCATTTTACTGTAGTTTATAAAGTTGTGTATCTAGAAACCTGATGGCCTCTGTCATCATTGGGTCTTTCAGCAGGATAATGCTCAAAACATGTGGCAAAATCTACACAGAACCCATGATTCTGGATGATCTAGAAAGATTGTGCAAAGAGGAATGGTCAAAGATCCCTCTATTCTCTATTCTATTCCAATCTTGTGAAATGTTATAGGAGGAGATTAAGTGCTGTCTTGGCATTGTACAAAATATTAACATTAGGTGAACCAATAATTGTGGAACACATGATTTCATGTAAAAATAAATAAATAAATAAATAAATTTAAAAAGTATTTTTTTCCCCCACTGAATAATTGTACATACTTCAATCAAAAGTTGGATTCTCTTTTTGCATTGTGGTTCTATGTATATTGTTTAAATAAAAAATGAATTTATTAAAAGCCTAAGAACTCATCTTAATCAGGGGTGCCAATAATAGTGACCAGCACGATATATAGTGAGTTTTTCATTGTTTTCTAGTAAATATGGAAATGTTAACTACATTAAATGAATATGTATAACCTTTATTATTTAAAATAGAAAAACAACATTTCTTAGTAAGTGTCCAGGCAAAGTCACAAAATCAGCTTTAATGCCATTTTTCAACATCCAACAGTCAACACTCGTCTACCAAAAATATATATTTATGATTTATATTTATTATTATTTGCTGATGATGTTTTATTAATGACAGTAGGGAGTGCTGTGTTCATAATCATATAATTTACATCCTCATTAAACTATTATTCAGTCAGCCTTCATGTTCTGTGGAAGGGGGTGGAGTCAGCCTGGAAGAATCCACTCCCCTCAGGACAGAAATACTCTTCTGTAGGTTCAACTTGATCAGTCTATCTATGTACTGATGTGTAGTGTCAGGCAATGGCAAAAATACACAGCACAGCACTGTCACTGTTTCTTCTTCAGTTTGTCACAGCACCATGCAGGCATGTATTTTTATATATATATATATATATATATATATATATATATATATATATATATATATATATATATTCAGTATGCATTCTGCAAACTCCTCTCAGCTGGATATCCTGACATTCGACTTACATTTTATTTTGTATAACTTTTTAAACATAAGTTTAAAAACAACATAAAACACTGATTAAAAAAATATATAAGCTTCATCATGCATGCTTCTGACACCAAAGGCCATATCTTTCACAGTGCAAAAAAAAAGCAAGTAGATTAGATTCCCTGAATTGTATTGCATTATTTATTAATGCTTTTTTAAAATTATTATTATATATATATATATTTTTACAGTTTGTTAAGTGTGTGTGAAGCAGAATAAATGAAGTGAATAAATAAATCAAACAATAATGAACTTAAATATTTTGGATTTCATATTTTGCATGTTTCTCTCTCTCTCTCTCTCTCTCTCTCTCACCGTTTCCTATAACCTTCTTCATTGCAAGGTCACTTACTCATCATCTATACCACTGTATCCTGTACACAGGGGCCTGGAGCCTATCCCAGAAGATTTAGAGAACAAGGAAGGGTACCCAATAGGGTGCCAATCCATCACAGGGCACACACACATACTACGGGTAATCTGGGAACACCAATTAGCCTAATCTGCACGACTTTGGACTGTGGGAGGAAACTGGAGTACCTGGAGGAAACCCACCAAGCACAAGAAAAACCTGCAAACTCCAATAAAGCAAAATAACTGCATTATAAAGTAATAATTCACAAGTGGAGGTCCACAAATTACTGCCTGACCAAATAAATAAATTAATAAATCATGATCAATTCATGCATAAAAATAATTCCTCAGAACTCCCTTTTACTATTATGGCTGTGGCATCATAAAAGAATAAACCCACTAATGTGATAACCTGGTCATTCAGTACATTCATGTCAACAGTAACACTGTTAAACATAATGTTGCTGAGCCTAGACCTGCACAGATAAACTGACCCCAGATCCTGACAAATAACAGACTTGTACAGTGCGCACTATGCACGATGGGTGCTTAATGCGCTCGACTTTTTCCCCTGACAGGCCCATCACTCTGGAATAGGTGCAATCTGAACTCATCAGCCCACATTCCTATTGCTCCAAAATCCAGTCTTTATGCTACCTTGCCAATTGCAGCCTTCTTTCCGATTAGTCTCACTAGCTATTATGACCACACAGCTGTTTAATCCCAATCCTGTTAGTCCTCATCACAATGCACTTGTGTAAATGCTCGAACTTTTACTATTAAACACAAGTTTTATGCATCTTCACCAAGTGTCTAAATGATCCCCAATTCTGGTCATTCATGTTTTTTATTTCCTGACCAGAATCCCTCAGCATATTTGACAGTTATGTGTTATACTTCCAGATTTTACTAAAGTGTTGTTTATTTTTAACCAAGTTCCTGTGATTTCAAACCCCCTTACATTTCTTTGGTTTATGCAGACCAATAATTTGTCCCTTGTGAAATGCGGACTTGTTTTTGGCCAGGCAAGAAAACGGTGGTTTAACTGCTTTCCCAGTGATTTGTAAAGGTTGGCGTCTAATGTCTTTGCCATTTTAAAATATGGGATGAGAGTTGCTCATGACAGTTGTACTTCAAAATGTTTGGTTTATTGTGCGCACTGGTGAGAACCCTGTTAGTCTACATGAAAAAGGTTTCAAAAGTAATTTACTTCAGCTCTTGGGATTATATAAGGTACGTTTTGACACATGACAAAAAAGAAGGGGGGAAAAACAACAACAACAAAAAAAAACCTTCGACGCTCGCCCTGAGCCCTTGGAATCCGTTTGGCATAATCAAGCCCTGCGCGTAAAACTCGCTCAATTTCCGGTGATTATGAACAACTTGTTTGAAAGACACAGTGTGTTGCATCGCTCGTTAGCTGAAATCACTCTAATTGGCCTCGAGAGGACGCGGCGCTTCAGTCCAAGTGAAGGCAGACAGGCGGCGTGGGGAGGGCACCTGTCAATCACAGCCCGCCTTTATAACCGCGCGCAGCCCGCAGCCTCCGGGAATAAACACGCACGGGACCGAGGGAGTACAACCCGCGCGTGACCGAAAGATACTTCCAGAACTCGACTTTTTTTTTTTTTCCTCTTACCGCCCTTCTTCTTTTTCTCTCTGCGGAAATGGATACGCTGCAGGACGGGAACGTGAGCGCGCCGAACGGCAGCTTGAACCGACGCGCGTTTCTGGAGAAAGGCGCATACCAGCACCTGCAGCAGGGCGACCTGAAGGTTCTGGTGCCGGTCGGACTGGGCGTCGTCTCCGTGCTGGGCTTCATCGCAAACGCCACCGCGGTGGGAGTTCTGGTGGGCAACGCGCGCAAAAGCAAGCTCTCCCTGATCAACGCGCTCATCCTGAACCTGCTGCTGGCCGACGCGCTGCTGCTGGCTCTCGCCGTCCCGTTTAAAGCCACGGCGTACTCGCGCGAAGCCTGGACTCTGGGCTTAGTCGTGTGCAAAACGTGCGACTGGTTCGTGCACTCGTGCATGGCGGCGAAGAGCCTCACCGTGGCCATCATGGCGAAGGCGTGCTACAGGTACGTGAGCAACCCGACCAAGCAGGTGACGATCCGCCTCAAGACCATCGCGGTGGTGCTGCTCTTCACGTGGCTCCTCGCGTGCGTCCTCCCGCTGCCCCACTGGCTCTTCACGTCGCTGGAGGAGGAAGACGGAGGGATGCTGTGCGTGCTCGAGGTGCCCCAGGAAGCGCGTGAGTTCATGTCCGTTTACGTGAAGGCGTATCCGCTGCTCGCCTTTTGCGCGCCGCTGAGCTTCGCGCTGCTCTACTTCTGGCGCGCGTACGGCCGGTGCCAGCGCCGCTGCAGCAAGACGCAGAACCTGAGGGCACAGATGCGCTCGCGCAAGCTCACCCTGATGTTGTTCGGCCTGACCGTCACCATGGCGACGATGTGGCTGCCGCACTGGGTGGCCTGGGTGTGGATGCGGCACGCAGCGGACAGCGACGGCCCCGTTCCACCTGTGCTGTTCGCTGTGGCCGCGCAGTTCGTCATGTTTTCCATCTCTCTAGCCAACCCGCTCATAGTGCTCGCGCTGTCCGAGGAATTCCGCGAGGGCTACAAGGGACTTTGGCGGCGTCTCACGCTGCGCAAGCACGCGCCCAAGCAGCAACCCAAACCCGGGCCGCACGCGCCCACCGCGCCCAGGTCACCCACCCCGCGACCCGAGGCTTCCGCACACCTTCCCCCGAGGAATACCGACGAACAGCAGCAGCAGCAGCAGCAGCAGGAGGAAGAGGAGGAGGAGGAGGAGGAAGGGGGGAAGGGGGAAAGTCCCGGAAACGGCAATAAGGATGGCGTGGTGCCTCCAGATGTGGAGCAGTTCTGGCACGAGCGCGAGGGTGGCTCTATGTCCCATGAGAACGACCCCGTGCCCTGGGAACACCAGGACCCCAAAGAGGGCAAGCAGTAGACTCAGACACGACCTATGAAGCACCTACTCTCACACTCACACCAGGAAGCTCAGAGGCTACAACCAAGTGACCTCCACATCAAATCAGACACAGCGCAGTAGTAGTGTGTCCCAAAAGTCTCCATGCACACTTAGGGGAAATTAACACAATAAAGCAATTACATGCAGAACAGCAGAAAGATGACTCTGTGTGTGTGTGTGTGTGTGTGTGTGTGTGTGTGTGTGTGTGTGTACAAAGAAATGGCAATCATGTGACAATTAACTTTTTTTTTTTTTTAATGTTACTTTCCTTCCATTTATGGAGAATTTTGGGACATGCATATAGTGTGAAATCGACATACATGAAAAGATGAAGCTTCCACCAGCAAACTTTCAAGGCCTCTTATTGGTATCAGAATTCCGCCCATGGTTCAAGTTCCACCACTGAGACAAGATGAAGATCCCATCCAAAAAAACACAAAAACCCTACCAGTACCATTAGTGGACTAGATTTTTGAATCACGTTATTATCCATTTTATTTAATTGTTAAGAAAAAACTTGAGCATGGTTTGGTTTGTTGGCTGTGATTACTCCTGTAGAGAAATGTTGCAAGTGTTATATTTTGTGATCTAGATATACACTTAATGTAGAGAGATTGCACTCTACACTTACACGTTTTTTGTGTCTTCTTGTTGGATATTAAGAAGCTGTAAATAGCACATTTCTGAATTGGAATGTTAATTTAGCAAATTCCTTGTACAATTCTCCAAATTGTGTAACTTTATTTCCACAAACAAACATTCTCACACCTGTAAAATATGAGAGGAAATGTTTTGTAAATGTATTTGCGCACGAATAAATTATATTCCGGATAACCATTAAGGCATAGCCTGTATTTTACATCAGTGTCCTATTTTACACCATGATAACCAAAGTTGTCAAACAAAAAAGAAATCGTATTCGATATGTAAAAAAAGTAGGTCGCCTTTATTCCAGTCAACTTGTACAGAAACACTGAAGCTACAAAAATCTTTTCAAAAACATTTGAACAATTAAATTAAACCCCACTAGCAGCAGACTGGCATGACCACTGCTTGCACAGACTAACATTACACAGGGCTAATGAAGGAATAGACACCCATCCATTGTTTAAAAAATATCTTACAGTTTACACAAGTCAGTTAGAATGACAGAAGAACAGAGGCGCTTCAGTAGATGAAAGCCACAGTGGATGACTGCAGTCCCAAAAAAACGAGACACATACTGTGCGTCCTGGTTTTGAAAATCAAACCGTTTGTACAAAAGTCAAAACGACGGGGAGCATGGCAGATTTTATGGAGCATTATCCATCCACATGTTCTGGGAAAAAAAAGGAACGAAATAGGGGGTACAGGTGGTCTTTGCCGCTCTGCCAATCCCGCTCCTGGGCATTTCCCCTGGCACGACAGCACAAAAACACAGCTAGCCATGCAGAACTAATGCAGATGTCCAATGCGCTAAAAGGATCAGGTGGGTTCGTGTGGGTTTGTAACGGATACCTTGCTCGAATTGCTGCTCTAACCATTTTAGACAGATGTTTGCAGCGGTCATTCAGGCCAAAAATGACTTTTCACAGAATTTTATCAGCACACCTGCTTCCACTGGTCACCCAGCTTTAGTCCATTTAGATATGCTGAGGAAAGGTACAAATAAAACAAATGATAACGGTACCAAAATCCTGCATTCTAGAACAGTGCTCGTTTCTGGTCCTAAGGGTTAATGCAACGAATGGCACGCCGCGAATGAGGAGTGAAAAAAGTTGGAGGTCTGGAGCGTGTGTTTGTGTATTTGAGTTAGATGTTCACTTGTTAGAACGTCGAGCAGGCTCGAATGCTGTGGGAGGGGGAGGGGGTCCTCGGCGCTCCAGCTCCTCCACATACGCCATGATGAGCTTCTGCCTCTCGTCTGGCATGCAGTCCAGTACCAGATAGCGTTTATCGTTCTGTAGGACCTTCGTTATGTCCGTCAGGTGCTGCTCAGACTCCTGTATCAACTTACGAGATCTGATGGGAAAGAATAAACAGTCACAATCATTTCGATTATTAGGGGGGAAATAAAAAAAATATATATATATATTTAATTTAAATATTTAATTATTATAAATAATAATTTATATATATAAATAAAATTAAGACAAGCAAGTTTAAATAATTTAAATAATTTCTTTGAGGCAATTAACATTTTCTGAGTCTAAATAAATGCATTTAAGACTACTGGATATATTTGTATTCTATAACTCCTAGTGTGTGTGCAAACCAGTGGAAATCTAAAAGCAAAAACAGCACACTGACTGCAGCTGTGAGACATCTGCCCTGTACCACAAATCACTACCATAGTGTCTCTAGAGAACACTGCAGTCTCCCATATGCCATCACAGAGCGTGGGAGACTGGGCTGTACTCTAGATATATTATCACAGAGGCTGTCTCTAGAAAACAACCCAATCTTCCATGCCATCATAATGCACTTTGAGAACACCAAACATTATTACACACATTATCTCTAGAGAACAGCCCGGTTTCCCATGCTCTATCAGAATACCTCTAGAGAACAGTCCGGTCTCCCATCACAGCATGTTTAAAGAGCTATGCAGTTGTCTATGGCATAATGGCGTAATTTCTTTAAAACAAACAAAAACAAACAGAAAAAAAAAAAACAGAAAAAAAAACACATAGTGATTGTTTTGACACCTATTGCAATTTAAAAAATGGTACATTATTAAAATATTTTTTTTTTATAGTACATGCTTATTAATATACAAGCTAACTAATTTTAGGTAATCTTCAAAATAAAATATTCTAAAAGCTGCATTCATTGTATAGTTCAGGAATAGCAGCTCACACTCGGTCAAGTGTGTCCATTAATTTCTGAAATGACTCTTTAAGATATCCAAGATACCATATGCTTTGAGAACTAACATAAGACAGCATGAGTGATTTCCTAATGTCTCTACAGCATGATGTTTACAAACAAATTCTTGATGTCCCAGTCAAGGCTATCAGACGTGGTTTTTACCTGCATATTCCTTCTTGCACGAGACACTGTAAAGCAGAGATATTGATACGAGTTGTGCTTCCAAGCGACATACACAATTTAACCTTGAATGTCTTGTGCAATAACTCAAAAAGGAGAAGATTTGTATTTTGTGGCCTCAAAAACCACAAACAGGCCCCCTTACTCAAGACAAACTATGCACTGATGATTGGACAGCATGAGTTAGCATACTACATACTACATAAATCCTTTACAATGTATACATTACCTGTAATAATTTGCAGTTGTTTGCAATTTTTGATTGATAATTGTATGGAATTGTCAAAAAAGACAGAAAAAATTAAAGGGATTAAGCATAAAAGTGAATAAAAATAATTGCAATAAAAACTGAAAAAATATTTTTTTGCATTTAATATTAGTTTTTGATTTGCTTTTGAAGAATCTGTATTCATTTCTTTTTGGCACAAAGCTCTAGACCAGTGGACTGAGTCTCATATCCTCATCACAGCGTTCAATGGAAAGAACCTCTGACCCTGTGCTCTCCCCAACAATAGCTTTATATACAATACTCTATACCATACGAACATTATTGCACAATATCTGATATATGTTACGTCTGGCTCAGTCATGCTTTATGACAGGCCATGTTTATTGAACTACTCACTTGTATGTGATGAACTTGGTCTCTTTTAGCAGAGTTCTGAAGTCTGCTTTTGCTGAAATGTGCTTGTCTTTGATATAGTCTTCAAATTCTCTCTGTTTCTTCTGCAAAGAATGTAAAGCAGACTCAATCACTGGATAAATCCGACAATTCTTTATAACATTTTATAGTGACATTTTTTTTTAAAGTAACAGTTCCTACCCGATCACTACTGGAAAACTTTATACACCTTGGATCCTCTTTGATGCTCTTTTTGACCTCCTTCCACGTCGATGTCAGTGTGATCTACGAGAAGAGAAGTTGATTTGATGTTTTTATTTGGATTCTACCCTCATGACTGTGCACAGTGATGCACATTAGTTAGATACAAACAGAAAGAGAAAGATGATGGTGGCCATACATACCATGGTCGTCTCGTCTAAAAGTTGTCGGAAGAGCTCCTTCTTCTTTTTAGTGAGTGCTTCGATGTGCTCATTGAAAAGCCTTTCCTTCTCCTCTCGCTCCAGCAATGAGGATGACTCCCAGCGGTGGTCTTTCCTCAGAGAACGCCGCGTCTCCGACCATGAGGCGTCTGATGATCTGACCTGGCATTTAGAAGCGAAGGAACAGATGTGAAGCTATCTCAAGCAACTGATTGTGTGTGTGAGAAATACTGCAAACAGGGGCACAGACATCTTTATATTTTCTCAGAGTTTAATATCTTGTGGTCATTTTTCCATTACTTAAAGAGAGTTATGCTGAGAGACCTGAAAGTCAGTCTAGTATCTGCTCGAATACAGATAATTTTACTTATGAGAAAGGCATGACAATGAACCAGATGTAAAAATATGAAAACAGAAAACTGTGGGCTGACTGGCTGGATAATTGGCTAATGAATAGAGATGGGGGGGGGAAAATCGATTCACTTTCTTTTGTGTGGCGATTCACTGCAACACTGACTCCAAAATCGTTAATTTTTCATTAAAAAAATAAATAAATAACTATTTTAAATGTATAATAGAGATGAACCGGTGGATCAGCCCGGTTTTCAGTTCAATTGGCCATGATCTGTGATTACCCGATCAGCTTATACAGAATATAAACAATTCTATATACAGAGAGCAGGAGCTTCAGAGTGGCGAAGCAGGAATGCATTTTTATGATGTTATATTATCAAAAATCTTTCACATTAAAAGGCTCTGATCTGCATTTTCCTCCAAACTCTAAGCGAATTAGTCTCAACCCCCTCACTCATTACACAAGTCTCAAACCAGTCGCAAGTCACATGTCCGCAGCCACTCAACCTGCGTGCTCACTATTGACTTTGGAGGAATATGGAGGAATTGACATCATCATTACTTTATAATCCTACAGCTACACCATTTACATATTTTTATCCCATGTGGTAGGAGTGAATTATTTGTTTAGAAATCGTTTGCTTAGAAATGATAATTATGTAGGATGACGGATACATGCTGCTCAGTAAAAATGTAGATTTTTTTTGCTTAATTTAATTTTAAGTTAAAATAAATAATGCTATAAGGAATGAGTTATATTTAATTAATAATGAAACTTTCTTAACAAAATCAGAGAAAATAATATAATATGTAACAAGCTATACTGCTGTCACACATGGAGCATGACGCAGCATTTTACACCTGTCCATGTGATCACGGTGATTTTTAGTTTGCACACACATCTCACCATATCAGACATGAGGGCTTTGAAGTGTTGCACAGCTTCCTCTCGTTTGTGCTGCTCTCGTTCGCGGTCAATCTCTTTTGTTTGCTCAGAACGAAACCGCTGTACCATCCGCTCTCTTTCCCGCAGACTGGCTTCGATCCGTGCCTGTTTCTCCAGCTCCTTTTCCTTGTCCGAGTTTGAGTTCTAGGAAAAGCATTAAGGAAACAAGAACAGCTTAATTACTGTTCCTGACAACCACTGTACCGCAGAAAAACAGCAAATTCTACAGAACTGAATTCTGAAGACTAATCAACACACACAACAGCGGCTAGAGGTTTTCCTTTTCACTAGCTTCAGAGGTTTGGAAGACAAATGTGAATGTTTTGGTCTGAGATTTGTCCCTCTGGTGTGTTTTGATTGACGATAAAACCGCCTATACCTTGGCGAGCTTCTCCACAAAGCTTTTGAAGAGTTCCTCTCGTGCAGCTGACGTCTCCACTGCTTTATACCGGGGGTCCGTCTCCATCTTCTCCTTCACTTTGCTCCAGCGCTGCTGGCCATCCACATGGTGATCAGACAGCAACTCGAAGAAGTCCTGCCTTACCTAAAACAACATGGATCACCATCAACCTGGCACTGACGCATTGGATCACCATCAACCTGGCACTACTGGCATTATACTGCCGCTAATACGACAGGAAGTGATGCAGAATACAAAATCAGACTTGAGTTATTTACGAATAACCTGTTGTCTCTGGGGTAGTACTTGTTGTAGCTGTAATAAATTACCGAAATAAACATGCACTGAGGAGGTCTACAAACAATTTTCTTTACAGTTAAAAGGTCTCTGGGTGCAAACATAAACGTTTCCTGTAGCCTGGTCTGACTGGGCATTACACCGTGCACAAGCGTTGTTGTTAAAGCAGCCTTGGAGTTGTTGTAGATTGGCATCCTCTGGTGAACCCCACTCTGTGAAGACCTCCCCACCTATCACCCCTCCCCCAACAGGTGACATTTTGTTGCTATTAATGTTTTATTGCTGACCTTTAGCTGCCAAAAGCAATCAGCACACTCACCCATTACTTAAGCATAACTACCACATACCAGCCTGAATAAACCCGTAAGAACGGAGGTACATACGAAAGGAACTACTGTACCAGTGTCCTACTTACGTTTCCATTAAAGCAAGTGTTAGTGCACTGGCCCTGCTAATCAATTTCTTTCCTAAGTTCTGTTTGTATTCCACAGATAAACAGTGCCACCCAATCATCCCTAGTGGGAATTAAGATTCTAATGTACATCATGCTTACCTTTTCACCTCGGTTCTTCGAGTTCTCTTTCTCTTTCTTTCTCAGAGAGGTCATGAACTCGGTGAAAATGGTTTCTCGGTCCTTCATCTTCTCGATAGCTTTAAACCGCGTGTCCCTCGCATGCTTGGCTGCAAATTCACTAAATGTAGTCCTGAAAAAATTATTATTTAGTTAAGTTTCATAAAACGTATAAAAGTACAATACCAGTCAAAAGTTTGGACACACATTTAGGTTTATTTTCAAAATTCTAGAACAATAATTGATTAAAAAAAAAAAAATAAACAAAAAACTATTAAATATCATATATGGAATTATTCCTTTAAGTAACAAGTCAATTATTATTACAAGACATGAAGGTCAGCAAGCACCATGATGCAATCAGCTCTCGTGAAGACCATACCAGGAAAGCAAGACCAAAACTTCGTCAACGTCTGATTCAGAGGAGTTGTTCATTTAGAGTGACCAGCCTCAAAAATTTACCTTTATTTACCTTAGATTAGAGCCGTTATGAAAACTTCACAGAGCATAAGAAGCAGACCCATCTTAATATCAACTGTTCAGGAGATTATTTTTAAATGCTTTCAACATTGTTTTAAAACCTTGTGTGTTAAAACCTTTGACAGACTGCAGTACCGCATGGCGGGCCTACTTTAATTCTTAAATGTGTTGTACTTTTAAACTGAAGTGCACAAAAGTCCCTATTTTGTCTTGTGCCTTTCACATCATCCTGTCAGCGTAATACTACGGTCTAGAAACATGCACATTTATTGGAATTATTGGAAGGCACTAGTATTCGTATGCTGACTATTTGGGTATTTGTTATGTCTTACATCTTACAAATCTCTCTCTTGCTCACTCACTCATTATATCACTTATATCCTGGAGTCTGTACAGGGTAGCAGGGGGGCTACAGTCTGTCTATCCGAGGGGACTCGGGGCACTAGGCAGGGTACACCCTGAACAAGGTACTAATCCATCTCAGGGCACTCACATAATGGGTCACATAATTAGAAAATGCCAGTTAGCCTACCCTGTCTGTCGGAGTACACTGAGGAAAGTCACCAAGCACAGGGAGAACATCCATTTCCAAAAGCACACAAAACTGAGGCGCGATTCGATGCTTGATGCTGGATGTGTGAAACAGTAAACCGCAGTGCCGGCTCAAACAAAACATGCTGAATGCTTAAAAAAAATTCTGAATGCTGCTTCGGCTAAATTTTGAAATCTCAAGAGCAGAATTGCTGTAGTATTTTGCAAGGAAAGTTAGGTAAAGTGTTAAAGTCTTAGTGTTCACCTCACTCCGAGTCTGGCTTCTTCCATCATCCTCCTGAATTCCTCTTTTGCTTGCATTATTTTGTTCTTCTTCTCTTTCCTCTCCTCTTCAGCACGAGTCTTTACATACTGATCAAACACCTGCACAGAAGCAAGCTAGGATTTAAGCTAGGGGTTGAGTTAGTCTAGTGTTTAATATTTGGATAAAACTACATGAGAACTTATTTGCTAACACTCGTACACATGCAATCATTCGTAGAACTTTTTAACAATGTGTTGTATGGTTACATATAACCTTCAATGATAAAAATAAATAAATAAATAAATAATAATTAGTCTGACGTAAGATTTCAACAATCAGGGTGTATTTTCTTATTGGTTTAGAAAAATGCATGAAATTTGCAAAACTACTAAATGGAGCTGGTGCTTAAACTTTATGACACCTATTTATATGTACATTTCTTATTGTGCATATCATAATATATTCTGTAATATGATTGTGAAATAAAGAGGTGTGTGTGTTCATGAATGCATAACAGTGTAAAAGTACCTGCTTCCGTTCCTTGGGGTTCAAAAGCAGATAACGGGGGTCAAAGACGATCTTATGGAGCTCTTTCTCCCATGTAGAAAATGCTGAAACCTGGCAGAGACAGAAAGGCGAAAAAAAAGAAAAAAAAGAAAGAAACAAAGAGCGGGAAATGAGAGCTTCTAATGCCCCTTTCCTCTGTAGTTACGCCCATTCTAATGAGCAGGACATTCAGCGGGTGAGCTCTTCTGAGCACGCCTCCCCCACAGTGCTGGAGTCAGGGTGTGTGCTTGCGGTGTTTCATCCTTCTCCACATCAGCATCTCTAATGAATAACACACACGGTAGGGTGGCCCTGCACCTCCCTCCAGCTCTCTCCCCCACGCTAATTGGAAAGGAAAATACTGGGGTAATTAGTTGGGGACGAAACAATTAGGGATGGGTGCTCTTCTACATCTTTCGCAGTGGCTGCACTAGTTACTACATTATGGTCTCGCTTAAACACACAGCAGCTAAATAAGGAGGAGGGTCTCACCTTGATGTCTGCTTCTTTTTAACCGCATAAAGCGGCCTTTTATCCGTCGCGTGGAACACACTGTCAAAGGGCAAACAGCCTAAAGAGCTCCCAAGCACTTACTTAACAGGGCAGTTTACTTTTTAATGTGAGAAGTATCTAATCTGCTGCCACTGATCATGGTGAGGGGAGAGGTGATGAGAAGATAAGACGAGACTGATTGATGCTACTCTGATAAGTTAAAAGCTCAAATTAGATTTAAAGCTTCAAGGCAGCAACAGGTTTAACCTTTCAAGAACAGAGGTAGGAAAATCCCTTTAAGAATGATGAAAAATCCGAATCTCACATTAAACAGCACTTAAAGGTTATTTTGCCTGGCCAAGCCATGGCTGATGTGTGTGTTTAAAGGAAGTACTTTGGTTTTACCCCTCTCTCCAGCAGCATATCTTTGAACTGGTTCATCCTGGTCTCTTGTGGAACAACGGCTCGCTCCCTCGCTGCTCTCAGCTCAGCCTCCACCGCCGCTTCCTTTTCCAACTCTGTCTCCTTCATCTCCTCCAGTCTGTGACACACAAAGTGATGCAGAATTTAAAAACAAAAGATTTACTGAGCGGCTCAAACAGAGGATGTATTATGGAAACAAGGAGTACATTTTAAGTGCACATGCACCTCCATAAAGACATGGTTTCATCAAGATGGGTGTGGAACAACTCGAGTGTCCTGCACAGAGCTTTGACCTCAACCCTACTGAACACCTTTAGGATGGGAACAACGACTTGTAAACCAAACCTTTTCCCTTAACACCTTTGCCTGACCTTAGTAATGCATACAAGGGAAGATTTCACACAAGGTAAAATAATGCTGCAACACGGGGATGGTCTCAGCAATTTCTCCTAAAGTGAACCGAGTGTGGGTCATCAAGCGCATGTTAAAAAACACCAGTGAGATTCAAACGTGGAATTTGCACCGGTTTGAAAACACTGCAAGGTCGCAACAGTTAACTAGTATTCACATGTAAGATAATTACTGGTTTCTATATTCATCACACATGTCTATATCCCACACTAAAAGAAAGTGAACATGAAAATGAAATGAAACCTCACTTTCTCTTCTTGGCACTGCTGGGCTCATCCTCTGATGTGTCCTCTGAAACTGCAAGCTCTGGTTCCTGCTTAACAATTACTATTCACACACACACACATTTCTGTTAAGAACAGGTGGACAATCATCAAGTCATTCAAGACAGACGACACGCAGCTCCAGAAACATTACTCAATAACAATCTCTTGTATTAAAAGTGTAAGAGCTGAAATGACTGCATTTGTAGGAATTTTTACAATCACTGTTACAGTGCTAAGATTTATACGGGATATACAACACGTCATTATTGTATTGAATGAAATGATGACAGGATGAACGTCCAACATGTAATACAACTTAATAGCTAAATTAACTAAAACAATATGCACATATCAGCCATGACATTAGCACCACAAAACATTTAAATATTAACACTTATCAATTATAAACCAGAAAACTGGTGACAGGGTCATGAGCACCCACAGATCATCCATGCACATGGGGCCAAAAGTGTCTGGTCTCATAGTGTAACACAACTCCCCGGCACAAAACGTTTGATAGATTGGGATCTGGAAAGTTTGGATGCGTCCCAAAGAATCCACTCCCAACAACCCACTGACATACACCACGGTACCCCTCAAGGTCCTGTGAGGTCACGCCATGAGGGCCCAGAGCTGCCCAAGTGGCACAATGGTAACATACAAAACACTTTGCATAATGTTTTGCATTATTTGATCGTCGTAAACAACAACCTAAAAACGTTAATTTATTCGTGTTAAGATTTATTCACAGTGCAGCAGCAGATCACTAACCTGGCTTTGGGCCATTGTCCAAGCCTCTCTTGTGTGGCGGCTCCTGTATGCTCTTATCGACGTCAGCGCGCCCCACCAGCTCCTCTGGCCGCTCCCACATGGACATACGTGTGGTGGGGTTGTAAAAGAAAACTCGATCGTCACCAGTCCAAACCACGCACCTGACACGGAATTGAGCACAACGCTGATGAGTCTGTGTCATGTTTTTACGCATAGACAAATTGTCCTTAAATTCCTACAATGGTCCATATTTACAAAATACTGAATTCACATCATCTTAAATTGTAATTAATACTAGGTACGGCCTCCTGCGCTTAAAACAACTCTATTCTTTGTGTCATGCACTCCATGCTGAAATGACCAACTGACATTTTCATGCCGTTAATCTCCTGTCCTGTTATGACCCAAACGTGCTTTATCGAATGCAGAAGTGGAACCCATTGTGACATTGCAGTGTAGCCCATCTGCCTCGGGATTTGACGTGTTGTGCATTCTAAGATGTTTTTCTGCTCACCACAGTTGTACAGAGAAGCCTTCCTGTTAGCCCGAACCAGTCTGACCACTCTCCATTGACCTCTCTTGGCATATCTGTCCATAAAACCGCTGCGCAATGGATGTTTTTGTCTTATTGCACTTTTTTTTTTTGAGTAAATTATATAGACTGTTGTATGTGAAAAGCCTAGCGATAGCAAGTATAGTTACAGACATACTGGCACCAACAATCATGCCATGAACAAAATCACTGATTTTCACTGTCAAGGTCAAAGGTCGAGGATTTCACATAACATGCATTAAAACTGCTTTGTCCTAATTGAGTCGCCCTAACTGATCAGATCTTAATAACAATAATATTTAATAACAACATTAATATTAGTAAGAAAATAAAAAAACAAACAGTCACGGCATTTCACAGTCACCTTATATTGTAAAGGAATATTTTGGCCAATATGCACTATAGTTAACGACATAGTATAACTCTATCACTTTTTTTTTTTCTTTTCTCCAAAACGGACAGCTAATGACATGGTTCCCAACCTGGGGTCCACTCCCCTCTCAATGGAGTGTCATGAGATTGTCCGATTTAGATTTGCACATTTATACCTACAGTATGATTAAGTCTGCAGAAAAATCTATTTAAAAAGATTTATTTGATCAAGTTTGCTTTGTGCATATAGTATGGGGTGGGGGCTCAGCTTTTCTTGTCACTCTTACCATGGTGTGCCTGGAATGGGGTTGGTGGCTACAGGTTTGGATTTCTTTGCAACCTTCTCTTCTTCAGTCATCTCCACCTCCTTGGGTTCCTAAAACCAAAACCATTTCAAAACAATTATTATTAATAAATAAATAAATAAATAAACCTAGGACACATCATTAAATAAATACAATCAGTGTCTGTTTACGCAGCTCTTCCACAGTGACCCATTAGCTATGATGGGCCGCCGGAAACGTACCTCCTTCGGCACTATAGGTGGATCAATCTTAGGACTGTCATCTTCCACCTGCATGAGCTCGGGATCATCAGCATCATCTGCAGAGTCTTTGGCTTTCTCAAGCTCCTTTTCTGTTATGAAGAATCACAAAGACCAGTTTCCAGTTGAGCGATCTGCTCCTAAATCCTACCAAGACATAACTTGAGGTCCATCGAATGTCAGAACGTGTACCCACATCAGGCTATGACCCTGTTATTCATCCAATAAATACTATTGGATTAAAAAAAAAAAAAAAAAAAATTATATATATATATATATATATATATATATATATATATATATATATATATATATATAATAATCTTAGATATTTAAGTGTAGAAGTCATGTTTAATTCACTCATTCAAGCTGAACACAAGTTCCTCTGTTCGGGGTGCTAAACACCCAGACCTTTGTCTTTGAGCTCCTCAGGCTTGTCCCAGGTGGTCTCCAGTGTGCGCTTGTTGTAATAATACGACTTCCCTTCTGCAGTTTTAAACTCTGACCAATCTCCTCCTGGTAGTGGGGACGAGCTTGCTGCTACTGTCATCTGAGGAGGCATCATGGGTAAAAGGGGAGGAGCCATGCCAGGAAGCATACCTAGGGGAAACACACACACATACTGGGTGAACGGGTCAGAACTGAAGAACTCTAGTTCTAGAGACCTGTTATACACAAGTTTGTGCACAGTTATTTATATAGGCTCATCTCCAAAAATATGTGGACACTATCAAATGCACGTTGTTAATTTAGCTGTGCTCAGTACCATAGCATATTGGTTTTGAAATTAGATAATGAAGCAAACTTTCAGCTTTTATTTACATGTATTTACACCCAAATCATGTAAACAGTGTTGGTCAGACGTATTTAGATAACTGACTGCTCAGCTGTTGATGTTCACTATTGATATATAAAATAAAAAACCGGTCACTGCTAGTGAACTAAGTCATCATTAAGCTGAAATAATTGCACAAAAAAAAAAAAAGTTTATTATTCTTTTTCAAATTTGTGTATAATCCTCGAGTTCCAAGCCACCTGTCTGGGTTTGTGTGTGGCAGGTGTGTGGGTATGTGTGCATGTGTAATACACACAGAAAGATAAGAGCCGTGCCTCTCTCTTACAGATGCTGTGTGAGTGTGAGATGAAAATGTACCAAAATTATGGGAAAAGACCTTAGAGCCAAGAGAAGGAACAGCTCCTAATCTTACAGTGCATGTACAGTATGTATGGCTGCCAGTGGAATTAGTTCCCTTCTATTTATTGATGATGCGACTGCTCACATTGTCACACGGACAATTACCAGAAGCATATTGTTTTTTTTCCTTCTAAGCCAAATGTGCTGCAGTTAGCAAGTCAACCACCTGATCTGAATCCAACTGAGCAAACATTTCATTTGGTAAAAAAGAAAAAAAAATATTAAGTTGGAACACCTGAAGGACCAACAGGATCTAAACACGGCTGCAGTATTATCTTGGAAGGGCATAACCATAAAGGACTGCAAAATAATTTCTAATCAATCAATGTAATGAGAATTAATTTACAAGCGGCGAGACAGCTCAGTGGTTAGCACTGTCGCCTCGCACCTCAAGGGTTTGAATCTCAGGCTTGTACGTAGTTTACATGGGTTTGCTTGGTTTCCTCCAGGGTACTCAGGCTCCCTCACACAATGTAAAGGGATACATTATACAGATATACATGGATAGTGTACGATTGGGTGTGCGAGAATGCGTGTTTGTGAGATGCAGAATAAGTGTTATACTGTAGATAATGAATGGAAATTAAATTTTGAATTGTCCAATTCCTCGTTCCTTAACTGATGTAAATACACTTCATTTAAAGCTGAAAGTCATTTTCTGATTTGCATGGGTACCTTCTTAGTGACAAGGATACCGAGAGTGCAGCAGTATCCCTCACTAAACTGGTATACACATGAGAAAAAGAAAAACAGGAACCAGTGGAATGAAGAGAACTTTATAAATCATCTTTTGAAACTGGATCATTATGAAGTTGATAAAAAAGAGAGAGATTTTGTTAACCAAACTGGTCACTGTCTATCATATAGATTAACAACCACTTTTTGTTGCTATGCAGCCAGTCTCTTCTCCGTCTGTCAGTGGAAAAGCATTGCTGCTGGTTATTTGGTTCATGGATCATTCAGCAGTAATTGTTGAACAGGCACATAACAGTGGTGCTGGGATTTTTATACACTTCACGGTCACTGGATTGAGAATACACCACCGAGCAAAAATATCCAGCTAAGGCATCCTGTGGTCAGAAACTGATATTGATTACGAGCCAGAAGACAATTCGCATAAACTGAATGCGTTATACAAGCTTTAACAGGTTGGCTAGTAAATATAATTGGCCTGAAACCTGGCAACCCTCTCTACAAGATTCTGCAGGCTGTTCTTCAGGATTCAATACTGAAGTAAAAACTCTTGAGCTACATTTTTCAGTATATAATATTGGATCACAGCCCCTGACGCATCAATATACTATCTTCTTTGGATTGTTTTCTGTACTTAGTTATGACACGATCATTTGGTCAAAAATCTGAATTCTAACATGCTTTTCTTTCCACTTTGTTTGTAAAAAGGCTATTGATTTCATTTGCCACTGGATTCCTGTCAGGCTGAACCAGCATCAGCACTATCGTCGAACCGTTCAAATCATTTCTGCCCACAGAACTGCCGATCACTGGATTTTTTTTTTCCTCTTGCATGACAAACACTACACCTAATAGGGCATACATGTGTATTTACCTTGCTTGCAGTTTAGCCCTCGGAAATCTAGAATACTGTTCGATTACGTGGAAAATATCGCTGATGTACGTTTTGTAAAACAATCCAGCCCAGAAGTGATCCCTGACTTCGGATTTGGTGTCACCTTTAGATTTGCATTGGACGCTGACAACACAACAAAGCATGCCACAGCGATGACATATACCACAAATATACCACAAATAAATCACTACGAAATACAATCAAGCACAAAGATTTGATGACAAACAGCAATTTATAACTATAAGAGAGAAAAAACAAAAAGTCAGCTCATGAGATGTTAGAAGCTATAAATTTATTGCCTGGGCTCTGTGTTTAAACACGCCTTATGGTTTTGGTTGAAAAATTATGGGCACTTTATAGCTACAAGGTAAATACAATACATAAAGCTTGGATGCACAACAGTCACCAGCATGCCGACTAGCGATGGAGAGGGAATTACCGTTCTTGCTGGGAGAGATAGTCTTTATATAAGGACAGCTGACTATCTGCATCATTGCTACACCTAAAAGAATCAAGCAAGCACAGGCCGTTGGTCAGAGAAAGACATACGTCAACTACAGTTCACAGGTAACAGGCAGAGTGTCTGCAGCCAGCAGATCAAACAACCGACAGGCTCTGGGTTGGTAATGACAAATCTCCTGTGTCAGTCATCGTTATGTTAAAAAACGCCTCCAAAACATACACCACACCTAAACTGTTGAGGCGACTAGCGATGGCGTAATGTGCTTGTGTAGTAGTAATAGGACTAATGAAAAATATTAATAAATCAGGAGAGTAATACTGCCATCTACTGATTACTCCCACAAAGTTCAATCAATCACTAATTTATCACAGGATGCAATGACCTCTTTCAACACAAACAAAGGAAAGAATAGAAGGATGAACTTAAAGAAGAGAAAGAGGAGGCATTCAGATGGAACTCAAAAGACGTGTCGCTGCTGTCGTCACCAAACCAGAGGTTCAACCTACCGGGCAGTGGAATGGGCAATCCAGGCAGAGGCACTCTGAAGGGTGGCACCATGACTGGGGGGAAAGCAGGGATGGCAGCAGTGGGCTGTGCCACAGTGTGGGGTAATGCCACAGGAAGTGGCTGTGGCCCTGTTGTGACAGTGACTGCTCCTGCGGGGGCATTTACTGCGACAACAGGAGTCACTGAGACGGTGTGGGGTGCGGTAACAGCCGAACACAACTCTGTGCCCTCGGGAACTGGAAAACACCAGGAAAGGATATCAAATTAATTGTAGTTTATAGTACATTACATTTAGCATTACATTAATTGGCACAGTCTCAGCAAATCAGAAAGCTGAGACTGAGATACTGGTTTGAAACAGGTGATACCCACCTGTGCCAGGAGTGGGTAGGAGAGGCGAGACTACATTCGGACTGGGCGTGGAAGTGGAGCTCATGACCGTGGAGGAGACCTGGGTGGTGTGTGTGGTACTGGAGGCAGCCGCAGCTGCTACCGAGAGGTTAGGTGATGGGCCGGGGCTGCTGGATGCGACTCCTGCAGCCTGGCTCATCATCAGGGGTGTAAGTTCGGCCTGCTGGATCACCTTCACGCCCTCTGGTTTTGCCCAAGCTGACTCTCTTGTGCGTGCGTTATAGTAATACACCTGCGAGAAAGCGAGCAGCTTAGAGCTAGAACAAGAATGAGATCTAGTGTATGAGGTGATCATCAGGGTGGGTATGTGTTTACTGTGTTTACACTGAAGTTTCCAGGAGAAGAACTGCATGATTAGCAGTGCTTTTTAATAGTGTTCTTAGGGTGCAAATATAAGTGATGACCACATTATGTATGGTTGAAAAGGATTTGAGATCATTACTCAAACTAAATTACATGTACATTACATTGGAAGGCGGTGAATCGCTGTACACGGGCAGATGAGGTCAAAACTGGCTTAAAAAAAAAAAAAAAGAATTAAAAAAGTATGAGGTGGTAAAGGTCAAACACTGAGGGGAATTTAACTTATTAGCTATTACCTATTAGCAGAGTGTAAAAAAAAAAAAAAAAAAGGAAAATAGCGACTTTTATTTTTTTAGGAACAGTATCGCTAATTGTTGTGTTATAAACACCCTTGTTATATAAATATACATTATTACATAAGATTATATATATATATATATATATATATATATAAGGACTAAGCATAATACCTTTCCCTCTGGACTCTTGTTTTCCACCCAGATCTCTTCTGTAGACGGGAGGGAAGGAGCAGCAGGTGAAGCTGTAGGTGGAATACCAGGAGGGAAGATGATTCCAGGTGGAGGAGGCATGGCACTAACCGGTGGTGGAATGAATGGTGGTCTCTTAGAGGAACAAAAAAAAGGCAAACAGCAAAAGAAATAAACTTTAGTTACACGGCAGTGTTTACATTGGTAT
This sequence comes from Clarias magur, assembly GCA_013621035.1. Classification (NCBI taxonomy): domain Eukaryota; kingdom Metazoa; phylum Chordata; class Actinopteri; order Siluriformes; family Clariidae; genus Clarias; species Clarias magur. The sequence goes on along the minus strand of QNUK01000141.1, from coordinate 908,810 downwards.
AATAAATTGAGTTGAATAAATACTAATAATCTGTGTCCTATGTGATGTGGAAGGCCAGCTGAAATCGATTCAAGTTATATAGCTGCAAGGTCTGTGCGATCTGACAATTGCAAATCATGATGTATAAACAAGCACCATACTACACTCTATCACTGTTTATACTGTAAGTATATGTAATATTATGGAACATCCATAATGTTACATATACACAACTGATTCCTGTTATCGCTTATAATATAAATAGTCATTCGCCAGGATTTTCTGTACGCTCTCTGTTGAATTAAAACTGATAAATAAATAAATAAATTACCATGAATTAATGAATTAACACAGCTCTTCATACGAGAATAAAACTAAAAAAGAGAGAATTGCTTTGCCCTGAAATCTTAAAGGGCAGATTGGGCAGATACACAGTCTTACTTCGATCTTAATCATTATAAAATACAGGTTATCAATATTCTGCTTAAATAAAAAAAAAAAACACTCAATGTACATGTTATTAGGACACCTAACTGCAATTTGACTAAATTCTGGCAAGTGACCATTTCATGGGGTGTGCCCAACAGTAGCTCAGCAGTGACAATTACACAACAGAGGCAACAATAAAGCAGAAAGCTACTGGCTTTTTCATTTCGGCATATTGTTATCTCATCAAATGTTATGACTTGTTAGAGTATCCATTGTTTGTGTCGACTTTTTAAATGGAAAGACATTGTGTTAGGCTACTGTTAGAGCTGTATTTTGGAGGTTTGTACCTTCTCATTACACACAACATGTTTTTATTGTATTCCCACAACCATCACACTGCACAACACTGTTATACCACTTAAACAACTGAGACCTTATTACCTGTTATATCTTACAACTTCCCCCATTAACCACACATATATACATGAAATTGTCTATTTTATATATCCCTAGACACATTATCTCTTTATACATTGTACAAATAATCCAGCACTGCGTTTAAGCACGTGTGTATCTACATGTGTGTATGCATGTACACAAAGAGAGAGAGAGAATAAAATTTATCCAGCTCAATTTTATAGACACTTCCTGCTTATACTCCTGCTTGTATCTCTATTTCACTTTATACTATTATTGACTCTGTAGTTAGTACACACATTCTTTGCATAGCCATGCTATATAAAATTATAATAATATTATACTGCATTTACTGTGCACACACATACATATACAAACACCTGCTAATTTGACCTGCATACATACAAGTTATAATAATAAAAGTAAAAAATATATAAGCTGTGCAATGTCAATACTTGCACTGATGTTTATACACTACTATTCACCATTCTGGTGGATGCTAAACTGCATTTCATTGCTGAGTATCTGTACTATGCAATGACGAAGTTCTATCTACAATATCTGTGAGTGTAAGAAAACATGGTAATTACAAAGTTAGGGCCAAATCCATCAATAGACTTGTAAACATGGAAATTTGACAGGAAGATAAACTATAAGATTTAGTTAATTACAGTATACAAGTCGGGTCAAGTAAGTGTACACTGTAATATTACTGGATATGGATATTTTCATTTTTGTTCTGATTACGTATGTGAGATTTGTTCGTATGATAGATGATGTGAATAAATTTACCAGATCGACCACCTAATGATTCAGTTGGGTGTGAATGCATTGGGTTAATAAATCAGTTTGGAGTGAAGTGTAAACAGATGCACCTGTAAATGGGCGGCGCCAACCGGCGGCGGGACGCTGGGGTCAAAGGGCATTCGTGCGAACGGGGCTCGCGCTGCTGGAGCAGGGCCTCTGATCACGGGGAACGGCGGAGTGGCGGGAGTGCTCAGTAACGGCTGTCTCCGCGGTAAAGCCCCAGCGCCCGGGGGAGCAGCGGTGGGGAACCGGGGGGCTGACTGCTGCGCCATCCTGCTGATACACACACCGTGCACGGAGTCACGCAACACACACACACAAACGTGAAGCGGGCACCATTCATTCCACACCCCCAGCCGCATCCCATTACTGCGTCTGTTCACACTAACGCTGATTATAAGCAAACCATGTATTAAAACCTGCAAATTACTTACTAATAAATTGCAGCTTAATAAAACGCTCAGCTTAATCAGCGCATATGTGAGCCGAGCCGCCTCCGTACTGCCTCTCTCTCACACACACACTACTCAATAGCGTTACGTTAGCATGCTATGCTAGTGCAGATAGCGCACTAGCCCGCTAATACATCCTCACATTCAGACAAAACAAGTCAAACTGGGGGATTTATTAACAGAAAGTTATAAATCTCACTGGCGTTATTTAAAAAAAAAAACTGAAGTCAGTAATGTGGGTTAAAATCAGACCTGTTAGCGCTGAAGCCAACGCTTTCTCCCTCCGTGTGTTCCGCCATTACAGGAACACAACAACACGCGAGAGTGACGCATTTCCGCTAGTAACCGCCCACACGTACAAACACACACAATCATTACACTGGAGTATATCGTACTAGTCAAGTTTGGATTGTTTACCCCATTATATTGTAGAACAAATATATATATATATATATATATATATATATATATATATATATTTGTATATATTTATATATATATTCCATAGTTTTGAGAAAAAAAATATATATATATATATTTCTTCTCAAAACTATGGAATAACACACATGGCAATAGGTAATTAAGTAATATCTACAACAGTCAGTTGTTACTTTAAGACATGAAGGTCAACTGTTCTGCAATAGTTCTTGCAAGAACAGTATTGTCAAGTGCATTTGCAAAACCCATCAAGCACCATGATGAAACCTGCTCTCATGAAGTCCATCTCAGGAATGCAAGACAGAAACTTACCTCTGCCTCAGACGTCATTTAGAGCCACCAGCCTAAAAAATAAGCAGTGTCCAGCTGGCAAACCGACCCATAAAGTAACTGCCATAAAAACAGTGGATATATCTCCTGATGTGCTGGATGGCAGGTGGACAAACCAAAATATCAAAAAAGTGAAGGCTTTACAGAGCAAACACATCGCAACATCAACTGCTCAAAAGGACATTATTGTATATTTTGTAAGCCGTCTGAATTGTTTTACAATGTTGAAAGAAATCAAGATCAGGAAGGAGCACAGAATTAAAAGGTGTGTACAACCTTTTGACTGGTATTGTAAATATTGTTTCATGACTTAAGAAGACTTTGAATTAATATCAAGCATTTTACTACTTAATAAATGTTCCTTTTTACTTTACCACGAATAAACTAAATTATAGCTTTTAAAAACCATCTAAATCATGGCAAACCAACCCAAAGTTTGTCAATCTGTCTGAGCACAACTACTTCCACACAAGTCCAGTTGGAGGGAAACTACTTGTCAGATGAACCACAAAATCGGGCAACATTGTCCAACATTTCTCTCGATTTATAATGGAGTTATTGTGACAAATCCAGTCAACAATCTATGCAGTGACCACAGACTCACAGAAAAGGACCAGTTTTTTTGTCTTTGAGGAAATAAAATAAAATAAAACCAAATCTGAACATGTTAAAGTGTTTGCTGGGTGGGCATGTGCACACCTATATAACACAATCAAAAAACCCAAACCTCACACAAAAAACCCACACCAATCACAAATGAGCAGCTAAAGTACCAATGAACTGGAATCAGTCCATACACAAACCAAACACAAGCAGACAGGAAGAAGCACACAAAAGAAAGACTTGTTTACTTTTATTCAAAAACTTACTGTCTCCAGATAAATAGAAATCAGAAACAGTACAGTAGGTGACAGGACAGGGAAACAATTATGTATCAGCATAAATCTTTGAACAGGGAAAAGATCATAGGTTTATAAACATTAACAGGGAAGAAAACACTAGAAAATTAAGTTTTTGTTAAAATGCACGTATATTTACACAATCTATTCAGCAGTTTTGCCAATGTAGTGGTGAGTGACAAACAGGTGCCAGTTGCAGAGGCTTTGTTTTCATAGTTCTTTAAATTGTGATGCACTTTCTAACTTAATAATTACACACTCATACTATTTGGGAACATGGCTTCTATAGCAGTGCTCACCCCTGTGCAAGGCATCTACAATTTTACAGAGTTGTGTTCCAGCCCTAATCAAACAGGCTAATCAGGTAGATTGATTTATTTGGCGCTGGTGTGTTGGTTTAGGTTTGAAACCACTTGCTGCAAGAAAGGTAGATGTCCAAGACAAGGCTTGGTGATCACTGGTCTAAAATAGTTAGAAATCTGCACAAAAACAACAAATAAAAGGCAACAGAATATTGAAAAATTGAGAACGTTTGTACAGGCATGTTTAAGGCCAAGACATGGAATGATTAAAAGGTATTCCTCTGACAAAACATGTTTAGATATACAAATGTCTCAGTACAAGCTAGATGTGTTAATTTAATTTTATAGAGCTGCCCAAAAGCAACGCGAAACGTTCATGTTTGAATGGAGTATTACACTGTGTTACACAGAAGCTTAAATATTGGGGGGAAAACAAACAAACAAACAAATCTTAAAGCTGAATGTAGCAACTCTGAATGTGGTGCTCAACATAATGTACATTTAGGAAAATGTTTAAAAAAAAAAAAAAAAAACCTGACAAAATGCAAACACAAACAAAACAATATAAAATGCAAATAAAAAAACCCTCCTTGGTGCTTGGCTACATGCTTTTTTTTTACATTAATATATTTTTTTATTACCTTTTCAGCTTTAAATTGGAGCTTAAAAGTAAGAAAAGTCCTAAATGCAGTTATAAAATCAGCACCAATCAATACTTTTTCTGAAATTATTTAACTTTATTTTAAAGTACATGTCTAAATCACTGTTCAGCTGAATGTCAGGGAGAAGACAATGGAGCAGACTTACAACAGTAATCTTTGTTTTTAATTCGAGATGAACACAATGGCACTATTGGAGAGATTTCCTTTTGATTCCTTGGTTTTGCCCTTTGGAAGGGGTGGATCTAGCATCTGGGGGGTGATTTATGGGAAACAAACTCAGTTTCATAATTTTGATATTTACCTACACAATGAGCTGCATTTTTGTTATCGTTCTCAAAGGGAGGTGAACGAAACTAAACACTAGATATAAAGAGGTGGAGGATGGCCTCCGTTTTACATATTAGTTAAGAAGATTAAAATATATCACATCACTCACTATGATGAGCAATAACCTGCTTATAAATTACTACTTTACACCTGATTACTCACTATTACAAAAGGGCTATACATAACATAGTTATCTTTAAGTTAAAAAAAAAAAAAAGAAAAAAAAAAAGATGCATTCACCCCAGTTTCAAGAAATACCACAACTCTAGGAGAGCTCACATACACTTCTTCACACAAGATGACGTTCAACTTTGAAATATATTTAATATATTTTATACATGGCAAAGAACAGTCCAACAATCCATGGCATTCGATCGCACCCCCCTGCATTTTGCCTTAAGAGGGAAAGCTTACTCAATGACTAAGCCACTATATCATCTTTTAAGTCTCTAGTGAACAAGAATAGATGTTTTTGTTTAACCAGTAACTACACTGATCTTGTGTATATTTTTTCTTTTTTCTTTTTTTACAAAATCAATTTAATATTACAGAAAAGTTTTCCCCAAAAAAGATTTTACCCATTTTTATCCTAAAACATGGGTACTCCAACGGTCTACAAAAGAAAAGGTTTAAATTCAGTGTGAGTTCAGTGTTACCAAATAAATGGCCCTTGCTTCTCTTTAAATGTAGTTAACATTTCTTAGATTGAGGCTGTTTATACTCCACAACATGAAGTAAACTGTAAAACTGAGCTGTCTATTAGAAATCACTCCTACTAGTGCCATCTAGTGGTGTTCTCTCATGGCCATAGAGTGGAGCTTAGTTTTTCCCGGCCATTACCGCTGAAAAGCATCATAACCCAGGAAATGAGTGGTCCTCACAGACTCGTCCATGATAGACGCTGGGTCAAAAAAGTCTGGCTTCAACTCTGTTCTCTCTCGTCGATTCTTCGAGGCAGGCTGCAAAACAAGCCAGAAAAGATTGTATATTAACAATAAGGAATTTGCTCATGCAGTATCATGTGTTTTTTCTTATCTTCCAGCAAGGTACATCTGAACAGGACTGGGTTTGAAGACTGTTTTGTCAAATAGGAATATAAATATTATAAACTAAAAGCATATCCATATAAATAAGTAACAAGGAAAGCCTGTACTGAGAATACCATACAAGAGCCATTAAAACCAACAGTTCATTACCAGATCGATATCCATCGTGTCAAAGTCCATGCCCTCATTGAGATCCTCAATTCGGCTTTCTGATGACATCATTACATCCTCGACGATTGGCTCCTCATCATCTTCCATTAGCCCTGATCCTCTACGTCTGAAAAAGCGAAACGGTTATCAAACATGTTCACAAAACGACTATTTTTTGTAGCAAAACCAACAAAAATCTAAATGTGGCTATATAGCTAGTAAATCTTAAATTTAAATTACTTCGTCCCTGTGTCTCTCTCAAACGAAATATGAATGATATTTCACTCGGTTACACCATACAACATCCAACTTCATGCTTTCTGTAGCTCTAAGGCTTTCTATGAGGTGCTCTGATCATGGGTTTCGGCATCGATTCCTGTTCACAGAAATTAGAATCGGCCAATACCGGTCACAAGTGTGTGTGTGGGTTATTGAGATCTGCCAAATAAAGTGTTGTATTTATTGTGTAATATTGTTTATTTAATATTTGCAGCTGTAAAAAAAAAAATAAAATTAGAGAAAGTAGCATATGCTAAAAGCTTTTGTTTATTTTTAACATATGAAATAAAGAGACATGATAAATTCCCAGACTCGTGACATGTTGATGTAGACTCGTGTATTTTGCGCCATCACTTTTTATTGTATCGGTTTTTGTGATCAGCCATTTTAGTCAAACGATCGGTTAAAATTTAGTGATTATCAGCCAATTTGATTCGGATCAATCGGAGAACCCTTAGAATTAGCCAATATGAAGTCATTAGGTCACTGAGAGACACATCAAATTAACTTAACCAAAGAAGTTGCATTTAGGAAGCTTTATTTAAAAAAAATAAAATAAAAAAAATATTTAAAAAAACAAATAAATAAATAAACCACCCCCAGATATTCTATCATAGGCATCATTATAGCAAATGAGTATGTGCTCACTCACATCGCATGCTGCAGGTTGCTCCTCAGCTTTGCGTAGTTCATGGCTCTCTCATGCTGCTGCCTGGCAGCCTCTTCCTGCTGCTGCCTCTGGGCCAACATCCAAGTTACTTGTGTGCTGCAAAAACACCAGACGTCATCTTACGAACTGAACTACACACCAAAGCAATGATGTCTAGCAAAACTACTAAAGTACAGTTACGACATGTTTTTCACTGAACAACTGACTACCATGCTCTGGTCCTCCCTCAATGTTGCTTTCCACTGGTTCACAACTTAAATTGTGTGCAATCTTTAATCTTAAGTACTAAAAAATGAGCAGCATGTCAATGTGTGTGTAGGCTACTGATTTAGAACGATATAGATAGATTTCTAACATTAGCTAATTAACTTTTTGATTAGTTAAAAAAAAAAAAGAAAGAAAGAAAGGCAAAAAAATCACCATTTAGACACTTACTTGTAGTCCACGGGGCTCTGGTGATGGTGAGGTTGGGGAGTGTGTGGGTGTGTGTGGTGCTGTGGATGCTGCTGTTGCTGCTGCTCAGGAGGCATTGTATACACCCCCATGTAGCTGTCCTCTGGCCTCAGGCGTTTGGGATCGCGCATGACCGTTGAGGTGAGATGAGGTGATGGCATCATAACTGGCGTCTGCATGCTCTGCTCTCGGTTCAACCACACCTCGCTGCTGGTGCTGCTCTCCTCGGCTAAACAAGAGAAAAAAGAAAAGTTATACCAAGGCTGTGTGATTCTTTAAAAACATAAATGCACTTTTGTGGCTTCAGAATTCAGATTGCATTCTCTGATCATTTACAGTATGTAAGGAACATAATGTACAGGTATGACATACTTATAAACGGATTCAGATTCTACTGGCTACAATTTCCCAGCACATATTGTGTAATCTAAATCTTCAGCTGATTAACTGCTATTTACTATAAACCTATAATTATAGGAGGGTGTCAAGAGAACAGCGTGTTCTCCCAAAGGTAAAAGGCTACCAGCAATATCACCAGATGGTTGAGCAATCCATCATGGCAAGTTTTCTGTTCCTCTAGCAACTAAACAGCCACTGGTGAGCAAACAAAACAATCTTGATAATCATACTATATATGAACGTTTTGAATTATCCATGACCGACTAACCACTTTTTTTTCTCCTTCACTTTTAAACATTTACAGTCATCTGTTTACTAACTGGGAGTAAACAAATTGCATGTCAAATATTTAATATTTAAAACATCTGCATATTCTCACCAAGCATGTATTTGGGTCGCATGATCACTTTTGTAAAATTCATGCACAGGTTAGTTTTTATTTTTCTCTGTGGAGAAGCCATGCTTCAAATAAGAGTGTAACAAAAGTTGTATGCAACGGCTGTCCAAGTGCAAATGGTGCAAAATTGAAATGCAAAAAATATTCACATTTTATTCAGCCTGTTTTCGTGCAGTCTCAGTTCACCTGCAGCCACATTTATGATTCAAATAAAGCAGCTGAACATTCACAATCCATGACAGTAATATAAGCCGAGGCCGGTACCTTCAGACAGTTTCCTCTTCCCTGTCACAGGCTTGGCTTTTTTGCTGCGGATGGTGGAACCTCGGCTGCTGATACCGCTCACCACAGACATGGTGTCATCATCACCGCCAGCCTGTAGAGAGTTCCTGTAGGAGATGAGTGGGAGCCAGCAGTCCTCCCTTTGCAATGCCATCTGAAACGTCATAAAGCGTTCCAGATACATGTGCCTGAGGAGAGAGAAAGAGAAAGGATAAGCATTATTACATTGGCAACTGTGTTTCAATTGATATACAAGGCAGCAAACGTTGCAAACTTTTTTAAACACCGCAGGGGAAAAAAGGAGTACAGATAACACAGAACTGTGACCATAAATATGATAAATCCACCAGCTTAAAACGGTCACCAGTAATTCACCAAACTTTCGCTATTTGCCATGATGTATACAAGATCAGCACTGATACAAAGCTTGTACAAAGTTTTCCTGTCCTTGGTAAAGAACGAAAAATGTACTCTCAACAGCTACTTATAATGGAAGTATATGATTTCATAGAAAAATCATGAGCTCATCAGTTTTTGTACATTATAAAAAAAAACAACTGGTTCATCAAGTCCTTGGTTTCTGTGTGGACACAACAATTTTCTGTGTGTAAATGCTTGGGAAAACTACATTAGGGTTAAAAAAAAAAAAAACAAACAAAAAAAAAAGCTGGCACTGTCCTTTTAACAATAGTTGAATGACTAACAAGACATTCAGAACTGAAGCTTACACAGTGCGTTTGTCTTGTCTCATGAGCTTCGATGAGAATTCACTTAGGATGTCCAAGAAGGCCAGGTTTACAGGAGGATATCCATCTCCTTGAGGGTTCGGCTCCTTGAAGGCAAACTCGATACCATCCCTACAAGCCAAATGCAGAGTACAAACGAGGAGTCAAGCACAAATCACTTAACTCAAAAAAGCAAGTATCTTAAATAAGACAAGAAACACACTTATGCAACATGGCGATAGCTTCTCTGGTCTTGAGTTGATCCAAACCAAAAGTGAGAGAGAAGCGTCTGGCCAGTTCTTTAATGCCACAGAAAGCTGAAGATGAGCGGTCAAAGCCAGGGCCGAGATCTGACAGCATCTCATTGAACAACTAAATGAAGTAAAAAAGAAAGGAGCACGTAAACCTCAATTGTGAAAGTGGATAAAAAGTGGATTACATACGGAATTCAAAAAGCAAAAACATTTACCTGCTGCAAGCTCAGAATGAGCGTCTTCGCACACTGGATCTTATCGATCTGTCTTGTTTTGCTCATTGTTTCCTTGATGATGTCACCGTAGTCATTGTAATACTGATGCAGAAAAAGGCCAGTCAGTTTGTTTGGGTTGGATTAAGCGTTAAAAGAAAGAGTTTCGGCATAAACAGGATCTAAATTACAAAACAAACCACACCAAGACTCACCCTCATGTACTGCTTAAATATGTCCGCGCCTGTCTTCATTTCCACAACGTTATAAATGATGAGCTTGCAGTAAGCAGCAAGGAGGTTACGTCGCTTGTGTAAAGCTTCTATTTTGCCTGCTTCATCGTCCTGCTGCCCATCTGTTCAAATAACACAAGCATGGAAATGACCGAGTAATCTATACATGTAATGAAACTGTCAAGTTGGCATGTCTGTACACTGAAAATATTTGCGATAAAATAATTCAAGGGGATGAGTAACAAGATGAGCAACAGAACAAAGCAAGATGTGTTTTTGACTGTTTCTTTGTGCATGCATCATGTAAAAACTACTTCTAAAAGCTTCATCGCAACGGACAGAGAAGGTATGCTACTTTTAAATTTAAATAGAAAATGCCCTGAAATCATAATTTTAAAGAAGTCAAAAAATTGATTCGACCTTTAGTCTAAAAATTACGATTAGTTCATTTCAAAATTCAACAGATGGCACTGTACATTTTTTAATACTCACTTATAAGCGTGCAACAGAAATCTATTTAATAAATGCAATCTCACACCTTTTATTCCGTGCACTTCATGGTAACACGTAAATTTTTTTTAGTTCATTCCAAAATTCAACAGATGGCGTTGTACATTTTTTAAAACGCACTTATGAGTGTGCAATTAAATTCAACACTTGAAGTTAAGTTCATGAACAGAGCCACACTGTCTCCACCTTGTGGCAAATTCTATCCATAATGATGAGTGAATCTTAAGAGTGCAATCGTGAGATAAAGGGAGTCTGGGAACACAGCTACAACATACAGATGGATTGAGGGATTAGGTTCATTATGACAGCACACTACACTGGAACTGACATTATTAAATAAAACCGTACATGAATTTTCAAACCTTTATACACATGTATAAAAATACTTTCAAGCTTTTTCGATACTCTATATACACATGTTTGGTGTAAACATGCATTTAGGTCAGACCAGTTTATCTAGAGTCTAAAGGTCATTCAGCTCCATGTTTACATTGCACTCTAAAAACTAATCCATCTAATAACAAATACACTCATGATCTAATGTCAAGTTCAGAAATCATATAAGACAATTATTGCACAAACATTCCAAAAGGGAAGGGAAGGTCTTTCCATTCCACATATGGGTTAATGTGCTAATGTGTTAACAAGGCTGTGTATGCCGCACCTGTGCTGTTGCTATCTTCGTCCTGGTCGATGAATACATGGTCCAAGATGAAACTGAGCAGCTCAGACTGCAGCGAGGCATCCGGTGAGTAAACCAGAGGTTCCAGGACCTCTCTCCCTCCTGATATGATCTGGTGACTGAAGATCATCAGCAGGTCACACAAGATGGTAAAGGCCTGCAGGGAAAGTGTTAGTCAAGTAAGTGTTTTCAAACAGGACACAAACAGAAAGACAATTAACTGAGCTTTTAATGGCTCACACTGACTGACCTGCTCCTTCACGGTGGTGTTGACATTGGATAAATATCGCTGACACATCAGACAGAACGCTCGCATTTGCTTCCTCAAAGTCACCATATCCTCCTGCAAGTGTCAAAACAAATAATTAACAAACCCGACAAAATAAAACCAACATAGACTAGAAGCAGACAAAAACAGACAAACACTGACTTACTTTTTTGCAGCTGCCCTCAGAAACCTTGGCTAAATGCCAGAGGATCACATAGTGTGTACACTGCAGTGCATGAATGACGATCTGAATTGAGTCAGACAGAAAAAAAAACTGGGTCAGTGACTCTTTATAATGACTCCGTACGCCAAACCAAACAAGCATGTAAAGTGGCACCTGCTCAGGCATGTCCCCATTCTCAATGCCAGTATTGAGTAACTTATAGTTGCTGGTGAACAGATCCCATTTAGAGAGGTCATGAGCGCTGAGGAGAAAGGTAGAGAGAGAAAGAGAGCAAGTCAAACGAATGACATGACAAACTGCTACAGCTGTACAACAGGAAAGAATGTAAATTGTGCAATGCAAGTCTTTACTTGTGAAAAGCAGTGATCCTCTTCAGCGTGGATAAGACTTGATAAGCATCGTCTTCGTCTGGGTCCTCCCCCTGAAAAGGACAGCCCATCAAAATGGAGAGAGAGAAATTGTAGACTAATTGCTGTCTCGTACCGTTATATTTTATATATAATATACACCTTCAATTAGGCATTCCCAGTTTAATGATCTTGATTGATTTTGCCGTATGACGATGTTACATGTTGACACTGATGAATGCTCGTGTGAGCTGGAACACTCAGGTTTGCCATGTATCAATAAGGGATTTGAAACTTTTTATTTATTTTGTTACCTTTTTGTCTGCTTTCAAATACACCCTTTGTGTTTTTGCCAAGCAAGACAATATTTTTTTATTCAAATTGTAAAGAATTCAACTGGAAAAGTGTAGCTATGTGCCGACATACAACATACAAACTTTTATTAGACCGCACAGAGCTCAGTTGGCCCTCCTCACCTCTTGAAGAAAGTCTTCCAATAGCTTATTGAACTTGTCCACCTGCTCGTCCAAGAGCTGGCTGCGGGCGATATCTACCCTGTTGAAAATTGTGAACTCCTCGTTGCAGAGGGCATGGTAGGTCTTCGAGCAGGCCTCCAGCACATCAGTGTCGGTGTGCTTCTCCACTATATCCCTGATTTGTCTCAGCAGTGATTCCAGATGCTGAAAGTGAGGAGAAAATAAAAAGCATGTTAAATAAACAGCATGTTTACAAAATGCGATTTTACATTTCACAGCGCCTAAAACGCTCACCTTTTCCAACCGGCCTGTTGTGTAGATCTCCAGATCAAAAAACTGCGGTAACTGTAGCAGATTGGTCACCTTCTCTGCATCAATTGAATACTGTCAGGGGAAATGTTATTTGGTATTTATAGACAGGTGAAATGTTTGCTCATTTTCTTTCCACAATAATAAAATCACATCATTATTTACCTTTGCAAGTAAAGGTGGCATGGCTACTGCAAAAAGCTCAGTCATTCGTGTCCGGTCATCAAGCTGAGTTTTTTTCTCTTTTGCCGTCAATACCTGGAACAAGGTGAGGAGATCATTTTTAATCCACCACTAACTTACTTTGTGTTCGGAAATCAGCTTGTTTTTAATTTGCATTCCAAACATTTGCGATGAGAACAACGTGCATTACCACGTAGACGCTTACCCTTTTGCCTGTGCCTCTGCCCACAGGAGGATGGCATTCTGCTGCTTGGCGGATGGTGCAGAGCATGATCTCAATCAAGGCCGTCTCCTGTCTATCCGTCAGAGCTGCACAGGACACGATGCATTAGAGACATTCTCACGATCGCACACATACCAATGCAAAATGTATGCACAGTGCTAACGAGGTGCATAAAATTACATAAATAAATCAAAGTTTCATAAGATGAACAATTCATGTGGCTCTGTTATGGATCCAAAAATGTTCACACTTCTGTTTTCTTACTTCATTTGCATGAAACTGAGTGAAATCTAAACACATCTACCGTTTTAATTAGTAAGAATTCGAGGTCTTTTTTTTAATTTTTTTTTATCTACAGCGGTCTTACATATTGCCAGTTAAGGAATGAAACACAGCTGATTTAACTGCCACATGTTGTTACCACATTTAGTAGAATATAACCTAGCACTCGACCTCAGAAAACAAACAGAAGAGTAGGTTGAAAAAAAAAAGTAATCAAGTAAAAGTCCTGTGAAGTGAGGCTTGCAGTAAAGGTCAAAGAGAGGGTCACAGACCTTCCTCTCCAGGCAGGGGCTCATCCAGCAGCAGACTGATCATACACTCCCAGTCCTTCAGCAGCTCGGAGGCACAGTCCCACATGCTGTCCACCAGGTACGCAGCATGTTCATGCAGCTGAAGATGAGACAATGTGTTTTATTCAAGAGAGAGCTTAAATTTGAAGCTTTTTATGTTTTATCCCTAAGGATATTCAACATCTTGCCGTGATGATCTCCAGCACATGAGGCTGAATGGGTTGCTGCAACTTACCTCACTCTCTAGGAAGAAGAAAACAGTCGTTTTCATGAGATTTGCATTCAGACTCTGTCTACCTCGTCTCTTAGGCATGCTATCGTCTTCAATATTTTGATGACTGAACAATCTGCGCAAGGAAACAAGGACAAAAAGTTTGAGGTTCAGGGAAAAATGTGCAATCATTTGTTTCTGTATTTCGTCTTTGCACAGACAACAGGAGCCTGCTGTAAACACCTATGACATTTACGCGCAGCAAAAAAGAAAATATGAGTCAGGGGAAAAATATAACCTACATTATGATGCTCCTAACTTGCTGAGTCGCCCTGACAATCCATTAACAGTAATTCACTGTAAGCACTACGTCAGGTCAGAATTAGCAGGAAATGTGTACGCAAAATGTGTACTACAGTGCAAAGAAGTCAAACGCCATGTCCCAACACAACAAAAGTCCCATAAAATGATGACAGAGCGAAGATGATGGGCAACATGAAGAAATATGAGAATGTGTTTCGGACTGGAACAACGAAAAAGCATTGAGGAGACTGAAAACATTAAAAATTCTGCAAATTGACAGCCATGGAAGCAAAATTGGTCATGCTCTCCAGGTTGGGTGAAAAGCATGCTCTCTTTCCCCTGTCAAACACAGCAAGCTCATTTGTGAACTCACACATTTGCACATGGAAGAAAGCAGACAGTGGTGTACACCATGTGTGTTACAACACATGAGCAGCCGTTTAAAAAAAAAGACTCGGTTGGCTGGATTCGTACGCCCTAGAGGAAACATGTTTTACCCTTCACCCTCCTGAGATCTTGGCTGCTATACACAGAACCAAGAGGAGCAATATGCAAAGCAATGTACACCACAGATACATACGACCTAAGCCTCACTGCTGCCAACGACCTGTAGATCCAAAAACTATGCTGATCCTGAACCTGAGCGTGCAATGCTTAGACCGACCTGTACTCGTGTGTTCAACATGCTTGTATTCCTCTAATCACTTTTTTCTTTCCAAAATACACGCTGATTCAGGAAATGCAGATGTTTTAAAGTGAGGCACAAGCGCGTTTGTCTCAGAAGTAAAAAAATAATAATAATACATTTTTTTTAGAAAAAAAAAAAAGAAGAGAGAAGCGAAACCAAGCCTTACTTTTTATACAGGAACTCTCCAGCTGCCACAGCAACCGGCCGGTGGGCCGAGTACACCAGGTGGTAGACGCTCTCGCAGTCCTCCGCTGTCAGGACCTCATCACTGCTACTAAAAAAGCAAACGCCAGAATCCCAGAATCAGCACAAAATCCTGTTTTGTGTCACCTAATTGGCTAATAAAAAAAAATCACTAATAATTATTTAGGCAGTGTCTGAGTATGCATGCTTACTGTAAGACAAGCGTGAGTAGTTTTATTGCTTGCACCGCAACGTCATACTCTTTGTCCAGTGTCATGGAAACAATGCGGTCCTGCAAGGAGAGAGACAGTTAGTAACAGGTTGCACATTTTCAAATCCATGGAAAATATTTCAAACAATCCTGGATACATGAATTTAATGAAACTTCAGGAACATAGTGAAACTTGGTAAATATACTACCATAACAAAGTTGTCTACCTTCTTCCTTCACACTTTAATGAAACTCTTTTTACTTGGAGACTAACTCAATTGCGCTTTCTCTCTCCCTCCATGCATTTGGAAAGAAATAAACTGCAGATGGCTCTCACCTTGAAGCGGCTGGTAAAAAGCTCCAACTTGGCGTTGAGCTCTCTGTTGTGGTAGAGGCCCTGCAGAGCTGTGAGGCATTTCAGCCGCACTTCGCCTTGCTGTTGAGAGCAAAGAAACAATGAGGGCCTCAATATTAACAAACAGCACATGCTTCGTCCCAGGACGAGTCGAGTAGATGGGAAAGCATCATAAACCTCACCTTGTCGTGCATCGTCCAGCCGACATATTTCAGGTAGCTGTCGTTGAGAAACGCATCACTGTACATTTTCATCCACACCCCGATCTCCTCGATGCAGATCGCTCGAATCTCCGCTATTGCATCACTGCAGAGACAACAACAATCAGTAAACAGAGCCCCATTCGTCATGATAATGTCTAGAAACTAGCTTTTGATTTTAAACGAGACTGACGAAAACAGAGATTTGTTTATTAGGAAATACACCAATCAACTATAAAGGATTTATGTCATCATAATCGATTAATCTGAATACCCTGTAGAGCTTTTTTCTTTCTCACGTTCATAAGCAGATGGATTAATTAGCATTAGCAATCAAACAAACAACATACAATTTTGTTTTTAAGAAGTAACAGAAACATTCCAGTGGTATTTCTATTAGAAAACCAAACATATTTGTCAGAAAAAAAAGAAAAAAAATACGCCATACCGATATCTGTGCACGAAAACCCCCTTGAAAATAGCGTTCATCATATTTTCAATTTCATCCTGATTTTCTTGAAGCTGCAAAAAGAAGAATTTTTTTTATAAAATCACATACAGAAACATCTTAAGGTATCTTTATGTATAACTATATATCCATCTAACTCTGATAAAAACATTCTAGTTTAACCATGCACCCACAATACACAGGTTTTAACACGATGCTCAAGACATGAATGGTCATTCCCAGTTAAAATCACACACCAGCCTCCAACACAACTCACACAGATGGCATGCCAGCAGGACTATCATTACATAACTGAACTGTTAATTAATATTAGTGCTGCAAACTAAAGATAGCTCTGCTATTTGCAATCATCCTGACAATTCTGCCTTCTACAGGCTTATATGTTATTTAGGAAATCCTCATGACTAAATCATTTTGGAGGTGAATCAGTTTATACTATTACTTCAGTTTCATTCCTTTTTTAATAAAACAAGCGTTTTTGCATGCACAAGATCTTCGATTGATAGTACTGCGCATTGTCAAATACTATTTTAAATCAAACATTCCATTAATAAACGCATGCCATCAAATAATATACTACTGTGTATTATAACATAAAATATAATATCATTCATATATAATATATTATACACATTAATAATAAATTTATATGTTATTTTGTTGTTGATATTCTTTTATATACACCACATTGACTGAAGCGTTATATCCAGCATATATTATAAAAGACTAAAGATCTGGCCATAGCGGTTAAAAAAACAAAACAAAAAAATTCTGAACACGCTTTTGTCACATCAAAAAATAAAAACGTCCCATGTTTTCGCACAGCGAACGTGGCAGATCAGTAGCTACAGACATGCTAACTTAAACATCTTAAAGACCTGGAACACCAACACTGATTGCTTCTATGCTTTATAGCGTTGCTTGCACTAAGACACGAATAAACTCGCATACATCATTTTTCATGAAAAAGTCTCAATATATCACTATCATTTCCTCACAGACTTTATAACGGAATGTTGCTCAAAAGCTTCACTATAACAGGGAAGGGGAAATCTGCTCCAGGAGAATCTAGCTGTTTCATAGCTGTTTTACAATAAACAGATAACTGGTTTACATCTAAGAGATCTACGGTTGGGTCATGTAGGTCACCACTGACTCTCAAACATGACCTATACAAAATGTTTCTTGTTAAAGCAGGAGCTTTGTATAGCACATGTGTTTGACACCAGAAATATCATTATGTTTCAAAAATAAAATCGCAAAAAGTCTAATTACAAGCATCATATTGCGAGTCAGCTATGAAATTTGGTTTACCTCATCCATCTCTTAGCCGTACAACTGTTTTGTCCATTAACTATAGACTGCACGAACCTGAACAGATGCCTTAAAGCTGCTTAAGTAGTTGCCACGCTATGCTCACCTCCTTGCGTTTCTGTAGGAGCAGCTCCAACCGGTCACTGGCCCGCTTGCCGATCATCTTGTTTCGCTCGGCCTCATACTGGCGTTGAGTGTTGTCCATGTTGATGCTGAGGTTCAGCGCTACATTTACCAGAGCAGTCATCAGCTTCATGGCTGTGTAGATCACAACAAGTATGACAAACCGATGAGCCAAAACAACATGCTGTTGATCCAACCATCAGCCACAGCTACACAGACAGCGCATCCACACTGAGCTCAGATAAACAACCGTACATAAACACTCTGAGAAAAATGCCTGGTCATTATAAACGACTTGCAAGATGGTAGGTCTGACCTGCTAGTGTACTGGTGTGCCTAAAGGCTCGCACTTGGGAGTCCGACAGCCCGGTGAGCAAGGAGATGACGGTGTCCATCATATACTCATCATAGATGATGCTGTACTGACACTGACGGACCAACACAGAAATGAACTCGCAAAAACTGGACTTGAACTTCTTCCACTGTGGCCCAGCCATCGTTAGTGGGTAGTCTCCACTGTCCTACAGCGACAAACACAATACTCTTATTTAACGCCGATACAGAGTTTCTCAGCATATTTAACACATCCTTTTTTCACAATAAGTAAAATCTTGCCTCGTCAAATTCTTCAGTCATCTTTCTGATGATCTCAGAGTTCTGCATGTGCCGGAACATCTCGCTGCTCACAACACCTGAAATAATAAACAGAAAGTGAGTGCTTCTCAATAACTGACGAGCTGACTGCAACTTATTGATAGCTCACTATGGAATTAATCATTAATGTACCTTTACAGCCAGAACACTGGATAAAGAAGTTAATCAAGTCAAGGAGAGCCATGTCTCGGTCCTGTTTGTAGGACTCGATCCAATCATCCACCACAGACTGGAGGAAAGAGAGAAAAATCTATAAGACCAAGAGAAATTTCTAAATCTGAAAGTTTGAATTTGAGAGCTCAGCAGTGTTGATGCTGACCTGCATGGCACTCTTTCCCAGCTTGACCACTTCAAACAGCATGATATTCTCCATGCCATTCTCTTGATGGTGTCCATTTAAGCGGCCAGCGCCCTTTCCACCTCCTTTCCCCTTCTCCCCAGGGGCCTTCTTTCCTTTTTTCACCTAAAACACAAGATTCAGCAGAGCCTCAATAACTAATCATTGACAGTTTCCAACCCAAAAGCAATAACTCTTAATTTAACACCAAGTTTGCCTTTTTACAAAAAATAATTAACACCAATACTTTTGGGGGGAATATCAACCACTAGACCAAGTGTACTACAGTCCATCCCACTAAGGCAATCCTAAAAACAATTATAATTTAACCAGGAAGATAATTTAACTTCCACACAACATAACACAGAAAGAAAAAAATATATATTTTTTTGCATGTGCACTTGAGTTATGACTTCATGAGGGATATAACAGTCCTATGATTAAAAACTTCCTGTGACACAGTTTAACCTATTTAAAGATTAGGATGATGGAGGGTATTTATGTACAGGTATTACTAGACATCAGCTTTTACAACACTGAAAGGTAAGTAAGACAGACTTTGAAAATGTGGCATGATTTCATACCAAAGAGATTTTTTGTTGTTGTTATAATCACATGGTCTGGGGTGACCGCCATTTATAATGATAACATAGTTTAATTAATTAAATGAGAAGTCACACAGCTTAAGAGTTAAATTCAATGCTTATTCCACTGTCCAAGAAAAAAGTTCCTGATATCACTTTCCTGTGCTGGGAAATTTAGCAAAGCACAGTAATTGTTATAACATGCTGACAACTAATTCATGAACTCATTCCATAAACGCCTCCTTAAAAAGGCCCCACAGCGACAATTACAGGACTGTAATTTGTAAAATTAATATCGTTAGTGTAAGATCATGTAGAGAGGCTCTCATATGACACTGTACAAGCTGTTACTATACAAATAACATATTTTAACATGTGCGCTAATATAAACATATTGTTAAGGTTACAGTTGCAACAACTGTCCAAAATATTTGTTTTGAAAGTTTTGAAAATCGCACTGTGATACAAAAAAATACTAATAAATACATTTTGCTAATTTCAACAATTTCCTTGCTGCCGGATTTAGGATGAATCTTAAAATGTTGAAAATTTTCCAACGGTCACAAACTCTTCGCCTTGCTATCTGATGACTAATGACATTTGACAGATGTTTTGCTGACATGGACATCATTTAAAACTCATTAAAAAGACTCATTAACAAACAGAGCGAGTAAACACTGGGCTAAAAAACTGAACCCCTTCGCCCAGAGTCAAGCGCCCGTTGTTGCTATGTAACTATCGGCCACTCTAGACCTTGCTTCTTGTACATTGCCTACAGCCAAATCTTTACATGCAACCAAAACCGTAGTGACACTGGATTTATTAATATAATTAGGATCCATACATAAACATACCACGCAGTGACTCACCGTCTCAACTTATATTCTCAGTGTTAACGGGAACCGTATTGCACAGAGACATACTATTGTGCTGTGTAAAATTATTGATCATAAGCCAAGGGTACTCAGTGACACAACACGTACCTTTCCTTTCCCCGGAGCAGCATTTCTCCCATCAGAGTCATCAAAGTCAGTATCTGATGAGAATCGTGTGTCTGTGTCCCTGGTAAAGACAACATTCAATCTTAACAATGATCTCATTACACACCAGACTGAGTGTGGACAATAATATCAAAGGTCACTCACTGGGGATAATGAAACTCCGCTTGTAATTCTGGTGCTGCTATCATTTCTTTAACATCTTCTGGACCACCTTAACTTGTCAAAGTATTAATCTTCTGTCGACACCAGCAGCAAATGCAGGGACCTTTCTTTCATATGACCTAGAACATTTACACAGTAAATCTAAGATCAGAACATTCTGTATTAAACTTCAAATTCAAAAAAATTATTTAAATTATCTAAAAAAATGAATAAAAATAAAATAAAATACAGCGAATCAATATGTCCTAAAACATTTTCATGCCAAAACGTGGAGAGATTGTATTCAATCTTTAAACCGATAGTACAGGGAACAACCAGAGAAAAGATGAGAAATTGAAAGAATTGAGAAGTTGTGGTTAGATCATGGCCACAAGGGGAGCAGTGTTGCACTACTTTTCACAGCTGTTCCCTGCAAGCACTTGTCCATGTGGGTGATGCACTCAAGACAGAAACCAGAAACAGGAAACAAAAGTAATGCTTGCTGTGCTCTCAAGATAAATCCCAGTTCTGAACTCCTGTCTCAGCGCAGATGTCACTAGTAACTAAAGCAAATATATGCTCTTCAATTAGGTGAAAATGTCAAAAAA
Organism: Clarias magur; assembly: GCA_013621035.1. Taxonomy (NCBI): domain Eukaryota; kingdom Metazoa; phylum Chordata; class Actinopteri; order Siluriformes; family Clariidae; genus Clarias; species Clarias magur. The sequence continues at coordinate 887,532 of QNUK01000141.1, read as the reverse complement.
AAAAAAATGAAAAAAAAAAGTTGTGCTTATATTTGGGTCTTAAAACGCACCAATTTATTTTACTACCAGAATTTTAGTGTGAGCCATTAAAGCATGAGAAAAAAAATAAAATAAATAATAATAAAAAACTTAACAAAGAAGCCTAACACTTCTACAGTAAAACAATTATGTAGGACAAGCAGAACTTCATATGAGATATTTACTGAAAGGTTAACTATAACTGATTAAATATGTAAACGGTGTTAAGAAAGCTAAATAAATAATGACCAAAAAAAGAAAAACACTAATCTCTGTCCAGACAAATAATTAATAAAAACTTAAAACTTATTCTTTATTCATGTACTCAATTTTGAATTAAATAAATCTGACTATGTGATGCATGTAAATTTATATTTAGTTTTCAGTTACACTTGCTTCTCTTTAATTGGACTACATTAAATGATGGGGATGTAACTTAATATGAACATATTATACTGAATGAAAATATTTAAGAAAGCTTGTCAGAAAAGCTCACATGGCGTGGGAGCTAGCTGACACTAGACCTGAGTGGACAAACTTGAGTGTGCAAGCAAATAGTGCTATATGAAGCTCACAGGACAAAGGGAAACCCACGTTCATTAGCATGAATGTGTGGCACGGCACAAAGAATTTACAGCATCCTGAGCAACCGCCTGGTTAGAGCTGAGTGGTTTAAATTAGGCCATTTGTTATTACTAGTACTGTAGCTGAGGTTGAGGAACTGTCTGAATTCAACCGTACTGTCAGAGCCGGTTTTTCTATATACAGATCTTTCAGTGTCTCTCTGTTGTATTTAACTTGTAGAATTCTTATTCAACATGAACAAAATAAATCCTCCAATTTAGACCATGCACAGCTCCTGTTTAAATCTGAATACTGAGAGACATGTTGGCACACTGAGCAGATTCAGCTAGGGGCATAACATTACATCCCCAACAAGATACCCATCCTCGTGTGGTTTAAGCAGAACCAGCAAATGATTGCCAGGCACAGAGAATGCATATTAGCCCATGATCGAGATGTGTGAGAAAAATAAAGTGAAACAGTATTTGCAGAGAATGCTTCGACATTTCCACATATAATTGTCCATTACTGATTGATGCACTGTGCATAGCTGACTGAACATGTCTGAGCTAAAGCAGAGAAAAAGCCTGGCCTTGGGGGTGGGGAGGGGGAATACTACCACAGACACGTGTGTACGTGCACGCGCAACCTTTGAACTTGATCGGACATTAATATAACCTAAACACGCTGCCCATCTACCGCATCTATGAATTAACTCTACGAAGTCTCCAAAATCATAATTGAGCATTGCGTAACTAGGGAACACCGCGTACCGATGCCGTGCTGTGGAAGAGCCACAGGCCTCAAAATGTGCTCGCGAACCGAGATGAAAACAAGGGGGCGTGGTCGGGCGCATAGTGTCACGCTATGCGGCGTGTGCATTGGCCGTTCCGTCTACGGTTTCCAGGAAACAAGTATGGGAGCGCGCTTCCTCCGTTGCCATATAAGGCGTTGATCTGTCCGCCCTCGTGCTTATCGGGTCCAATCACAGGCGGTCATTATCATTCGCCTCCGTAAACAAGAATAAATGGAAGGAGGAAGGAAGCGAAAGAAGACGCGTTTGTGTGTTCAAGCGAATGCTTATTAGTGGCGTTTGATAATTTTGTCTGTTTAACAGGGTCCTGAATATCATAAAAGAATAATAATGTAATAAATAAATAAAATAATTATACTGCCTTACAAGTAAGCACGCTACAGGTACAATACCATAGTAACGCACAAGGCGTGGCGTAATGCATAACATATACACAGATTATTTTTCTCATTAGTTAGATTTAATGTCCTAAATGTCTTAAAGCAGAGAATGGATAACATGAGCGCGTACAAATATTTTTCTTCAATGCGCGCGCACACAAAAAAAACGCTGAGAGTCTAACTTTTTAAGACCACTGTATACCAATAGATGCTTTTATGAGCCGTAACAATCCAGAAAAAGACATGGACAAGATTAAATATACAACACAAACAGTGTGCTAAAACCAGTACGCTAGTTTCTAAATTTACTGAGAAACTAATGTGCACGTCTTAAAAGAGAATCTGTGGCGCCGTTAAGTCTAAAGTGTCAGAGCGACTATTTATGAAATACCAAGTGAATAAAGCAAAAGCAGACCGTAAACACAACCACATTATACATATTTTATATAAATATACAGTGTGTATAATAAAGCAGGAAACCCTTTAAGAAAAAAAGGCTAGGTTCACTTTTTGAAAAGTGGCGCCAAATGAAGCTAACAGGCACCAGGACACGGAATCATTTGTGATTTTCCGAGTAGCGCAAGATAGTCAGCTACACACACACACACAGAGCAAACTTTATAATAAAAGCTTTTTAAAAGCGCGCGCTCTGTACAACCTCAAGAAGTGACCGAGCGTGAATTAAACACCCAGCTAGGCTGCTAACTCAGCTCGTTACCTGTGTGTGTGTCAAATATTTCTCGATCACAAAGTGAGTTCTCCTTCACTTGGTGGTGTAACTTTACTATAAACTACCCGTACACGGTTAAAAGTCAGCGAGTGAGCTCAGAGTACACTACACTACACATTCTCCTCGTGATAAACGTGTTCACTAGGATTCTGGTGATAAATAATTCAGACGTGAGAAAACAGGACGCCGATTCGAGCTCATACGAAACATCAGCAGGACGAGAAGCGAGCAGTTTTAACACTTTCTTCGTATTTTCTTCCTGTGTGTGTACAAATTTCACAAAATAACTTGGTGACTTGAGAAAGTAAAATAATAACCAGCGACGGCAAAACAAGTTATATGGTAAATGCGAATATAAGGGGAATGAGAGAGAGAGAGAGAGAAATCTCCATCTTGAAACCGATCCAGCAGCTGTTTTCGGGATTCTCCATTTTGGCTCAGCTTTACAGTCATCATGCATTCCAGCCGAGAGAGTCGTGTTGTGATTTACGGTACATTTCCTGTCGGTAAAAATACTAATCGATTTGATATGACTTTAATACCAGATTTTTCGAGTCTCGTTTTTTGTTCGTGCGACAACAGTTTTCTCTTTTTTTTTCACGTGCGGGGGGGAAACCGCCTCCCCGCGTCCTCCATCTTGGTTGTGAATTTGTGCTCCAGTTTCCTCGCCATAGCGGCTGCGCTCGCGGGCTCGCTCGGGTTTAGCCAGCTAGCTACATCAACAACACAGCGCGCGCACAAATACCGCGGAAGTGGCCTACTGACCCGCGCTCGCGCGCGCCTCAATCCGTCACTTGCGACGTTTTAAACCCGAACAGACCCTCTCTTAGACCGAACTACACCACTCGGGTCCCGCTTATTCCGCTACGCAAGCTAACCGAGGCTAGCTTTCAGCAAAATATCACTAAACGCCACCAACTTCTGTAAACGTATCCGCCATTTTGCAACTTACCCACCAGCAGTATTAAATCCAGCACACATGCAGCTCCGTAACAGTGTCGATTGCCGCTAGTTGTTTGAAAGGAAAAGCCCAGACAAATTCATGGACGTTAGTTTGAAAGTGGCGGTCAGAGGCTGTCTGTTTCAGACACACATACACAACCCGCTCGCACCGCTTGGTTTGTTGTTTCGATAATCGAGCTGGAGAAACAGCACAAAGCTGCCACCTGCTGGTCACATGGTCACGACTCCTTACAGTTGACTGGTGGTGACATCTAGTGGTCGAAATATGTTATGACTCACTCAGGACACTTAGGGCACAAGCATGATCACACTCACTATGGGCAACTTGGTATTGGCAATTACACAGGGGCTTGGTGGCTCAGTGGTAGGTTTCTCACCTGCAATATGGAAGGCCCAGGTTCAATTCCAAACCAAACACTAGCCCCTTGGATGCAGGGCTGGTCCCTAGCCTTAATAAAATTGGATGGTTGCGTCAGGAAGGCACCTGGTGTAAAACCGTGCCAAACTATGTGCCGACTGGATGGTCTGGTGTGGCAACCCCCTTGATGGGAGCAGCCAAAAGACTAACAACACCACGTTATTTTGAATCACATCTATTCCAAAACATTTATTATTTAACAGTGAAACTGTGTTTGAAAAGATCAAATAACACAAGATGTAAGTTCAGTGTGAGGTGAAATGAAAATGGTTTGGCATGTTGGCAAAAAACTAACTAGGAAGCACATGGCACACTGACATTCTGGATGTGTCACTTATCAATCACTTATTCCTAGCTCATATAAAGTATTGTATAAAGTAAGATTGTATGGCAAACAGCTTATATGCTGAGCCAGCATTTCTTGTGAATACTTATTTTTACAGTACTATTTTATACATATTTGATGTATATACAGTACACACTCATACATTTGATATTTAGGCAGATATTTCCTGCTATTTTAATCCTAGCTACAGTAAAATGCTGATCAAAAATTTGATCATATTAGTAGACCAAAGTGACAAAAGTAACAGCACACATAGATGATCTTGCCACCTTGGGATTTACACCTATGAAAGTTTATCCATGTTAGTTTTGTTCCATTCTAATGCACAGCTTTTGTTCCATTATATGCTTCTAAGAGCCTGGATGGTTCACACCAACACTCTGTGCTTATTAGGATTAAGTAGTTTGTATAGTTTAATATAATAATTATTTAAGATCTATGGTACATACTTATTTATTCATCTTCTACACCGCTTATCCTCTACAAGGTTGCAGAAGCCTGCACAAGGTGCCAATCCACTGCAAGGCACACACATGAGCGGTAATTTAGGAGCACTAATCAAACCAATCTGCATGTTTGTGGGAGGAAACCGGAGTACCCGGAGGAAACCCACTAGGCACAGGGAGGACATGCAATCTCCACTCACAGACCCGAGGTGAGAATCTAACCCTTGTCCCTGGAGAAGGACAACCAGTACACCACCGTGCTGCCTAGCACATATTCAGACAACACTTTCTTGCTGTATCAAAAAAAAAAAAAAACTGTACCGAGGGGAAAAGAATATGGGATTTGAATTTTTGTATGGTACACTTTTAATACAAAAAGTAGCACAAAAATGTTTGCTAATTCGATTAAAGTTGAATAATTTAATCACTATAGTATAAATGTTCTTTTGAAATCTTTTTATGTTCATGACTGATGTTGATGTCTGACTTTGTCTACTGGAGTCTGTTTAAACTTAAATAATAATTGACTGTGCAAGCAAGTGACACCTAACTACAATTAGTTGTTTCCCAGACCAATCTGAGAACAGTTGTTTTTTGGTTCCCACATGTTCTGAGAACAGATATTTTTAAGTTCCTGTTTGGTTTTCTTTGACCTCATGTGTGTGTGGCATGTGCGTCAGGATCCACCATGAGAAGAAGTCAAGTGTGGCAGAGGCAGTGTGATGCCCTGGGTAATGCTCTGTTAGGAAACCTTGGCATTCATGTTAAAGGTGTATTGACCAGGCCCACCTACTTTCAAACTGTTTCAGACCAAGTACACACATTTATGACAGCAGGATTCCCTAATGGCAGTGGCCAATTTCAGCAGGATAAAGTGTCTTCCCAGCTGTACAGAAATATACAACGTATATATACACATCAGGCTTTGATTAACTTGTTGTGTAACCAGAAGGTGAGGTGTGTGACTAGGTATGTATAATGAGTATCCACTGTTGCTAATCATTGTTAAATGCCGGGATAAAAGCATAGCATAGTTTGCAGTTAGTCTTTGCGTCCCTGATTAATAAATTATTTGGCAAAGTTATAGGCATTAGTGTGAAAAACGTTTGAGTCCTGCAGTAGCAGTGTATAGTGTGCTCTGTTACAGTCTTGCCTGGGGATGTTGTGCCATGGTCATCAACATCTGCTCCATGTCAGAGAGGTCCATTCTGCCACCCTTCAAGGGGGTTTCTCTCTGGAAATTCCCATTGGAGCAGCTGCAAGTCTTGCAAATTGAAAGATTTTTAGTCTCACCAACATGGTTTTCTTATTGACACAAACCTGTTTAGTCCCAATTCTGTGAGTTGTCATTACTTTGTGTGTGTGTGGAAATGCTCGTACATTCACTATTAAACATAGCTATGTTGTTTATTGTCATTTTTTTTTCAACATTGCCAATTGTTAAAGTGTTCTCCATTCATGATTTTTTCACCAACCACATTTTTTTCTACAAAGTTGATGGTTCAGCACTATCCTTCAGATTTTGGTAATGTGCTGAAGGGTTCTCAACCAGTTCCAGTCATTTTACATTTCCTATGTTGTTTTCTTGATGCAGCCCAATAACTTGGACCTTTCTGAAATAGTGACTTTTTTTGGCCCAAGACCTACATGTGGTGGCATGGTGGTGTAGTGGTTAGCACTGTCGCCTTGCACCTCCAGAGTCCGGGTTCGATTCCTGTCTCTGTGTGCATGGAGTTTGCATGTTCTCCCCGTGCTTGGCTGGGTTCCTTCGGGTACTCTGGTTTCCTCCCTCAGTCCAAAGACATGTACAGTATGTCACAAAAGTGAGAAAGTAGGGGTTCAGATATTATTGGCTGTATTTTTTTGTTATTTTGAGGGGACAATAAATTTACACTGCTATACAAACTTTACACTGACTACTTTTCATTGTGTCAAAGAGTCATTAATGCAGTGTTGTCCCATGAAAAGATATAACTAAATATTTGCATAGATGTGAGGGGTGTACTCACTTTTGTGACATACTGTAGGTTAGGTTAATTGGCATTGTGTGAATGAGTGTGTGTGCCTTGTGCCCTAAGTCTCCAGGGATAGGCCCAGGCCTCCCATGACCCTGAATACAGGGTTAAGCGGTATAGATGAATGAGTGAGTGGGGGCCCTAGATGTTTAATTACACACATTAAGCTCTAAATTACACCTGATGTAGCAAGAGAGTCTAAGAAATAAACTATGATATGAAAGTATGACTAATTGAATAAATATTTTATAGATCTTGTAGTTGTCCATTTTACATAAAGAGGCAAGGTTGTTGAGGAGTTTTAGTTGGGGTAAACATAACAAAAGCCTTATTATGTGATCCTCAAGTAATTGTCTGGATGATTAACTTTCAGGACAGTCCAACAATAGTGTAGATTTAGCATACACCATGGAAGTTTCTAACGTTCCTATAGTTTCTAATATTGGAAGCAAGGCCTCAAGTGCATACTGCATCACATCTTCACCTTATAGTTAACAACAGAAACTGAGTTTTTATTCAAAGTTCCAATGAAGAAACTGCTGAAGAAACTTGTATGTGATACATAACTGGGATTATGGGAAATTTATGAATTTATGTCTGCTAGGCATAGTGTTATCTATCAGATGATATAGAAATATCCAGTCATGCAAAAACCAGTAAAAAAAAAAAAAAAAACTTCTAATTTTATTTATGTATATTTCTGACACCTGTGCCAATGGCCAATTACCATTTGATTTTAGTCTCTGTATTTTGTTTTCCCCATATTTTGTCTGCTAAAACTAGTCTTTAACTGTGCCCATTGCCTTCCACTGTGCTTGTCACGTTATGTAGTTTATCTAGTATAGTTTTTGGATGTGTAGTCTCATGCAATCCTGCTTTGTTTTATATAGCAAGATGGTCCTAGAAGAACATTTTGTTTTATTATGTACTATATATTGTAATTGTATCTGCTATTTTTAATTGGTTTGGTCAGTTGGCATGGTCCAATATCATTATTATAAAACCAAGCTATAGTACAAAAACAATTTAGTCAAGTTAATCAAAGCTTAGAGAAGAAATGTTCATTATTTCCTATTCAGAAAGAGAAGACATCAGAATACTATTTTAAAACAATTTATTAGAATAAAATTTAAAATATAAATTATGTTAATTACATTAAAGAAAGGCACTTTTAAATCAGAAGTATGAGATGAAACTTTAACATGTTTGTTAAATGATTTCACCATGAAATGGTCTATAATTGATTTGATTCTTGAGGTCAGTAGTGTGCCATGCTCTAATGTAGTTCAGTCTACAGAAAAGCTCTGCTAAATAAGATGTCTAGACAAAAATGCTGGGAATAAGTTACTGATTTACAATATAATTATTCTACATATCCCAACGGCAACCTCAGATTTACATGTTCTTGCCAAAAAGCAAACTTAGCTATTTTGTTAAATTTGTCATCTGTTATATTTACTCTTATGATACCAAATATACAAATATTTCTCGTCAATATACACTATGGTATAAAACAATATACCTATTTGAGCTTAAAGCATACATTTGCTGTATTTCTAAGCATGTGTAGTTTTAAGCAATGCTCTGTGAAACACAGCGGTTCTGTTTGACTTTGAATGTGCTGAAGGTTATGAGCTGTACGTCTTGATTTTCTGAGTGATGTGTGCACAACAGATGGGGCATTTGTCGAGAGACTCTGAGCACTTCTTGCAGGTCACCAAATGTCCACAGGGGACAAAGACGATCGTAATGTCGCTGTCCATGCACACCTTGCAGAGCTTTTCACGTTGCAACTTCTCCAGCTTCTTCAGCGGGTCTTCAGCTAAAAGCCACAAGACAAAATTGCACCCTCAGTGAGTTTTATAGATATCTTACATCAGTGAAAGAAGAAGTTTGCAACAGACGGCACTTACTCTGATTTTCCTCACACATGTTAGAATCACTATCAAACACACCACTGGTTATATCGTGAATGAGGTCTTGCGCGGTCAAATAGCCCTCGCTGCTCTGACGGATCTTTTCTAAAATGGTCCTCTCCACCTTAACTGGATCAAAACCCATGTCGATAGCTTTCCTGGCAATCTCTGACTGCAGGGCGTTTGATGCTGCAAAAAGATAAAATACAGTAAAAATACAGTAGGAGCCACCTCAAATAGCCGAGGGCGTGCGGCTGCCCTCTGGACAGCGTGACCCCCCTCCCTCTCCTGCCAAAAAGGCGGGTTAAGATTTCACAGTAAACACGCCCATTCAAGCCCCATTTATTAATTTACCTGGTGCCACCACTAGATGGCGCTTTGTTCTCAAGAGCACGTTAACACAAGCCAGCAATTTAGCTCCGCTGAGTTGCAATCACGTGATTAAAAAAAAAACCCCGCGCCGAACTGACGCTATTAAATTGCACTACAGAGATAAAGATGGCAGGTTAATGGACCTTGTTCTTTAAAAAAAAAAAATTGTTTGGGTAGTTTACAGTTTATTTCCGAGTTTAGTTTTTTTATCGGCCATTTTGAATATCACTGGCAGCACCAGCAGCTGTGGTCAGATGTGACTTTAGAGACCTTAATGGTCTGTTTACCAAGTCTGGAGTTAACATTACAGCTTACTGTCAGTGTCACAAACTCACAATGTCACTCCTCTTTCCCTCATAAAGACGCTAAACTTCAGAAGTACTATTAATGTTGCATTACTCGAAAAACCTAAGTGTGTTTGTGCTTTCTGAAAATGTCTTCAGAATCTGACTAAGCATTGTCTGGATTTAGATAAATTCACAATTTATTTATTCTTTGGGTAAGAGTTAATCTGCAAGTTATTTCTGTGACTGGAATATAAATGTGATGCAGGCCATGAGAGACGCAAGCTCGCTCATAACCAGGGTAATATTTTCCTCACTTTGGCCGTGACTTTGCACGGTAACGCGAGCGCTTAGTTAGCAAAAGCTGAATAAAAACTCTGAAGTGTTTCAGTTAAGGAGTAGGGGGGCTTCAATACTGGGTAAGTTATAGTTTGGCTTCAGAGATGAACTAATGCTCATATACGAGTGTTATATCGCTTAATTTATTTGTATGAAAAGCGCATTAAGTAAATTCTCGGTTAATTTAATGCAGATGTTAATAAAGACAGACAGTGGCTAACGCTAACACAGTTCAATGGGTAACATTAGCACAGGCAGTTTCTTTACATTCCAGAATTCCCAAAACAGTATTTTACACAATCTGTGGTAAATAGGTTTATTAATATATTTTATTTTTTATCAAAACTAGATATTCTCTAAAGTTTATTGATTTTTCTTCACTAAATTCTCCTGTTCTCTTTAAGCAGAGCTCTGCTGTGGAGGATTGGCTCTGACGGGTGACCACTGGCCTTCTGGCGCTGCTGGAGGAGCATGAACAAGCTGTTGAGGGTGCTGTAGTAGGGAGGGCGTCACAGTGCCCTCAATGATGTTTTGTCAGGTCTATATTCTCAACATAGAATTGCAAAACGTCTGATACTTGGGGGGGAAACAAAAACAAAATAAAATAAATATTTTAATATAAAAGAACCAGATAGAGACTGATAAGCAGCTGGTGTTATCCAGGTATTTTACTGACCTTTAAGCAAAATACAACCTGTTTTATACAAATTACTGTTTTAACTTTGACTAATTTTGGAAGAATAAATAATTTTAAGTCATGTTTGCATGTTTTCAATGGGCAAAAAATTGAGACAAATAATTTTGTTTTAAATAGTCAAAGAGTTGGGCTAATAAGAATAATAATTATTATTATTGGTCATAGAAACAAACGAAAAACAACAGTTAAACACTTGATCATACTGTATGTATCTGTGCTAGTTTGTGCTTATGTGAATTATATATTTTTTCTCAGTATAAATAAATGTTTGGGGTTTTAAGAAGTCAGTCGAAAGAGCAAAGACACAGTGGAAGGTGAGCAACCTCAATGGACAATACTGACTATGATATGGTGCTAAATGCTCAAGGTTTTTAAAATTTAATTTTATTTATTTATTGGCGGGGGAGGGGTTCTTTAGACCCGTCTGTGCGCAAATGTGTTTGTGTTCAAACCAAGTGAGAAATGCAGGAGCGCACACAGACACACCTCTCCATCCACAAATGCTTACATGTAGCACTTTCACTGTTGTCTTGTAAATCGTTGATTAGACCTCTGAACACAGCTGTTCCGAAGCAGTCCTAAACACTAATGCATGGTCCATTTTTGGACATCAATATGTTAATAATTTACACAATGGTAATATTGTTTATTTTGCTACATAATGTAATACGCAATATTTAAAAGAAAACAAACCAGAAAGTAAGCGTTCCATGCATTACAGTACTGCGTATAACCAAGTGCCATAACAAACATAGCTTCAGCATACAGTTCAAACAAAGAGTATGTCCGCTGGTGGGGATTGGAAGATGAATGCCGAAACCTCATTTACAAGACAAAAAACGATCGGAGGTGTGAATGCGCATCTCTTCAGGTGTGCGCGCGTTTGTGTTTTAGGTTCCTAGGGGTGCATTTCAGTCTGTCTGAATCTTTATAAACACTAAGTTGGGGAAATCATGTTTGAGAAATTAAACACTTGATCTTTTGCGTCTGTGCTATTTTGTGCTTAAGTGACCCATATTTATTCTTTTCCTCAGTTTAAAAAATGCTTTGGTTTTTAAGAAACCCATTAAAAGAACAAAGACAAATGTAGGAGGAGTGGAATATGAGAAAGGTAAGGTGGGAAATCTCAAGGAGAATGTACTGACCCCCCCAACTACTGACTGTTAGATGGTGCCAAGTTGGGTTCTTTCAACCTGCCGGCGTGCAAATGTGTTTGTGTTAAAGCCAGCTCAGGCAAACACACCTGTGGCACTTTAACCGTTAGTGCATCAACGTTGTCTTGTAAATAGCTGATTAAACCTATGAAAACAGCTGTACAAAAACTAAACAGGTGCATGGTCTATTTTGTCCAATCACACACTATGATGAAACTTGCTCTCAAACTTTGAAATACATCAATACGTTAATAAGTTACACCAAGATAACATTAGTGGAGAAGGATCTGAAGAGACCTGTCTCTATTACATCGTGACTTTCAGACAACCACAGTAAATTTGCTGTAGACAGTGTTTATTTTGCTGAACATTACAAAACAGCCATGTCCAGTAAAACAGTACAAGGTTGCTACCACGGTTGCCAGGCAACGCCGCAGTCAGGCAATCAGCCTGAACGAGCCACACCTGGCAGCGCGTTTGTATAAAGGATCCTGATACCGCTGCACTTGGCGCGATCATTTAGATAGCACCGGTAAGGAACCAGGGCCAAAGACACATCAAGAAAGAAAGATAAAGAATGAACGAGTGCTCATAACAGCACTCGGTAAGGGCATAAACCCTGAGAAAAAGAATTTATTTTTTTTTTTAAAGGTTTATATTTGTTTATTTTGTGTTATCAGTTTTCTTTTGTTTCCTTTCAAGTTTCCTAATTAAAAATCCCACGCCATCTCCAAACGGAAAGGTCTTCCCATGCGCATCATAAGCACTCTCACACACTCTTATTTAGTTGACCCCTCCCCCATCCCCCACCCCCTAAAGCCCTGCGTAAGGTCTCTTATCATTAAAGACATCTCGTGGTGCGGCTCTCCATACCGCGCGCCACGTAACATCCGTATGGGCAGATATTTGTTCCAGATATTTGTTCCAGATATTATGCGTCATTAATCAATTTGTTTTGCCAATTTGCCAAAAAAAAAATTACGAAAGCAAACCCAAGCAGAAGTGACATTTTGAGCTTTACTTTGCAGCAAAATATTATCAGTGTATTAAACGGAACTAGATAAAATACACCGTAATGTAAAATCCAAAATAATTTTTATAGATAAATTACAGAAGTTACAGTGTCTTTAAGGATTATTAAGGATGTCTTGAAAAATATTGCAATAACTAGTTTTATTTATTAAGTAATTAATTTTAAAATCGCATAAGCATCATGGGTTGTGTATTGAGTGTTTTATTTTTTTTTACCATATCATCTATTTATGAAACTATGTTGACAATGCCTGTATATGGACATACTGTATAAGGCAGCCTGGACACTGCAGTTAACTGAAGCAGTCCACGCTCCACCTGGCAGGATTATACAGCATTGCAACAATCTTATTGGAAAGCGCATGGGGGCATTTATGGGGCGGGGCATCGTTAATTGCATCATTGCGGGGGATCACATGTCATGTTTCGCGATGGGACTTGCCATGATCCATGCGGCTGTTTGACATTGCTCCTACTGTAAGATGCAAAACAAATTTTGTGGACAAAGCCGAAACAATACGTGTTTTTTAGAATAAGAATATATTAAACTCAAATGTACATACCCCTCTCATGACTGGAAAATCCATTCTAAAAGAGATAAAAAAAAGACGCACAAGTAAAGTTAGAAGTGAACGTTGGCTTGAGAACACAATGCCATTATCTACATTTCGCACAAACATAATAGATTTTTAGTTTCACTCACTGCAGAGCTGTATGCAGTATTTCTTAGCTGAATGCTGTTGATAAACTCCTGCCCCTTTTCTGCGAGCAAGAACCTGCATCTGTGCAAAAGTGGATTCACAGATCAGATTTCATTATAACGCACACATTTCCTAGGGTTAGTTAGACATGTCCAGTACTGGAGCTTACCCACCGATCAGCCACAACATTAAAAGCCTGAAATATTAAACCAAGTATTGTGTAGGTTCTCTTTGTGCCACTGGGGGAGCTCTGGCTTATGGCTCAATGACTCAACAAAACCGCAGTGTGTGTGCTGTGGTGTCTGGCACCAGGACGTTAGCAGTGAATCCTTTGGGTGCTACAGTTTGCATGGTTGAGCCTCAATAGATTAGACTCGTTTGTCTGGTGTATTCCATGCATGGATGCTCAGAGACTTCAATCTGGGGGATTTAGAGGTCGGTTCAATAAGCTTGAGCTAGGTCATGCATGCAGCATGCTGTTTTGCACAGAGTGTTCTGATAACCATCATATCAGCTTTAACTTTTTTTCAGCAATTTTTGCTGGATTGGTTTTTCTACAGGATCGGACCAGACTGTCTGGCCTTTGGTCATCACATGATCCCGTCACTGGTATATAATTGATAATCAATATTATTCAATTCACCTAGTGAATGGTGTTAATGTTTTGGCTGATGTATATGCATCATCTCAAATAAAACTGGTCACAATATTTTGAGTAATTTTCTTTAACAGTACAGACCTGAGAGTAAACCGACATGTAAGACAAATGACAGGTTACAATGCAAGACAAATGACAGGTTTTCGCTTGTTGTTCTTAACGCATTATCATTTCTACAGTGACAACTCGTTGACATGGACATGTATTGTGGAATTTTAAGATTGCTACAAATAACACCAAACATTACACGTTGCACAATGCAGTCAGACAAGTACCGCTTCTCCTGGCCAAAACCACCAAACCCAGACTTGTCCATCAGATTGCAAGACAGAGAAGGGCGATTCATCTCTCCAGAGAACACGTGTGTTTTAAACAAGTTTTAGATTGGATATGGCACTGCTTTTGGTAAGGAGAAGTAAACAGTTTCAGCTCTCTGAAACTCAGAAATCAGTAAGCTTTATGTAAGCCGGAGAGTATTCTGGGTTTTCCATTTGTTTAGGAAACATGACAATTTTGATTCATTTAGCAAGAGAGAGAGAATTATGGTGCTGTATGAGAAATAAAGAGCATGATGTTAAAAGAAACTAAGCAACTTTGGTGTCAGTAAGTACAATGATTAGTAAACTAATCAGTAACCCTATGTTATACTGAGCCTCATCATGTCACCTGACTGTGATATGTAATTTCCCTATTTTGCCCAAAAACCTTTTAGTTCCTTTCTGACACACGCCCACACACTATATTGCCAAAAGTATTTGCTCGTCTGCTTTCAAGGACATATAAACTCGAGTAACATCCAATTCTTAATCCACAGGGTTTCACATGATGTTGGCCCCGCCCCCTTTGCAGCTAGTTTTCACTAATTATTCCCAAAATTGTTCTAACGGGTTGAGGTAGGAACACTGTGCAGGCCTGTCAAGTTCTTCCACACCAAACTCACTCATGCACGGCTTTATGGACCTTGCTTTGTGGACTGGTGCGCGGTCATGTTGGAATAGGAAGGGGCCATCCCTAAACTGTTCCCACAAACTTGGGAGCATAAAATTGTAAATACCAAATTTCTTGGTATGTTGAAGCATTAAAAGTTTCTTTTACTGGAAGCAAGTGGTCGAGGCCAACCCCTGAAAAACAACCCCACATCATAATCCCCCCTTCACTAAACATTACACTTTGCACAATGCAGTCAGACAAGTATCGTTCTCCTGGCCAAATAGCTAAAATAGCTAAATTACCCTGGATAGAGCTTGGCATGCTCCTCCCAGGGATCCTCGTCTGGTTGCCAGTTCTTCAGACGCCCTCCACATCTGAAGCACATCACACAGTCTTGCTCACCTGTGTAAATACGCACAACCGTGGAATCACAATAATGCAACAGTAAAAATACAGTACCAGTCAAAAATTTGGACGAACCATCTAATTCAATGTTTTTTGTTTAGTGATTTATTTTCTACTTTCTAGAACAATACTGGAGATTTCACAACTACGAAATAACACATATGGACTTAACTTAATCACTTTTGTTGTTGTTACTTATTTTAAAACATGACGGTCAGCTGTTCTGGAATAGTTCTTGCAAAAAACATATTGTCAAGTGCAACTGCAAAACCCATCACACACTATGATGAAACTTGCTCTCAAACTTTGAATATAAACTGGAAGACCATTTCAGGGAGGCAAGACCAAAAATTACCTCTCCTGCAGAGGAGAAGTTCATTTAGAACAACCAGTCTCAAAAATTCCCAGTTAAGAGCATCTCAGATCAAAGCGGTTATAAAAGCTCTGTTCAAAAAAAGATTACTGGCATTTGGATGCCTTCAGCATTGTTTTACAGTGTAGAAATAAACCAAAAAATCTTAAGACCACTGAATTTAAGGTCATGTCCAATCTTTTGCCTGGTAGCATTCCTATTGACATTCTTATTGTGGAGACAAAGTGTCATTAATCCTAATACAATCTGCACAAGAAACATAACAGTAGTAGAATGGCATAAATAAACCCTACCTATGCTAAAAAACCCAGCTTTTGCCAGCTGTTCATGGTCCACAGGATGCACGCTGTTCCTGAAGCTTTCAAGGCGACCCTCAAATGTTTCCATTGACCTGCTATTACCACTGCTTGTCTGTCTTGGCTGCTCAGAGGGGACGTTCCCGACATCATGGCCCAAAATAAAGAAGCAGTTTGGGTAAACTCGTTCATGCTCGTGCCAGGGATCGTCACCTTCCTCCCATCTGACTAACATGCCCGCGCAGCAGAAACATTGCACCCTGTCTACTTGATTGCTAGACTCTGGCAGGTAAAAAAACCCAGCTTGTGCCAGGTCATTAGGGTTGACCGGGGACCAAGAAGGCCAATCTGTGAACGTTGCCAGCCGTGCATCTTCTCTCTTCATATGTGGAATCCTGGGATAATCTGACTCATCCATCACTTCTCCTGTTCTTAATCGGAACTCCATGTCTTCGGCCTCTTCGTTGTAGACGGAGCCATGAGACTGAGAGGAGGTTCCAGCACCAAAGCTTCGGTTATGAACACACTTGAGGAACCTGCAAGCGGGCGAGACAGACTGATGTCTTACTACTGGGATGTCGTCTTCGTTCCAGTTCTCGATGGTGTGTTGGCAGCTGAAGCAGCGCACTCGATCCGATACGCCTGTGAAGTAGAAACCAGCCCGGGCCAGCCTCTCCGCTGGAACCTGAGGAGAACGTGGAAAAGCCCTGAACGAGTTCAGCCGCGTGCTCATCATGGACCAGTCTGGCATGCTCCCGTCATCAGTTTCAATTTGGCTTAAAAGATGAGAGTTAGCCATCATCAAGATGAAACCGTCTGCTGAAACAGAAAAACCATAGTGCATGTTGGAAATTAAATCAGGGAGAAATCACGAGTATAAAGCAATTACTGTTTTTAATTAACCTGTTCGTCACTTCACACAAAACTTATAAGTTTGTATTGCATTTTATGAGGGCGATATGGTCACAGTTTATAGAATTATTTAAAATATATACTTCTAAAGGGTTTCACAAATCATCCAAGGAACAGAGCAGCTGAAAGTAGGGGTGGACCACGTGACCATCCCGTCCCCATATAAATACCACACCCATATAACATATGAAGCAACACCTAAGACAATTATGTAGTTGCTAAAGAACCACCACACCCCAACATATACTACTAAAATAAACAAAAAATATTATTAATACTACCAAAGACAGGATAAAGCTTTTATTCCTATTTCAAACATAATTCGTATCTGTTGTATTATCACTTAATATTATTTCACAGCCTTCAAAGTATTGCCTTTTAACTCCTGAGAACTGAGGGAGTTACTAAAACCGTGTAAACACTTAAAACTCTCAAACGTTCATGACAACCCTGTTTTTACCTCCAAGTCAGATCAAAAAGAAGATTTTGTAGTACCGCGTCTACCTCGCACAGACATTTCGGGACATTTCCCTGTAGCTGTTGCGGGAAAGAAGACTAGCAACGCGAACAGCGCGCGACTCTCGGTCACAGCCACAGCTCAGCCCAACCCAGGGTGACGAAGAGAAAGAGAAAACTGAAGCGGTTTTACACGCGCATGCGCAGACGAGCGCGTAATCTCGCACTGCCTCGCGATATGTCACTTATGAACGCGTTAATGGAAGTTTTACACTAAATAACGCAGAAGTTGAAAACACAGCTGAAGCTCTATTCCGATTACAGGCTTTTAACTTCAGAATAGCAAGTTTAATAAAAAAAATAATAATTAGGAAAATATTTTTCTTTTTTGCTATTACTCGTGATGAATATGCTTTATTTATTACGATTCTTATATATGTTGTAGTTTTTTTTTTGTTTGTTTTTCTTAGCATTGCACTAATAACTTCTGGTCAGTTCTCACATTACCATGTATCTACTGACTGTATACAAGATGTGCACTGGGCAGTTACATCTATAACCTGTCTTTGTGTTACTTCCATTTCTGAAATTTACTACTGGATCAATAAAGTATCTATATATACATGATGCTCTGAGACAACTCGGTAAAATAAAAATACTGACTTCTGTGCCATCTCTTCTTTAATATTCAACAGCAAACAAACGCACACAACATGAAAGTTTGGTGGATTAATTTGGCTTATTAGTACTTTCCCCATTTCTAACAGAAACCGCAAACAACATCCCCTCCTTATCTTACCTACTTTCACACAAAACTAGAATTTGTGTTGGGATTTCCCCTATAAAAAGATTGATGCACGTTCACGACTTCTGCTGTATTTTTTTCCCCCACACAGTTTACATACGACAATCATACACGTGATTATACTGTATATTATACTGTGCATACAGTTTTACAGGTTAGACGTAACGATGCTATCACGTCATATTCTCACAGCACTGTGTTCGTTACACTGCCCCATAACGGCTGTTTAATCATTCCTGATCAATGATTAGATCTGAAGTTCAACAAATACTTTAAGTCTGGCATCACTGATCTGTTCTGATTGTCTTGCTGTGGACAGTGATGGCGTCCAGGTTAATAATTCAACACAAAGTACAAGAATGCGACTTGTTGTAGTGAGCAATGAATTTGGTCTTACTGAAAAAATAAAATCAAAATTTCAATACTATTCACCTTCCCAGTCACAACTATTTGTCATAAACGATAAACACACATATAGAGGAGAATTTAACACCGCCTGACTTGAGCGTGACTTAACCTACGCTTGTGCTAATGCTCCTATGCTAGCCTCGCTAATGACCGTACAGAGAATATAAGGAAAAACCTTATAACCTGATCAGGTCTTAACTTTAACTCACCTCAGGCAAGTCTGGTCCTCGTGTACCGGATAATATCGTTCAGAAATGCTTTTATACAAACAGCCCTCCCGTTGGCTCTCAGCCGACCTTCTTTACCCTCCCACAGACAGGAAGTAAGATAATAGTATTCTGTTACGGATGAAGGGGCGGGTCCAAACAAAGCGTCGCGTTCTCGCCTCCAGGACGATTCTAGTGAGTCTAGTAGATATGTGCACAATTAAAAAAAAATCTACATGGCTCTGTTTGTTTGTTTTTTCGCGCAGGTATATGTTACAAGTCTTTATGTCACACTGTGAACCTGAAGGCGTTCCTCACCCTACGTGATGCATACTGTTATGTCATACTTTTTTCTCTACTGTGGGCGTGTCACAGGCGTTCCTCACCGAATGTAACAGTAGGCGGGGTCATTTATGGCGAAAAAGGGTATGTGACTGAATGTGACAGCAAGCGGCTTTGTCTATGGGGGTAGTTCGATCACAGGCGCGTCAGTCTTTCATTCCATGCTGAATGCAACATCAACTTTAATTCTTACCATGATGCGCACCTTCACATTCAAAAGCAGTAGGCACTGTCATCTAATGTAACAGTAGACAGCGTCATCATCACCTTCGATCACCACACTCCATTTTCAGGTATTGCTACCATGCGGGTACTCTCATATAATCCAACCCTAAGATGAAACTGGCTCTTATAAAGAACAAGGGCTACCTCTGTTGCAGGGGACAAGTTAACCAGCCTCAGTTAGATAGTACTGTTACATATGATGTTGCGTATGTTTTAAAGCGCCTAAGCCTCTATGTTGAGCAGAAGGGGCGGATCCAAATAAAGTGTCGCTTCCAGTCAGGAGTAACCAATGTCAACACCAAATTAAGATTTGGGGATGGTAGTTATGTACACAAAATATTTAAACCATGGTCAAACGGTCAGTCAATCCGAAAAATCTCAAGAACTTTGAATGTACCCCCAAGTAAAGTTGCCAAAACCATCAAATTCCATGAATAAACTGGCTTTTATGAGGACCGTCCCAGGAAAGGAAGACCAACCTCTGCTACTGAGATGCTGACCAGCCTCCAGGTTAACAATTCAACCAAAAGGAAAAGAATGCTACTTCTCGTAGCTAGACAATACTGCAATACTGTTCACCTCCCCAGGACAAACTTTTGCCAACACACTTGACTTCACCGTAGCTTATATGACTTATATGAAATATATATGCTATGAGTAGTAGTAGCATGACACTTGCTGTACAGCTAATACTTTTGAAGGGAACCACCAAGAAAGAGAAGGACTATTCAGTGAGATTTTGAAGTAATTTCTCCCAATAACACAATTATACAATTAATATAAATATACTGCATCGAATGGTGCACTGTGGCGACCCCTTTGCCAGGAGCAGTCAAAAGACAGGGTTTTTTTTTTTGGGTACAAAAAAACCCCTGACATGATGTATAAAAAATTACTTGCAAGCTACATGTCTATATTAATTGTCTTGATTGCGATGCTATAATCTATTTTCTACACACAATTTGATCACTCGATATCAGTACAGTAAATTCAATTTTATAAAATGGATATTTAGGTGAAACTATTGGGAGGGGTGTATATAGGAGGGGTGTGAACATACTGGAGAATATGAGTTCTTTTGGTAACTTCGCCACACTCGCTCCTTTCTATTTTCATGCAAAACCCAGGAGCCTACATTATTGATTTTTTTCCCCCATCTGAAAACTGGTCCATCATGTAATATGTCGCTTTCTTTTTGGGGCATGCAAATATTCTTCTGTAATACTATTTATTCATTAATTTTAGTGTATCTTTGTATGGTCTTGTACATAATAATGCAGACATAATAAACTTATATAACAAAATTTGTACTACAGATGATATGGTGTCTAAGACTTTTGCAAAGTACTGTATAGACTTGACACACACACACATATACACACAAAGACATTCCAATTTGGTAACATTTATGTCAGTTCTAGTGTTAAAGGCAGCTCTCAACAACAATATTCTGAATGAACCATTTTAGTGAAGTGGGGTTAGAGAAAGAACTCACAGGAAAGTGGTTGGGATTTACAACAGGAACTTCACAACCACAATGGACACATCTCTCACATTAGAAACGGCTTTTTTTTTTTTTTTTAACCTTTTTTGTGTGGCATGTACGTTGTATAGAAGGATGTGTGCGCAGATAGTATACAATGAATTGTCTTTATATGGCATGTATGAAAATGAAAGCAGGTCTGAGTAATGTACTGTACCATAGATTGGTAGGTAGGAAGGAACTGACATCCATATCTGGCTCTCTTACATTCTTAAGATTTTGGTAGCTAACAATCAAAAGCTAACTAGCTAACTAGCAAAAGCTGTTTGAGCTAACTTGAAAGGATTTCTGTACATTTATGAAGGTTAATAATCTTCTCATTTTAACATTAACCATGGCATTAGCGAATATAAAATGGTTTCTGAAAGGGATCTTAGGCTATATTCATTCATAGAGGTTAATTATCTTCATGCCTAATATTACTCTGCGAGATAATCTGCCACTTTCCATGAATGTTTCAGCTCACCTTGTGTAATAAGACATTTTTCTTCAGTTTGGTTAGTTACTTTACCTACTTTACCCCAATCTTGCCAGACTTTCTTAAAGGATTTTCATGTATGATTCTGTTTATAATTATATAACTACCTTGGCTGAAACATGAATTGATGAAGACGTGGAGTTTAAACTGACTTTTCGATCAGGAGCCCAACTCCTTTGTGTAAGATTCCGCCAACACAAATTCCACACTAAAGTATGTTTGATATCCTCCAATCATCTTAATTCTCAAAGAGACAATCCATTCAGTAGGATGTAAACATTACTAGTAGAGTGATAGCCTATCATCTACAGTTGGGTAAGACAGTGGTCCATTGAGAACCATACTATGTTCAAAAGATAACCTGATTAGTCACATGGTCTCAGTAATATGTAAATCCTATCACTCACATGGTGTGATATAAAATACACCCGCATTTGGAAATGCCTATCAATAATCATTTTTTTTCTTTGGTATGTGCTGTCATTGTCTTTGGTAGTAAATCAAAAGCATTAAAAAGATGTGGTCATCACCATTCAAAAGTTTTTTTAAAAGTGGATTTGTTTTAGCAACAGTGTAAATGCTTTAGGTCAGATTGTTGAAGTTATTGCTTTTGAATCTGAAGTGCTTCATTTATTTCATTACTGATGTGCTGCATAAAACTTCTCTTTACTACTGGGAATCTTCAATGTCCTATTTCTTTCTTATATTTGTTATCACCATATAAGAATTATAACCATAATTAAACAATAACTTCCTGTAGTCGTCTTTTAACCATGCATTTCTAGTATTGTCCTCATCTGGTTTCAGCATTGTGTCCCTCAAAAAGAAATATTATCATTGTACCTCCAGTGAACCCAACCAAGTGCTCCACCAGCATGGATAACATACATTTATTTACAGCATGTGGCAGACATCCTTACCCAGGATAATTTCCCTTTTCACTTTTAAGTCCCCATGAATAAATACTGTGTATCACACGATACACCTGTACATTCACTAGGTTACTGACTAAAAGTACCAAAAGTAACATTAGTCAATCATCTGTTGAGAATTGTAGCAGAAAATCTTGAATCAGTAAGTAAGTAAAGCCTTTATTTTGTCACATATACATTACAGCACAGTGAAATTCCTTCTTCGCATATCCCAGCGTAACTGGGGTCAGAGCACAGGGTCAGCCATGGTACAGCGCCCCTGGAGCAGACAGGGTTAAGGGCCTTGCTCAAGGACCCAACAATGGTAACCTTGCTGAGCTGGGAATCAAACCACCGATCTTCCGATCAGTAACTCAGTTAGCTCAGTGCCTTAGCCCTCTGAGCCACCACTGGCCATCAGGAATGATACATGCTTCACAATGGAATGACAAAACTGCACTTCAGTTTCACAGAGAGCCAAACCCACATAACTTCACATAATCTCTTCTGATGTCTTACCTATGTTTCAAACCATTCGTGTATTTGTTTCATGAATTATAATGATACAGGTCAATAATGCTTGATTAAATTATTATAACTGTTTATTATTATAAACAGTTTTTCCTGTTCGGGCTCACAATCGGAACAGGCTCAGAATATGAGCCCATACCATCTTTATTCCCAGCCACAGTTTAGCTCCTCTATGGGGATCCTCTGTCTCAAACCAACTGTCCTTGGTCTGGCCAATGGGTTTTCATCTAGTGGCTCATGCCTGGTATTGTAGGTCCAGTTCACAAAGGCATTGGGCCTTCCGCATGACAGGTGAGAAACCTACCACTGATGCACCAATGCCCTTGGCCCTTTTCTGAAAGTGCCAAAAGAAAATGGTTGGTAAATTATAAAGATATTTACAAGACATCTTTCAAATCTTAAAGACAAGACTCATCCCCGATGAAGACTGGTCAATTCTCCAGTGCTTCTACTTATACCAGATTACTCCCAAGTAGTAGCACAACCCACAATTGTCAATGTGCAAGCATTTTCTTATTGCATGGCATGCTTGGTTAGTGAGATATGAAAATAATAAAATATATTTAAATAAATTTAAATTACACACATCTTTTTAGAATGTAGTATGTGGCATTGTCTGTTTCTAAAACTACACAGAAAACCATATAACAGTAAAGGATTCAAGTCACTTTTTAAGGCATTTTATGATGTAATAACTAAGATTTTTCGCTGATTTATGGCCATTTGCTCTCACACTTGTTTTGGTCATGGGCATTGGTCTCCATCGACCCATGAAATTCGCTGGGGTTACGTTCCTAGGGCACCCGCATTTGGAAATGCCTATCAATAACCATTTTTTTTCTTTGGTATGTGCTATCGTTTTCTTTGGTATAAGTCGGGTAAATGCAGCAATAATTTACCATCCCAAGGAGCGTTCTCCTCTGAAATTGCTTTGTTTTTTATCTACAATTATTATATTTTATATGTAAATTTAGCTAAATTTACGTTAATATTTATGTTACAAAATTAGTAAATTATATTGTTATTAATAGTGTATCGTGAAACACATGAAAGATTATATATTGCCACAAAAAAGGCGTTAAAAAATTGTGGAGAAATTTTGTGGTTTCCGCTAAAATTGCGGGGGTTCCGCCAACATTTATTAGGTAGATTCTAAAGAAACCAACATTTATAACCGACAGCAACATTATGTGGTAAAAGGGAGCAAAAAGACTTAATTGGCTGAAGTTTAAGATTTCAAAATGTAAAACTTGATTCCACCCCAAAAAAGCAATGCAAAATACATGTGTTATGTGAAACGGGTCTTTCAACAAGCTTCATTGCAACCCACAGATATCGGCCAGGCTACCTGTTACTTAAGATTTTTCTTGGTTCCTATGTTACATTAAAATGAACTGAATAAAGGGAGAAAATGCTAAGAAGAATCTACAGTAAAGCATTCAGGTTTCTGCCTTACATTCAAGGTATGAGAATTTACAATGAAAACAATCAATGTTTTCACTTTGCTCAAAACTTTATAATTACCTCACTTGGTATCGGTTACTCAACTTAAATTTTTTTCATTCATGGAATTGCAACCTTTTGCTTTTTAGATTTAGGTTGAGGTTGAGATCAAATGCTGCCTTTTAAAAAATATGTGTAGGAATGAGAAATAATTATGACCCAGGATAAGAGCTGAACGTTTCCAAATGGTAAATGTACCAAATAAAGTGTACAAAATTATTGTGTTTTACTTACAGTAAATACAGTAAGAAGTGTGAGGACCTCTATAACAGCAGAATTGATTCAGTTAAGATTTACGTCCAAGATGATGTGGCCTTGCGGCGCGAGGTGGCGGAGCTACGGCAGGAGAACGCAGCCCTCTGCGAGGTGGCCGCTCAGCCGGCTGTCGCCGCGCCCGTCGCTGCGCCCGTCAAAGCGAACGATTCAGACGTCGCCTATTCTTATCTGGAGTTCACCCGTCAGCTAAAACTCACTTTTGAACATCCTGCTGCCGAGGTGGAGACTGACTCAAAATTGTACCATCTGCGGCAGGGAGGCTCGTCCGTGAGCCGCTACATGGCGGATTTCAGAACCCTCGCCATCCAGACCGACTAGGGAGACTCTGCCCTCCGGACAGCCTACTACGAGGGACTGGCTGCACGCATAAAGGACGAGCTCGCCGGACGAGAACTACAAGCAACATTGGAGGGCCTTATCCAACTCGCCCTCCAAATCAACCAAAGTCTACTCGCTCGCCCTGAGCCAGCCCTGCCGCTCACCACGCCGTCACTCCCCCACTTCACGTTCCGACCTTGAACCTTCTTTTCTCAGACACCAGTACCCGAAGCTCACCCCTCTTCGTCTACTGCACCTACTGGACCCGTCGGTTCTCCACCTCCCACCATGGTTGACACCGGAGCCGGGGAACCCATGCAATTAGGGTGCGCCTCCTTAACCGCTGCAGAATGGGAACGCTGATTCAGAGAGGGGCTCTGCGCATACAGCGGGTCCTCTGCGACCAGGAAACGTGCAGACCCGGTGAGAAATGAGAGTGACTCACCGGGTTTCATCTCCCTCTCCACCACCCTGACCAATGATTCCCGTCTCACGGTAAGAGTACACCACCAGTTTGGCCACAAACGGGTCGGAAGTACCGCATTCATCGACTCCGGTGCTGCTGGTAACTTCATTGACTCTTCTTACGCCAAGAAACTGGGGGTAAAGACAGAGGCGTTATCCCAGGCCGTAAATATCACATCTGTCACTCCCCTCTTCTCTAGCCCCATCACCTTCCAAACCAAACCCATCACCATGACCATCGACCAACATCAGGTACAACTTCAATTCTACCTCACTCCCATCTCATTGCCTCCTCTCATTCTCGGACATCTCTGGTTACTTCGTCACGACCCACTCATATCTTGGACACAAAGTCGGATCCTACGATGGGGGCCAACCTGGACCTGGCTGAGGTGTTCTGTAAAAGACGGGTGACCCATCTACCTCCTCATTGTCCCTACGACCTTGCCCTCGACCTTCAGCCAGGTGCCGTGCCACCCCGCGGCCACCTCTACTCATTATCTATCACCGAGATGCAGGCTATGAAGGAATATGTTTCTAGTGGACTTCGCCAAGGTACCATCCGGCCTTCCTCCTCACCTGCAGCCACGGGGTTCTTCTTTGTGAAGAAGCGTGATGGTAGCTTACGCCCCTGTGTCGATTATTGGGGGCTCAACAACATCACCATCAAGAACAGAAATCCATTGCCTCTTACCAACTCTGCTCTGGACGACATCTCTGGTGCCACCATCTTTACTATGTTGGACCTCCGGAGCAGCTACAACTTGGTGCGCATCAGGGAGAGCGATGAGTGGAAGACGGCCTTCATCACTCCCACCGGCCATTATGAAAGCTTGGTAATTTACCTCATGAACAGCTAAAACATTCTTCTTACTGTGCATTAAATATATGTGCAATATTGTGTGTGCAACACCACTGTGCAATATACTGTGCAATACTAGAGATATTTATTTAACTTATTTGTAAGTAATCTCACACCCTTCTCCATTTAATGTTAACTCAAAAAACCTTATTTTTTTTTTTTCCTGTTTTGTGTCGTGCTGTTTTGTCTTGTTATTTGTTTTGTTCTGGAAACCCTGTCATTAAAACAAATTCCTTGTACATGCAAGCGTACTTGACATCAACTTGGGAAGACATCCCCCGGGCGGACCCCGCGCCTGTTCTGCCACTCATGAAGATCCTCGCACTGCTCCATTGGGACATAGAGACGAGGGTTCGCCAGGCACAGGCTGCTGTGCCCGACGTTGTCAAGCAGGATGTTCTTCAATGGGGACACTCCTCGCTCCTCTCTGGCCATCCCGGGAGGCGACGCACTCTACAATTGATCCAACGCGCCTTCTGGTGGCCAAACATGAGGAGGGACATCGATGAGCTCGTCCAGACGTGCCCAGTGTGCGCCAGGTCCAAGGGCAGCCGTCACCAGGAGAACTTCAACTACTTCCTGTTCCCCGTCGGCCCTGGATGCACATTGCCGTCGACTTCATCACAGGCCTGCCGGTTTTCAAAGGAAAAAACACCATCCTCACTATCGTCGACCGGTTCGCCAAAGCTGTCCACCTGGTGGCCCTCCCCGGACTCCCGTCAGCTAAAAACACAGCTGAACTGATATTAGAACACGTAGTCCGCCTGCATGGGTTCCCAAGAGACATTGTCTCGGACAGGGGGCCCCAGTTAACATCGCGGTTCTGGAAGGCCTTCTGCCATCTGATCAATTTTTCTTGTAGTCTGTCTTCTGGATACCACCACAGTCAGACGGAACGGACCAACCAACAACTGGAGCGCTACCTGAGGTGCTTTGTCGCTGATCGCGACTGCTCCTGGGCCCGCTACCTCATTTGGGCAGAACTGTCACATAACCTCCACGTCTACTCCACCAATCTAAGCCCATTTGAGGCATGCTACGGTTTGAAAATCTTTTAAGAGAAAATTAAAATAGGACATTTCTAAGACCTTGTTTTGGCATGTTTCCCACAAATAGAGTACGCTGTACCAGTGACTGAACGTGACTAGAGAAAGTGAGAAAATGTGGATAAGAATCTATATTTGTCAGGTTCCTCCCTTTCATTCGATGTATTTTCACTGTTTTCACTTCGTTGAAACCTTATCACCTCACCTGGTTTCGGTTACTCAACCTTCATGTTTTCATACCTGGAACCAGAAGCTTTAATTAAACTATATGGCCTAAAACACAGACCCTTTCAAAAGTATGTTTTTTCTCATTATGCTCTACATTTAGCACATCTCAGTTTGAGATCGAATGCTGCATTTTAAAAAATATCCGTTACCTTAGGTGTGGGAATATAAAATAATTGCCATATATTTCATGATAATGAATGACAGGAAATGTATATGCCCAATTAAAGTCTTAAAGTCCATGGTTTGGAAACGGGTCGTTCAACAAGCTTCATTGCAACCCACAGATATCGGCCAGGCTACTGGTTACTTAAGGTTTTTCTTGGTTGCTATGTTTCATTAAAATTAACTGAATAAAGTGAGAAAGTGCTAAGAAGAATCTACAGTATAGCATTCAGGTTTCTGCCTTACATTCCAGATATGAGAATTTACAATGAAAACACGATATCAATGTTTTCACTTGGCTCGAAACTTTATAATTACCTCACTTGGTTTCGGTTACTCAACTTAAATTTTTTTCATTCATGGAATCGCAACCTTTTGCTTATTAGATTTAGGTTAGAGTTTTTAAACTTGTTTTAATTTAAATATACACTTCTATTTACTTGGTTTGCGTTTATGATTATAGATTTCTATTTAACCTGTTTATAGATTTATTTTAATGCATATGGATTGGTCTGCTGCTGAAATGCATTTTACTGTGTTCTTGAATGCAGTGACAAAGTTTCTATCTATCTATCTGGTTTTGCTCTAGCACATCCCAGTTTGAAATCAAATGCTGGCTTGTGTAGGAATGAGAAATAATTGGTATTTATTTCTTGATACTGAATGACAGGAAATTTAGATGCCCAACCACACATTTATACCCGACAGCAACATTATGTGGTTAAAGAAAGTAACCAAGTTGGTGCAAACGTAATTAAAACAGTGAGAAACAAGAGAAAATTGGTTTTATTGCAAATTCTGGTTAAATAGTGCTTTTTCTAGTTTTTCCCATATCAGCTCTATCATAAGGAAGTGTATACAGTACCAGTCACATGTTTGGATTTATTTCCTACATTCTAAAACAATACTGGATTTTTCAAAACTATGAAATAACATGGCATTAGGTAATTAACAACAACAACAACAGTCAGTTGTTATTTTAAGATGAGGTTATCGTTTCTGAAATAGTTCTGGTAGTTCAGCATTGTCAAATGCATTTGCAAAAACCGTCAAGCACCATGATGAAACTGGCTCTGGTGAAGATCATGCTGCAGAGAAGAAGATCATTTACCAGCCTCAAAAATCAACAATTAATAGGATCACAGTAATTATTAAGGCTTTACAGAGCATAATTAGCAGACACATCTCAATATCAACTGTTCAAATGAGATTACTGTATATTTTGGATGCCTTCAGTATCGTTTTACAGTGTAGAAAGAAATAAAAATCAGGAAAGATCATGGAATTCGAAGGTGGGTTCAAACTTATGACTGGTAGTGTTGCGTCTAAAAAGCAAACATATAACAATATTAGCAGTATTAAATAAATTACTTCCCTATTAAAGAAACATCATCATTGTGAACAAATATTAACCAACAATAAACTACATTATTGTAGTTTAAGATTTCAAAATGTTAAACTTGCCTCCCTACCATAAAAGCAAAGCAAAATAGGTGTTGTATGTAGGTTGAAGAGAATTGCATGATTTATTAAACCTTATTACAGAAAAAAAAAAAAAAAAAAAACACTTTCCAGACTTCAATCCCACAAACAAAGTCCATTATCTAGTCCTGTTCTAACTCATGAACACTCTTTGCTGTCTGTCCACTACCAAGCCCTGGGACAGAAGTTCCTCATGTCTGTAGAGCCAACAAGCTTAACACAGCTGATGCACAAGCCTTCTCATATTCAATTCAGCCTTCTACAATCCTCTTTAGAATATTAGCAAGTCCACCTTTGGCAAGATCTATAGGCGTCTTTTCTTCCTTATTCTCAATGTAAATGCTAGCACCGTGTTCAACTAACAGCTTTGCAGCCTCTACTCGTTCCTCATCACATGCAAGATGGCTGGGAACACAAAGAGACAACGTTAGTATAGGAGGTTCACATTTGGAAAATTATATGGCACATGAAAATCTTTAGATAACGCTCACAGTGGTGTGTTGCCCTCTGAGTCCTGAATATTAGTAGAAGCGCTCTGTTTTAGGAGAAGTTGGATGAGTCGATAATTCCCCTTTGCCGAGGCTCTATGTAAAGGTGTGGATTGCAGCTTATCGGTGGCGTCAGGGTCAGCACCATTTTCCAACAAAAGCAAGGCTATCTGATAAAAATAAATAAACAAATAAATAAATAAAGGGTTTCAATGTTACACAACGCTGCATATGTAGCATTCTTGGTTAGCATTTTATAATTTTATTTTGTAAACCGACCTACACTCATGAACCAATTTCTCATCCAAACCCACCTGAAAGATATAGATATATAGGTACAGTATAGTAGGTAGTACCTACTGACTATAGCTACTGTAATAGCTACTGACTATGTAATAGCTATTAACTAGCTACTGACTATAGCCTAGATGTTATTACAGAGAATTAGTATTGGTACATAAAATTAGATCATTATATGATACACCATGCTCGAGATCTCCAGCATGTCTTCTGTGCGTCTGATTAACCCGCACTACCAGTACCATGTCAGTGGTCCAAGATAACAGCTGTACGTTTCCATATGGTAAATGTACCAAATAAAGTGTACAAAATTATTGTTGTTTTACTTGTGACTGTATGTGTACATACAGTAAGAAGTGTGAGGACAGCAGAATTGATTCAGTTAAGAATTGTGATTCTTTTGTGTGGCGATGCACATATAGTTGCAATGACTCCAAAAAAGTTTTTTTTTTTTTTTTTTACTATTTTTGATATTAATAATAGAGATGAACCGGTTGTTTTCTTCAAACTTCATTACACACACGTACACCAGCCTCAAAACAATGCAAGTGCTAAATTGTTGGAAATTCATGTGCATTAGAAGCCCGTTTTGCCCAAGTTAGAAGGCACCTGCATGCTCGCAGTCACGCAAATGAAGCACTCACTGTCGAGTTGAGTTTTGAGACTTTGGAGACATTTGAGGTGATAAACAGTCACTGTTTCTTGATAATATAGGTGGTGCACTCTTAACTATGAATACATTTTTATCCCATGTAGTAGGATTATTTGCTATGAGAAATATGTTGCTTTTTTGCTTAATTTATTTTTAAGAGAAATATTAAACTGTTGTATTGGAATTCTTTTTTTTTTTTTAATGCTTGTTTTTTTAAGTGAGAAAACTAATATTACAAGGAATGTGCTCCATTTAGTAAACCATGAAACTATTTTTAAGGTGTAAAATAAGGGAAGATGTAATATTGAATTGGGATATTTATAAAATTGTAGTACAAATAGAATGGCAAGTTAATTCCATACCTATTCATTAAGGAAGTCTAATAGCTGAACCCCTGGCCAGGTTGAGAGAGTGGAAGAGCTTTTATACCAAATTTAACTCACCTGCTATCTGGTGACACCTGAGACAGTGTAACACTAATGAGTCACATGACAAAGGGGAAGGAAAATGACTAATTGTGCTCAGATTGTACATTTACACTTAGTGGTTACTCACTTTTGTTGCCAGCGGTTCAGCTATTATTGGCTGTATTTTTAGTTATTTTGAGGGGACAATAAATTTACACTGCTATACAAACTTTACATTGACTACTTTTCATTGTTTCAAAGAGTCATGCATGCAGTGTTGTCCTATGAAAAGATATAACTAAATATTTGCAGAGATGTGAGGGGTGCACTCACTTTTGTGACATACTGTAGAAGAAAAAAAAATGTAATTTAGGGAGCTAAGGAGTATAAAGACTGGACTTTGGAGCCATGGAAAAAGATTATGTGGTCGGATGAGTCCAGATCGACCCTATGCCAGAGTGATGGGTGCATCAGGGTAAAAAGGCTAAATAGCATGAAGTGATGTGCTCACCATGCAAGGTGCCCACTGTACAAGATTTTGGAGGCAGAGTTATGATTTGGGGAGGCTTCCGTTGGTCAGGTCTTGGTTCAGCAACATTGGGTGCCAATAACATGAAGCCAGGTAGTTTAAAAACAACAACAACAACAAAAAAAAACATTGAAATCTCAGACGCTACCTCATATCTATCCTTCGATGCGGCGTAATGTAATGGGGTGCAACCATTCTGGTTGACTGAATTGACTTGTGCTCCTCTGCCTATCAGAGATACAACGATTTCTTCTCTTCCTGCAGAAGCTGCAATATGCAGCGGAGTCCAAGATGCCTAAAAATGGTGAAAAAACAAACATACATAGTTAATACCTTCACACTGACAGACCGTTGATATTAGTAGGGATTCAGCTACCCCTCATGGAGGACATTTACAAGAAACGCTGTCTGCAAAGGGCGAGAGGGATCATCAAAGATAACCCTAATCATATACTAATCACCCTTCTCCCAACCAAACAGACAGACTTTTTTTTTCTGTAGCTGTTACCGCACTGAATGTTAGCACTAAAAGACTACTGCACTTTCACTTTATATTGCACTGCTTCATCTAGTATGCATCTTTGCACTGTCCATAATTTATCACTGTGCTAATGTAAATTCCCAAACCATTTTTATTCTGTATATATGGCATCAGACATTCACAGAAATATGTACGTATGTACTGTATTATCTTTATCATTATTATTATAATTAGCATGTTATCTTCTTGACATGTCGTATTCACTGCACAATGTTACCACAGTTATACAGTATATGGCATTGATGCCTCAGTGGTAGGTTTCCCTCCCTCTATGCGGAAGGCCAAAGTTCGATTCCCAGCCACTAGATGCAGTGCCAGTTCCAATGGCAGGGTTGCGTCAGGAAGTGCATTGGGGCGTAAAACCTGTGCCAAGTTGTTGTGCGGATCGGATGGTCCCCTCAATGGGCGCAGCCGAAAGACTAACAACAACTCTTGCACCTTCTGTACATTAATCACCGTCACCCCTGTACATATAGTATACACCCATACCCTCATTTACCACATTGTTATATATTGTAAAAAGGCCAACTTGTTGCACTTCTGGTTAGATGCTAACTGCACGTCACTGATTTTGTACATGCACTTCGCACAATGACAATAAAGTTAAATCTAATCTAATGTCATAAGTGCGCATGCAGCTGTGCGAAGATGCTGACTCACATCATCTTTGACATCCACCTCAACACCAAGATCCAAAAGAAACTGAACGATGTGTGCATGTCCAGCTGAACACGCCCAGTGCAGAGCAGTCCTGTGGTCCTGTAAACACAACCACAGTCAGGAAACAAGAACACAAACAAACCGTGTATATAATTCCTGCACATTAACATCAACTTCCAAAGCTAAGAGCCTGATGGTTAGCTAACTGGCTAACTACATCTAGCGAACTCCATTCCTCTAACATCTCCCACACACACCTGGTCTGTTTTCGTCGCTAGACTTCTGTCGGATAGAATACATGCTTTAAGCTGATCAAACTTTCCTGTGTAGGCCAAGTTACAGATTTCCACGTTAGACACAGAGCTCTCCATAACAACAAGAACTGTAACGGCTCGAGTTCGGTCGCGTGTGTCGTCACATCGTAATGTACGGGGCTCCTAAGTGTCACGTGACCAACGGCAACTGAGGCCTCGTGTTTGCCGGAACCACGTGACTGATTCGTTCAACTGGCAAAAGTAAAAGGTTTAGGCCTTTTTTTTGTTGTATTTTTGCCTTAAATAATTACTACAATTTATAAAAAAAATTCAAGACAACAAGATAACGAAAGAGAGTGTATAAAACACACACACACACACATACACACACACACACACACACACACACACAGGTGCACCAAGATTAATTAGAATATCATCTAAAAATTTATTTATTTCAGTAATTCAATTAAAAAACAAACTCATATATAGATTCATTACATTCATCCTTTTAACTTTGATGATCATGTCTTACATCTTAAGTAAACCCAAAATTTAGTTCCTATTTACTATAATGATTTTAGTAGTAAATACTACTATTTACCACTACTTATTAAGTTAAGAATACTACTTAACACCAAAAAAAAAAAAAAAACTACGGACTACGTAAAAGTATGAACATGTAGCGCAGTTAATACTTGGTCGGGGCTGCCTTTGCATGAATTTCTGCAGCGATACGACGTGGCATGAACACGATCAGTCTGTGTGTGGCACTGCTGAGGTGTTATGGAAGCAATGTAACAGTATGCAAGATCATCATCAACTGTTATGTCATATACCATGTCATACTGTCATGTGTTATGCACCCTGCCTTGTGCCCTAAGTCTCCTGGGATAAGCTCCCCCGCGACCCTATATACAGGATTACGTGGTATAGACGATGAGTGAATGAACGCACCGTGTAAAGCATTTTTGGAGAAAGGTGGGGACAAGGAAGAAATTAATTCATGGGTTTCTTAAGACTGACGGGACTAGAAATGTTAGCCAGATGGTGGCGGTAATGCAAAATAGTGGATACCAGTAAATGCCAAGAATAAGAAGACGAAGAAGAAGACTTAGACAAGTGGGAACTAAAATATCGGAGTACGGACGACTGCACGGACGACTATTAGAGGAACACACACTTGAGGGATTCCCGAGAGGAGCAGCGGTTTGGTGTCTACTGTTACGGAATTAAATCGAAAACCTGTTCTGTATAACTGTTTAAAATTACACTGAGTTTATGCGCTGAGCTGGTTAGCGTTGTCGGAGAAAAAAAGCAGAGAAAATTTCACGGTGTGAATTCGTCAATATGACTTCTACAGTGGTAAGTTTATCATCCGTTTTCTTCTCAGTAGTTATTAACCAGGAAACCAATAACTCCTGTTTATAATAGTAGCCCACGTATATTTATGCTACGAACCGATATTAAACTGATATTTATGCTACTAACCGATATTAAACTGATATTTATACTACGAACCGATATTAAAGTGATATTTATACTGCGAACCGATATTAAACTGATATTTATGCTACTAACCGATATTAAACTGATATTTATGCTGCGAACCGATATTAAACTGATATTTATGCTGCGAACCGATATTATACTGATATTTATACTGCGAACCGATATTAAACTGATATTTATACTGCGAACCGATATTAAACTGATATTTATGCTGCGAACCGATATTATACTGATATTTATACTGCGAACCGATATTAAACTGATATTTATACTGCGAACCGATATTAAACTGATATTTATGCTGCGAACCGATATTATACTGATATTTATACTGCGAACCGATATTAAACTGATATTTATACTGCGAACCGATATTAAACTGATATTTATGCTGCGAACCGATATTAAACTGATATTTATGCTGCGAACCGATATTAAACTGATATTTATGCTGCGAACCGATATTAAACTGATATTTATGCTGCGAACCGATATTAAACTGATATTTATGCTGCGAACCAACAGGACTTTAGGACTCATGTGGATCAGTCATGCAGATACTCCGAGGAGTTTGTCAACATTTACTATGACTGCATGGACAAAAAAAGAAGAGTGAGTATAAAACCTATTCTTTTGTGACACACACACACACACATACATAAAACAAAAGGGAAAAAAAATCCCCAGTTTCATGAGGGGTGCTCAAGTCAAACCGTGATTTATTTATTTTTTTTTATTTGCTTGAGAGCACACTAATATCAGTAAAAACTCCCCTTTTCACTTGTCCACTACTGCTTGGATACAAAGTTTTCTCAATGGCCAAAGCCATGATCAGACTGCCTGCTTCACCACCTGAAGCGCTGGCCTCCCAGGAACACCCACACATGTGGAAATGGCTTGGCGCGAGGTCAGGACTGCATGAGAAGTGCTTGACAATAACTCCCAGCTGAGTTCCTGTAACGTGCAAGTGGTGTTTGTGAGTAATTGTGTGTGTTGAGTTACCACAGACAGGTGCATCTCTTTCATAAATTATCAGGCGACAAGTTATGTCAATTTTCAACGATCAGACATTCCACTAGCTGAATGTTCACAGTGAATGATTACAGTGTGCATTTGATAACCATTATGTTAAATATGACACATGACAGTATTCTTCTGTTTCAGAACCTGACGAGACTTTACCTGGATAAAGCTACGCTGGTGTGGAACGGGAATAACTTTTCAGGACAGGATGCACTTGGAGAATTTTTTGAGTCTCTTCCCTCAAGTGAATTTCAGGTGCACACTCTAGACTGCCAGCCTGTCCATGGTAAGTGCCACACACACACACACACACACACACACACACACACACACACACTGCATTGTTACATGGCAGCTTATTTTCATCCTGCACTGTTTTTAACTGCATATGCCTGCAGTATAAAAAACAAATCTGTGATCTATAAGAAACTGACAGATCTAGAGAAGATCTGTACGAATGAGTGGGCCAAAATCCCACCTGCATTGTGTGCAAACCTGGTGAAGTACTACATGAACTGTTTGACCTCTGTAATCGTTAACAAAGTCTTCTGTATCAATTTTTTTTGTTTGTTTTACTCAAGTGATCAAATACTTATTTGACACAGTAATTCACAAATAAATTGTTAAAAAAATCATACAATGTGATTTCCGGATTTTTCTTTTTAGATTCTGTCTCTCACAGTGGAAATGCACCTATGCTGAAAATTGTAGACCCTTCCATGATTTCTAAGTAAGAGAACTTGCAAAATCACAGGGTGATCAAATACTTATTGACTTCACTGAGAGAGAGAGAATTCACAGATTTTTTTTATACTGCACAGACATAAAAAAAACAGAAATTCATTTTGCCCGGTGGGTGTTTGCACAGGTAGTTCCGTCACAGGTTTGCCTCAATGAATGTAACCGTAGGCAGCGTCGTCTACACATTCAGATCTTGCACAGCTTCATAAAAATTTTCCCCACCACGCTGAGTAAAATCGTGTGCATAGCTGGTTTCCTTGGAGTTGTGGGCGACAGCCATGGCTCACACATTAAAATAATAGTCCCTAACACCAACAAGGAGGCTTATGAACGAAAATCATGTGTTTACTACATTGTACTTTGTGTGTGTGTTTGTACACATACATGGTCATCAGCCGACAAATTGATTTGCCATATAACGTTGCTAGGTCTAGACCTGACCAAGTAAATAACACTTTGACCTAAGCAGATCATAACACTACCTCTGGAGGCTTGTTCAGTGAGCACTATGCATGGATGGCCGCATCTTTATGTGCTTCTTTCTTTACCCTGATGCACCCATTGCTCTGGAATAAGCACTGGGCATTAAGGCTAAACAAGTCTATTTTGGTCTATCCTGTCCATAGGTCATTGTTCCAGATGTCTAGCAGTTTGTTCAGATACAGTTTTGCTAACCCTAGTTCTTTTTATACAGAAGAGGTTTCTCCTGCAACCCTTCCAAACAAACCATACTTGTTTAGTCTTCTAAGTGTGCTGTCATGGACTTTAACATTTAATGTGCTCAGTGAGGCCTGTAGGGTCTGATATATGCAGCTTTTATTATTATTATTATTATTTTATTTGTATTTCTCTGAGCATTGCACAGTCTGATCTTGGGGTGAATGTGCTGGGACGTCCACTCCTGGGAAGATTGGCAACTTGAATGTGAATAATTTTTCTCGCTGTAGAATGAAGAGCTCAGAATTGTTTGGAAATGTTTTTATAGCCCTTACCAGATTGATGTGCAATAATTACTTCTCTAAAACATAAGAGATGTGTGATCCGGTCTGCACGCGTGATGATTTTCAATTAATTAAGGGTTGATGATTAGTAGCACGAAGTTGCAACTTACCCTCTTAAATACAGTGGAAGAAGAAAGGGGATACTTGGTATTGCCCACAACTAATTAATTTTCTTTTTGCTTAAAAAAAAAAAACTGTGAAAAAGTTGTTTGTCTGAGGTTGTATTTGCCATACTGAGACCTACTGTGATCAGATGATTTGCACAAGGAAATGTAGAATTAAACAAGCGTCACTAACTTTCACACATGACTGAAGCTTTAGTTTCTGCTGTTTAACTGTTCAGCACTATGCTTCCAAAATTTTAATAATGCACAGTACTTAACCCAATTCCAGTAATGTATTTTAATCTCCTTAGTTATTTACTTTGCTTGGTGCACATCCTTCGGAAACTTTTAATACATACTTTTTTTTAATACATACTCACCACCTACTGCCACCACCCACCTAACCGTGTTCTGCATCCACTTGGCCATATATAGTTCCAGATTAACTTTTTATTTTTTTTTTGGATTTTTCCCCGATTTTCTCCCTAATTTAGTCGTGTCCAATTCCTCCCCGTCACTAGGGGGCTCCCACATTAAGGCTACTACCACCACTCAGCCGGGAGGGCCGAAGACTATCACGTGTTTCCTCCGAACCACGTGACGCCAGCCGACCGCATCTTTTTTTCGAACTGCTCGCTCGCGCACCGTTGGGGGCGGCGTAACACACTCGGAGGACAGCGCTATCCGCTCCCTCCGCTGCGCGAGCTCACAGACGCCCCTGACTGGCTGTAGAGCCGTGATTAATGTCGGAGCACTATGTACCTCTCATCCCTCCCCTCTGAGAGAGCTCGGCCAATCCGCTCTCTCTAGACCTCCGGCTGCGAGAGGTTACAGCACCACCCGGGATTCGAACTAGCGATCTCCGGATGATAGGGCGAGCGCTTTACCCACTGCGCCACTCGGAGGCCGTTCCAGATTAACTCTTGACCTGTATCTGCAGGATTTCATGCCTTGTACAGCTCGCATATGATTAGCCAATCACAAAATTGTGGTCAGTGTGTAGAAGGAGCTTGTATGAGATCTGAATATAAGAGAACGAAGAAAGTGCCTGCTTTTATTTAGTTTTAACACTTGTGCATGTAGCATTTAATTGAAAATGTGTTTAACCGGAATATTAAACTTTTTCAGAACAAGCCACCCAGGGCCAGACAACGCTGCTGGTGGTCACTGCAGGCACGGTCAAGTTTGACGGGAGCAAACAGAGATATTTCAACCAGAATTTCCTGTTAACGGCTCAGGCGTCCCCGAACAGCGACCAGCCAGTGTGGAAAATCGCAAGTGACTGTTTTCGCTTCCAAGATTGGGCGAGCTGAATGAGCACGGTCATCCCAGTTTGTATGGAAATTTTTTTTACAAAATGGTTGTTCTGATGTAAGATGAGTGACTGATGTTTCTATGGCTGATGTAAATGAAAGATTTGTAACCAAACCACATGGACATGATGTGCTCTGTAGAAAACAATTTATTTATCACAACGTAGTACAATGTATTACATACATACAGACTGTGGTTCACAAAGTTGAATAAATAAGAGTCATGAAACATTCAAGCAAATGCACAGGATCCTCCAACGTTCACATTTTAAATTGTACATTAAGTTGGGACCCTGAGGCTTGATGGAAAAATAAAATGTTTTGAAATCTTCTTCCTGTTCCTAAAAAGATCATATTCCTTCAGAGGGGAGAACACAATCCCAGTCTATTCCAAAGTTTTTGTTGGTCCAGTGGCTATTTTTTTTTTGTTTCTTTTCTTTTTCCACACAATGGCATAAACACATTTAAACACACAAATTAAATAAACAGTGCAAATTAACAATACTTCTCAACAGTACTGTAATTAAATATTTGCTCAGGAAATTTGTGCCTGGTTAAAAAAAAATTCTTCAAATGAAAATCCTTAATTTTTTAAGCAGCAACTCTAATAAATTATAGTGCAAAAAAAACTAGGCAGTACAGTATAGAGTAAACTGGCAAGACAAACAAATGAAGCACTATTTCAACAGAAAATGGGAAATATTGTCCAAGTCAAATGCATAATCTAAATTTTCACATCAGTAAGCTAGTCATTAAAAGGTGTCTCACACGTTCTGCAGTCTGTAGTGGGAAGTGATTAAACATCAGATTGAGCCATGGTTGTTTTTACAGATAAATATTCGCTAAAATGTTGAAATCGTTTCCCTTCATAACCACCATCTCTGATTTTTCAGTCCTGAGTCCTTCCCGAAAGCACAAGTCCATTCAATAAATTAGCACAATGTTGACATTTACAAATTTCACTTGGTGCACTCACAAATAATAATAATAAAATAAGGTGGTCACATGTAAAGAAAGACAATCGATCAGTCATGGAGCCATTAAAATTGTAAATCCTTTCAAGTAGTAGATTACACAATCGCCAGTAGATGTGTATAGCTCCTAACAATAGTTCAGAAGGCACAAAGAGGACCTCATATGCTGCTCGCTTTACGCGCTGTACAGTGACGACCTCGTCTCGAATCTAACGCCCGGTTTTCGCCTTGAGAGTCTTTACAGAATTGTATTAGAAAGATGAAAATACAAACCGATCACTTTTTTCTATACAAAAATACAAATAGTTGTACGTGATGGTGAAAGCAAGTACATAATAGCATGAATAATTTAAGTCAAACCAAAGCATTGTTTTTTCTTTTTGTAAGTATGAATGTTGTCCTTTTGTCTTATGCCGCACAGCTAAGTCTAAATTCTACAGGAAAGACTAAAGCTCTTTAAAGACTACAGATCTGCTGATATTATCCACAGTATTAGACCAAATTTTTTGGAAACAGAACATTACAGTAGATACCAGGACGTACGTGTGTGTGTGTATTTATATATATATGTGTGTGTGTGTGTGTGTGCCACACTAAGCGATCACGTGTGCTTACAGCATATATACATATGCAGCATGAGCCGAATGGCAGCAGAGTGATGACGGTTTACAGGATTTGGCTGGTTTCATTTATTTGCGACCGTACATTCGCTCAATGTCGTTGAAATAGTGGTTCTTCAGCTCCTTTCTTTTCAGCTTAAACGCATCTGTGACCAGGCCGGTTTCAGGAGTCCACGGGTCTGGGCTGAGGTGAACTTTTATTGGGATCTCGAAGCGCTGCAGCTTGACTACAAAAAACAAAACAAAAAGAACATGAACATGAGTGGAAAGTAAGACACGGTAGAAGAAAACTCTACAGAGTGCCCCAGGAGAAACAATGTACTGTACATACTCAAACACTACGCAGTGTCTTTAGTTTCATTATTATTATTATTTAAGACATCACTGGCCAGACCACTCCAGATTTAACAAGGATGTGTGTGGTTATGTTGTTGCGCAGTGGTTCAACTGATGTTTATTGTCAAATCAAGTTGTATTACATTTTTTAAGCTGCTCTCTGAGCAAAAACAAGTACAGCAAGCAAAAAACCCTAATGCTCAAATTTCACTCCTGGGTTTTCTCCTGTGAGCAAACACTATTTACACAATACTACCAACTAAAGACTGACTATAATAAATTTCTTACAACAATCAGTCGCTGTGAAATGACAGAATCGTCCATATTTTAAATTGAAAAAGGAAAATGTACATCATTCCCTGTATACATGATTATGTTGTAGGTAAAACACAGACATAATCAAGGTATAATTTAGTGCTGACTGGTGGTAGTAGTTAATAATAATACTTATTAAATTACATATAGTTTATTTACTACCTATTTATGAAATAAATGTTTTGTCCCTTATTTAAAATGTTCTTTAACAACTTAACACAGATCTCAGAAGTCTTATGCATGCATGAACGCTCCAGCTGAAATTTGTGAAATTCCCCTAAGATAATGCATTAAAAAAAAAAAACTCCCTCTGTTTCACTCCTCTACAAGATGCATCGTTTCCGTGTCTATGTAAACGAGTTGCTGCTGAACCACACCCACTAGAAAACAGCAAAGCTGAGCAAAAAGCTGGGGGATGGGATCTTCTTATATGAGGTCACATTAGGAGGAAAATCTGGCTAATTGGCTTGTTTATGCCCAAGACATTAAAAAAAAGGAAAAAGAGCAACAACAACAACAAAAAAAAAAACAGCGATAATCTTCTAATCTGCTAACTAATTGTACATGAGACCTACCAAAATGTCTATAAAGGAGATTTTGCATAATAGGTACCCTTTACGTTATGATATATTTACATGGTCCTTGTGGCCATTTAATTATTTATATGAAATCTGAATAAATGTACTAAAATAAATGGCACGTCACGTGAAGGCCTTTTGCAAAAGAGAACAATAAGAGTGATTCTTGCTGCATTTATGAAATTTGTTCACTTTTTTTTTTTTTTTACACTGTTCTTTCTGGACACATTGTACACATTGGGTGTTCTGATTCTTTGAAATCCTAATATGATACAGTGATTACAGAAATAATACAAATAATAAGAATAATAGTAATAATAATAAATAAATAAATAAAAAACTTACTTGAATTAGCAACTTCTTTAATTTCCCTCAAGACCTCCATCTCCATAACTGGATGGTTGCAGATGTCCGTCCACGTGCCTTCGATGCCCTTCTGATGAGCCAGAGCGGTCAGCTGCTTTGGGTTCGGTACCACGAAGCTGATCACGTAGTTCTGATCACTGATCATAAGGAAAGAGAAAAGGGCTGCGTTCTAAACCGTGACTCTGCTTTTGGTTAAAGACTTTAAATTTTTTTTTATTTCACACTCCCTACACACGCAGAGGTTTTGCTGACCCACCTGTTGGCGTACGCGCAGATGTTGTCAACGAGGGAGCAGTTTTTCAATGCAGATTCAACTTTGCCTAGAGACACGTATTCTCCAGCCTGCAGTTTCACAAGGTCCTTCTTACGGTCTAATAATTAAAAGAGCAAAAATGAGCAATGAACGGCGTAGCAGACAAAAATGCTTAATGAGAAATTCTAATAAGCAGTTACATCTAACACTTGTCTCATGGGCTGCATTAGCATTCTCACCATCACCGTTAATGATGAGCAACATTTCTAGACGAATGAGCCTTTACTCATTATAAATGCATTCCAGTGAAAATACACACCCACAATCTGCAGGCAACCATCAGGATGAATCTCTCCGATATCTCCAGTGCAGAACCAACGCTGCCCGTTCTCATCCATGAAGAACTCCTCACTGGTAGCGTCACTCCTGTAGTAGCCCATGGTCACATTTGGACCTCCAATTATAATCTCTCCCCGTGGGTGAGGCTTGTCCAGCTTTGTATATCCACCTGGAAGTAAAACAAACAAACAAAAAACTCTTACAAAAACCTTAGTGTCATTTCAGTATTTTCCACACGCTCCTCAACACCTTAGGGACTTTATAATGCAGTAAGAGATGACGGGCGTGTTCATCCATTTCATCCACTGACCTTCTGCCCAGTCTCGGACTTTAACCTCACAGCAGATGAGAGGGGCGCCGACTCGTCCTGTGCTGTAATCCGTCACTGCGAACCAAAACAAACAGACGTATGAGTCACAGG
The DNA here is from genome assembly GCA_013621035.1 of Clarias magur. Lineage (NCBI taxonomy): Eukaryota > Metazoa > Chordata > Actinopteri > Siluriformes > Clariidae > Clarias > Clarias magur. Next base: position 844,795 of record QNUK01000141.1, on the reverse strand, counting down.
AAAACATTTCAATAATAATAATAATAATAATAATAACAAACTTTCTGGAGGACGTGTCAGGCATCTGGGTTACGACATTTCTGAAGAAAGCAATGCCAGTGGAATGATGGAAAACCAAATCTCTTATTTACACTGATCCTTACTGGACAATACTGCTTATACTACATTTATAAAACTATATATAAATATAGCTTGTAGATCATAATCCCGTAAAACACGATACAATGACAAGTAACACTGATTTAATACTAATGCTGAGGGACTAATTGTTCTGTTACTGATAATGTTAAGGTGGAATGGCTGGGATTGAATTAAGAACGGTCCAGGACATTTTTAAAAAACTGCTGTGTGCCCACATGCCCACACGCAAAGGACTTGTTAGTGAGGCATGTTAGGGTTCAATTTGGTAGGGAGCGTAAAGACTGACCCTATGGATCAAGATCAGGGTATGAAGGGAAGGTCATGTACTATATGATGCACCCAACATGCCCTGTGGCCACTGTACAAGCCTCTAGAGGCAGCGTTATGATCCGGGATTACTTCAGCTGCTCAGGTTTCCGCTCAGGTGGTTAAAAGGAATCTTACAACATGCTCCTTTCACTTGTTCATTTTGGTAACAGATTAAACCTTCAGATATAAACCTTCAGTGATGGTGCCGGCTCCACAGGTCTCGGTTAGGCCATAACCCTGACCCACAGGGCAACAGAAGCAGATGTTCATGAAGCGCTGTGTGGAGGAGGAGAGAGGAGCCCCTCCTGACAGCATCATGCGCACATTCCCTCCCAACAGAGCCCTCACCTTCTTAAACATCCTACACACACACAGAGAATCACCATGAAGCCAAATCAACATGATTCATACAGTCTCGCACATACACACTCGTGGAAAAGATCTTACATGTTGCAGAGCGGAGCGTCATAGCCATTCTTGATCTGCTCCAGCTTGTAGTCATAGGCCAGGTTGAACAGGGTCCTCTGGACAACGTTCATCTCCTGCACTTTGCTCAGGACATTTTTCTTGATGCGATCCATTATTTCCTAGTGGACGAGTTCAGTGGAATATTATAATAATGCTGCTGATCATCATAAAGCTAATCTGGGGTAATAATTAGAGAATACAGTAGAACTTACTGGTACCGCTGCCATCAGTGTCGGCTTCAGAACTGTGCAGTCGCCCTTACTGCCCTTTTTAATTTTCGTAGACTAGAAAAGAGAAAGATAACAATAAGCCATTATTAAAACACATTATAGTAGAATAATATCATTTTAATCTGTGATTCTGAGGCTGTGTTACCTGATCAGAGAGGGTCTGCGGGGAGGAGTAACCGATCTTGCAGCCGTATGCTACGCACGAGATCTCCGCCGTCATCTCCAGCACATGGGCCAGGGGCAAATAAGCTATGTACGTGTCCTTGGTGCTATCAAAACACACAGTCGCGTTCCGTAAATCAAACCACACCGGCTCGGTACGAATAAGAACAAGGCCATGTATTTATACATTCTCCTCACCCTAGACCTGGGATCCTCTCACACTGGCCCGTCATGCCTGCGATGAGATTGCTGTGGACGATCACGACTCCTTTGGGTCGTCCCGTGGAGCCGCTGGTGTACATGACGACAGCCAGGTCTGACGGGACGGGTTTGACGATCTCCCTGTTCACTGCAACACAAAACGAGCATTGTTTTTTCCCCCCCCATCAGTGTGACGGTGACGCTCATGAATACAAGTCTGAAGTTTCATTCAAGGAAATACTGAAACGTCTCAAATCATGTACTTGGGAAAAGGATCAGAATTCAGCCGGCTATCTGGAACCGGTTTTAATGACCCTCTAATTAGGTCTCAGTCATTTCCTTAATAGATAAACACATGCATGTTTGCCTGAACCCATTTCATTTTAGTACAGCACAGGTTTTTTTTTTTTTTTTTTTTTACAGGTGTTCCTCATGTCTGATCTGTAGTGACTTCCTCCCTCGTGTACAGTATACAGCTTTTTTATTTTCGTTTTTTGTTTTAGCATAGAGAAATAGAGTTGAGAGACACTAATACAGTGTGAAATTGCTGTTTCCATGGTTACGCAAGCAAGAATTACTTATTGGTGGAACTTCAAGGATATATAGGAACTTTAAAGATTATATATATACACACACACACACACACACACAATAGGTGTGTGTGTGTGTGAATATATATGTGTGTGTGTGTGTGTGTGTGTGTGTGTGTATATATATAATACACTAATACACACACATATATTCACACACACACCCATTTTATATATATATATATATATATATACACACACACACACACACACACACACATACATATACTGTATATATGTATATTAGCCATTATTGTCAAAATAGCTCGCAACAAAAGTGAGTACACCCTACGTGATAACAGCGGTACATCTTTAACCATGCAAAGTCACATGACCTATTCATCATGCTCTTGTGTTTGTCTGTGGCCAAGTACGTCTCCAGGCCTGAACCCTATTGGGGCATCCTCCAGCGGAAAGTGGCGAAGCGCCGTGTGTCTAACATCTAGCAGCTCCGCGATATCATTGCGATATTCCCTGCCCAGGAGGATTAAAGCCGTGCCAGGTAACAATGGTGCTCACACTAAATACCGACACCTTGGATACAGTTTTAACATGTATACTTAGGGTGTACTTATTTTTGTTGCCAGTTATTAAGACAATAAAGGACAAACAAATTTTTTAATATAGATCAAAACGTACAATTCATCCTTAAAGCTGGTGCATTATTGCTCAGATCACACTCACAGTTTTCAGGCTTTGCTCCCAGCTCCTTTACAAACTGCATGTTGTGAATCTGAATGTGTTCCGGATATCCTGCAGTGCTGATGCTCTTGTTGTCCACGTAAATGATGTGCCTCAGGTGAGGGATTTGAGGAAGAACGCTCTACACAACAATAACACAACATCATATAGTGTGTTAACATAAAAGAACAATGAAATAAACATGGAGTTCTGAGACGGTGATCAAAGAGAAGAGAATCAATAATTCCACCTTCAATCTGGTTTCCAGAAGCTCCGAGCTGGTGACCAAGTGAGTCACACCGCTCTCATTTAGTCCAAAGGTCACGGCGTCCTCTCCGAGAGTTGCGTAAAATGTGACCACTGGAAGAAGCACATAAAGCATGAGCAGCACGTTAGTAATTATTAAATGACTATACCATAGCACAATAAAGCACTGTGTCACATAGCAAGACGGGCCGGTCTGTACCAGGACTGTCTGTTCAATTCTGGCCAATGTTTTAACTCACGTCAGCAGTCTGTTACATTTCTTTGACAAATTGGCATGAGAGAGAATGAATTTGTTCCTTACGTGGGAAATTGCGCCTGAAGCAGGCCTGAGCTGTGATCATCCACTCCGCACGCGTCTCACAGAATATAGCAATGGTGTTTTTTGGCTGCTGGCCGAGCGCTGCCAGGCCACTGCCAAGGTGAGTGACTTCGGCATCCAGCTCCTGATACGTCATCCACTTATAGTCTCCCAAGATCAGCTATATATATAGGAAAAAAGAAATCTATTACATACGCTAAAAACTGAAGACCTCACTGTTTTGGTATTCAGAATATGCAAAAAAAAAAATCATAAAAACACACAAATCCATACAAACCCAGACAAACAAACAAACAAAAACTATTGATAAGATAAGAGAGAAAGGGGGAAAAAAAATCTATTTTGTCCTTTACCAAATGCAGAAGACTGGAATTTGAGTTTAGATATAAGGCTTTTTGGAGCGTTAACCTTTTCAGCAATTTGAGCTTCTATACAGTGGATCAGACTACACAGATGAGCACCAGCTCCCCAAATGCAGCACTGAGCCTTGGCCTCTTTGCTCAGTCCTTCAGAAGGGGAACATCCCACACGCGCTGCAGTTTTGGATTCACCCCGCAATCACAATCTGGCTAAACCATTTTTCCAGAAGTTGTTGTGTTGGAAGCAAAAAAAAAAGGCCAAGCACAACTTTTTGACTTTATATGACTGGGAGATAAACACTGGCAAAGAGTAAGAGAGAGATAGAGAGAGAGAGCATTTTGAACCTTGCCAACATATCTTCAAGAACAGTGTTATCAGCATGCGTCACCCCACTGCACTAAATCTCAACAAGTGATAACAAGGAATACCTACATAATCCAATTAACATTTATATACGTTTTAGTTCGTGATAGAAGATCCAATCTGTAAAGCATGTGTCATTCAAGAGCACTTAAAAAAGACAAAGGAATGGTTGCTGTAGTAACAGTTAAGGCATGTTGATTGGGTAACACACCATAATCACAAAGTAATCTCAAAAGCTTTTAGCAGAACAGAGAGTATGTGGTGATGTTACTCGTTAACACTAACTAATAAAATAGAGACACAGTAAAACATTCTTGTTGTTGTTTTAATGTTATGTGCTCCGGTACTTAAACCAACAGCACTACAGCTCTATTTATCGGAAAACCAAAAAGTGGTATGTGTAAATCGTTATCTCTACTGATAATCACTCTCCTAGATTAAATCTCAAGACCAAGATAGTACATGTGTGAGCAAATCTACCTTCTTGAAGACTTTGCCACCAGGCTGGGTTTCGTTCTCTTCGCTCAGGACCGCTCGCGTTCCCAGGCATCGCAACTTGTTAAAGCGCTGCACTGCTTGATCGAACAGTTTGTCCAGTGTGTCTTTTCCATCGAAGTCCATCAGAGCGAGCGAGTCGAAGCGGTCCACGGAGCGATACGGGCCGTCTATTTTACCATAGGTGGATTTGGCCTTGACCCGTTTGGCCTGAGCGATCTTCTTCTGGGCTCCCGTGACGAAGTACCAGGGCAGGAAGCTCACCGCCGAGTACAGCCATACCAGCATGTGGACAGGGAGCAGGAGGATGCTGCTGAGGTCCAATTTCATAGTCACAGGAGTTTAGAGACGGAGGTGGACGAACGTAAATGAGGATTCTTAAATAAGCTTCTATTATATTATGTGTCGTGTCGTTGCACAGCTGCAGGGCCTCAGTTCCTCCTTCTTCTTCTTTTTTTTTTTTGAACGATCTGACCTAAAAAAGTCACAAAACAGACATGACAAATTAGAGGAAAAGTAAGTGCAGTGAAATTCCCTGGCATTTCTTTGAGTAATAGGTTTCTCTGTATAAATGGCATGTGCAGGGGTTATTAGAAGTCCAAATGAGTCATAAAAAAAAAATAATAAAAAAAAAAAGCAAACAGAGCAACAGCGAAATGCAAATACAAACATCAGATCATAAAGATGGCCATACAGTGATGAGCTTCAGGGGATTGTGACCTCAGATCACCCACTCAGCCACCTGATAAGGTTGTGTTGTGTACTTTTGTTTTTATCTCCATTCAGAACGAGCCTGCAGTCATGCTAACCCTATGACAACATCACTATAGATGCAAGACGTCCTTGGTATTGTACAAGATAAGCCCTTCCCTGTTATAACATGGATTCTGTAAATATATTTGCATATTGCTGTAGATGTTGGCATTGCTATATTTAAAAATATTAAAATGCTCCTACGAAGAATTCGTGCCAGGACTACAATACAGGTTTCCAGCACAGGAACAAACGGACCATGATCATTTTCATACGTTTTTGCATATAACAATGTCAACGTATTTTACTAAGCTTTACTAAATCACAAACACGAACACATTCAGACTTTCGAGTATGAATACGTAATATGAAGGATCCAGCAAAACCTTCTATTTCTTTAGTTTTATTTGAAAAACAAAAAACTAAATTGTTCAAGAAAGTGCTCAGTATACTGTACGTGTCTATCTATTGATCTAAACGTTAATGGTTGAGTCAATTTTGTTGACATTGTGCTGTCATTTCAAAACAAGTTTTAAAAAAAATATCCAAGAAGCACATTTTGCTTCAATTCTTTTGTCTTGTCTTGTATTGTGTCGTGTCTCTTTTCTGTGTTGGTGCTGTCCGTCATCTTACATTCGTTCGATCATCTTACACAGAAAATGTTCCCTTCTAAGCGCAAATCAATAATTCATCATACTGTACGGTCTCTGAAATCTGAACTGGAATACATGCAAGCGACATACCTTCATGCACATCCCATCAGATGCGTAACGATCCCAACATCATCTTTTACACAAGACCAAAGCATCTGTTTGTTTGTTTTTTTTTTTTACGTAAAAAAAATTATCCTACGAAAGAAGAATCTGAAGAGATTTTTCTTTTTCTTTTGCCTGCTTGTGTGGATATTTAACTCTGTTACACCTGTTCAGCCCAGTGAGGAAGCGTGAGCTCGTGAGCCAATGATGTGAGAGTCTCGAGCTCACCCCACACTTGGCACATCCTCCAATCAGAGCGTAGAAACACGCTCATCCAGATTTACACGCTTCAACTTCTTTACATCTTCATCATCCTTCACTGCAGATTAATAAGCTTTATATCTAGTGCCGTCTCCTCCATCTGGGCATCAATGTCATGCATGATGCTGGTACGAATGAAGGACAAAAGATCACCACGTGGAGCTTCAAATGGGTGAAATAAAGTCTAAAGATTAAATAGGAGTTCTTACAAACTAATATCCTCGTGCAGGATGTTCGTGATGAATGAAGATGACGCATCCTGCCTGTGGCGTCACAGAGTGGTGTGTCAGGAAGGGGTGCCGGTAAAGCATGCTCAGTCCTCTGATCACACTATAATATCTAATCACTGTAATAATAACTGTAGACAAGACACCGACACATCATCCTCATCCTCACCTTCATCACATGAGTACCACGCCACGCTTTCCTCATTCCCGCCTCTTATATCAGGAATCCACATCATCTATCAACACTTGTTTTCTTAAATAAGGATTTCTCAGGTTTTCCACCGAACACCTTCAGACATTTCATCCCTTTAATCATTCTAATTAAACACGCCACATTACCAGACAGCTCGCTTCCTCATCCGCACAAAAACTATACAAAGCTATTTCAACACCCGAGCCGTTTGATATCTAATTAAAGTCCTTACATGATCATTTTGATTCTTTATTTCTTACGTTTCAAACAGATCTTACTAATATCTTAAACATCCCTCTGAATGACCTTACCTAGTGATGGTTAAAGCAGCCTCCTCAAAGCCGGTTCATCTACCCGCTAGTGTCTGCCACAATGACCGAGAGTTACCTCTCAACGTCCTAACGAAACCCGGAAATCTGACGTCATCTGACTCCATCTTTTTCAGCCAATCAGAAGCCGAGTCGTGCCACTCACGCTTTGAGTTGCTCATTTGCTTGCTGTCGTGCTTTGAGTGCGTCAGGTTTTAGTACTGACGCCTTTCCTATCATTTATTTTATATAAATAAAGGAAAATTTTTTGATTGAGTCTGCTTTTTTTTAATGTTGTATCAACTTTATTGTTTAATTAATTACTAGATGTCATGATGGCTGACTCAGCACGGCCAGGTCACGTGGCCTGCTTTACATTATTCACCAATTCAATCATCTTCAGTATCCACTTTATTCTGGTTGGGGGTGAATGTGGGGTGATGATTCAGAGCCTATCCTGGAAACACTGGGTACCAGGCGAGGACACACCCACAATACAGTTCCGCCGTACAGCAAAAAAAAAAAATATATATATATATACGCATGCACACACACACACACATTCACACTTTTGAGAATAAATGTAAAACAATAAATGATCCACAAAAACTCTGCCTTTGTCAGTTTTATGTTTTATTAACTGATATTTACACAATAAAAAAGTGAAAAAGAACACAGGATGAGTCATGTGTTCTTTGCTCTTGTCCAAGGGTCACTTTTTGCCTTCAACCATGATGATGTGGTAGCCGAACTTTGTCTTCACTGGAGGATCGGTGTATACTGGCTTATCCATTGTGCTGACAGGCAGTGCGAATGCAGCGTCCTGAAATGGCCCCAGCATTGACCCCCGGGTCATCCAGCCCAGGTCACCCTGACAAAGATAAAGTTCATAATGCTGTTTTTGAGGTTATGCGTTCCCTAAATCAATTAATTCAAAGTTGACCTTTTTCCACTGATCTTTCTTATCACAAGAAATGAATAAACTGCTGCATATGACACAAAACTACAATCATACAATAAGCAATGTGTCAAGCACTTAATGCACATCGTATTCTTTGGCCAGACGAAAAGACCAAATGTAACACACACAGAAAAAGAAATTTGTTAAACTACTCGCCAAATCACATGATTTCAAGAATGCAGAGAAAAGAACATACTAAAATTAAATGTGGACGGTGCTGTGAAGCCTTACCTCAAAAAGGCGTTTGTATAGGACAAGCACTTACGGAGATACATCTTGCATAGATGTACCATATATCAGACACATATTTACTCAGAACCCTGACGTCATGATCAAGACCGGAATAGAATTTATGAGCCTTACCCCATGTCTAGCTTTGTCTTCACTGTACTGTGATGCGACTTCGCTAAAGCGCATTCCGGACTTCAGCTTCTCCATAGCCTCCATGCACTTTCCATGTTTCTCACAAAGGATATGGCGTACCTGCAAGAGTCAAAATCAAGCAACCACATCAAATTCTGTCTTCGGTTTAACTCATTAGCCATGAGATAAACTAAAATGTTAAATCACATAATACAAACATGCTTTTAAGGTATACTGTTAATATTTATATACACAATTAGCTAGTCTAATGCCCCATGCCCACTGGTGAAAAGGGCCCGGCATATGACCACTGCGGATCGGATGTAATTTGCGTGGTGAAGTGTTCTCAACTCAGTAGTGACACTAATGCAGTGTTGCGTATACAGTAATGCAAGTGTATCTGAAACTTTATAGTTGCTATACAATTGTAAAAGTGCCCTTGAAATGGCAAGAGAAACAAACTTGGATTATGTACGTAGATCAACAATAATTTCATCATACAAGACATGGTTTGGAAGAACATTATGCAAGATATTGTTCAGAAAAAAAACTGTGTATAAAACCGCTATTATAGGCTGATGTACGCAATTTGTATACAGAGGCAGGACTAATATGTTCCAGGCAGAGGTGGATATTAACGAGTGACAATTATTCTGCTACATTGAGTAACCTAAAAAAAAAAAACTACTTCTATGACTCCATTTGACCAATCTGGTCTTCAGCCGGTGTTCTATAAATTCATCCTACCTGTGAATCCGTCCTACATACATACGCTCACTGTGCATGCACAAAACAAGTTTCTGCATCTTTCTCTAATTTTGTGGAACAGCCCATAAATCCATGCAGCTACTAGTAGGATCTTGCGGTTAGTGTACAATCTTGCTGTGAGTATAGAAAGCTTTTTTCATGTTAGTGTAATTATAAGTTAAAGTAACAATGTACAATTAAAGTTAACAGTCTATGAATATATAAGTATATTTTAGAACAGAATTAATCGCCAACACATGTGTTGAACATTTTTATGCATCCGAAAAAAACATAATGCATCTCTGGCATCATATACAAAGCATGTTTTGCTTGCAAAACATTATATATAATTATATGTAATAAAAAATAAATCTTGAGTCTTGAACAGTATTTTCACTGAATACATTTTTTCTTTCTACTTGAGTAATATATAATTTTTAATATAGCTACTCTTACTTGAGTAAATTTACTGGCTACTCTACCCACCTCTGGTTCTAGGAGCTATTTTCATTGGACGTAGATACAGTAGGATCAGTACATTTAATGATGCATGCCTTTAAATCCTTGAACTACCATAATTTCATAAAAACTAATATAAATGGAATAAACTTTGTGTATAAAATTTTTGCTGATAGTGTACATTTATCTTTCTTCTTATATACCATTTACCATGTATAGGGTCACGTGGGCCTAAAGCCTTTTGCAAGGTTTTGCACGATTCTCAACACACCAACTCAACTCAAGGTTCTTTTACGGTTAGATGGCAACTCTCAAAAAACATTAGCCAAAGGTTTTTTAATAGTTACTGTTTGCTAACCACACAGGAACATTTCTGGAATGTTCCTTAAATGTTTGTTTCTGGACTCATAACATGATGTTCCCCAATCTGGTATTATTTTTGTAACTACAAAATAATGATCTATGATATTCAAAGGTGAACATTAAGCTTTATGTTTTATTTACAAACTTTAGGGTTCAGGTGGCCTATTTACAGAAAGCATTTAATTAGACATAGACAGTAGTAATGAGTTAGTAAGAGGGTCAAAATGTTTTGTACACAAAACAAGAAACCAAATATACAAATTTACTAAACATATTGAATTACAGATTCAAACATTTAATTAGTATGTTAAGTTTAGACATATTAATTCTGACTTATTATAGAAGTTATTTAGATAAACTTACAAACATTAGCTGTTATATAAGCGACACATTCCTTAAATTATACCACAGCTTTTACAGAAAATAGTCCCTTTGCTTCTTCTGCAAAATATCCTCACTTTGCAACAGTATGGCTTAGTTTTGTAGTTTATGGACAGTTTCTGCAATACTGCCACCTACTGAATTGGAGTGTGGAGCGCAAACGAGTTCGTCAAGAAACAAGATCATTGTGATTAATCTATCTACGATTTACAGGTCTAAACTGAACACACATTTAGCCATGTTAAAGCTGCATGAAATTTATCCTGACATGATGAACTGTAAGTAAAAAAATCTACTGAATCACATTTTAGCTTCTTTTTTTGCTCAGGGATTTGCATTTATGGTGCTAGGCGTTTTGTACTAACCATACTAAAACACATATTTTGATTTTTAAATGATTTTTAAGTACATTGTATTTCCATAAATTTCTTATACTTTATATTCTGAAAGTATGTTTAGAGACTTTGGCTTTTTTTTTTTTTGACATCTGACCACAGGGATGTTTTTTTTTTTTTTTTGCTGAGTATTTACTCGGCACAACCCTACCCTACCGTTCCACTGATTAGGATCCACCACTGACCAGTGGTCAGTGATGCTTAGCTTTTTTTTTTTTTTTTTTGCTGGACAGGGGCGAAGAGTGGTAGCAGTAACATGACACCTACACGTAGTGCACGTGTACTGTGTGGTAGAACAACTCTGAAAGGTTTAGCTCAGTTACCTTTACTGCAGTGCCTCCTTTCTGAGCTTTCTCCTTCTTGTCACTGTCTCCACTGTCCGAGGCTCCTCCTGATAACACACACACACACACACATAAATCATTCTACACAAAACTAAACTGTCTTTCAGAATCATAATGATTTGCTTATTGTAATACACACACACACCTCTCTCTCTCTCTCTTATATACACATTTTACATATATATTACATTTTAAATAATATTAATAATTATTAGCTAATAAGTTAACTAACACCAAACACAGCACTGCTACTTTTATTTTAGCTACCTAACTAGCACGCTAGCTAATTCTATGGATTTGTAAGGCATTTATATTGTGAAAGATTGCTTGTATATCGATCAAATCAAATAATGACTTCGGCTGTTATGATAGTTGATAGCCTACCTTTTGCCCCCTTACCACCCTTTCCTTTTGGAGGCATTTTTATTAGCTGTTAGCAAACACTTCTCGCTGCACCACCACACGGAGCACGTCTCAGCCCCGGGTTGCCAAATGTACTGCTGAACTCCACCTTTGTTCACCATCGTCTTTCTTTCTTTGCTTAAAAGAATATAGATTAAAGATGAAACATAATTATTCCCATCAATAATGAAAACAAGACAAAGTGGTTAATAAAATGCAGTTTTAGATACAGTACCAGTCAAAAGTTTGGACACACCAATTCAATTCAATTCAATTCAATTTAATTCAATATATTTTTGTTTTGTGTGTTTTGTATTTCCTGCATTCTAGAACAATACTGGTCATGAAATAGCCATGAAATAACACATAAGCATATAATTAAGTACCAGCAACAACATCCACAGTCAGTTATTATTTTAAGACACGAAGGTCAACTGTTCTGGAATAGTTATTGTAAGAACAGTATTGTCAAGTGAATTTGCAAATCCCACCAAGCACCATGATGAAACTGGCCGTCATGAAGACCTTCCCAGGACAGCAGGACCAAAACATACATCTGCTGCTCTGAGGAAAGGTCCATTCAGTGTTACCAGCCTAAAAAATCACCAATTAACAAACAGAACCTCAGATTAGAGCTGTTATGAAGGCTTTACATAGCATAAGTAAGAGAGACATCTCGATATTTGCTCTTTTGGATGCCTTCAGCATTGTTTTACAGTGTACAAAGAAATAAAAATCTGGAAACACCAGAGAATTAGAACGTGTGTAAGAACTTTTGACTGGTAATGTACATTTATTTGGAGTCTATCCCAGGAGATTTTGGACACAAGCAGGAAAACCCACTAAGGATGCAGAGAAAATGAAATCAAACCCTTGACCCTGGATGTCTGAGGCTACAGTGCTAACCTCCACCCCGCTATGCCGACCAGTGAAATTATTAAACATTAGTATTTTTAAAAATCCCCCCTTTTTTTGGGAACTGTTCACTGATGTTCTGGGAATTTTAAAACTAATGGTTCATTCATTTTTATATAACAACTCTCAAAGAACATTAGCCAAAGGTTTCTTACTGTTTGCTAACTGCAAAGGAATGTTGCTGGAATGTTCATCACAAACACGTGTCCTCAAATGTTTGTTTCTGGATTCCTAATAAACTGGTATTATTGTTGAAACTACAAAATAACGTTCTATGAAATTTCCATAATGTTCTCTTACAAGTTCTCAAAGGTAACCATTATGCTTTATTTTTAATTTATTAACTTTTGGGTTCAGGTGGCTGAATTATATAAACATTTACATGGGCATTACAGTAGATTAGTAATAGTGATTAGCAAAAGAATTTTGTGTGTCCCAGGAAAAAATTATTTGCCAGATTAAGTTTAGAAATGATGTTTATTGTGTTTTTGTTAGGTTTTAAATGAAGAAGTAGTGTGTCCGAGCTAAGTTTTAAGCTAAGAGAAGAAGAGTTTAATTTGTTGTGTCCGCTGCACCTTGACACTTACCGGTCTGGGCCCGATCGACCGGGAGAGACAAACATACACACACACAGGCATGATGTCTGAAGATCTCTAGTTTATTCTTAGCAAGGAGAGCACATTTAAACGGTGCTATGTCCTGAACATCAAAAGAACCTGTCATTCACATGTCAGTGATAGAGAGAGCCGGAGACAGACAGGAGAAAGGAAATACATTTGCATTCTCCTGATTAAACAAAAGGATTCTAGCGGACAAGAGCCATTTGGATGTATACTCGTCTGGGTACAGGATATAGAAGGTGTTACCACAGAAGGCATAAGGAAGCACAGTGAGGGGTCTGTTCTCAGGGCACAGGAATCTGAACTGATTAGATTACAATGTCTTACAATATTATAAAACCTTACAGTTTTACAGTAAAAAGTTTTTTGCCTTGATTTGAAACATCATCATTGAAACTCCCATGCTTGAATCAAGCATGTTCCATGAATCCAATCTACAATTTATTATTGTACCACACCATTCATGCAATCCGGTTACCAAAATACATTTATTCCCATAAAATAGATGGAATTTCCATGTACAAGAGGAAGTTGTATCATATGAATTTCTTGAAGATAATTTTTTTTTCCATGGCGTATAATAGCAGGAAACATAAAGTCATTTTGCTGAAGCTGTTTCCAATAAAGTCTACTCAAAACCATTAACTTCACAACATCAGCAGCATAGGAGATAGTGGTACGTTGCAATGTTTTTTTAGTAAACTAATGTGGCTTCCTTTAATTAAAATGGCTTTAAAGAAATTACATCGTGTTGGCTCCTGCTATTATACCCCCATGGCAGAAATTGCCTGGTATTGTCTCCTGCTATAATACCTCCATGGTTTTGCAACTCAGTGATATTTAAATATTGACTCAACATTGCTATGAGAACATGTTGAACATGATGAAGGGTACTGAGTTTTTTTTTCTTTTGAGAAATGATATTTTAAGTTTAATCACAAGAGACATTTTAATTCCCTTTTTAAATTTAAAGTTCTGATGATAGTTAAACGTTGTATTTGCTATTTACTCTCACTCACTCATCGTCTATAATTGGAGCCAGGAGCCTATCCCAGGAGTCTTAGGGCACAAGGCAGGGTACATCCTGGACAGGGTGCCAATTCATCACAGGGCACACAAACATACACACACTCATACTCATTCACACACTATGGCAATTTGGGGATGTCAGTTAGCCTAATCTGCATGTCTTTGGACCATGGGAGGAACCCAACCAGAGTACCCAGAGGATCCTACAAAATCCTTGAGTCTGTGCAAATGTCCGAGTGTAAGAATTGATGCCAATGAGTAGTCACACCAAATACTGTAAATTGAAAAGAATAAACAATTTTTAAAAAATGTCATACCTTTTTTATTACTTTACAGCATTTCTTCACAACTGCCTAAATTGTTTGCATAATACTGCATATTAATTAATGTACCCCTAATGTATATATTTTTAATTGTTATATGTATTTAGCATTTTTATTCTTTTCATTTTATCTCTAACAAACAAACATTTATTTAAATAAATGTTTATACTGGACAATTGTATGCTACAGAATCAATTAAGTGAGAAATGCGAGCAATGGCCATTAACTCGGGTCAGCTGTGGAAGAACCATTAAATAGTGCCGAAAGAGTCGACTCTCACTTTTGAACTGATTCGATTGACGCGTTTAACAGTGACATTGCGTTAGTGGGCTGTTTCTAATGTAGCCAATGGAAGTGCAGAGTCATCTCTGTGGACCAATCAGAAAAGAGCTTGTTAGCACACTAAATGTTACCATGGAGTTGGTTAACAAAAAATAAATAAATAAATAAAAAACCGTTGATGGAAGTGACTTCAGTAATGGATGTTAACAACGAGGACGATAAATTACATTCAGGTCGATTTAGTTGCGTTATTAAGAGGGGTATTTATTAATCAAAAGCACCGTGAATATGTTTTTAATACTGAGGGATAGTCACAGGCTTCAGCAAGAGCTAACCTGTAGCTTAATGTATGAAGTCAGGACTGACAGGACTGCTAACTGATATGTAACTTAAACCTTTAATTAAGATGAAGGTGTACAGGTATTAAAGTTTTCTAGTGACAGGTTTTAAATTTCTATTCTAAACATTATTATTATTATTATTATTATTATTATTATTATTATTATTATTATTATTCAGACTATAGATTAGGGAGATTTGGATGATCATATTATTTAGATTGCCTGACAGAATGGTTATATCCAGAGCACAGTGAGTTGATGAACTTATCTAGAAGCAGAGACATTGTAGGTAGGGATACAGACATGGAAGCATATGAGCAAATACTTCAGCTTGGCAGAGGAGGAGCGGGTGTCGTCTTGCTGATGAGACACAAAGACACAAAGAAGCTCTGTGCCGTGAAGATAATACGAATTGACAACTCCCGGAAAATAACGTCCAAAGACAGCGTGCTGCAAGAGGCTGAAATCCTGAGGAATCTCAAACACCCCCATATTGTCACATGGAGCGAGACTTTCTTTGATCCGACAAACGAGCACATCTGGATTGCCATGGATTACTGCGATGGTGGGACGCTGGATGACCAGATCAAATCCAGAAAGGCAGAGGACTATTTCTCAGAGTTTACAGTTATGAAATGGTTTGTCCAGATTGTCATGGCAGTTAGTTATATTCATTCTGTAAGAATTCTACACAGAGATATTAAGCCCTCCAATGTCCTGCTAACAAAGAGGGGGGTGATTAAGTTGGGAGATTTTGGAATATCCAAGATCATGAACCACACCATGGACATGGCCACGACGTGTGTCGGGACACCCAGCTACCTCAGCCCTGAGCTGTGCCAGGACGTTCCATACAGCACCAAATCTGACATATGGGCCCTTGGCTGCTTACTCTATGAGCTTTGTGCACTCAAACCAGCTTTTACAGCTAAAAATCTACTGAATTTGTTTTTTAAGATCATAAAGGGTGAATACAGCCTGGTGCCTCCTAGCTTCTCAGATAACCTTCATTCCCTGATAGAGAAAACACTGTGCTTGCTTCCTGAGAACCGACCGAGTGCTAGCTGCATCTTGTCCATGTCCTATGTGCAGGAACATCTGGAACTGTTCATTCAGCATCAGGAGACAGAACTGACAAAGGTTAATGCTGATCCCATACCCGCTGAAAATGAAGATACCACATTAACCTGGAGTGATACTGTTTGTATGAAAGTGCCTGATATAGATGATGATGGGAATATGGGAGGAAATGTTCAAGCACCTGTTATTGCAGAGGACGAAGTGACGCATGCTGGGACCGAGTCTGAATATTCAGAAGACTTTGATGAAAATGACAGCATGTCATCCAATGAAGATTATTCAAAGAAGAATTCCTCCTCCTCTGGTTTAGAGCAAGGAGGAGCCGTGGAAGAGCTGCATGGTAAGCGGAGGTGATTTGTACACAAGATACCCACTGAGTAATTTGCTTTGCATCAAATCTATTTGTACTGAGGTCATCATCTATATGATTGAGGTGGGTGGTTGCGTATCAGTCTGACAGTAGAGCAAAATGAGAAAATGTGAAACAGTTGGACATTATGGTATAGTAGTACAGGTAATAAAATCACAATATCTCAAACAGCTTTGAGATATGCAAGTCCATCACAGTGTGTTTCACACACTCTTAACTAAGTTGCACTGCAAACACCACAGATGCAAGGCAGAAATGAGACATCTGCAAATATTCAAAAGAAATCAAATCTTAAATGAGGTGTGTTGGAGTATTATGGGACTTGTCATTCAATCAGTAAAGAACCAGATACTGATAATCCAGTTGTAATTTTTGGTGACAGACTTGTCTAACACAAATTAAACAAAGAGTCCTGTCTGACTGCTCTAAGAAAAGTTAAAAGGTGATGCAGTACAATGCAAGCTTTGCTGGATAATCCCAATATTGCATAAGTGCCAGATCTGATTAGCACATCACTTAAGCATTGAGGTTTGGAAACAAGTTCTTATTAAATACCTTAAAAAACTGTAACCATGAATATATCTTAATATTTTACACCCAAACCAGGTCGTTATGTTTAATCTTTGTTAAATGAAATACGTACTGGTTTTAGTATCTAAACCAGTATCTTTGATACCTACTGCAGTTCCCTGTGAAGATGTGGCTGATATCGAGTACCCAGATGACTTTGAGGACGAGGATGAGTTGGCAGAAGTGGTGAGCTGTGCCCGGAATGCCATGCAGACTCCATCAGGAGGCGATTCCCTGGAGCTAAAAGACAGCAACGGTTCTTTGGTCACTGTGAGAACTCTGCGAGAGAAGTACATTGGTCAGTATGCAAACGCAGCCCGGTTTTCATACACTGCCGTGTTTAAATTAGCTCGGGTAATAAAAAACATTGACTTTGGCGGCACGGTGGTGTAGTGGTTAACACTGTCGCCCTGCATCTCCAGGGTCCGGGTTTGATTCCTAGCCAGGCTCGATTCCTGTCTCTGTGTGCATCGAGTTTGCATGTTCTCCTCCCACGGTCAAAAGACCTGCAGATTAGGCTAATTGGCGTTACCAAATTGCCCGTGGTGTGTGAGTATATGTGTGTGCCCTGCGATGGATTGGCACCCTGTCCAGGGTGTAACCAGCCTCGTGCCCGAAGCCTCCTGGGATATGCTCCAGGCCCCCTGCGACCCAGGATACAGGATAAAGTGGTGTAGATGATGAGTGAGTGAGTGAGTGAGTGACATCGACATTGCTTTTTTTCCCTTCTTGTTTATTTTGGTCTGGTGTTTTAAATCCTTGAATTATCTGGGATTTAAACTTCCAGATGTCCCAGCCATATATTTTCCTGTTGCATCACTTCCGACCCCAAAAATCATTAACAATATGAAAAAATTTACATGTGATGATGATTTGTCTTGGTTGGGGAAATAAGTCCTGTTCTCTCTGTTCACTTTGCAGAAGACGTTGGTCCGTCGCTTTACGAGGAGATCAGTGAGCATTTCGTGAACGGCTTGAAACCAGAGGATCTTCAGCCACAGTTCCGGCACGTGGTAGGGTCTGACCATCTGGAAACCTGCTACCTCATATTTAACATTGACCAAGAGACCACGTGTTAAGTGAGAACACAGGCTTCTTCAGGACTTTCATAAAACTGACAAATGAAATTCGGTTAGAACACAGGAATATTCACCTGGGTTAAATTATCTATAAGAAATAAGAAGAAACCTATTATTTTTTTCTAATATTATAATCCTATGAGAATAATACTAAATATATACAATATAGTGAAGCTGTGTTTTTTTTGTTTGTTTTGAGCGTCCTATCCATAGTAAAATATTTTATTACCAGCAGGTGGCAGTGTAAAGATAGAAAATT
The DNA here is from genome assembly GCA_013621035.1 of Clarias magur. Taxonomy (NCBI): domain Eukaryota; kingdom Metazoa; phylum Chordata; class Actinopteri; order Siluriformes; family Clariidae; genus Clarias; species Clarias magur. The sequence goes on along the minus strand of QNUK01000141.1, from coordinate 826,429 downwards.
CATTTGAGAGAAAAAGCGTGTGCTTTGAGCGAGCTATCTTTTGTGTGTACGATGCATTATATTTCCTGTATTTATTATGTCTCTTGACAAATGGTTGTGTCTGCTGTTATGATGATGATGATGATGATGAAGAAGAGATACAGTGGGGAGAGAGAGAGAGAGGAGAAAATACAGAGTAAGATTTAGTAACATAAGTAAATCTAATTAAATTGAAACAGGTTACCAAATGGTCATAGGCCATTTATCAATAAAATGCTGTAGATGATTTTTTTTTTGTCACTGCCATTAAAGTCGCCGTGTGATCTGGGTTTCACTATCTGTTTAATACTGCACAAATATTGTATATAATATGAAAAGAGACCAGATGTTCCGGCATGCCTCATTTGAGCTCAGATATACAGAAGGAACGTGAACACATTTTTCTTACATCTTGCAAATCCGTGAGATCTTCCGTCAGAAGGTGGACAGGCTGTGCTTAATTTTTCCTGTGTTAGAATGCGTATAACTGTCCATATATTTGAGTCTACTAGAGGCTTATGACACTGCATTTTGGTGGGCCAGGGCAATATGACAAAAATTAAGTCGAGAATCATTTGATTCATGCTATAGGATGCTAACAAGTGATCTTTTTAGATTAACACTATAACAGACATTTGAGAGATTAAAACATAGTCATTCAGCATACTGTGTAGCAGCTCAGCTATTCCACTTTTCCTCTTTTTCCTCATCCTTTACATGGGAAACAAGATCACTCTAGTGCACAAGCCTTTCAGATATTATCCACTTCATAACCCTCCTTTACTTCTCTCAATAGTTGTGATATATCTTCCAATAGAAAAACATCTCTACGTCATATTTTTACATCACAGTGACTGCAGTTATATTTGTTCTTAATTATGATCCATTCATCCATCCATTCATTGATTTAGGAACCTCTGTAGGCCAACCAGGGACCATGGAGGCCAGTGGTGATCATTGTATTTATTCCCATTTTGTGGTAGGACCTCTGGTCAACATTCACACACATTCACGCACTATGGCCAATTTGGGAACGCCAATTCGCCTAATCTGCATGTCTTTGGATTGTGGGAGGAAACCGGAGGTAACACATCAAGCACGGGGTACAGCATGCAAACTGCATGCACACAGACCTAACGTGAGAATTGAACCCTGGAGGTATAAGGTGACAGTGCTAACCATTAAGTGACCGCCTTCTTTATGATTACTTCCTATAATACTTGACGTTGGTGCTCACAGAGTACTTCTAAACCTTCTCATTATGCATATTTCATATATTAACCATATCATTAACATTCCTTATAAACCTGCTACTATGCTCATAAAGTGAGCATAGGGCAGTGTGATTCCTTCCCCATGAGTCTCTCTTAACTGTTGTTGCATTTCTCATTATGACCACTAGGAGCGATGCTTCCCTATGTCCACTCCATCTAGAATGATGAACAAATCTACAGAACATCAAAGATATCTGTCTAATAGCACAGGTTTTATACATTATTAGTCACTTAAAAGAGGTAATTAACCCCAGCAAGACCCTTAACCATCAACTGTTCAGGAGTATAATTTATAACGACACATAATTGAGATATATGAAAGTCACTCTAGATAATGGCATCTGTTAAATACAGTAAATGTAAATGTACATTAGCAGTTCATTGAAACCAGTCGACCATTGCTCTTACATCATTTTTGTACATACAGTACTGTAGAAAAGTTTTCTTACATGCAGAATTTTTCCATCAGCTGCTCCACATTCCCACCTCCTAACCAGCATGACCTAAATCTACAGAAAAAGGAGAAAACTGTCACATATAACTCTATAATACACAGCCTTTTTATTCAAACAGGCTCACAGTCTAATTCCAGGGTAAAGTTATGATGATGATGATAATAGTGTATGATAAAATTGTCTCATAGGTCATTGTAGCCAAAAGATAAAGAGATATGGGCATTTAGCATTGACGGAATAATATTCTATTTTACTGTCTAACACGGGGAACTGGTGAAACAATGAGCTGTAACTGCTCTACCTGGTAGCAAGTGCTTCGCTCCATGACACAGAACAGCAATTTATAAAATTAGCAGAAATGGCAGAGATGTGTAGTAGACCCACATTGTGCTCTCTTTATAACAGGCTGGTAACAATAGGGGTGTATTTAATTGGTCTTCTTTTAAACTCTCTCCCAGCCAGGTGCCGTATGTCCATCCAGTACTGCAGGGCTTTTCCTACAGTGCATCACTGACTCACACAGAATATGTCTTTTACAGTGTTGTGGACGTCCTTCAGTTTTAACCAAAGCATCACAGTTCATCAAAGAACAATAACAACAGTAGCTGTTCAGTTTAATATTAGTTGATGAAAGGTACTTTAGTTCAAATGCACAGTTTAACATGTATACTTATAACCTTGGTATGTGAAAGCTCAGCAGGTAACCTTAAAAAAATAATTGAAAAAAGTTATAATGATATCCATAAGGAACATGTTGGGGGAAAAATAGGATATACTGTACAGTAATAAAGAAAATAAAAAAAAGCATCCATGTTGATTCAACATCCAGTCTGCATTTGAGTAATGAACAAATCACTGGAGAAAGCTCCAGGGCTTGGATAAATTAAAAAAATCTACACTTCACGTGAACTGACTGAGAACATGTCAGAGCTAAAGAGAAAAAACATTGTCTCTTATGAAAAATTCACATGAAATTTCATAAAACATGATGCTTTTCTCTAGGTTTCAGTCTCTGGGGCTGAGAAAGGGTGAAACACCATCTAAGAACTGGGTCAGGCTTGGTTTGGAGCCTTTAAAACCCTGTATAAGACATGTATGAAAGAACATCCACTCTCCTTTTATTCTTCGTCACATGAGAACAACAGGGAGGAAGCAAAGGTAACACGATCGGCTAGTGTGAATCTGTTTCCACAAGCCATCTCGGCACTATCCATCCTGGCCTATGACACCTGCAAGCTAGTCAATATTTCATCCATAGTGGCGTTAATGACTGTGAAAGCCTGTTACTTCTTGTGGCTTTGAAAGCTAAGTGTTAAATGTTACATGACATTGACCGATTGCTGCACGAGTGCTCAAAACTTCCCTGACTAATGTTTGCTCCCTCAGGTTTCATCTTTTACGCGTATTCAGACCGTCTCACTCTGGAGCTGGAACACCATAAGAGCTCAGTGCTTCCTATTATAAATTATACTGCTTACTGGAATCATTTATAATTATCCGATTAAATAGTTTTTATCATTTCATAAATACTATCCATACCTATGTCCTTTTTAGGAGAAAAAAAAAACAAGGTCAATTATTTTTTCTTTTTGCATTTAGAATTAAATAGCATTTAACTTACTGAAACCTGGACTCAACTGTTTTTGTACCTTGTAATTGCTTCTCACATTTTCTATTCATTAGCACCAGATAACTACCAGTTTATCCGATGTCTTTTTGCCAAAGAATAATTTCCCTATGGTCCTCATATGAGGACATTTGGGTCTCAAGAGGTTAATATCCGTCTACATACATTTGTCTTACCTGCATCGGCTGCATCCAGCTGACCCAGTGACTCCAGCAAACGGTTGTATTTTACTTGTGATACTTTTCCAAGCATTTCCAAGATACTGAGATTTCTTTTTCCAAACAGTCTCCTCTTTGGAAATTCAAATACCTGCTCAATTGTGTTAATTGGTTTGTTGATTTATTTGCTCAGTATACACTCTTGCTTGTGTGATACCTTCACTACTGGCCTATGGAGGTTGTTTGTAATGTCATTGAAATGATTGATTCTCTCAATGTTTCTGTCATCAACTGCTGTTGGTTTCCTTGACCAACCTTGAAACAGAAGTACCTGGGGGAAACCCACCAAGCACAGGGAGAACATGCAAACTCCATAGTCACAAAGGCAGGAATCGATGCCCTGCATCATACAACTGCATAAAGTTTGTACACGTCAAAGAACACATTTTATGTTGTATATAAATATGTTGTAAACTGTTCTATACTTTTGTCTCTGAACATTTTCTAGTAATATTTGTCTGAATATATGTCAGAACATATTTGACAAATTCTATGTAATTACAAACCTAAACATATGTTTTAAATAATCTGTGCATGAAAGAGTTCAAGTCCAATCATCTAATAGCTGGATAGGATTAAATGAAGTGTGTGAAGGAACGAGTAAATGGGAGTTCCAAATCTATGTGATCAAAATAATGCAAAATAAAATAAAATTGCTGTTGTTCTGCACATAAAAAAAAAAAAATTACATGACACTAACATATACAAAGTATGAATAATGCTGAGAAAGGTTACACATTAATCTCATGCCTCAATTCAAGTACATCAAAGTAAATGTATTAATATAAGCTTCAGCTCTGTCACTCTGTATAATAAATCCTATTTCTGAGTTAGTTACAGAGTGCTGTAAATGTCCGTGAATCCTTGGCTGCCTTTAATGCTCGTGCTTTTAAAAACACATCACATCATAACATTTTTACTAGGTCCCTGATGTGAAAAAGGAAGAGTATTCTCTGATGAAAAAACTGGGGACAAGAATTTTAGCAATTAAATCGATTCAATAACTGTTATATATCAAGATCTATTACATGTATCCTATTACGTATGAACAAAGGAGCAATGCTGCAGTTTTAAAGAGGTTCACAAAAAAATGACATCAAATGCATGAAAGCTGGTTGCACTTCCTCCTCACCCTAAAGCATTCAGGACAATAAGAAACTCCAGGCCATCTTAAATGAGTGTACTATGTTGTATGTCTTAGGTATGAAATATTGATAGAGATGGTCCAGGGTGAAAGCAGGTTGACTCTTCAGACAAGTGAGGTGGAAGACAGTGATATTCGTCTGCACTCTAAGCTGCTCTTAATGCCTGTCCTGGGACTCAAAAAGACACAATGGATAACATTGTTTCTGCCCAATACCAAGAACGGACAGATGGAAGCCAGGGCCTCGGGCAGAATCCGATATAAATTCAGTGGATGTAAACTCTGATTACTTTTGATGCGTTTTACGGTTTTGCTTGATAACACACACACACACACACACACACACACACACACACACACACACACACACACACACACACACACACACAGTGAACACATAAAGATGATTTATAGCACTGTATCTTACTAAATATAATAAACTGAGATAGCGGCTGTCAAAACACAATATTTATAGTTCAGACAATCGTATACTCATACTATAAACCATTTCATCAGATTAAAAATGTCATTGTATGTTTGCAAAGGTGCAGCGCCTGTAGCATCATTGGAACATCACATAAATGAGCAATGATTAGAAAATGAATAATCAAAACATCATCGTTCTAATAAGATTCACTTGTCATGCACCTTGTCCTGTACAGGTTTGCAGGGGACTTGGGACAGAAGGCAATATACACCCTAGACAGGGCACACTCACACGCTCACTCACACTCTATGGGCAATTTGTAAATGCCGGTTAGCCTAATGTTCATGTCTTTGGACTGTGGGAGGAAAAATAAGGAATATACTGTATAAACAATTTTAGAATTTTATTTTTCACCATTTTAGAAGAGTCAAATTAATGGACTGCACTGCCCAAAGAAAACAACCTAGGAGATTTGAAATAACTGAAACTGGGTCAACAGACTTTTAACACATTATCAAAACCTGGAAGAAATGTGGTCGAAAATAAGATTATGAATGAAGATTACTTAAACAAGTTGCGTGGTAAAAAAAAAATCAGTAAAAAACAGAGCTTTGCTTAATACACACACATACAATGTGAGGAGAAGTCAATGTGAGGATTGGTACTAAATGACTGAAAAATGACTGAATGACTGAAAAATGACTGAATGTACTAATCAGAAGAAAAAAATGACTGAATGTGCTAAGGAGCATAAAGATTATTACTTACTTTGGGGCAACAGAAAAAGGTCATGTGGGATGATGAGTTCAGATTGACCCTATTCCAAAGTAATGGATGCATCAAGGTAATACATCCATCATGAATAGTGCCCACTGTACATGCCTCTGGAGGCAGTGTTATGATCTGCTCTAGGCTCAGTGATGTTATGTTGCAATAAAATGGAGTTAGCTGATGACCTGAATGTGTACTGAATGACCAGGGTATCCCATGAATAAGGTTTTTCTTTACTGATGGGACAGGCATATTCCAGGACTGAACATTTGCCTGTTTTCATGAGGGGTGCTATTGTAATGCACTGACATTTTTCATGTTACTGCAAAATTTAAGCCAATTGCTGCAAAGAAAGCAAAACAAGCTGATATCCTCTTTCCAAAATATCTAAGTCTATTTTAAAGCCTTGTATTAAATCAACATAAGAAAGATAATAACTTTTCCCTTTGCTTTTCTCAAAGGGAAAGAGGAGCACGAAACTGACCTGAGATCAAACAGACATAATTTTGCTTTACTGTCTGACTTTAAACAGACCTTGAGGTGTGAGTCTTTATTCCACCGCATGATTTTAATGATGAGTTCAGGGTGGTAATGATGCCCATTGTACCAAGTGAACCCTATTTATAGAGTGTGTAGTCTGAAGGGCGATGGAAAGATTTCATACATCATTGTCACAAATGTCCAGCTGTTAATGGTAAGAAATCTCGACCTTTGTGTAGACGTTGATTTATGTCTGTACAGCTCCTTCAACTTCACTTCAACCAGACGATTTAACAAGTGTGACCTGACCTTTATTATCAGTAGATTTATCACTGATCCTGTGTTTCAATTCTAATTATCTGAGTGGAGGTATACCATCGAGTCGGTACAGCGGTGAACAAATCATACATTAATTGGCTTGTTTTAATTGCCAGTAGACAAAAAAGTGGTAATAACGTAACGTAATGTTGAGCTAGTTACCTACTTGTAGTTAAGTGCGCTAATACAGACTAAGGGAAAGTGTTCATGTTTAATGAAGGAATTGCCCTTATATACAGGTATACTGTATATGGTACTGTATATTGCCCTTATATATTATACGGCCTGATATAATATTTGATGAAGCATATCATGATTGCAACTTTGCAGTTGTCGAAAAGTTTAAAAGTTGTTTGGTTGGAAGCAAATTTTATTTGAGTTATTTTAGTTTAGGTATTTTAGTATTTTTCTCCCTCTATGTTTTTAACCATGAGGTGATGTTGCGTTTCTGTTGTGCTAGCAGGCGAGTTATATAATAGCTTTGAGCTGCAATTTATTCCTTTCAGTTTTTATCAGAGTTTTAACATACCTGCATGATCCTGATTGTGAAACCATTGTGCACATTAATTAATCAACATTGTAATCCAATTAGCTACAGTCTGCTAGATTATGCCATGGGCAATGTGTATAGTGCAGCAGGTGGTCATGAGCTGCAACATCAAAGAGCTTTGATCGCTGTTAAAAGTTTAAACATGACCACCAAGGAAAAACTTGCAGAATATTAAATAAGATGTATATTGTTGGTTGTTGAACTTAATCGTGTACTGAAAAAAAAAAAAAAAAAACATAAAGTCCATCCCTGAGATAGAAATGCCAATTGCTCCTCACATCAGCGATCTGAAACGGAATCTACTGTATGATATGTAGTTTATTGCACTTTAGTTATAAAATGTCACAGCTTCACAGAAATATGCACATTTGAACATTTTTGTCCACTAATTCTAATAGCATTTTCTGAAAGTTATCAAAGTTATTGTAAACCTAGCGCCACCTCACTGCAAGCAATCATTTCATACGTATTTGTCTGAAAAGCAGAACTGAGCTTCCACATCTACAGTAGATACACTGCCAGTCAAACCTTTGGAGATACCTTCTAATTCCATGGTCTTTCTGTGGTCAATCTGTGGTGCTGTTTTGGTCTTGCTTTCCTGGGAAGGTTTTCATGAGAGCCAGATTCATCATAGTGCTTGCTGGGTTTTGCAAATGCACTTGACTTGTTGTTAGTTAATTACCATATGTGTTATTTCATAGTAAAAATAAATAAATAAATAAATAAATAAATAAATAAATAAATAAATACAGTATTTGTTCTCTTGTAATGTACAAGGTGGTCATATGTATGGATCCATCATCATTTTCCTTAGGTAATATGTAATATCTTTCTTTTTATTTAGCTCTAAGATATATCTTAGACATCTAACATATGTTCTGATAGATTAAGATATGTTCATTCTTGTTTTATTCACTGTATACACAAATGCCATGAAGTCACCGGCTGTCAGTTTGAGCATTTTCTCTAGTTTATAGTAAAAAAAAGAAGGATTACCCATGGATCCAGACTTTTAGGCCCCCCTGTGTAATATGGGTTCTGTTAAGAAACATTATCAGGTACAGTGCTGAGGTGAAAATATACAGTATGAAACCACATTGTAATTGTTTTTCTTTTTAGATTTGTTTCTATATTCAGAATCAAACATCGGTTTCTTACCTGCTTTACCTCCATGTTTATTCAGTGCTGTACTTCAGGGAGGAGTTTTACACTATAATATGACAGAATATTATTGTTTGTACTTTGTTCTGATCATCCAAATACTAATAATTCGTTTAAGTAGGCGAATATTAGGCTTACAAATAATCCCAGACCCATTTTTTTTTATAAAGACGTACAGCATGATTGGTAAAAAGAAACTACAAAAAAACCATCAGTAAAAAGTATGACAAGGATTATGTGAGGAGGATCTACCGGTTGTCATTGTGACCTTGTGACAGGTGTTTTATTTCTGTGTGGATTAAAGATTTTTAGGATAGAAACAGATAGAAAACTTTCCATTGTAGTCGTTCTTGTCTGCTTGTGATTGAAAAGGTGCGAGTACAAATCTCAGGCCTGTCAGAAATCCTCTGTTAGACCTTTAATCTTCAGCTGCTCAGTTATATATGACTGAATCGTACAGGGGTTCATTTTTCAAATCTGGAACTATATCCCCAGCTCCAAGGAATCAGATACCACAAACAGAACCTGTATATGTACTTGTCATTGCTTATCAGACCTATTTTTTTGAAGATAGCATCGAGAACACTCTTGTTCAATAATAAACCAAGGCTGTATTTCAGACATCACTTGTGAAAAACTTCCAGATTTATAGGACCCACCAAGAGGGCTTACCAAACCAAGTTCTCTTTTTCTCTCAAATCCTTTAATCCAATTTTTTGACAGCATATACGCAGTACACTGAACGCAATATTGTCTGCTTGATATCTCAATAATCTCTTCCCAAAGGGCTTGCACAAGAGTCTGAAGCTAACATGTCTCATAAAAGATCACAAGAAACAAGAGTGTTCAAGACATGAAGTATTTAAATTGTTGATAATTCTGTTTCGGCAACCTTCCAGGTAAATGATGCCTGTGACATTATGAACTCTTTGGCATTTGTAAGTAACCTTTCTGAGTGACTCGAAATGCACTGTGAAACTCTTTTTAGGGTGACCTGACATTTGAAAGCTGTTTTGAAGCTCTGTGGAGGCAAGCAGTGTTTTCCTCAAGAGTATGTCACCAAAACACAAGTGTCTCGCCAGTGGAGAGGGAAACTGCTGTCTCATATCAGCATGATAATGATGTCAATTAAGAATATAATTAACACTCATTAATTGATTTCTGGCGGCACGGTGATGTAGTGGTTAGCACTGTCGCCTCACACCTCCAGGGTCCGGGCTCTATTCCCTTCTCTGTGTGCATGGAGTTTGCATGTTCTCCCCGTGCTTGGCGGGTTTCCTCCCACAGTCCAAAGACATGCAGATTAGGCTAATTGGTGTTCCCAAATTGCACGAAGTGTGTGAATAAGTGTATGACTATATGTATGTTTGCCCTGCAATGGATTGGCACCCTGTCCAGGGTTTACCCTCCCTGTGCTAAGTCTCCTGAGGCTCCAGGTCCCCGGTGACCCTGAATACAGGAGAAAGGTATAGACGATGAATGAGTGAGTGTAATTGATTTCTTTCCAAACGGGAAGAAAGTCCTGTTCCTGGATAGTAGCTCAATCCTGAGTTCTGAAGAAAACACTAAAAAAATGCATTAAAGCAAAAATTTGAGTTAAACGTATTGTACTGTATAGTTATACTGTTTTACCCCACATTTCTTATCTGGTTGAAATGATAAAAAAAATACAAACTCTAATTTTCTTTTCGAATGTCTAATTCACTAAGTAGAAAATAAAACATGACAGGGTGTACTGTTATAGAAATCTGATCAATGACAGTGGGCTGTGATACGCCAGATATGAAGCAAAAGCAAAGAAACAAATTATTTTCTTTTTTTATGACAGATACAGTATTAAAGCAGTTATAAACAGTCCTTCCCTAACCAGCCTCTATTTTTCTCTTTCAAAAAGTTAACTAGATTAAACAGATGTCATGTTAAACAAACATTTCCCTACAGAAAGTTTCATGATATGAATAACTATATCTGGTAAATAACCGCTTATTTCTTTCCATTGATTTTTAGCCTTGGATCATGGACATGTTCAACAAACACGTTGCTATAAATGAGTTGTTACTAAAGTACTGACAATATATTTTAGCAAGCACATTTGCTAGGCAAAAATTTCCATATCAGAATTCAGGGGCTGCACCAAGCAAATCTAACAACTAAGGAGGTTGAAATGACTGGAATCGGGTTGCATGCAAAAAGTTGCATAGTAAATAATTGACAATAAACATCACAGCTATTTTAATACTGAAAGTATGAGCATTTCCTCTCACAGTGCAAGATTCAGGAACTGGGACTAAACAGCTGTGATGGGAAGTTTGGATCATTTTAGTGACTCGGTTCTTCGAATCTCGTTCATCAAAATGAACGAATCTTTTTTTGAGTCATTTAGTTCATTTCGTTCTTTTGATCATGTTACATTTTACCCCCAACATGACTACATGCACAAATTTTGGCTATAGTTCCAGTAATTAAAATATTACATCGCAGCTGAGGACATATTATGATAAACAGTATGAGCAGCTCACTTCTCTTATCTTCTGGTCCGACTCGTTCGTTTCTGTTATGCTATTAGCGTCTATGAGAATCAAGTGACAAAAGAATGATTCGAACCCAAAGTCTCATGAGAACCGTTCAGTTCTGTTTCCTGTGTAATGCAGTATACAGTGCCCATAGACGCTATACACTGCATTAGTGTATAGCGTCTATGGGCACTGTATAGCGTCTATGGCACATGGCAGGGTACACCCTGGATGCCAATGGTGCCAATCCATCACAGGGCACAGACACACACACATACATACATACATACATACATTACAGGCAATTTGGGAACGCCAATTAACCTAACCTACATGTCTTTGGACTGTGGGAGGAAACCGGAGTCCCGGAGGAAACCCACCAAGCACAGGGAGAACATGCAAACTCCATGCACACAGAGAGACGGGATCAAACCCGGACCCTGGCGGTGCAAGGCAACAGTGCTAACCACTACACCACCGTGCCGCCCACTTGTTAGTCTAATCATAAAAAAATAAAAAAATAAAAAAATTAATTAGCTAGAAAACATATAGACTTGACTTGAGTCCAGATTGACCCTTTCCAGAGTGATTCAGAAAAACAATGCCAAGATTCATTAAGCTCAAATGGTAAAAGAGAAGTTCTGGGAGCATGAGAAAAAAACACTATAAAAAAACTCACCTCTGACTAGTGTTTCACATATGACTTGGTCAACACATTGTGTGCCATAATCAAAGATAAAGGTGGTTTAATGAAATATTAGTGTGTGACTTTCTTTACAGCCAGGCACTACTGTCATGTATAACTCATGTTATACAAAATTAAACATTTGTCTATGTATAAGAATAAAAAAAAATCACAAGTGCTGTTACTGTTAAGTACACAATTGAAAAGAAAAGTGCAAATATTAGGAATAGAAAAGGCCAATATTTAAAAACTAAGCCCCCCCACCCCCCGGAAAGGTTACTCCTTTTATATGGGGATTAAAATTATCTCGTGATTTTTGTTCCCTTCTACAAATAATGCGTTAATATACCAAAGGCATAACCAGACAGTGAAATACTGTAGTTTTTATTCTGCTATCATTTTAATGAGCCCTTGTTCATTTGGAGGCGAATTGGGACATTTTAGTAAATGGTAAAAGGGTGAAATGTCTAGAAGGCGAAAGTAATAAAAGTTCATTATGGCCTATTGGGAATTTTACTCTTCTTGAAAAACAGTAGATGATGACGGCAGACATCTTTCATGTGCTATGAAGCGAAATGTTAATAACCTTTTTCAGATTTACCACGCAAGTGGGGCATTTACTCTTAATTATGGCTGGAGGGAGATGTCAGGCAGGCACCGTTAACAAATAACCTTTTACACCATGGTGCAGGTCAGCATCTTTCCTCTTTCCATTCTGATTTGCTCAACCGTTAACGAGCATTACAGAAAGTGCACTGTCAATATAACTCTGCTAAAAGTCCTAACTGCTTGACTGGCTGTGTGAAACTCATCTCATGGTACCTGTACGTCTGTCTGTGTCTTTGTACTGGAGCTTATTCGCTCATGCTCTTATGCAAGATTTATTTCAGCACACAGGCATGAGTTTTCTGTTTTCTGTACAGTATATGCACAAGAACAGGGGCCTCAAAATAGCCAGTGCACTCCCATACAGGAAACTCATATTTGAATAATTATGATTGACAACTGAAATGTATGTGTGTTTTAGACACTTTACACATTTATACGTTTACTCACCTCTGACCAGGGATTACTCACATTTGACTTATGATTACTCATCTATGACTGGAGTTTACTCACATCTGACTCATGATTACTCACATCTGACTCATGACTACTTGCCACTGACTCATGACTTCTCACGTCTGACTCATGATTACTCATCTCTGGCTTGTGTTTACTCACCTCTGACTAGTGTTTACCTTTGACTAGTGTTAACTCACTTCTGTCTTTCGTTTACCCACTTCTGAGTGTTGTTTTCCTACCTTTGACTCTTGACTTCTTAAATTTGTTCCAAGAATGGCTAGGGTTATTTATATTGATCAAACTGTAGGATATTCAATATTGTGCAGCTTAATAATCATTTATGGTACACCAACTGTCTACTGTCACCAATCACAATGTCTTTTGTGTCAGCCAACTTAGCTGTTAACGTTTACATTTACATTTAGGCATTTGGCAGACGCTCTTATCCAGAGCGGCTTACAAAAAGTGCTTTAAAGTTTACATCACTGGATAGATACTTACACTGGGTTAACTAGGTCAATAACTAAGTGCCATTAGTCTAACACAACTGGGAAGAGAGTGTTTTTTTTTTTTTTTGAGGGGCGGGGGGTTAGTCCTGTAAGAACTGGAGATACGTTTTGAGTCGTCGTTTAAAGATCGTCAAAGTCTCTGCTGTACGGACATCTAGAGGAAGTTCGTTCCACCACCTAGGTGCCAGAACTTAAAGGAGTCTGGATGACTGCCGCCCTCGATCCCTGAGAGATGGTGGGACGAGGCGAGCAGTGCTGGAGGACCGGAGGGAACGCGGCGCAGTGCGTGTTGTGATTAGAGCAGAGAGGTAAGTGGGTGCTGGGCCATTTTTAGCTTTGTAGGCAAGCATTAGTGTTTTGAATTTGATGCGGGCAGCTACAGGAAGCCAGTGCAGGGAGCGGAGGAGTGGCGGGGTGTGGGAGGACTTGGGAAGGTTGAAAACGAGACATGCTGCTGCACATTCTGGATCAGTTGCAGAGGACGAGTCGTGGACAGAGGCAGGCCAGCCAGGAGTGAGTTGCAGTAGTCCAGTCTTGAAACAACAAGGGACTGAACAAGCACCTGAGTAGCCTGTGAAGGAAGAAATGGGCGGATTCTTCTGATATTGTAAAGAAGAAATCTACAAGAGCGAGTAAGGTTAGCGATGTGTGGGGAAAATGACAGATTGTCCATGGTTACCCCAAGATTGTGGGCAGTGGCTGAAGGAGTGATTTGATTGTTGTCCAGGGATATCACAAGATCTTGACCTGGGGATGAGTCACCAGGGCTGAACAACAGATCGGTTTTACTCAGATTGAGTTTCAGCTGATGAGCTGCCATCCAGGATGAGATGTCTGCCAGACATGCTGAGATCCGGGTGGAAACCTGAGTGTCAGAGGGAGGAAAGGAGAGAATAAGTTGAGTGTCATCTGCATAACAATGGTATTAAAATCCATGCGATGATATGACCTTACCAAGAGACCGGGTATAGAGGGAAAACAGAAGAGGACCAAGTACTGCTCCCTGCGGGACACCAGTAGAGAGTCTATATGGGGCAGATGTAGATCTCCTCCATGTCACCTCATACGACCTATCTTATAGGGAAGAAGCAAACCATTGTCACGCTGTTCCACAAGATTTGATAAAATGGAAATACATGATGAATAAATATACAGCTTTATATTTTGAAGTGTGGAAATGGCAACCATCCTGCCAATCCTGGCAAACGACCTCAAACACAAAGTGGAGAAAAAAATACACCAACAACATAATTTAGTTTAATATGTGACTAAAAAAAAAATTATTATAGGGCTTTCCAGGTTGTGATGTATTTGTAGTTTTTTTTAACAATTACAATTTTTCCAGTATATATATATATATATATATATATATTTTTTTTAATCTAAATGTTGTGGTCCATCTTACCCTGATCACAAAAATCAAACAATGAAAAAAAGTCTTTGCATCTTTTCCCTTGGGATAGAAACAGCAATATTTTTAACAGGTGATAATGTTTTTTTTTTTTAGTAAATGCATCTTTTAAATGGTTGAGATGATACTTCATGATGAAAGTGAAAAAAATCAGTAAAGTAACATAACATGCATTTTATTAAATAAAGAAATCAAATCAATTGAGGCATTTAAAAAGGCATACTATATAAAGCTCAATGAGGTTAATTTCAGCACATTTCTTTCCATAACATATATTGACTTGAAATATGGTTTAAGAACAATGTTAAAAGGATAAACAACAAACATCATGTAATTTGTCTGGATTTGTCAACATATGTATACGATATACGATGTATTTAATACATTAAAAACACTTGCGATGAGATTTTTCACATGATGGAGATGTGATTTTAATCTACTGCATGATTTAAACTGTGTCACAGATTAACTCAAGTTTCTATTCATATTCACATATATTCTTAAAACAGTTACATAATCAAATCAGTTACAAACATATGATCATATTAAATGTAAGCAAAAATGTCATATGCAGGTCAAAAAGGTGTGTCAGACACACACAGGGTTTGGATGCAGGTGCAGGGTTTATGGAATGAAGGAGACAAATCCAAAAGGGCAGACCAAGAACAAAATCAATAGTCAGGAGAATTATCAGGCAATCAATAGACTTGCGAGTGTGTGCTGTGTACCGGAGCTTTGTAGAAGGTAGATTGTTTTGAGTAGTACTGTACCAGGCCTGTTTAGAGAAATTAAGCTAAATCATATTGATCAGCTTTATATTTTAATGTAGATCCTCTCAATGATCTATAGAAGCAACCAAACTCATATGCATCTAAAAGAATTACAGGCTCTGTTCAAATACAGAACGATATCTCTGTCCATATATATTATTTAAACCTCATGTCTAGACTATAATAAAAGTTTAATATACTTTCCGCGTGTTTCACCTGGCTTACATCAGATGTTTAGTTTAGATATTTACTGATTTCATTTTTTTTCCTGCACACACTGTGCACAATCATCTAAAAGTTTCACAGACAAAATCTTTATTAACACTACTTGTGGAATGCTTAGAAAAGATTTATCAGAAACACTTTAAGGTTATTTAAGGGGAGTTTGTATTTTTGTAGCAATGTGGTCTAAAAGCACTTTTATATTTCAACCATACATTCCAGAACATGACCAAGACTGGAGGAGAAAAACTGGGGCCTTGCATTTCAATTTACACACCGAGACCATGTGAGTCAATTAATAATACTGTTCTAGTTCAGTGTAGCATGTTGCTCCCATTCGGTTTGCTCATTCGTCTCAGATAGTGACCTGCTATTGCAACCCTGAAATTTCTCACTACTTTGAAAGGCACAGACAGACAGACATGTAGGTCAAACTAAACAGCTGATATACTTACTTCTGATCAATTCAAATGGACTTTACTTTTGTAGGAATACAAATACATTATCATATATCATAAAAGAGAGAGAGAGAACTAAGATTATTCTTAAAGAGCAGATCATCTAAGGCAAGTGCAACAGTCACTGTAGTGTGATACTGTATGTGAACTCTTTCCAGGTCAACAAGCAAATTGTATATATTCTCTTAGAACATTAGAGGGAAATAGGTTTCAGCAAAACATAATTTATTCGCCCCCTGAAACGCTTTTACTGTATAACTTCACCTGCCACTCAAATCTGAACAAGGCTCGCCGGTGGAGATCACCTGCTGCTCAGCGAGTCAGCAACTCTTATTGTTCTTTTTTTAATGGACTGAAATGTCATCTTCAAATGGAATTTTAATACGTGACAGATTCCAGTTATTTTATTCACGTCTGAAAGTTATTCTAGCATTTATTCAAATTCTAGCACTTCAGAGAGCTGTGAGGCATCACAAAGTTCTCAGGAATGTTGACGTTTCAGTCTAAGTTTAAGGTGATTTCCTTTCAAAGTAAAGGTGTCACATGGAGAAACTTTTTGAAACTGTGATTTTTTCCCCCGCCATCTCAGCAGCCCAACTATAGCTAAAACTATGTCCGGCTTATTCAGGTTATTATTCAGCTTCGCTTTGAAATCTGCCCAACTTTCCAGAATGAGTTAAAAGACAAACATATTATGATTATTCATCTCCTGCACTCAATACTAATGACTGTAGTGCAACTAGAAAACATATTTAAGTAGTGTATAATTAATTAAGTAGGGCTGCTCTAATCATGATCAGCTCATATTAACCATAGAAATAGTAGTCTACCCTGAACATCAGTCTGGACTGGACGGATAACACATACAGTAGACTATATTGCTAAGTATTTGCTCGCCTGCCTTCACATGCATATGAACTTGAGTAACATCCAATTCTTAATACACAGGGTTTAATATGATGTTCGTTCAACCTTTGCGGCTCTAAGAGCATCAACTCCTTCTGAGAATTCCTTCCACAAGGTTTAGGAGTGTGTTTATGGGAATTTTTGACCGTTCTTCCAGAAGCTTGTTTTGAACCTTGTGGAAAGCCTTTCCAGAAGAGTTGAAGGTGTTAAAGCTATAAAGAGTGGACCACATTAAATTAAACTACATCACATTAAACCATATCATATGATATGAACCATAACATATTAAACCCTATGGAATTAGGAATTGGACATTACTGAAGTTCATATGCATGTGAAGACCTGCAAGCGAATACTTTTGGCAATATACTGTACAGTAGATATATATGCAGGACAGAAAAGTAGGCTTACTAGGCTGCTAGTTTACCCGTCTAGTGTTTGTTTCTGTCCCGTGATGTTTGCTGAACATTTGGAACAATATCTGCCCATCTGCTGACATGGAGTGATTTTCCAAAAAACCTTTGACTCATTCCACTAAAGTACTCAGGGAGGCGATATTGATGATCTTCTCTGTGCACTGCTATCAGGCACTGCTTGGCATGTCGTGTCCTGTCCTGTCTGTCTGTTTGAAAAACGTGAAAAAATCTCAATAATACAATAAATACTGCATGCTGATATGCTTATAAGAAGATTTCAATTATTTCTGCACCTTCCGTATAAATAAAATATATTCATTTTTTATAATGCATTCCTCAGCTTCTATAGAGCCCGAATTCTCCCTTGAGCATCAATAAAGTACATCTGTCTCCCTGTCTATCTGTTACACTGATAAATAGACAATGGTCACCATCTGGAATGTTCCAGATGTTCAGCAGTCTGTCTGATGTTTAACAGTCACCTGTCATTGTAAATAAAATCCTTGGGGCTTAATGTCTTAGATGTGTAGGCTTTTTAGACCTTTAGGAATAACTTTTTGGCATAATTATTCAACACACAGACACAGACGTCGCACTAAACTACTTACTTTCCCTCAACACACAGTTCGCTTAAGCGCTCCCTCTCTCCCCAATGTGTAATAACAGACTTTAGTGCTAGGTCCCGATCCTGCAGTGAATCACGCTGTCAGTTCTAATTCCGAATCAACATGTTCAGATGTCACCCGGCTCTTTTTCACTAGAGCACGGTTATCCATCATCCTCCCAGAGTGCAGAGTGCAGTCGTTCAAACACGGGAGGCAGGAATAAAGCCTCATTCCTCAAAACCTCCAGCAGACACGGCCGTAATGAGCTATCCGGCAGCGTGTCTTCCTCACATGACTGACGGAGGGCATTAAGAGCAAGGCACTGAGTGCACCAGGGAACATCGCTATCATAGACCTGTCACTGCCACTGCTTTGACTGACAGCTTGACACACACTTGAAATGCCACTGTGAATATTATCGATCGTGAGTGCAACCTTGTGAAATGTCGAGAATGTGCTGTCTTCCTAGTTGTGCTTAAACTTGTTGTGGAATAGAGTTTATCTCACCCATTTTACTGCAATACTAAAGTATCAGCAGCAATCTTATTTAACCTGAGTATCCTGTACATGGTCGCAGACGGCCTGGAGCATAACTCAGGAGACTTCAGGCACAAGGTGGGGGACATGGTGCGAATCCATCACACAGTGGAACGCCACTTTACCTAATCTGCATGTCTTTGGACTGTGGGAGGAAACCGGAGAACCCGGAGGAAACCCACCAAGCACAGGGGAAAACATGCAAACTCTATGCACCGAACCTGGACTCTGGAGTTGCGAGGCTAACCACTACGCCACTGCTCCGCTACAAGGATAATGACATTGAAATGAGAATATAAATAAAACATCACAACTAAAAATGTGAGCAGAAATTGTACATTTGAATCTAGATAGACCGATAGATCAAATGATAAACGACACTTAACGCAATAACACAATGACAGCAAAATAACAAAAGAAATGAAGCAGAAAAATGATTTAAAATCGAACATTTCACTCCATAAACAACGTCAAAGCCAGATTCCAGCTGCATTCCTCACTGTCATAAGAGCTTACATACTGTAATATAAATGATCATGCTCGAGTGTATCTTAAAAACGAGACAAATTTTCTCTAAGACGAGCACTAATTCATGGTGCCTGATGTCTCACGCAGCTAGTAGGACAGATTAGGATGGGTGAATAACTCAAAGTCAACACACGCATGTTATACGAGAGCAAAAATCCCAGAGGAGACTTTAAATAAGCACAAGCCTTATAATAGACATATAACGTAATGACTTTGGCTGTAATTCAAATCACAGGCTTAGATTAATGCGCTTGTTCTAATACTTAAGCATTTCAGCTTATTCACAGCCACCTGTACGGAAAATGCTTCATATGATCTACAGTTAACAATAACTGGATACAATTCTACTTTTTAATTTACTGTAGCAAAGATTATTTTGTATTTAGGAGGCACATTCGTGCAATGTTAATGCCTCACAGATCCAGGGTCTCAGGTTATGGTTTATTCAGAATTTTTGTACATGGTCCCTATTGGTCAGTGTGTCCTTTTAACTGCCCAAAGGATTCAATATTATTTGCACAGCACCTTTAACAATAGACATTATGATACGAATGACATGACAGACCAAAAGCGCACTCCGTCCAGCCTTTACTGACGTTCTTTACTCGTGAAAACAATATCAATGGGGTTACGGAAGTTCAAGGTCAGGAAATGGGCAGGGTTCAAGGGATTAGCAAACCATGCAAACACGACTATGACAGTTCATAAAAAAGGGACAAAAAACAGGATAGCATACAAAGTAACAAGGCTTGGCAATGGCATCTTTAGAAACGGTACACACGCTCAGCAGAGATATGGCAGGAAATGGTAAGCATTGGATTAAAGATAACTTCAATCATGTACGGCATTTTTGCTGAACAACTATAAAAAGAACAAAATGTCTTTTGGCTAGCAATGTGAATATTTCTGAATATCTCTGCTGAAGATGCTTTTCAAATAAATCATATGTGAACTGAGAAGATTACGATCCATCAGAATAAAGACTGGATAAACATCACATCACAATCTGAAACTGTGATGCAAGAAACACAATGTTAGTACAACTGATGTGTAAGGATGTATTAAAAACAGAATACTCCTACTTTGTATATATATGTATTTATCTTGCAAATGATATACTGTTTGATTTATAATACTGTACACAATAAAGTTTGATTTAAAAACTGACTGGAAGAGAAAAAAAAAACATTTCGCAGTTAGGAGAGTGGATTGAGAATTCATATATGGGTGTTTGACCTGACATGACCTTTTTGTGCACCAGAGCAGCATAATTTAAACATGGCCACTGGTAATAAATACAATATGATAATAAGTTTACTGAAATGAATAATCATTCTGTCTATAGAAATATTTAGCTCCTATCATATGGGCTGACAAATGGACATGGAGTGACTGCCAAAAACTCTCACATTATATGATGTAGTGTCACACCATATGAGGTTTAATGCACTTAGCACAAAATTAAGCCTTGCGGTTATATTCAAACATGTTAACAGTATACCCAATGCATTATGTAACAATGATTAAAAAATCGATTTATCTTTGCCATTATATATAAAGAGTCATACAGTTGGATATACAACATATAGTTGGAGTGTCAAAAAGATTTCAATAGAAAAAATGACATACAGAACTCACTTCGCACACCTCCAATAACCTTATGGGATGTTGTATGTACTTCCAGTATTAACAAAAAATACCTTTTTAAATATCTGAATATAGTGTCACAACATATGCTAGCAAATGCTAGTCTGAGTCAAAATGTTTTAAATCAAAACTCACTCAAAATATTATGCATGGACTTACAAATAGACATCTGAAATATCATTCTATGTCGAATGAAGTGAGTTGTATTTATTCAAGTTTTATTAAAGTTTTTTTGTTTTTTTGTTTTAGTTTGAGCTTTTTCATGTTGAAAATTGTGAAAAAGTGATGAGTGATGTACTGCATTACTATTCAGCATGCTCACACTAACCAGCAGGACCACCATGGCATGATGGTTTAGTGGTTAACTGCCTTGCACCGCCAGATTCCCACCTTGGGTGTGTGTGCATGGACGTTACATGTTCTGCCCATGCTTGGTGGGTTTCTTCCCACAGTCCAAAGACAGGCAGATTTGGCCAACTGGCGTTCCCAAATTGCCCGTAGTGTGTGTGACCTGTGATGGATTGACACCCCGTCCAGAGCGTGCTCGTCCTCATGCCCTAAGTCTCCTGGGATAGGCTCCACACCACCCCATGACTCTGGATACAGAATAAAGAATTCAAAAAGGCCATCTCACATTAACCACCTTTATGTCACGCAAGTGAGAGTGGATTGATAATGTTCAGGGGATCTAGAGCAGGTCTTTTGGGATGTGTAATTCTCTGGGATCCTGTTTGTAGGTCATGATGTAATGTCATTTGGCACCTGTTTCAACATTTTCCTGAAACGTTATCACAAAGCTTTACAGAAATATATACTTTCCAGATATAACAAAAACGTGCTAGTAGCAAGATTGGCTAAGATAAATTGCTTGTGTGAATGAGTGTGTGAATGTGTACATGCATTGTTCCCTGTGATGGACTGGATGTCAACCAGGATGTCTACCTGCATTACACCCAGGGCTCTCGGGACAGGCTCTGGAGTCACTGTGACCCAGATAAAGGCTTACTGTGAGTGGTATGCTGAAACTTTCTGTAGGAAGACGTTAACATTCTTTAACACCATTTAATGTTTATAAAAGGAGTCTCCAGTATCATTGCTTTGTGTATATATATATATATATATATATATATATATATATATATGTGTGTGTGTGCGTGTGTGTGTGTATGTGTGTGTGTGTGAGATTGTCATTCTTTAAAGGTCCCATATTTTGCTATTTCTTTAACGAGTAAACAATGGTAAAGAGCTCCCCCAAAGTGTGTCTGTTAATGCACCAGATATAATGATATATCAAACTCCCTCTGTTTCACTCTTATTCCAAATTCACTATTTGAGTGTCTATGTGAATGAGCTACAGCTGAGCCACATTCACCAGAAAACAACAAAGCCGTGCAACAAGATGGGACAAGGGTAGCTTCTTATATGAGGTCACATTAGGGGAAAATTTGAATTGGCTTGTTTACCGCCTGGCGAATACATCAAAGGAAAAGGGATAAAAAGCAAGGAATTCTTTTTTTTTTTGTCTCACCGTATTCATTTGTATATAGACACACAGGAGACCCATCTGTATGCCTAAAAATGACTAAAAAGTGAATTTCGCAATAGATCCCCTTTAACGAATATAAAAATTGTAATTGTTGGCAAATTGCTATGTTTTGAGAGAAACCCACTCTCTAGGGTGCGCCGTTATTGGAAAATAATACAACAATAATCAACAATATGGTTGTTTCATGCAGTTCGAGATACTGTACGATTGCTGTTTATCCCTTATATAACACATATAAAGTGGCCTCAACAACTCAGAGAATATTATGAGAAATTTCAGTAAGTATTAAGCAGGTTATAAGGTGTTTAAGCTGTAACAATCCAAAAATAACTGCAGTGTCTTAAAAAATAACTGCTGTAATAATTATGGGTTGCTTTATGATATTACAGCTGTTCCACAATACTCAATGTCTTCCACCACGCAAGTTTCCAGAACCATACGGTAATCTTCTGCTAATGTAAAAAAGTTATCTGCGAACAATCTTCCTATGCAAATGGAAACAAGTTCCATTACTGTAAAAGTGTCCAGTCTCAGTTCACTTGCAATGTTCTGTACACGAAACTAAAATGCCAGGTTTTGTGAATGTCGAAATAACACGCCTGAATTGCACATTAAACAACAGTTTCCTGCTTTAACTGCCTAATTCCATTACTTTCAAAAGAGACCTAGCATCTGGAATAATTCCACTGTGGTATTGTTATGGTATTTCATATTAAGTGCTTTGAAGGAAACATCAAGTTTAAAGCAAGGCCACTGAAATACCTCATAAAAATAGCTCATAAAAAAAAAAGAAGAAGAAAAACACGTTCCAGCTGCTTATGCAGCACGCTGCCACATTTTCCTCTTAGACAGTAATCATGAACAGAGCCGCCAAAGTACACACTCCAGCAAGGATACAGCCTGAGCTTCATCCACTTTTACAACCCGTCCCAAATCAGCTTCAAAAACCTCCACGCTATTACTGCGCTGCTCCCAGTTACTGAGACTAATAAGATGCAGAACTTCAAAGGCAGAGCAGGAAGCAGTGAGACGATAAGGCTTAGAGTACTGATGTAGAAGCACAGCCTCACTCTCATTTCCTCATCAGCTCGGCCACATTCTCTGAGCCGAACTCATGCGCTTTTGCGAGCCACGGAATGTTGTCCTGTGGTGCCATGTCATTTACCTCCACGTACTCAGAGCTGATCAATTAGTGATATGAATCGTTCTAAAGCTGTTCGCTTCTGAGCGAGAATGTCAAGAGACATCTGCTGCACAAACAAACGCTGCACCTTAATGGTGCTGATATCTGATGTTGGCAGGAGGTTCAATATTTATGTTCCATGTATAGCTTCTTATCTGAAAATGTGTAGCTCAGGATAATACTTGCTGCAGATCCAGTGATCCAGGGGGTGGAGCCAGTGAGCCTGCAATGAGCCTAATCCATTGTCCCTGTCCTGTAACCTTTAACACGACATACTGTATATATCATGAAACAACACAGGGAACACACTAATCCAGTCTGAAACACACGTCAATCTCTGGAGGTTTAACTCTACTCCATCCTGCACCACGTAGATAGGAAGAGGTTTGTGTCAGGTCAGACTGTCACATGGACTTTTTTCCTCTGCAGCAAGTGCTACTTGCGTAACTTTTTGCGTAAACTAAATGCAGACTAATAATTTAAGCCTTAAACACTCTCCGACAGCATGTTCAGCAAAGCCAGGCTTTCTTAAAAGACTTGTCTTCTTATCATTTTGTAACATGTTGGACTCAGTAGTAGATGTGTGAGAATCCATGTGGAGGAGGTTTGTTTACTGAATCCAAGACAGAATTCAAAATCAAAAAACGAGGGGAACGGAAATTCATGAATAAACCAGAAAAAGGGCAAATCGAAAGAACAGCCGATCAACAAGGCAACGGTCAAAAAAATGCAAAAATAGCATTCACAGAATGTAAACTCAGAAAGCTTAGAACTTAAATGTAAAACTGGCAAGACTTCACGCTGGCTGAATGAACTGGAAATAAACAGCAAGTGTGGTAGACGGTTGATGAATAAGGAGTTCACGTTCAAGTGTGTAATGTTCTGCGTGGATGTGAATTATTGCATTATTGATCCACTCTATTCCACACGATCGTCCTACTATACTATACTCACATCTCCAACTAAACATCTCGAAAATAAAGTAAAAAAAAAAATTTATTTTCAACAAGCAAATCTTGTTACAGGACAAAAAGAAAAAAAATAATAATTTGTTTTTGTAAGCCCTGAAACCAATTAGATAAACACTCAGCCCTGAATAATTTTCTACTCAATCCTTCTTTATCCACATGAAAGCTTGATTTGATTAAATATCAAAGGGTTTGATAAACCACCAAGGCCAGAGGATCATCAGTCACCAAGGGACGGAGAGGTATTTTCGGAGAAGCACTTTCCTTTAGAATTCAGATGAAGGAGCTCAGGTGCTGCATCTCATGCATCCATTGGCTGACATTCAAATTACCATCAGGCTGAGCCCGGAAATCATGCATGAAACGTTTGGCTTGTCTCTGTGGCTCTGTGTACTGTGAAATCTGCTTGTAGCATTACTAACAGACGTTTTCGGAACATGCCATACAGATCTGACATTTATCAACTGTACAAATATATCTACTGTATCAGCCTGAATGTCTGGGTCAGAGCATTTCTGAAACAGCTGATCTTATGGGTGTGCCTGGTATTCAGTGGTTAGTACCTACAAACATTTGTCCTAGGAATTGGTTAATAATGTTAATGCTGGGTACAATAAAAAAAGAACACACAGTACAACACAGTTTGCTTTGTACAATCTTATCATTTTGATTCATACACATTGCATACAAACTTACTTCTTTTTATTGTGTAAAGCTGCTTTGCGACAATGTCAATTGTTAAAAGCGCTATATAAATAAAATTGACTTGACTCGACTTGTATGAGGCTATGTAGCTGCAGGCTGGTAGCAGCACATGTGCTGATCCTTGTTCCCCTCCAAAAGCCTCTACAATGTGCATCAACTTGACCATGCATCAATAGAAAGTGACCTGGTGTATGTACATCACATTAAAAGTAAAAGGGAAAGCACCAAGATGCATTATGGGAAGAAGACAGGTCAGCGGAGGCAGTGCAATGCTCTGGGAACTGTTCTGCTGGAGAACCTTGGGTTTTGGCATTCACGTGAGACACATATAACATATCTTAACATCGTTCTACATCGAGTACACCCTTTAATGGCAATATTATTTCCTAATGATAGTGACCTCTTTCAGCAGTATAACGGACACTCTACAAAAATAGATTAAGAATGGTTGAGGAACTTGGCCTCCCAAATCCACACATTGAGACCCCACTTTACAATTTACAGAACCTTAAACATCTGCTGCAAAAGTCTTGGAGCCATATACCACAGAACACCTTCAGCGATAAGGAGGAGTTGTGCCTCGAAGGGTCAGAGCTGTTTTTTTTGTTTGTTTTTTTATCAGCACACGTGGAACCTACGCAATATTTGGCAAATGCATTTAATGTTACATCTGATTAGGGTATCTATTAGTGTATGTTTTCTATATGAAACATTTCAAAACTGAATGTGAGAGAACACTCTGACCTCAAGGATGGTCCATGACACTGAATACATAAAGACTACTTCATGACGTTAGTTTTGTCTTAAATTCAATTGTTGATTGTATGCACATATAAATAAAAAAAAGCAGATTGAGCATCTGGATCTTCTACCTGTGTTCCAGCGCAATCCTCTTTGCACCAATCCTCTGACGTACTCCATTATAGCAACTTGGCTTGGCTAGTTAGCAATCTAGAGATTACATTAGCACAGTGGTGTTAACAGAAATGAGCAGAAATAATGAAAGCATGAAAAGTATGTGTTTTGATGAGTTGAGAGAGCTGGACTTACTAAAGAAATAAAGCCCAGCTGCATCACTCTCTTTAGTTAGAGTTGAAGCGAGGTGGAGTTTCACTGTGAGAATCTGTTTATGATATCCTGTACAAAAGCTGTATGATTTTTTGATTAAATACAGAAAGTGCTACATGATTAAAAAGCAAAACCTTCACTAGTCTCGGTAAGAAAGTGTATCATTTCCTATTGGCTGACTGATTCCTATTACATTCAACCGTTTTTCAAGCATTTCAGGTAGGTAAGAATAACATATCGTGAATGATAGTGAATGTAATTGGAATCAGTGGGCAGTCAAATGACGTTGTGGGTAATGTAGGAAAGTGCTTACCAAAGCAAAAACATCATTTTACTCACATATTCTCTATACTGCTTTTACTGTACAGGGTCGCAGGAGGCCTGGAGACACAAGGCGAGATACACGCAGGTTGGGATACCAGTCCATCGCGGGACACACCCACACACACACCCATTATGGGGAATTTGGAAACACCAATTAGCCTAACGTAGGTGTCTTTGGACTGTCGGAGGAAACCCACCAAACCCAGGGAGGACATGCAAACTCCATGCAAACAGACCAAGACAGGAATCAAACCCTCGACCATGGAGGTGTGGAGGCCACTGTTCTAACCACTACACCACCGTACTGCCAGATTGAATTCATTACATGTGAATTATGTATTAAGCTCAATATGCAAGTCATTCCGGGTGGATTTTAACGCATGAACAAATTTTTCGGTATGCATATTTGAAACATCATTGAGAG
This sequence comes from Clarias magur, assembly GCA_013621035.1. Classification (NCBI taxonomy): domain Eukaryota; kingdom Metazoa; phylum Chordata; class Actinopteri; order Siluriformes; family Clariidae; genus Clarias; species Clarias magur. The sequence goes on along the minus strand of QNUK01000141.1, from coordinate 799,496 downwards.
AAGTTATCAGCTACAGAAGAGCAGCTGAGTAACAGCTTCTGAAACAACTGTTTCATTCGGCTGGTATCAGCTGGTCAATACAAAGCACAGCACTGCATTGCAGAAAATATCCCATTCTCATAGAGCTGGACTGCGTGAAATAAAATCCCCAAATCGAATCTGACGTCAGCCAAGGTCATATACCAAGAAAGAGATGAAACAATCATGAAAGCCACAATATCCAAGGGCGATATTGAGTGGAATAAAATCCCATCCTAGATATTCTCCTCTCAGATCTATGAGCACATGATGCCTAACTGTTTCTGTCTTTCAGTGGCCTACTTCTTCTACTGAGATTTCATTGAAAAACAGGATAATCAGTCTCTGTCAGAGCCTACCATAAAGAGGTGAGGAACTGAGATGTGCATGTAGATTCTGTGATTGATGTCCTCTTGCAGGATTAATTTGGATTCAGTAATGATCTACTGCCTGCTTAGTTCCTCATTGGCCGGCATTCTGGGCACACGTCCATCGCTCACGCTACTGGACTGCTTCCAGTATGAGCAATTTCTTAGAGACAGGAGGTGTTCAGCTTGTCTTTACAAACCCCTGAGTCTGAACCAAAGTTATACTGGATTGTCTTATGATATAGTATGTACCATGTAGAGCTGTGGATCAAGCTACAGACGAGCTATTTATAACTGAAAAATGGTCAAACAGTGTACACGTGCATTTAATGGACTTATTTAAGTGATTTCATTTAACTTTCCGAAATTTAAAGTTTTCTTTTATACTGGATCGGCAAACATTAGCACATCTAGATACCACCACATTGGATATTACAATATATATTAAAATTACATATTATTTACATACATCCATTTTTATCAGTTATAAAACTACATTTTTGTTCACTGAAATCAAGGAAAATTTTTAGATTTTAGTTTTTAATAACCATATAAGGTTGATTTTGTATCTTTATAATTATAAAGTTCTATCTGATTAAAAAAAAGAAATTTAGATTTATATGGGGCCTACCTGCTGGCTTAGTGGTTAGCACTGTCGCCTTGCACCTTCAGGTTTCGGGTTCGATTCCCACCTCGGTCTGTGTTGCATGCTAGGTGGGTTCCCTCCCACAGTCCAAAGACATGCAGATCAGGCTGATTGGTGTTCCCAAATTGCCTGTAACGTGTGCAAGAGCATGAGTGTGTGTATATGTGTGCCCCGCGAAGGATTGGCACCCTGTCAAATGTGTACCCCTCTTGGGATAGGCTTAAGACCCTCTGCGCCCCTGTATACAGAATAAAGCGGTATAGGTGAGTGTGTGAGTAAATTTATATATAACTATATATATATGAGGCATTGTGCCGTTACACTGTGGCCTTGTAACTCCAGGGTTGAGGTTGCGATTCCTGTCTCTGGTCTGTTTGCATGTTCTCAATGTGCTTAGTTGGTTTCCTTTCACAATCCAAAGACTGTGCTCCCAAATTGTATATATGTGAATGGTTTAATTTTGGAATGCTCACTAAATGTATGGAAAATATTAGAGGAAAATTCAAATTTAAAATTAAAAGGAAATATGTAATAGTTTTAAAATGTTTTGGTCATGGTGGCTTGAATGAATGAATGAAAACGCTAGAATTATCATATATAACCTTTTCATAATAATAGTTTTACTTCATTTTTGTCATCTTTGGGTTTTGCATAACTTTTTTTTTTTTTTTGTCGTTATAAGAATTGAGAGTGCAGCACTCTGTAATTAAAATAAAATGATCTGCTAAGTGTCTCAGTAATCACAGTAATCAGTATCATATGAAAGGTCTCAATATATCACAGAGATTATTATCAAAAGTGCATTACAGAACACAGTCTATGATTTGTTCTTAGCAAGTTAAATTTCCTCATTAGAATTAACCTTAAATTATGAGCTTTCTTTCAATGTTAGCGTTTCCACCACCACAACTCAGTCTCATGTTCATGAATATTCATACGTGTAAGACTGCAGTGAAGTCTCTAGTGCAGAAGGAAAGGTGGGAAATGAGAGTGTTACAGTTATCAGTGGAACAGATGGAGCCAAAGTGGGCTTTTTACAGAGGTGTCAGTGACATGAAGTAGATGCAGCTGGTAAGGGATGCGGAGAAAGGAGAAGTCATCGTCTGTGGAGCGTCATCCTGAAAAAGCCTCTAACTAACACTATTAATGTAACATGCCGTCCAGCAAGTGAATAACATTAGGTTCGTTTAAATTAAGGACTGAGATTTAGAGGCTGTGAGGTCAGGTGGTATGAAAATTTGATTATATTTGTACTTTGGTGAAATGCCAACGGTGCACTTCTCATTGGGAGAAAAAGCATGTCACCTGCTCGATGCAAATGCCACCCTGTCAGGCAGAAATGCTGAGTAACTTTTTGACCTTTTCTGGATGGAGATTATGCCCAGAGCCAAACAAAACATGAATTTAATAATAATAATAATAATAATAGCTCAACGTTTTTTTTATGTATAAGTTGAACCTGAAGGGAACCTGAAATGTAATATTGTGACATATTATATATATATATTGTGAATATTGTGCTTTTGTAATATGAGCAAATGTGTCACACAGAAAAGGTTCACTTCATGGCTCTTAAAACAGTTGATTATTTGTGTGAAAACCTGACTCAACATGAGCTGCTCTTACAGAAGAAAACATTGAATGTGTGTCACAAGTGAATACTATCCATGCAAAAGCGTAGTATTGCATTTCCCTTTAATCAGTGGGTTGTACTCATGCCACACTGAAATGCAATCCCTGTCCTAAGCCATGCTTGGAGTTTATGGCTGTAATTGGCGAATGGAAGAATAACCTGAAAACCTTTTTTTTTTTTTTTTTTTACTTCTGTCCAAAGTGTTAATTTGACTCACACACATACAGTACATGCCGTTGATGGGCAACACACTGCCAACACACTGCCATAACTGAACTGAATACTGTACTTTCATTTTTTAAATTAATTTAATCTGGAGCTCAATCACAGCTTTACAAAAGGGTTGATATTCTTAAATTAAAGCTTAAATGTGTGTTTTTGAAGTCCGTTTGAGGTCTTTGTAACTCATATCAGATCTTCAGGAAACAGGTCTCAGCCCTGATTAAAGGTGCTTTCAGGCAGATCTAATTAACTTGTTGATTTACACCACATTAGGGGACGGGCCAACAAATGACATAACAAGCTGCTTCAGAGCTGCTCATTACTCGTGCAATTAGAAACGTAATTACGAGGCGCTCCTAGTCCAGACTGGGGGATATTGGGAATTGCGTAGCTAATGGGTCTTACACATGTAGAAGATTTTAATAATTAACTGGATGGAGAAAGATAAACTAACAACACTATGTTGTGGTCCTAATAAAGAGCTTGGCACAAACTGAGTAATTGCTTTATTGTACTGCTTAAACCATGCTTTATATCCAGTTTTGTAGTGGCTTTATTTGTTTTTTCGAATCATCAAATGAAATATGATTCATCCCTCATGTCGAGTTTTCAATATCGCTTCAAGTAGACAACCTACAGTTTACAACTTACAGTTCAGTTTAAAAAACAACAACAAAGAAAATACACTGCCTGGTCCAAAAACTAAAACCACTGTTTAGATTGCAGTGAGCAAACACTTACGAGACTTTGATTGGATAATTATTGCAGTGATTACTATGGTTCAGCTGCCAGCAATACTTTTAACCGCAACTGATGCAATAAGTATCTTAACCAAAAATATCGGAAAACATTTCCTGGTTGTGGAAATGATGTTATTGTGTTTCAGAAGGGTCAAATTATTGGCCTGAATGAAGCAAAGAAAACAACTAAGGAGATATGAGTTGAAATGACTGGAATTGGGTTAATACCTGTTTGATGCATTATTAAAACAACAAAGGATAGTGGTATTGGTAATGCAACCACTTGATAGTGGTTGCATCATGGTAAGAAGGGAAGCTTGTAAGCCTCATTCTTCGTGGCCACTGTACAAGCCTCTGAAGGATCTGGGATTATTGTCTTATGATCTAGGATTGCTTCAGTTGGTCAGGTCTAGGCTCAGCAATGTTATGTGGCAATAAAATGAAGTCAGCTGATGACCTGAATTATTACATCTATGTAAGTATGTACCAGGACAACAACGATGACAAGATTCATCAGGCTTAAATGGTGTAAGAATGAGGAAACATTTTCACACATGAACTGGAACCGCAAAGTCTTTGGGCTGTGCTGGAGAAGACTTTATGGAGTTGATTGGCTCTTCCATCATCAATACAAGATCTTGGCCGTCTATTATCGGACACTTAACCTCAAATGTAATTAACACTAAATTCCGTAATTAAAGCTAAAGGCGTTATTATTAGTATGCACCTTTTTTATGGACAAGCAGTCCTGACAGGAGGACACTTTATTTTGACATAATTCAACAGGCAGAAGTTCATGTTTTATGTTTTATTGCTGCATGTTCTGTTGTATTTAAATAAACATTGTGAAAAGTATTTCATTGACAAGTACTCAGAGAACTTTAAAGAAATTGAACTTTTCTGGGAGTCACTTTATGATCTGGGATATTATACTGTATATTAAGCTGTTCAGAATAAATTATTTTGCTCTTCAGTTACAAAATACCTTAGAAATCCTGCTAGGAGAATCTTGAGAGCAGCAGAAAGTCTTTTAATATGACTGCTACAGTACTTATGTATCATGCTCTTCTCCTGGCTCTTAAATGGCACGTGACTGCAGGATGTACAGGCGTACTTCACCGATTGTCCTTCAGGTCTAAAAGTAAGGGTGTCGTTTGTTTCTTTAATTCTGTTTCCTTTCCTTGTGCTCATTGTACCGTAATTTTTTTTTTTAGGGGGGTGGGGGGGGGGTAATGGTTGGATACGACTCCTCCTCAGCCAACTTCTCATAAATTCCAAGAATTTTATTTGTATTGTGTATATATTTTCTATTTATCCTAATTAAAATGAAGTTTATTTGTGGCATTATGCATATCCACTCTTAACTTGGCCATCGAAAACAAGATGCAAATTAGCGCTCGTTATTATGGATCTCTGCATATTAGTGCTTCAGTTTACAATAATTATATTTACTTAATAAGCCGTAGCTGGTGTTTAGTACTTCTGTGAAACCTTCTGTTTAGAAAATATGTAAACAGGGTGGTCCAAAAGTCTGCATAGGCAAAAACGTATTTAAAAAGATAAATTATAGTGAATGCTCAAATCGGTGGCCTCTCGTGTAGAAGAATTTCTAAATGTTGTTACATGCAGAGACCATTTCCTTCTTTACGGTAATGATTATTCTGGACCGATTCCAGTAAGAGTAATGGTGTTAGATCCGGTCCTATTCAATCTTCTATTGTTCGTTTTGAAGCCATGTTGTGTTTGAAATAAACAGAAAAATTTTATAGAAGGAAAAAACTGCCAATGAATTCAGACTTTTGCACCACCCTGTATGTGCTGCTGTTTATTATTCCGAGGGATTTTGCTGTGTTTGAACACAGCTTTCCATTTGAATAAGCTTTACCAGTAACCTTTAATTCCCCCTCAGGAATTGTTTCTTCTTTTTCTGGGATACAGCCACAACTTGTTTTGTACCTGATAGGATCCTCACACTGCATTCTGCAGCTCAGATATTCTCCTTCATTTGAGAATGATTTAATTGGATCTTCTGAGTAGTACGAGACAGGATCCAAATCGTCAGTCTTGTGCCAAAAGTGTGAGAGCTGACAACCCTGGAATAGTGTAATAATCTACTGGAGGCACACAACTATAACTCTGAAGCTCTGACAAGTATATACCCCTTTACCCACCTCAAAGCTTCCTCGGTTCTCTGTTCTTCCTGCACACTGATGCTTCTGTATTTGGCTTGACAGATCCCTGCTGGAAAAGCAGCTTGGATTAATGTAATGCAAAAAAAAGAAGTCAACAAGACCAGCTTTACCAGCACAGCCATGATGTGCCCCAGCAGTGCACCATCAATTAATTTATATTGGTTGAAGATGTCTGCCTGGTCTGCCTTACTATCTGCTTCTCACTATTTTAATCTGTTTAACACTGCCATGTCTCTGAAATTTCTATACAGTCCCCTCTGAAAGTACTGGAATGGCAAGGTCAATGGGGCAATGGCGGCTCAGAGGGTTAAGGCACTTATCCCACTTGTATATTAGAGTTACTAATCGGAAGGTTGGCAATTCGAGCCCCCATCTCCCCCAGGTTGCCATTGTTGGGCCCTTTGAGCAAGGTCCTTAACCCTCTGCTGACCCTGTGCTCTGACCCCAGCTGTTCTGGGATATGCGAAGAAAGAGTTTCACTGTGCAGTAATGTATATGTGACAAATAAAGGCTTAACACTTCATATAAAACAACAAATTCCAAATTAAAATTTTCATTGGCTGATATTTATGTTTAGATGTGAATGTGTTAAACAAAGTAGATCTTCATCCCAGAACCAAGATGATTGTTTATACCATTAACAGCTCTGAATGACTGTTTATACCATTTGTAGCTCTGAACGATTGTTTATATTATGAATAACTCTGAATTATTGTTTATACCATTAATAAATATTAAACTAATATATATCCCAACAACAACAACAACAACAACAACAAAAAAAAAAACAGAGTCAGTGACATCACCAACAATCTTCACAGGCCAGGGGTGAAAGTATCCCAATCCAACATTCTAAGAAGATTGGAAGAGCAGAAATCTAGAGGCCATACAACAAAATGCAAACCATGATACATCAGCAGTAAGAAACAGCAGATTGGAATTTGCAGAAAAATAGTGCTTGGTATTTTTCCTCCTACAGTCCAAAACCATCCAGATTAGGCTAACTGGTGTTTCCAAATTGGCCATAATGTGTGAATGTTGTACAAAATGGGAATAAATGCAATGATCACCATTGGCCTCCTCTGTCCTTAGTTGGACTATAGAGGCTCCTAGATGGAAGGATGGATGGGCCATAAGAAAACCACTTGCTAGTAGGTCTAATCAGAAAAAAAGTTTCAGTTTTCTAGGGGGCAAAACGTTTAGACTTTGGAGCAATGGAAAAAGATGATATGATTTGATGAGTTCAGACTGACCCTATTCCAGAGTCATGGTTGCATCAGGGTAAGAAGGGAAACACATGAAGCGATGTAAACATCATGCATAGTGGCCATTTTACAAATCTCTGGAGGCAGTGTTATGATCTGCGGTTGCTTCAGTTGGAGAGATCATGACTGAGCAATGTTATGTGGCAATAGAATTATTCCAGGATGGCAACGACAAGATTCATCAGGGTGATAGGGTGAAAGAATTGTTCTGGGTTGGATACAGAAACATTTTCACACATGAACTGACCTCCCAAGTGTCCTGACTTTAACCGTATTTAAAGTCTTTGGTCTGTGCCGGAGACGACTTTATGGAGTACGCTGTCTTGGACAGTTTTTTTTCTTTCCTCATGGAACAGGTGAATTTCAGTGTTCAAACTGTGAAAGAGTGTTTCTGAGAGCCTGAGGTGGGTAGTAACGAGTTACATTTAATCCATTACATTTACTTGAGTAACTTTTTTGAAAAACAAAAAAAAAAACTTTTATGAGTAGTTTTACTGCACCATACGTTTTACTTTTACTTGAGTAGCTTTGTTATGTTAGCCACATGTTATGGCGGCATAGTGGAAAAAAAGAAAACTTCATCCGGTGTTCTATGAATTCATCCTACCTGTAAATCCGTCCTAGATACGCTCACTGGGCTTTGTTCGTATTTGTGTGATTATTTGTTAACTTTAACATGAGGAATCTTTTTCACACATCAACTGCCCACCACACTGTGTGCTAGAATCAAAGGTAAAAGCGGTCAATCTAAATATTGGACTGTGCAGCTGTTTTTGACCAGACAGTGTACATACTGTATGTAGTTTACACAGTTTTTCTTTAATCTGAATTGAATTGTTCGGCTGTCTTGGTTTGTTCTAGATTTCAACCTGCCACTATGACATAAGGACTGACTCCCCGCTGTTTTCCTTGACACTCTGGCAGGACCTGACTCCATGTTGCTACATGTGCGAGTGTCCAATTTGAAAAAGACATCTGTTCAGTCAACTGCAGCAGTCCAGTGTCCATCTTTAGCCATGCTGTGTATATATATATATATATATTTTTTTTAAGTCTTTCAGACATCTTCAGAATTTCCTCTGACTGGAATCCATTTTTTTTTTTTTTTTTTAATCCTCTTGCGTCTCTTGCCTGGCACAACTTACAATAAAAATTAAAAAAAATCTCTTTTCTAACACCTGATCAGACTTCCTGAACAACTTTTCTCTTTGTCCCATGACAATTCCATAGCTGTCTGTGCCCATGCTGCGTGTGTTCTGCTTTTGTTCCAATGTTTCTTTTCTTGGAAGAACAAAAAGATTTACCTCTAGTGATACCATGACAATCAGCTGTAAACGTCCTAATCATCTAGTGCAAACACCATCAGGGATACAGTCTTCTTTTAATTTGGTCATGTGGATGATTTCATTTAACATTGCTCAAATCATGTAAATAGTTCTTCAATGTTTCCTATTAAATTCAGTTCAGCTTGATGTTTCAAATAGTACTTTATACACCAGCCTAAGAGCTAGCTCCTGTCTTGTGTGACTGAGCTTGTTAGTATTCCAGTACACATCGACTGTTGCCTGCAATCCGAAATTCTTACATGAATGATTATCAGAAATAACGTTTGATGTAAGGATGCGCAAAGTCTTAGGATCTCCTGCTAGTTATGTTCATTAAAAAGACCATTCCACATCTTATCATCCACAAGAGCTGTGGTGTACGAGGATTGACTAACCGCGCTGCAGTACGGATATAACACAGGCAGTGGGCCGAAATCCTGCAAAGCCATACACTACGGGGATTACAGTGATTTTTGAATGTTTCAGCAGAGTGCCATTTCACCAGAGAACACTAAATCTGGGTTGTGATAAAAAAGGATGAATCTACCACACAATCTGAAAAAGCCTGATTACGGTAAAGCCTCGGGCCTGAACAATTTACACTGAACAATTTACACACTCTACACAGAAAGTGCTGCAGAAGCCTCAAGCCTCAAACGATTGCAGTTCATCCTGCTTTCATATGGTACAGGAATTATACCTCATAATATTTACAATCACATGATCAGGTACCAGTAACTCTGTAACCTGAGACTGGTTTTGTGCCTCTTTCTAAATTCAGCTCCCCTGGACACATATCATGCCGTCATTAAAACATTTTCAAATCAGGAAACAGGATTTTAGACTTCCTAAGAAGCGCACAGGAAGGCTGCATTAGCATTAACTAACTTACTGAGCAAAACAGTTGCACATGACACAATCGGCAGAGCAGCCATAATATCTGCCTGCCAGCTCCTCCAGTTCCTCCAATTTTATCTTTTCCCATTTCGACAGGGAACATCTCAATTCCGAGTCTTACATTTTCCGCTGCAGTAATGGCGGAGTAATTAAAGATGCTTGTGTGTGTCTCTGAAGAGCCTCGAATATAGGCCCATTTGTGTGCTTTGGCATTGTGGCTGATAAGCAGCATTATTGAGCAGCACGATAATAAAAAGTGTCTACTGATGGTGATGCAGGACCCAGTCGTTCGGGGGAAACGAATACTGCTAAACACTTACAGACATGTTAAAAAAAACTTTTTATTGACGACTGGGTCAAGGTATTAGATAACAGGGTTAAAGGGTATCTACTAGTAGCAGGACAATTAAATGTTAAACTTTGCAATGCATTATATACTGGCTAAATCTAATTGGTCAGTGCAGTAGGTGTGCGGTATTTTAGATTAACTACAAGGTCCGTCATGTTCTCCCTGTGCTTGGTGGGTTTCCTCTGGGTTCTCCGGTTTCCTCCCATGGTCTAATTGCCATTCCCAAATTGTCAAGTAGTGTGTGAATGAGTGTGTGCAGTAGATTTGATATTAGATGGGGTATCTAGTGTGTACCCTCCTCGTGCCCCAAGTCTCCTGAGATACAGAATAAAGTGACCCTGTATACAGGATAAAGCGGTATAGAAGATGAGTGAGTGAGATCAATTATGCATTGCTGGCAAAATAAGAATGATATGGAGTATTACACAGCTACAGTACTACTGTACATACATACACTTAAAGTCAGAATATTTAGTGAGTATCCATAACACCCTACACATGGCATTTTTTTCAGAATAGCAACCATGATAAAGTGACAAAACCCTTACAGTTCTATTTCTGTAATTCATACATTTGACACTGTATGCCCAAGTCTGTCTACATGGAATTTCTCTCCTAAAAGCAAAATTGAGAAACCTAAATAAATACAAATAGACTGAAAGATACATTTTGCTCACTTACACCAGGCTCGGTACTGTATTTGACCCAAACCCCTGTAATGATGTGCTAGGGATGTGTTTGGTTCTCTGTAATCACCTGGTTTACAGAGTTCCACCATGGCTGGTGATCTATAGTCTGAGCTAGAAAGTAATCAGTCCAGGGTTGCTTCTTTATACAGTTCTGGTTTTTATCCTTATGAGCTCCTGTGGTACTGTTATGCTCATTTCAATAAAATGAAACTATTTATTAATAGCTGGTAATCTGATGGACGACACTGTGGCTTTAGTGGTTAGCACCGTCTCCTTCAACCTGCAGGATCCGGGGTCGATCACTGCCTCAGGGTTTGTGTTATTGGAGTTTGCATGTTCTCCCCGTGCCTGGTGGGTTTCCTCCAGGTACTCCGGTTTCCTCCAACATTCCAAAGACATGCAGATTAGGCTGATTGGCGTTCCCAAATTTTCAGTAGTGTGTGAATGAGTGTGTGTATGTGTGTGCCCTTGGCACCCCATCCAGAGTGTACCCAGCCTCCTGGCCTAATTTTCCTGGGATAGACTCCAGCCACTTCCATCAGTATTGACGATGAGTGAGTGAGTGAGTGAGTGAGTGAGTGAGTGAGTGAGTGAGTGAGTGAGTGGGTGGTTGGGTGAGAAATCGGATGTGGATGCCACAAACAAAACTCTATATGCATTTACTGTACATGCATCCTAATATTCCATTAATAATCTTAACAACAGCCCAATCCATTCAGGAGGTAAATATTAGCTGTGTAAATAATTGATCTGCTCATTTCTCTCTTGATTAAATAAAAACATTATTTCTGTGCATTTTTGCCCCATGTGTAGGTATCGTTTGGTGACCAACTTTAGGTGAGAACAACTCCTTTCCTTTCATCCACTTGGTTTCTGGCTCGGATTGATTCATCATTTCGTCTGCAGTAAAGCAGCAAACGAATCATAGATGAAACTGAACTCTTGTAGCCAATCATGAGGCGGAAGGCAGGATTTATCACAAAAGATCTACTCTAACGTCACTGTTGAAGAAAAATCTTTTTTTATTCTCCTTCAGTTCTGGAAAATTTCTGCTATATTAAATGCTTCAGAGTGCAGAAATGTTTCACTTTGCATATCAGGAAGGTTATATTCTGATTAAGGGCTACACTTTTTAGATCAGTGTCCATATTAAAAGTTAAGTTGGAATCTCTAACTGGATTTAAAGACAAATTGTCCATGTACACGCAGCCATTGATGTCTTTTTACATTTGAAAGACGTGGTTTAAGAATTAAGATTCAGTTATTTGTCACATGTATCTTACAGATGTTCCGCCTACTGTATAACCTACAGCCTTAACTGAGTGAGCCAGCACTGCTCAATACTCAGCCCTGCTAGCTGATTTATGCCATCCATGCCTGACCTATTTTCTAAATACATGACAAAGAAACAAGAAAAACAAGTTTAAGAAGCATTAAAGGAGTAGATTGTGTTGTCTGAGCATAAAATGTTTTCACTATTATCTGATGTGACCATGTGATCTCTCTACTCTCTAAAACTCACCCTTTGGTTTTCTGACCTAACTGTGCCCTGTGCCAGGAGAGCCAGCTGAAGAGCATGGGCAATGCCCCGTCTCCTGACTGTGGGCACTCAGAACCCTGCCAGTGCACCAGACTCCACTCTAGCACTCTCATGCCCATGGGGTTTGTGAGCACTCTCGCTTGGCATCATTATCCCTCTCTTCCTGTGACACAATCTGTGTACAGAGAGAATACAAATTTAAGGGCACAAAACACACAGTCCAACTTTCATGTTTGGGATCAGATTTTTTTTTTTAATTGGGTTTCAGCTCACATAAATAACAATGTTCATATATATTTGTATATTATACAATTTCATATAATATATATTTCCCCCTATGATTTACATCCTCGTCTTGCTAACAGCGTTATCGAAACAGAAACATGATAAACACACTAGCGTTTGTTCGTCTAATAAAAACTGAAGTAAAATTGAAACCATGTGTGATTATTATTTTTTCTTCCCTTGTAAAAGTAATCAGTGAACAATGGAAATGTAAAAAAGTTGATCAGTCTATCATTTTAAAAACAATGAAATGCACAGCTAGTTGTAAACCTGATACGCAGTAAAACAAACAAAATGCTCAGTGATCTCTATGCCACACTCTCTCCTTACAAAACATTATAGAATATTAATAGGAAGCAGTTCAAAATTGGTCTGAAGGACCCAGCGACACAAACGCTCAAACAATTAATTCAAGCCTGTCAGGTAGAGATGAACGGCCCCTGAATAAGACTCGAGCATACTGGAAAACCTTTGCTTCTTAACCTCCACCGCTTCTGAAATGTAACTGCTATTATAATAAAAAGAGGAAAGTAAGAAGGAAATGGAAATGTTCAAATGTTCAGACTCTTACAATCTACATATATTGCTTTCGTGTTTAGGCTCCACTATGGCATCTGAACTATTCAGTTGACAATGAAAAGATATTGGACAGCTTAAGATTCGCTGAGCTGTTACAGACAAAATGGAATTTTTGCAACAACTGCCTGTTTATTGTGCAAGTATGTTTCCAATAGTATTAATAATAACCTCACAGAACACACAAGAAAGGATATCATGGTGTAAGCTTGCGCTGTGTGAAAAATGGATTGCATTAGCACTGTGATCTGAAGCATGCTCTGGGATTTTAGCCCAAAAACATCAAAAAAGCAAAAACGGTCATGGGAGAGGGGAGAGCTGAGCTGAGTAGCCACTGGGACAGAAAAAGAGAGAGAGAGAGAGAGAGAGAGAGAGAGAGAGAGAGAGAGAGGGGCCCCACACATGACGCAGCAGCAGGCGAGTGCCATCAGTAGTTCGTCTGCTCTCTAGGCTGCACAGAGACAGCATGTTACAGTGGGACGCCCGTTTCTGTTTCAAGGAGGGGCTCAAGTAGAACACGCTATTGCCGATATACGTTATCATGCTACACAATATACATATATATATTTTTTTGCCTGCAAGGTAGAAATGATTGTCCATGACATCATTCACTGATTCCTCCCTGAATATCGCACTGAGGGAAATCATATATGAGGCAAAAAACAAACAAACAAAAAAAACGGGTCACTCCATGAAAACTGCAGCCAAACTGTGTCATGAGTCGCAGTTAAATTTATAACGTATATAATTCTAAAGAAAACCCCCCACATCTTTATGCTGATATTACTATTAGACATAATGGCATATGGTTCAAAAATCTCTTCCACTACTTCTTCACTTACTGCGTTGCGTATGTAAGTCCAGAGTTAACACATTCTGGCAGGACGCCCATATTAGTTTTTTATTTTTATTTTTTATGAATGCCACATTTGAGATTTTACATGATTTGCGTTCTGTATACTTTCTGATCTCTGGTTCAATAAGATCTATTTTGATCTCAAGTTTATTCCTTTATCAAGTCTGGTTGCTGCGATATTGCCAGTGTGAGTTTGTTTACAAGGAGGGAGTCAAAATCCTGTTTTTAGAATTTTTAAATTACAATTCTGTGACTTGAAAAGAAAAAGAGAACGTTCAGCCCCTTTTTGACACCAGAATTTCCCTGCAGCAAGATTTTATAGCTAACAAATTGCATGTTTTTCTATCACAACTGGAGTAACCAGCTTGGAAAGTGTTCATCATTAAAGTGCTTTAATGCAATATTGAGGAATTAAACCTTCTTAATTCTATAGAGGAATCAAGAAGATATTATTGCTGAAATTTAAGCTTTTTATACATTTCACCTACATTGCACTCTATTGGCCATAGTGCAAAACTAACTTGTGCGACTTAATACTTGTCACATATACTGTATGAACCATATCTACCTGCTTTGATAACAGTTATTTTAGTTTTTATGATAACATAGTTACAATATAAATTAATTGAGCACCCTTAGTTTACCCTGCACTGAACCTTACGCGAGTGCAACATGGGTGCTCTGGCTGAAGTTTTCATGAAGTGACCCAAAGCACTGATGAGATGGGGTTGTTGGCATCAGGACACCTGCATGTTGTCACAGCAGACTCGCCTTCGCAGAATGTCACAACCCCTTGAAAACTGAGCATGGAACTGAATACTGTTAGAATCGGCCCCTCCTTTTAACTGAACGAATCTATATGTGAAAGCGTAATTTGTGTTCCATAAAGCTCTTTGGAGACTTAGTTCACCCGCAATGCTTTTACGTGTTGGTTGATTCGGTGAGATGGATTTAGCTTTACAATAAAAAAAAAACTATAGAAAAAATACTACATGGATCAGTACAAATCCATGTCTATAAAATCAGCAGTGGGACTGTCATGCTTTCGCACAAAATACAGAACAGGAAACCAATAGAGTGGAACAAATCACAGAGGAAATACATATCATGCTATAAACGTCTAGACAAAAGCACAAAGAAAATGCTCTCCTTGTTCTCTCCCTGAATATGAAAGTGTGAATTTGTTTCATCAGGTATTATTAAATGTTAACCTCAGTAGAAACGCCATATCTGCATTATCTATAATCCCTTTTTCTATTAGAAGATAAATCCACTAAATCCAAACAATGTCCAGCCCTGTCCTAAATCAAGTTTTTTTTTTTTTTTTTTAACACACGGGGCACTCGTAATGTTCGAAAAAGTGCTTTTACGGATAATAGCAAAACTGATAAAAGAAGCAAACCAACCTATTAGTCATGAATAATTTACATACTTTTCCCACTCCATTACAGATCTCATAATCCATGACTAGACGTCATGCAACACATCCGAAACAGCCCTAACTGCAACGATCAAGGAGAGAATTAGCACATCTTTCAAACCTAGCTCCCACAATTCTATCCACACCATCAACCATGTGAGCCTGTGGTGGGGCCAAAACAAAAAGTGAGGAAGCGGAGTGGATGAGACGAGCCCATCGGCCCTAGAGGAAACGCTCCTGGGACCGTCCCGGAAGCGTCTGTGCGAGCGTCTCAGTTGCAGCTCTTCATAGTCAGGCCATATGGAGACTCTTGCTGCCGGCTGCTGCCGTCCTGCTGCTCGGGGCAGTCCACAAAGTCGGGCACAGGCAGGCCGGACAGGATCATCAGCGATTTATTTGAGATCATGAAGGTAGGGGCGACAGGAAGCAGGAAGGAGATGTCAAATGTGTGCAGGTGCTGAGAGTTCATGGCATCGTAGAAGGAGAGCGTGTTGTTGTCATAGTCCAGTAGCACTCCGAGCCTTCGCAGCTGCAGTGACGCTTCCACCAGCATCTCTTTACCGTTGTGTCGCACCAGAAAGTTATTATTGCAGCGCGAGAACACCCATGATGACGAGTTCTTTCCGTTCCACTCGTTCTTCGGGGCCGACTTGTAAGCCACACCCACCGTGTACCTGCAGCATAAGATGCATTTTAAATGCAAAGAATGGTTTAAAAATATGAACAAACTAATAATAAATAACAAACATTAAAAATAATTAATAAAAGTGTTTTTTTTAGTCGTGTCCAATTCCTCCCCGTCACTAGGGGGCTCTCACATTAAGTCTACCACTACCACTCAGTAGGGAGGGCCGAAAACTATAATCGGTGGTTCCCTCCGAACCACATGACGGCAGCCGACCACATCTTTTCGAACTGCTCGCTCACGCACCGTTGGGGGCGGCGTAACACTCGGAGGACAGCGCTATCCGCTCCCCGCGCTTGTGTGAGTTCACAGATGCCCCTGATTGGCCATAGAGCTGTGATTAATGTGAGAGAACTAAATACCTCTCATCCCTCCAATCCAAGAGAGCTCAGCCAATCACCTCTCTCTAGACCTCCGACTGCGAGAAGTTACAGCATCACCCGGGAATCGAACTCACAATCTCCGAATGATAGGGCGAGCACTTTATCACTGCGCCACTCGTTGTATAAATGCATAAGGAAAAAAAGAAGCTAAGGTAAAATGGTATTTACTTAAGCCGATCTTGCTGTCATGGGGAAAAGTAGGACTTTGAAGTTAATCTTATGAGGTTAAAAAAAAGAAGAATTAGCCAACGTGTAGGACGCCAGTTAACTTCATCCATGTTTGAGATGTTAAAGCATAAATATTTTTTGCTGGAGTTGGACAAACCTAAATTATTTAAGCAGTATTTTTTTAACAGCGTCTGAAATATCTTGCCTTTGAGCAGATGGGATGATGGTTGTGTTCATCTGATGCTAAAATCTGATATCTCACCCAGATGAATCCTAAGATGACATTTTCTTTTAGATTTATTTTTAGTTTTTTTGTGTATGGGTGGAAATAACAGATAAAAACAGATAGGAACGGTTGCTAAGCAGTGGGGTCAAGAAAATGAAATTTTAGCTGTTTGAAAAACACAAATGTGCAACATTCACACCAGAGCACACACACACTGAGACTAAGCTGTAGTAGAATGATTGAAATAGTTTTTTTTTTTTTTTACTGTGTAGAGCTTGCTGGGGTTTAAATAAGTGCGAATCGCAGCTGCGTACAGTATATACACACACGTTTGGGTGAACCAAGGTGGTATTTTTCTTCCTACAAATCAGATGTGGAAAAGTCAGTCATTCTTTGTCTTAATCAACTCTACTAATATAAATACAAATTGAGAACAAAATAGTGCTGGTACAAGAATAATAATAATTGGCCCGGAGGAGCATTGTTCCTGTACTACATTTATTTTTTACTCACCATGTGGATGCTCCTAACAACACCTCCCAGTAATGGCAGCCACTGTCGATAAATACGTTGCCAGCTGCGCCATAGGAACCTGTACCGCTGAAGCGCTCTGGTGTGTGGCTCTTCTTTAAAGAGCTCTCATCCTTCTCCATGGTCAGGCAGTCGTTGGACAGGCGCAGCTTCTTATGAGCCGTCTTAGGGTCCAGTTTAAAAGGCTGGCCTGTGGATGAAAAGACATGAGACCAAAGTGATGAACGTGTGCTTGTCAAGGACAAGGCTTTTACAAGCCTGGTCAAGTTAAATAGTTTTCCTGATTTCAACAGCTCTGAATCAACTTAGTGAGCCTTAAAGGTTTTACTGTTACACACGACACAGCAGGAAGCCTGAAGTTGGGGAAGCTGTGACGATGTTGCAATGACTTTTCTGTTTTGTTTATGGAAGTTAGAATGACTTTAATGAAATGACCCAAACACAAAGCTGCAAAACAATGAAATTTAAAACCTTTACTTTAAGAATCCATGCTGGTTGATTGGGCAAAGATCAGAGTGATGTTAGAAAACATTAACATGAAGTGCATCTTAGCTCCCAAATGACCGCACTATGCTATTGTATTACCACAGCATCTACATGGAATCACATCCGGTTTCACAGAACAGATCTCAGATGTTAAGTAGACATTTGTCACCATTTTTGGTGCTTTACAATTTATTATTTCAGTAAACTGATGTTGTTTGATATGCACGTTATGTACATGCATTTACTAGCATCAATTTCTCTTAGGCCAGCGGTTTAGTATTAATATTGTTGAAGTTGCTTTTGCAACATTGTAATTCTAACTTTCAATTGCTTTCCTAACTTTTGCTTAACGTCAACCTTTTCCCAATGTCCGTAACACTGCCAAAGTGATGTCACCACAATAGTCTGATTATTAAATTATTACTAGCATAACGTATACGTTTTCCAAGCAATCCATGTCTGTCGATACAAACCATGTTTTCCCTTAACTGTTAAAGTCAACGAAATGTGGAAAAGGTGGAAAAGCAACACCTCCGACAGAGATGGCATGTCTACAGTAGATGAGGACGTTTTCCCCTGAAGAGTTCTCCATCCCTCAGACTCTCACTGCTGAAGTGTGGGATTGGACTTTAAACACAGGTCAGGTCTGACATTTCACTCAGACCTGAAGCTAATCCTCTGAGGTGCACCCTAATGACTGACAGCATGGTGCAATAATCAGCTTGCATGTCTAGCTTCACCCACAGTGTGAGTTACTGTGCCTGGCTATGAGGCATTCAAGCAATGCGCTACTTCCAGCCAATTCCACTAATGTTTTCTTGTGCTTTGAACTGCTTATCGTGGCGAGTGCAGTCCTCCCGAAACACACGTGCACGGTCTTGCCTTTCCACCGGGACTGCTCCTGGCAAGCAACAAAGGAAACATGTATACACACATGCAGACACGTGGCATGCTACAGCCAGTGTAAATGAAGCAGAAAACCTGTAGTCTGTTATAACAAATGAACCGATACCGTTTAATACAAGGAATGTGGAGCGAGCCTGAGTAATAACTCAGTCAGAACATTTCCAAAAAGCACCATATTAGACGACAGCAGACTGTGTAGGAGAGCTGCACCCGGGAGTGGGAAAGGACTAGCACATTTCTAACTCTGAAGGGATCTGATAAGAACATGTTCACAATGTAAACAGAAGTGCTGATTAGTGTGGTTGGAAATGGACGAGTGTTTTGTGTAACATTCTGTTCCTATACACGTGGGAATAACACCAGGACAATTGTCTTGTATTTTCTTAACTCCTTCGAATTTGACTTGAATTATTCTGAAAGGGTTTCTTCTGTGCAACGACTATCATAGAAAAAATTAAAAATAAAGCGGAGGCTGACATTTAGGAAGTGTGCCGTCACATAATGCAAATCTAGGTAATTAAACAAGCGCAAAGAGGACAAGGTAACTCTTAGACACTTAACAGCTCCTTATTAAGTATTCCACGCACCTATGCTTGCTTATTCTAATTAAGACACACTTCAGTTGGCCTAAAGGTCTTAAGACACAACCAGACAAGCCTGACATCTTATAAATAATAAATGCTTTGAAAATCAGTACATATAATAAAGATGGGGAAAAAAAAGCACATAAAGCATTAACATGGTTTTAAAATACTGTCTACTGACACGGAATCAGTTTCTTGAAATGAGCCCTGAATGTGCATCATCAGCTGAAGCACTGCTGATTAAACAGAGCCTTCTGTTGGAGACACACACACTCACACACACACAATCTTGCTGCTGCTAAACACAAATACATTATATACACTATGGAGTTATGACTGTGTGGGTTGCTTACTGACACAGACCGAGACATACTTCAGCACAGCTTGATTTCTCATCCCTCACACGATGTAGTGACATTTTACTGATTGTTTAAAGGACTACTTGAGATATACAGCACGGTCCTGGTGCATGACACTGTATATATATTTTTAAAGATGGACTGGAAATATGTCTATGTATTCTAAACATCCTGAATATTTACAATAGAAAAAAAAATCTTACAAAACAGCTAGAGGCAGCAATGTTACAGTACATGTATAGCCTCCGTCAGTGTGGCTTTGATTTCTATTTTACAGCCCTGACGATGCCTCTCCTCCATTATTGCCCTGAAGGCATGATATGACATGATAGAGCTCCTGGAGTAAGGTAAGGGATGGTTTAGCCTCGTCTTTTTCACCATGTTCCACAGGCACACGTTTGAGAACATCCTGACAAGATGTATTAAAGTCTGAGATAGGTAATGTGTCTGGTAATTGCACTGTCTCTGCACTGTGTAACAAGATGAAAATTTGTGAGAGTATCACAAGTATCACAAGCACAGCCTTGGTAAAGCCAATTCATTTGCTTCTATCTGGTAAAATGTCATGCCACATTTAGGACACGTGTGCCAGGCTGAGGAGAAAAAAAAACAGCTTCTTTCCCTAAACTCAAAGGATTCTTAACAACCAGATACTCTTCACCCAGGTCTAAACTTCTCTAACAGAATTCTTAAGGTGCATACTAGGTCATTCTGCATGCAATGTAAAGGTACTGGTATAGCACATACACTGTACGACTTAAGATTTCACACATTTATCCTTAATGCATCCCATCACATATAGTCTATTCTAAAAAAAAAAAGAAAACCCACGACACATGACAGGTTCTTCTTGACACTTATTGTTAGTACTCTCCTCGCACACATCCCACACATAAACACACACACTTGGCTACTTGTCGGCCTGTAGTTAGCAAGACTTCACTTTAATGACGCAGTCACCAGCAGCTCTGCTTCTGGATAATTACAGCCAGCTGATCATGCTGAGACAGAGACACGCTGGAAACAAAAGACTGTTTCAGAATCTGCTCGCTCTGAATCTCTTAATCAAACACAAAGAGCTTATGTAAATGGATTCAAATAGTAGTGCTGCTTCTTAGAGCAAGCTATTGTGTTACTTTGTGTGGCTGTTTGACAGTGTACAGGGTGGGCCATTTATATGGATACACCTTAATAAAATGGGATTGGTTGGTAATATTAACGTCTTGTTTGTGGCACATTAGTATATGTGAGGGGGCAAACTTTTCAAGATGGGTGATGACCATGTTGGCCATTTTGGAATTCGGCCATCTTAGATCCAACTTTTGTTTGTTTTTTTTCAATAGGAAGAGGGTCATGTGACACATCAAACTTATTGGGAATTTCACAAGAAAAACAATGGTGTGCTTGGTTTTAACGTAACTTTATTCTTTCATGAATTATTTACAAGTTTCTGACCACTTATAAAATGTGTTCAATGTGCTGCCCATTGTGATGGATTGTCAATGCAACCCTTTTCTCCCACTCTTCACACACTGATAGCAACACCGCAGGAGAAATGCCAGCACAGGCTTCCAGTATCTGTAGTTTCAGATTCTGCACATCTCGTATATTCACACCATAGACAATTGCCTTCAGATGACCCCAAAGATAAAAGTCTCTCACTCACATATACTAATGTGCCACAAACAGGACGTTAATATCACCAACCATTCCCATTTTATTAAGGAGTATCCATATAAATGGCCCACCCTGTACAATGTAGTGTAGGGGTAGAGGGAAACAAAACAGATGAGAGACTTGCAAAAAGTTTCTTATCTAAAAAAAAAAAAAAAAAGTGCTACAGCTTTGGCAAGACTGTCAAACGAGCACGTGGTACTATGGAAGAGTGCTCCTGGTAAACACACCTGCTGAGTAACATGACTCTCACTCAACAATCCCCATAATTGGCCTTTCCTTTCTGCGCTGTTTAAATCTCATCTTTACTGTGCTAAGCAAACTACCTGCACTGAAAAGCCCAGGCAATGCAAGAGGAATCCTGACTGCTTTTGACCAAGAGGGCGATTAAAGCAATAAGTGGTGAGGTGTCTGGAGGTGCTAATTCTGACTGAGGCAAGAAAGAAAAGAGGAAACGTTAAAATGTTATGAAATGTTTACCCTCCTGGAGCAGCATACATTTAAATAAGACCTTCTAGAGGTCATGGGTGTTTTGTAACATGATTGAGAATAAGCAGGAAGAGGTTACAATGCATGCGACATCTGGGCACAAACACACATGCTCCACCAACAGTGCTATTATTATTATTATTATTATTATTATTATTATTATTATCAGGCTCAGGTGCTCTCTAATGACGCAACAGTGATACAGCTGGTGTATGATAGATCTGCATAATTTACCCGATTGCACATCTTTACTGACAGATTGCTCCACACACAATGAGCCAGCGGATTCTTCGGGAATGGAATTTAAATAGCAATCTCGCGACTGCAGATAGTAATTCTTATCAATCATATGTCCTTGGGAGGGTACTGTAGGTACTGGAGGAAACGTAATGCCTGTTTTGAACAGGACCCAACAATATGCATGAGAAGCAAGGTCCTAAAAGTTCTAGTGTGATAAATTGTGTGTTTTTTTTTTTTGCTTATTTATCCTTGCAGTGGTGTGTGTGTGTGTGTGTTTGTGTGTGTGTGACTTACTGTTGGTTTTGAGACGTGCTGGCTCGCTATTGCGGCTGCCAGCCTGGTTGATGGCCTTGACGAAGAATATATAGCGGGTTCCACTCTGAAGCCCGTGCACCGTGTAATGATTCTGCTTGATGTTGGGGACAATCATCCAACTGTCCACTGAGTTATATAGACCTACAGAGAGAGGGAGAGAGAGAGAGAGAGAGAGAGAGAGAGAGAGAGCGAGCAAAGATGTGTTAGAACAAATAAACACAAAAAACAATAATACTTTTTTAAATTAATCATCCTTTTGAAATGACATAAAGTGATGAATTAATTTAGATTTCCAGTCATTGCCACTGGATGCAGTGTCGGTCACAAGCCCGAGTAAAATGGGAGGGTTACTGTACGTTTAATCAGAAAGGGCATCCTGAGTAAAACCTGTGCCAAGTTTTTGAAAGTCCAACAACAACATTATTATTATTATTATTATTATTACTATTATGACTGCTGTTCTAGAGCTATTTATGCATTTAGGAAAAACATGCAAAATCTTGCTTTGTTTATGACACAAAAAAACAACACCTACCAAACAACAAATGTTTAATTCACCACATGTTGTGAATATATGGATCAGTCACTGTGAGTTTCCAGCATGTGGGCTTCAAGCAAACGGAGACAGAAATATACACTCCCAGAACCCAATTCCTTCTGGTACTAAGACTTATACCAAGCATCTCCAGGGAACGTCAGGGCATAGACATGAATCTGACGGTCAATACTCCCAGTCTGTGAGCGAGACACGCTTCCTTTCCACCAAGCAACCACAATATGTCAGCCCTAGGGATTAGCACTCTCGCTTACAAAATCACTGAAATTAAATGTCAAACGGCGAGCTCCTAGAAAACATGATCCCAGGACGTCGCCCAGAAAGGACAGCTGAACCGCATCAAAAATGCACTTTTACACGGCCCCAGTGAAATATTCATTGTCACTCGGTCAACCTCACCGCATACCTCCTGAGAAAGCAAATATGATGTCAATTTAAATCTTGCTTTATCATGGACTTACAGTGACTGCATTTAAAGTACATAAATATTAATGCCTCAATCATAATAAATAAGGTGGTGAAGACTTCAAATAAGCCTGAACAAAAGTTCTATCTGCTTCTTTATTCATTTTTAATGAACACGAACAATTAAGGAAAAGAAAAATTTTTGGGTATAGTAACTACAATATGACTGTCCGCTCTTCTAAATTAAAACAGATAAAACTGATCGGCATTCATGAGAATAGAGCTCCTGAGTGTGACGGCCGAAGTAATGCAAAACTAAACCAGCCGCCATGCTGTCTGGCAATCTGTCTTTGGTTTTAAAGTAATAGTTGTTCTGCATGAAAATGCAACAATATACTGTATGAGGCCAGGGAGACAGGTTGTGTTCGTCAGATTATTCCACTGAAGAAAAGAAAAGGAAATCTGTGGTTATTAGCCATCCGGCAAGGAGACAAACCTAATCCTGGTCAAAGATAAGTCCTGGTTGCTGTTCAGTTGTGCTTGTGTAGTGACCATTTTATTTCAGGTAGCTCCATGCTGAAATTAACCTTTAACACAACAAATGTCCAGCATACTGTAAGGTACATGATGTACTTTGTATATGTTTGCTAATTTAGGGCACATACTGTACAGGGTTTAACAGGCCAGCGCTGCCATTAGAGTTTCATTACAGTTGTTAAGCTTCTCTTGGTATTCAATTTACATTAATTGTTTTAATTGTTCATTTGGTTTCCTTACATCTTAAATTAGGAATACATTTTTCCCCAAATAATTTTCTAATTGCGCCTGTTTAATCAGACATAATAAACGACTTAATACACTGGCGTGAGCACATACACAGAGACCTCAGTCACTCGTCAGGCAGTGCAGGTAACAGAGTGAGAGGTGGACTGCAAGGTCGGGAGATAAATACATCAAGAACTGACATGTTGAATAACCGAATGTTCTGATATTATACTTAAACACTGCTTTGATTTGACTAAATTATAGTTTTAGCATTACATTAAATCATACCTGATGAGACAGCTGTAAATATCACCGTATCGTAAATCTGGCAGGGTTCTGTCCTTGAAAGTGTTGAAAAGAACAGCTGGAGCCTGATAATTGGTAATATCCAATGACTGGAGTTTCGTAACATTTCTGCTCTCGTGTCATGTGTTCAGTAAAAAAAATGGGGTAAATTTAGCCAGCAATTTTTCAGTATTTTGGCTTGGCAATGTTCACTGTGGCAGGGCATGACTGCCAGGCAAAATAGTTTGTGGAAATGTTGACACACCTAAATCCTGATTTATGCTTCTTTGTCAAGTCCACACAAGTGGTCTGCGATGTTTTGAGCATTTATATACAGTACTTGTGCGCCGATGTGCTGCATCCCTCAGCTAGTCTGTAGTGAGGTTTCTGTGCCACTGTGCTGAGTCTCTTTGCTACTTTTTGGTGAAAGTCCTGTAGACCTCGGAGGAGATCAGTACAATGCTCAACTCGGGGGGGAAAACAAGAAAGAAAAAAAGAAAAGGAAGAAGAGAAGAAGAAGAAGCAGGAAATGCGATGCTTCTAAGTGGACCAACCAGAGTTGTTGCAGTCTGCGTTGGATTTCTGGGGAGGTGCACGTCAGGCTATGCCGTAGGCTACACTGTAGGGTACAAAGCTCTAGCATAGACTTGATGCAGAAGCACAAATTAGCCTTAAGGAGCACTGGGAAGCTCTTGTTCCCGTCTGTGAAACCTGCTTTCGATGTTGTAACAGGATGTTTTTTTGTTTACGCTGGGTGTGTTTTTGTGACATTCTGCCATGTACAAGATGCCACAGACTTCACACTCAATGTCTGTGAACAGACTGCATTCTGCATCTCAATAACCCAAACGGAAATGTGGTGCTCCTGCTATCGCACTCAGTCTAACCCTGATCATATGTGGCCTCACAGGACTCACAGGCCTTTATTCTCCTCCTATTGTTCTCCGCAATCCTCTAAAGCCCAGCTTATGAATATCTGCACTATAAAGACCTGAGCTTCTTGCAGGAGTCATGGACAATGTTATCACAGGTAAGCCTGTCCTGATATGAACTTGGGTAATGACATCATGTGTACTTTATTATCCTTAAGGCTAACCAGACACTTCATTGAGCATTACTGCAGAATTCTTCAATCCGGCCGGACAAAATGTGTTGATTAATCTCCGTTAAACAGCAGTCTGGCATGTCTCTGAGAATAGTACCTGCTGCGAGGCAAATCACAAGTGCATATTAATCTTCTCATTCTAACGCATTATCCTTTCTATAGTAACAGCTCATTCATGTGGAGCTGTATGACAATGCTTTGAAAATTGCCCAACAATAAGCAGCTTTTAAATCAGTGGAATTATTTAACATCCAAAGTTCAAGTGAGGCTTTTTGTAAGAAAATGTTTAAAATCAGTAAAGCTATTTGTTTAAAGGTGACAATGAATGCAAAATATATTTTTTTGATAATTTCTAGACATTTAGTGGTCTTCAGTATGCTTGTACAAAATAAAAAATAAAATGCAAGAAAAACATTCCCTGCTTTTTGTCCTGTGTTTTGACCAGAGTCGTATTGTGACCTTATAAGAATATACCACTCCCTCTTACTGTTCTCTGGCACGAAAACAGTGCATTCAGACGAGGAGAGAAATAAAGGGTGTTTTGAAAGGATTTTGAGGGATGAAAATCTATTATCCACTAGTGTCAGTACTCGTTGTTGACTGTTAAAATGTTTTGCCCAACTTTATTAATACAATCAAATAAAAGTTTGTCAGGTTGAGTATCTTACGTCTTGTTTATGCCAAGTTACACGCTCTGTAGAGAAGTAGATTATTACATCCGGCACTTACGGGTCATAATATCACTCTTAGTCAACATTTTAATTTGAGCAGCTAACACTCTCAGTGTGGACATTTAACACGCCCTCACCTCGGACTGCTGTTGATACGTTTGCTCCAACGACGCGTGTTTTATCTCATAGTGCCGTTTCACATCACCGCATTAATTAGCACCACGGTATCAGAACATATGAGACAAACTGGTTTTAAACTTTAAACATGCAATGAAGAATGAACATACAATGATCGGTCCATACGGCACGTCTTTTCTTAAAGATTCGGATTTCAAAAGTTATGTAGCTTTTTTTTTTGTTGGAGTAAGGCATGCTGTGTCACGTTTGATTGTGGTTTATAAGGATTTGGGCGCTTTGTTAGGGCATTCTGGGTATTTCTGTGTCTTGCGTATACTTGGCCTCTGTTGAGTGATGCATATAGCCACGCTCACTTTAAGGGCAAAAGAGGCTGTTTTCATCCTAAAAAGCGATGGCTCCTGTGAGGTAATCTGGCACAAAACTGTTCGTAATGTCCTTTCTACTCACCATTTTGATTTCATTTCAGGGAAATACTAAAGGTTCATTGCATCCTGTCGAGTTTTGCGTGATGCTGTGACAAAATCGGCTGGACAGATAGACAGACATATACACAGAATGTTTTTCTGAGACTTGTTTCGGATCCTCCAATACATGAAATGTAAGGATATCTGATTTCTGACCAATTTTTTTTTATTTGTATAGATTGTCAAAATCCAATATCTGACGTGCATTTCAGCTGAAACGCTAACAGACACTGTGTTAACTTGTTAAAGAAATAGTAAAATAAAGGACCTTTAAGTTTTCAGCAGAAGGAAAGTCTTCAGGACAAAATTTGGTGAGATGACATACACGACTAGGTATGTAAAGAAATGAATTTCAAATTTAGTGAAACGCACAGAAGACCCGTTTACCGAAAGACCCGCTCATTACGAATGTTTATAATGTTCAACTACATAACAACATAAAAAAATACATTTGACTAAACATTTCACTAAAGCATTTTACATACTGTATATTTGACTACAGTGATGCACTAATGACTGAAGTAGACAGAGACTAAACTAGAAAACGCTGAATTCCTTTAGTGTGAACAAAGTAAAACCTTTCACGCTGTACACGGTGTAGATTTCAAGCATTTATGTGTAGTGACTGATTCATATGATCATGAAGTATCTGTGTCACCAGTATCAACAGTTCTGTCACTTTACTTTGCATGACCTAGGATTATCTTTTGTTACTACACTGTGTTAAGAGTGGAAGTCAGCAGAATTCACTACAACTCTGCTTTGAGGTGAAATAAAACACTTGGGAAGACGATCGAATGAGTAAACTCTTTTACACAACATGTTGAACAAATCACTCTACCAGTGAATCGTACCTGCCTACTCTAATGTCACTGTTACCTATTTAACCCTCACATCAGATCAGCACTCCTTCAATCCTCCTCAATCTGGAAGATGTACAGAGGTAAGGACAAACAGTTAAATCTGAGCAATGCAGCGAGCATGTGTGTGTGTGTGTGTGTGTGTGTGTGGCTCCTGTGAGGCTTGGAGGACCTTTTGCTGCTGGCTTAGAATGCAGCTCTAGCAACTCCCATCACAATCAATCACCATCACAATAAAAGCGAAGTAAAGAGCATTAGCTCAGGTCAGATGTAATCGTGCCTGATGCCAGGACAGCACCTGCACTCGTGCGGATGGAAAAATCAGCAGGATAATCCAGCCTCAATGCTTGGGCTAATGACTGGCCTGGAAGTGTGCAGTCCCTGAGTAAGAGAGGGAGGAAGCTTTATACTTCTCCACTTCCAGCCCATTAGTGTGAGATCTGGCTGAGATAGCTGCTTTTGGAGCCGTTTTTAATTAGCCACCGAGGGGTGCCTTTGTGTCTGCGCCAAATGTGTAATTGCTGATATCTGACCTGTGGAGAAGGGCAAGGTAAGTCTATAGCTATTGTAAATGTTTTAAACTGGAACAAAGTTACTCTAATAATTCACAGGCTTGTTTACAAATGCTGAAAGAAAGAAAAAAAAATCGATGGTAATTAAATGCAATAAGAAAGCTTGTATAACCCAGTCCAAGAAAACAAATTTGATTAGTTTAGGAATGAAACACAACGTAAAGCTCTTCTGAATGGGCTGTATGTGTAGAAACTGAGCAAAATAAAAGCTATGGGAAAGGCTCGTATTTCTCCTCATGGGATACAAGCAAATGCTACCAATAACCAGCTAGTGGCTTCACTTAAGCGCTCGCATCCGCAGAGCGATGGAAAAAGTTGTAAATCCGGGAAGAAAGCATTCCTCTCCATTTCTCAGACTCTCGGCTTGAATTCTCTGAGGAGGTTGCAGTAACGGTGGCCAGACCAGTGCTCCTGAGTCTCTGGGCTATTAAAGGCTGAGGAAGAAAAAAAAATGCTTTCTATGCTGCTGTAACTGAAGGAGTACAGCTCACTCCAGCAAAGAGAGAGAGAGAGAGAGAGAGAGAGAGAGAGAGAGAGATACAGTATCGAGACAGATGGAGAGAAAAGAAAAGACAGGAAAGGAAAAGGGCAGAGAGAAATGTGGGAGAAAGAGACAGCGAGACAGAGTACAGGAACGTTAAGCACAATGTGTATTTGTGTAGGAGTATACATAAGTGTACGGAAGAAGTGGTGTTGTTTGAGTGCCACTCTAGAACTCCAGGCCTCTGGATTGCAGTTCTCACTTTTCCTCTCACAATGGCTTCCTCTGCCAAGATCACGTCAAGTGTACTGATGTTACTGCTTTATCTTCTCCAAAAAAATAAATAAAAATAAAAAAAGGGGACTATTTGTATGGTAATGAAAGGCACTGTGCTAGTAGGTGATCCTAAATCATATAATGAGAGTTAAGTAGACTTTTGATGCAGGAAATCTTAATGTGTCAGCAATAAATCCTGTGGAAACCAGACCTCACAAGAAGCTTTGTTATATAATGGAGAGCATGCAGAAATACTGCTCTGCCAGGCTCTAACTTACATAAAGCTTGATCCTATCTGCACTGCAGAAGCACATTCTTGACTTTGGTAGATTATATTTCTAATTTTGGGCAACAAATTCAATACCTACAGTATTATTCAAAATATAACACAATGCTGCATATGATGTGATGCGGAGAAGAATGAAATGTGCAGATGGTACCGCAAAATACACTGCATTTTAAATAAATTTCAACTCAATTCAATTTTTTTTTTTAACAATGGTCATTGTCTCAAAGCAGCTTCACAAAAACAAATAAATAAATAAATACTCACTGATGAAGTTGGTCTGGCCTGTGTAAATAGTGTACTGCAGTTCATAAGACGTGACACTAAACTCGTCCTCAGAGGTCCAGTGCACGGTGATGGTATCGTGGGAGGCTGTGCACAGCTCCTCTCGTATAGATGGTGGATTAGGGGCTGGGAAAATTGAAAGCTTATTATTAGCAACATTTTTTTTTTTTTTGCTGAGAAAATAATGTGTAGAGGTGGTGTGTATCTGTCTCACCTGTCAGGTAGTCCAGGCCCTCCAGGATCTTCTTTTCTCGGGAGAAGTCGAGGGCAAAATTGTCAAAGGCCTCATTCAGATTGACATCTGGGATAAGGACCTGTGAGGAGGCGGTGGCCATGGCAACCCTGGGTGTCAGCGAGAGAAGGAGAGAGAGATGTGCATTGAAAGCAAGCTCAACATGCTCGCTTAAGGTTTGTTTACTGCACTATTTCACCGTGACTGCCAGGTTAAAAGCTCACCTGAGAGCGCAATTAAAGAAACGTGTAATACTGATGGAAATGGACCTGCATAGAGGCAATTATAAGAACCCTGTCTCATGAGCAGGGCTCTGGTGCCACAGGGGTGGCACAGAGGAGCCCGTGCTATTCTTGAAATATGTCTTCTTACTAGAACCCTGACCTTAAGCCATATCCGTGAGAGGTCTATTAACTGGTATGAAATTTATCCTTGTACTTGAAGTGCTGTTGAAACCAATAACAGTGTTCTGATATTATTTTGTACCTGTACGAACACTAATAATAACAATAATAATATAGAAAAGTCACTGTTTGGGTTGCCATAAATAACACATGAGAACCTTTGTTTGGAAAATGTCTGCAGTGATTACTACGTTTCAACTGGCAACAACTCTTTTAATCTTAACTAATGTTGTTAGTAGCTTCTTATTTCTTTAACAACCATGTCAGAAAATGTATCCCATGGTCGCGGAAAATATGTTCCTGTGTTTCAGACAGATCAAATTATTGTCTTGCATCAATCAAAGGAACCAAATAAAGAGATTTCTGAAATTGAGAACAGTCCAAAACACTATTAAAACCTGGAAGGATAGAGCAGAACTACCAGTTCACAGAAGAAATGTGACCGGATAAGTTGCTCAGTAAATATATACAGTAGAAATCCTGGGTATGTTCAACAGTGAAAGCATTTCCAAATGCACAATGTGACGAGAAATGACAGGTCTGGGACTAAACAGCTGTGTCGCCATAAGAAAACCAATTATTAGTGAGGCTAATCAGGAAAAACAAGGAGGGAGCAATAAGATAAGACTTGGGCAGAGTGGAAAAGGGGTAAAGTGGTACATCAGAGTAAGAAGGGAAGCACTTGAAGGCAATCATCCATCATGCATTGTGTCTATTGTACATACTGTAGTGCTCAAACTCTCCCATCACCAATATACGTACACTACAAACTCAGCCAAGAATTAATGCAATCAGTGGCAGTTGGTCAATATGGGGCGCAGGGGCGCCACCCCCTTAAAATTAGTCAGACAAGAAGGCTACTTTAACATGTAATTATTTAACATAATAATTATTTATTTTAATAATGAAATAAAGTCATTTAGTCACAATATTCTGCTGTATTTCTTAATATAATTTATTTACAATAAAAAAATCTAATCTGTATTACGCCCATTTGTGTTTGTGTGCTGGACAAACGAGTGTCTATGTAGACATGTACATTTTTGAAAAGCATGAGACCTGAGGCTGAGCTCTGATTGGATTTTGTCAAATCATCCTTGGGGCGCAGCACTGTGCGCCCCAAACCCTCCCACTTTTGTTCTTAGTGAATCAATATTGTTTTTAAATATTTGGGCTCATGTGATTGGACCTCAATGAGTCTTTTCCAGCACTTCTAATGGCAAGCCGAGCTGCTGACTGGATGCAATGCGAGTCCTTTATTTTATACTAGTAGTAATGATGCGCAATCACTTGATAAATAGCTATTTACAGGCGATTATTAAAAGTTTAATTTTAATTTTGTTTGCCCCCCCCCTCCCCCCAAAAAAGTTTTTTTTGCACCAGCTGCCACTGAATGCAATTCTAAATGGAAATAAACATTGTGATGTTTCATAAGGTTATCAAAACAATGCCAGAGTGTGCCATAATTAAAGTCAGGGGCGACTGTTTTTGGCCAGCCTTGGTTAAATACAAAAAAAAAAAGCAATGAAAATGTACTCATTAATTTTATAGCTAATCACTTCTGGGAAAGCTATTTTTTGATGAGTCATCCTGTACTGGTCTTTTTTTCCCCTTTAAATACATTTGGAGTGTATTCAATTGGAAAATCATGGAATTTGTACAAGATCAGGGTTTATAAACTTGGGGCTCTTTAATGTTGGAATGTCTTGTATGTTTATGCACTGCCTGGGTTTCTCTATGCATATGAGGAATAAACATTATTTAACCTCCTGCTGACTGCAGATGCCTCCTAGTGATGACATTTGTGACTCTCTGGGTGGCATAGGTCGTCTATGGTATGGGTTTCATTTAGGTCAACAGGCAGGGGAAAAGCAAGTTGGGGGAAAGTCCTTGTTAGACCTTTAACGGTTCTGCATACTTAATTAATTCACTAAGCTACTGTGAATGTGGCACTGGTACGCTGTATCTTGAACGCTATTGACTGTGCTGTAAATCAGTCAAGCATCTCAAAACAATTACTCTGACCGCCTGTTGTAAAAGATAATATTTCAACATACAGATTAACGCCACTTAATGAGGACTTTAACTGAATTATATCTGGCAGGTAGTTACTGTATATAAATCCTCACTGCAGCATTTCCCGTGTTTTGCATGCAAGATCCGTGAAAAGACGAATCCTTCAATCGTTACTGGCTGGAATAAATCTGCTGGTTGTGTGTAAAGCATTGGTTTGCTGATTGTCCCTGCGATGAGATGCCCATGCTTAACAACATGTCTTTGAAGTAAAGGCTATCATTTATCCATTGAAGAACGTAAGGCAAGCTGATCCTGATGGGGAGAAAGTGCCGCGTTCGAGCACTTGTGCATGCAAAAGAGGCTTTGTACAAGCCACAGCACCCTTCAAGTATCTTTAAATTCCTGTGTGACCATGTGCTGAAAATATCGACAGAGCTGAACGGAGAGCGTGATCCGCAGCGTGCGCAGCATATTAAACCGTGCAGACGTGAAATGCTGAACAGTGCACAGAGAGACAGCGTATGTGTTTATGCATATATCTCACCTCTCAGCCACGTTTCTGGCAGTCTGGAGGAAGCGAGCATGGTCGTTCTCTTTTAGACTCTGCTCAGCTTGTGTGATAAGAGCGCTGGAACGTTCCAGACACTGTCTACAGTTAGCGATCTGCTGAGCCAACTTGCGGAGTTTCATCACCTACAAAGACACACACACACACACACACACACACACACACACACTTTCATCTATCAGTGTATAAAAATAAATCAGTCTAACTCTCCCTCAAGGGTTATCATACGTCCTTTGGTTTACACTATGCTGGAGGTGATGGATGCTGTTTAACCTCTTATGGATCCTCTTTTCACTCAATCACTGAGAAAAACATCTTTATCTCACAATATCTCTAAACCTGAAAACAAACGTGAATTTCATTAAATTGCACTTTGTTGTTAGTACAAGCGTAGACTCTGCACTCTGTGGAGCCACAGGATATTTAATATTTCATCTTCCTTGGGTGACCTACAAACTTGTAAAAGAGAATCTAATAGGCATAGGAGTTCAATTTTCACTTTTCATGTGCACTGATATTTCACAAGTTCTGCTTTGTGTGTTCTATTATTTTGGTGCAAATGCAGCACATAATTCTTCACCTTGCATGAGCTGCCCTGACTCATAGCCACCATTTTTCAAATAAACACAACTCCATATTTTAGGGCTGTTACAAACTGGAAAAAATGTTTATGATACAGATAGATAGATAGATAGATAGATAGATA
Source organism: Clarias magur (assembly GCA_013621035.1). Taxonomy (NCBI): domain Eukaryota; kingdom Metazoa; phylum Chordata; class Actinopteri; order Siluriformes; family Clariidae; genus Clarias; species Clarias magur. Next base: position 766,354 of record QNUK01000141.1, on the reverse strand, counting down.
GATAGATAGATAGATAGATAGATAAACAGATAGATAGATAAATAGATAAATAAATAGACAGATTTGTATCGCTGTCGCAGGAAAGTGTGTCATCAATGTGGAGGTGTATGGCTGCTGGCAGGTTATGAGCGCTGTGAATGCTGCATCATCAGCAAGCGCTCAAAGCAGTACCACAGTCTATTATTCTAAATAGAATTTTTTGAAAACATATTTCAGTTTAAGATAAAAAGGCATATGAGCTCTCTTCTTTAGAGTCTTTTTTCACTCTCTCTCTGCTACCGTATCTCTGTGCATTAGCGCAATGATTCGATGCTGCAAAATGAAGTGAATTTATTCCTCGTGTCTGAATAAACTCCGACTTTTCTTGCTTGGTTGAAGTTTAGAAGGCAAGCGGTAAACGATTTAATTGCTTTAATTGAGCTGCAAGGTGTAAACCCCCGAAGCCGGGCTCGTCACTTCACAGAAGAACTATGGCTCAGCTGGAGTGAAGTGATTTAGTGGCATTGCTGTATGAAGAAGCTTAAATAACTCAGTACCTTGAACATTCTTAAAATCCTGTAAATCTATGCACACAGTAGAGCAGTTGAAGTTTTAGATTTTGGTGTGTGTGTGTGTGTGTGTGTGTGTGTGTGTGTGTGTAGGACTCCCAGTTTGAATATTCAGTTATTAATGAAAGAGTGGTTCTGGAAGGATAAGGAATCATTTTCACAGAAGATTTGTCCACCACACTGAAGTGCTGACCCTAACTCCACTGAAAGTCTTTGGGATGTGCTGAAGATCACTTTATTGGAGTGCTTCTACTTAAAAAAAAATACTCAATTAATGCTCATTAATGCTGCAAAATGAAGTGAATTCATTCGCCGTGTCTGATTTTAACTCCAACTCTTTTTGATCTCCAACTCTCAGAGGTTGAGGTTTAGACGGCAGCAGAACATGCTTTAATTGAGCTGCAAGGTGTTAACCCAGAGGCTGAGGTGTTCACTTCACAGAAAAACTATGGCTCAGCTGGACAGGAAAAAACCTGATGTTGCATAAGTTTGTCGGAACGACGCAACACCAAACCCATTTTGTAATAAAAGCTTAATTGACCAATTGAGTGCGTGAATTTGTTTTGCCCAGGCAGTGTATGATATAGTGGCGTAGTGCTTAGCATTGTGAACTCCAGGGATGAAGGTTTGAGTCTTGCCTTCAGATCTGCCCAGTGCCCCGAGTCCCCTGGGATAAGCTCCAGGACACTCGTGAACAGGTACATGGTAAGAGGTGTTGAGAATGAGTGAGTGAGTGACGTGGAAGGACATTTCTTCTTGTCAGTATTCACATGGGAATGCTGCATAAAAATGCCCAGGACCAGCCTTTTAAGACCCCAGTGTGCTCATCCAGCCAAAGACAGGGCATGATTACTATGTGAGCTGCGGGCTGATAAGAAAATTTATTAAAAATGCTGGTTTCCACTTGACTGATGACAATGTCCTTTGGTTAGGTTATAAATGTTTAAAATATCTCCCCATCACATGACACCCTTAATAAATGCAAAATGCTTCCCTCATTACACACCTGATCAAATACTTCAAAGAAAAAAAATCCTTCCTTTCTTCCTTCCTGCCGTTTTGTTCATCTTCACATACGACATTTTGTTCATCTTCACGAACACTCCCAGTTACACAGTTTCATGATATGTATTTGCGCAGTGTGTCTTTTAAAAATGTAAATGTGCTACAGCTGGGAGCGGCTGGAAATATTCCTCTTTTGTTTTCCAGATGAAATTTTAAACATGCAGAGAATATTCTCCCGCAGTACGTCTGTGTCTAGCCGAACAGTGGTATGTATTGTTCTCTGCCACAAAAACACATGCCTCTTCCAAGTTCATAATGCAGCGTCTTACAGCACTATTGTTTTTCTCTTTCTGTCTCCATCTATCCATCGCTCTTTTAAAACCTGTGGGAAACGGGACCGAAATTGGCAGGATACACCACATTGCTACTACGCACACACCCCAGACCTGCTTAAACAAGCTTGTTGACACTGTGACTGATTATGCTCTTGAGAAACCAGTCAGTTATATTTGCAAAACAATTAACTTTTCATGGACAAAAAGGAAGACAGATGATGCCTTGAAGTAGACCAATCATCTGTCGTGCAGTAAAGGGGAGACAACGCACACAGGCATTGGATTGACTTGTTTAGAGTAAAGGTACAGTTTGATCTACACTTGACTCATCCAGCTCTTTTCTAGCACAACTTGTTTTTTTAGGGCTATTTTGAAAGGTCAGTGACATAATTTCAACAGTATTTTCATGCTTCCAGAAACCTGACGCATCAAATCAATCTCACACGAGGGATTAGTACATCTGCTTACGCTTCCTGCTTCCCATTAAAAAAAAAAAAAAAGGATTCTGTCCAAATCAGAAATCAACAATGTTTGAGGAAAGAATCATAGCTGTAGATATTAAAATAAAATAAAATAAATACATATATTCAGATATCAATGTGTGAGTCTTTACTGTAACACTAGCATTAAAGAACGAATCAAGTCCTTTATACAACGCTAAGTGTCTATTAGATTTCCACTGGATAGTTTACTTAAAACCAACAACACTTCGAGTACATCTCCTGGTGTCTTTGGTACACCAACAGTTAAGTTAACCTAGAAAAGAACAGTGCAATGGACTGGACTTCTTGTTTGTGTTGGTTGGCATCACTGAAGTGCTGCTTCTTCTCACCAGAGGATGCTTGTTAAGTGATCTCACATGGCTGGAACCAACACGCCGTGCCTGGCTGGAATGAACCTGAGCCTGGCTCTCTGTCTAATCTCGTCGGTCTCGCATGAGCATTGTTTCTCCCTTTCACTTCCATTCTCAGCCCATTTTCTCCTTTAAACCTAACACCTCTCAGCAGTCTGCTTGTGAACGTTTGCGGCTGGATGCACTGGATGGTTTCCTTCACTGCATCTCTCCTGGTTTATCTCAAAGGACGTGCGTTACAGTAGAAAAACAACCGACCGACTGAACAAACAAACAAAAATCTCCTCTTTACCTAAGCATTCTTATTAGAAGGCTCATGAGTGATCCCTTTCTTTCTTTCTTTTTTTTTTTTTTTTTTACAAGCATCACAGACAGAAAGCTAAAGATGGGTCCGGCAGCATCACTTCCGCTGACACAGATCAAGTGATGAGTTTTTCGGAGTAGGCTCAGAGCTGTCATCTCCATATGGGCCTCTCTACTTGACAGGTTGCTGTGGAGCGAGCGAGCACAGATGGGTCTTTAAAGACAAAGTAGAAAATGAAGCTTGTAAGGAGCCTATGCCGTTAAAAAAATCTGTTAGTACAACTCATTCCTTTTTCTATGCTTGAACTAACTTTTGACCGTGTCATGTCACATGGTTCGAATACTTATTAGCCTTTTTCACGTGTAATTGATTGGCATGTGACGCACGAGCGCAGCCAGACGCAGCACCTCTGGGGCTGACTAAAATTTGCAATTAAATGTCTCTTCTGTGCTTGCCTTGGAGGCGCCTGAGCGTGGGGGCTAGTGTACCTTTGACTCTTTGATCTTGACAGCGATGACCTGTTTCCTCTGGCGAATGATTTCCACCAGCTCGTCGCACTCTTCCACCAGCTTGGCCTCGTGCATGGCTGTATTCACCTGCAAGAAAGCAAAGCACAGAGACACCGTCACGACACTCGCACTCAGAGAAGTGCAGCGTGCTGCATGCTAATCCTGCTTTCTCTTTGCCCCACTGACTTCTTCCTGTTCGGGGTGCATCTGTATGCACTATGCACAATAAAACCGTGTGAGGAGGGCTGCGTCATTACAGAGGGGATCTGGGGAGGTCGGAGCCCTGTATGACCTTCTCTCTGAAATTCCATTTCCAAGTAACACGGCTTCGATACAACAAACAGCTGTGACTCTGTGACATGCTCTTGACCTTTAAATCACCTCATATGCCAATCTTTACCCAAAGATCGCTACATACTGTACATTAGAGCTGCTTTAATCACAACGTTTAAAAAAAAACACACACACACATATACAAACCATGACATAATTAATTTAGTCCGGTCTTGATCCTATTAGCAAAAGTAAGCAGTTCAAAAGGGCAACAATTCAAAGCCAAACAAATGAAAGAAGCCAAGTGATGTGATAAAATGAGTGACTGAAATTGAAAACTGAAAAATGTGCTAATAAACCATCATCTCCTACTCACACAGTGACCATTAATCCCTTTGCGTCTCTACCCGAATCCTTCTGTAGATATACTGTACTGTATGTTCCCAGGAATTGTTATAGAAGTCTAGAGGTTGATTGGATCGCAACATGTGGTACAGTGCAGCTGCCTTGCTCAATAATCTCACAGTACTCCATCTGATCAATCTTTCAGTAGTGTACACTTTGAAGATGTTTTACGTCTGAAAAACTACACGGTGTATTACTATGTAAAAATAAATAAATAAATAATAATAAAAAGCCTGGAAGGGACTTTGGATAATTCCAACACCTCTTTGAAATATATTCCACACCCATTGTTTTGAACAGATTTAACCCAAGGCAGATTGAGCAACCACCTCTCTGACTGTACAAGTTCTGATTTCGGTTCGTGAGAAGAAGCTGTTGCGTCGTGAGCTGACTGCAGCGGGTTTAACTAATGGCTCCTCTCATCAAAGCCGGACGTCCTGGTCTCACCGAGACCCCGCGGTACGGTTAACGTAATCATCTGCAGACGTGGGGATCTCTGCAGCCTGTCATCAGTGAGAAAAGGTTTCAGGGAAAGAAAAAAAAACACACACACACACAATCTTAACAGCACAGAGCAGATGCCAGTGAGACGGACAGCTCTGTTTTTGTCCTGCTGCTGATTACAGCATTGCTCTTCTGTGCGCTGACAGCTCAGGACAGAATGGGACAGGAAGTTCTCAGCGCAAGGCCAGGAAACAGTCCTCTGAGGCCTGCGGCTGTGTTCTCACCAAGAGCGAGATCCTGAACTGCGTTATTAAAAATGAATAAGGCAGAAATGGTCTGCAGTGTGGTGGCCATGCTGCAATTCACATAACGCCATGTTGTTAAAGTGAAACAGAGCAAGCTGGGCTCCTATGGCTTAGAGGTGCTATCAAAAAAAAAAAAAAAATGGTGGGGAATTTTACTCAGAGACCAACAGTCTGGAGGAATCTGGAGAATAGGGTTGCACAAAAAAAACAAAAACAAAACACCCCTGAACTTTAATTATTTGCTTTTTCATTTAATCTTTATTCTATCAGGTAACTCCTGTTGAGAGTTCTGCTTAGAGACCATTAACATGATCCCTGGTGCTATTACACCGGAGAAACTTCTCTAACCCTCCAAATCATCCATCATAATTTATAGATGACTAGATAAGAGCTCTCTTTATGACCCCATTTCATAGTTTTTCAGGCGGAACGACCCTCTAATGGAGCTCGCATCGGACGTCACGGCTACTGCACAAACTTTGCTAAGGCATGCACGCTAAAAGCAGTAAACTCCTGAGTGGCACAACAGGGGGTGACTGGAGGATGCGTTATCTGAATGAGTGCCAAGGTAGCAGAATTAGCCGTACTCTGTTTCCTGTCAATCACAGCTACAGTAGCCAATCGTGGGCGTCTGTGCGTTAATGTATAGAGAGAGGGTCAGGGATTGTTTTCCTTCGAAGGAAGAACAGCAGTGTTGTAGGTGTGGTATGATAGCAGGAGAGCTGGTTGATGGGTAGAAATTGTCAAGTTACCAAATTGGTGAGAAACATTGTTTGTTTGCTGTGCATTTTGGTAAACTATTTAAAGTACAGTTTGGCGCAATTACAAACAGTATCTGCAAATTATTGCTGAACTTTCAAGATCAGTATCTATGAGTAAAAAGCCTTTATCTGGACAGCGATACGCTACAGGACTAGAATATAAAAAACAAAATGTTATCATCATTCAGACCTTTTTGTAAGAACTTTCATTTTGTCTCCTGTCCCTAGTCCTTTATTAAATCACAGAGGAATGGTGTATACTGTATGACTCACAGACCGTCTGTGGCCATTTTCAAGGTTCTTTTCTCTGCTAGAAAGAATGGTTTTATAAACAGAGAGGTGAAAGATACAAATAGGTTACTGAGCATATGACCACCCAAATTTCCTGTAAAAGACATTTATCAATTGCTTTTAAATATGATCTATTTTAATAAAATAAAAGATTTCTGCACAGATTTGACCACCAACTCAGGATTAACAATCATCAATAAAAAGCATTTAAACAACAATCTACTGAAAGACTCGGTCACTATACCCACTCACTACACCCACCCACTCACTACACCCACCCACTCACTACACTCACCCACTCACTACACTCACCCACTCACTACACCCACCCACTCACTACACCCACCCACTCACTACACCCACCCACTCACTACATCCATTCACTCACCCACTCACTATTACTCACCCAACTCACTATACCCATTCACTCTTCCACCTACTCACTCACCCACCCACTTACTACATCCATTCACCCACCCTCTCACTAATTCACCCACCTGATCACTATTACTCACCCAACCACTCACTACACCCATTCACTACACCCACTATACTCACCACACTACACACACTCACCAATCCACTATACTCAATGACCCACTCACACACTATACCTACCCACTATACACACGTCCCCACCCACTCCCCGTAAACTGCTTGTTAACTGCATGATGATGATTATGATAAAGAAGACGAAGATGAACCTGGACGTACCTCCACCTGTTGGCAGATCTGGATGAGTTTGGCCATCTGGTTTTCCAGCTCACTGTTCCTCTTTACCAGGTTGGTCAGGTTATTCTCCAGAGTTTGCTGTCGGAAAGAAAAAAAAAAAGTGTAAGCATTGAATTTGGAAGGTCATCAAGTCTTCAACTCAAGAAGTGCTGTATGTTAGTATCTGTTGTGGGATGAGAGTTAAAGTTGCATGATCGTCTATGATTTCTGTATCTATAAGTTATAGGTTGAAATAGAAATGATCTTCAATCACATGGAACAGAGAAAAGTACTAATAAGTAGGGATGGGAATCACCGGAACCAGCCGATACCATGTTATCACGACCCTTAGGTGCTGATTTGAGTTGAATTACGATTCTGTTAGTGTCATGATTTTATATTTTGTAAATCTTCAAAATTATAATTATTTGTTACAATTCTAATTAAACTTGGCAAATAACTTACTCCTACCACAGAGAATGAGGATGCTGTGCTGCCTGCCCAACACATACAGAGTGGAGAATGATAAAATAAAATTGCAGTCAATATGGCGATACATGAATTGCAATACGTAACAGAATCGATTATTTCCCCCAACCCTACGAATTAGCACATTTATACAAAAAGCCTAAATTTCTCAGGAGCTCCTGTTACAACTTGGACAACAAAGTTTAACCTGAGTGAACTACAAATAAACTGTAGTACAATGAATACAAATGCAAGAAAGGCAACAAATTAGTTGAAAACAAAACTGTTAATTATTTTCACACAGTCACACATCAAAGGTTTTTTTTTTGTGTGTGTGCGAACTCCATAAGCCCCGTCCACTGTCCACTGTGAAGAACATGGTGCTTAGTAATGCTCAATAAAATAAAGCTTGGCCAGTTTTTTTTTTATTTGTCTCTGCCAAGCGACAGACTGTAAAGCATGTACGTCAAAGACCTACGCACTGTTTCCTAACCATGACGAATCTCCACTGAATCATAAACCTATAGGAACTGTATGATGAGGAATGGCAGGCTGTAACTAAGATCATCGTGCATGTTTGACAACAATACAAAAAACACAAGAGATGAGTCAGTCAGAATGAACCCAGTCTCTTTGGGTAGCTACTCGTGTGTCTACCTGAATATCAGAATGAGAGACTGAAAGAGGAGCGCGCACACACAGATGGTGCTTGACGAGGCAGCTAGTGGTAATGACATGGGTGGATAAAAATCTAACAAGTTTCCGAAAAAAGCGTAGAGTGATGAGAACAGCCTTGATCAAAATTATAAAAAAAAAACAAAAAAAAAAACAACAACAATTAAAATAGGCACATGTGAAAGAGGCTGGAGCCTGGAAGTCTGTTCTAATGGCTAGTCATGCATGTGGGATGCAGCCCCGGCCCTCTCGACTTATCAGAAACGCAGGCTTCACCACGGGCACGCACACGCACACCTCCGACACACAGAAGGGCCAAGGTAGTCTCGGACTCACCGCAGCGCTCGTCTTTGACGCCTCCATAACTGCTTCAGATACTCTGCCGGGGCTCACGTGAAAACCCTACAAACACACACATACACACAGCCTTACTGAGATAGCTGGCTCCCTGGAACTGATGGTAACTAGTCATCCCTGTCCTGCCTTTCTGTCTCTCTCTCTCTCTCTCTGTGTCTCTGCTGCGTGAGCCACCTGGGAGCAGGTACGCTTCCTGTACTCAGCTGGTTTGTGTTGGATGGTTGCATCAGACGAACTAGTGGAGCCATTCGTGTGGCTTGTCAGCATTTTCAAATTCGGCGTGGCTAGGCGAGAACAGATGGGGGTCATTAATTAAAGAGCAAACGAGAAGGGGATGATTTATACATCAAACCCAAGCAGCATTTCCCTGGAGTGCAAGAAAGGCAGAAGTCTTGTTCAAGTGGCATTATGTAGAGAGAGAGAGAGAGAGAGAGAGAGAGAGAGAGAAAAGAAACAGTCAAAGGAGAAATACAGAGAGAGGGAGCGAGAAACAAAGGCAGACAACGAGGGAGAGTAAGTGAGAAATTGAGATGGAGCGAGAGAATTAAATGGAGATAAAAGCAGAAATTTATAAAGAGAGAGATGGAGAAACAGCTCTGTGGAGCAAGGTAGCGATGCGGTGCCCTCAGTCCTGTAAATCTGCAGCAGCACACACGGAGCCGCTGAGAAATGCACTCATTAAAGCAGACAGCAGACTTCAAAGCCTCAGCCTGAGCCATGCAAGAGCAGGCAGCACACACAGAGAGCGAGAGAAGGGAGAGAAATACCGTGGTAGACAGGACAGAAAGCAGAGAAATGAACAAAAAAGGAAGAGGGAAATGGTATGAGGGGAAAAAAAAACCCCACAAAAAACGTGGAATGTCTGTGGTGACATCACTTCGCTTCGAAAGGCGTCTATGGAGTCGAGTGAGAGTTCTGATGATGAGCAAGACAGCAACGGCAGAGAGTGATGTGAAGGAAAAAGGTGCTGATAGTAAAAGTAAGGAGAGAGAAAATAAAAGCGAGAGAGAGCAAGAGCGAGAATGAGTGACAGTGAATGAAAAGATGTTGTTTTCCTGTCATAACAGCCAATCAGCTGTTCATCATCCTGGTTATTATCATGCACATGTGGAACATTCACAGACACACCCAGGTGTTATTCACAGAATACCGAGAGAAGACACACCACTCGTCTCCTAAAACAGATAAACGTCCAAGTACTCGGTCAACCTGGGTCCTCCGGGGCTCCTCGAAGTCTCTTAAATCACTCAGCTCTACAGACTCTCTGTATTCAGATGTGTTCAGATTATCCATTACAGAAACATCTGGTAAAAAAGGATAAAATGTAACGGCTTCATAGTGATGCCTTTACATATTTCGGAAACAGAATTGAGCAAACTCTCTATATGATCCCGTAAACCGGTGAATTTTTAATGCACGGAGATGTCGGAGCCTGCTGGCCGAGACTACTTACAGGACTGGCTCTCTAGAGACACACACACACGATCAGAGTGCTTCTCCACTGAGCGAGTGCACCGAGATTCGACCAACTGTGCAGCTCTTGCTTTACTTTGTTAAAACAGAAGGAGCTTCTCTGAAGGTCATCATGTGATGAATTAATACGCATCGTCTTCTGTATCAAATCTGGTTATTCTAGTTAAAGTGGGAGGGGATCCAGAAGCAAGCCTGTGGAGACGCCTGCGAGGTGGGAGTACACTCTGGAAGGGATCGGTCCATCATAAAGCTGGGTCAGGCACACACGCATTCACACCTAGGGGAAAAGTAAGTTCACCTGGACAGAAAAGCCATGAGCCATGGACATGAGACAACTCATGGACATGAGAGAACTCTGTGGATGCACTGTTAAACCGGCGTGTCAAAAAAAAAAAAATTTAAAAATGCCCCACTGGGGCATCCGTCATCGACTGAACTAACAAGCACAAGACACGGCGAGTTTCTCAGTCGGCAGCTCACACACCCAAACACACGTGTGACACGCAATACTGGAATGTTCTGTGGAGCCAACGTTATATTAACGGCCGCCCACATGCCCAAACACAACCGAATGTGTCGATAACTGCACTTCTGTAACGTTTTCATGCAGTTCACCGTCAGCACAACGAGAATAGGAAGCCATTCTGCATTTGCCTTTGATCGAAGGATCGGCTGATTTCCTCTTCAATTCCAACAGAAAAAAAGGGATTTTAGAAAAGAGTGAGAAATTCTGGGAGACATTCCACTAGCCTACTGCTTAAGATTACCTCTAACCATATGTCTTGGCGCACATGGCACAGCGACAAGAAGGGTTGAAGAAGACTGAATTTAGCACGGGTGCTTAACTATGGCATGACTCGTGAAAATAGCGACAGTGTGGAAGATTGTAGCTAATTTACTGAGCAGGGCTGTGCAGCAGTGTCTGGCAGAAAAGTGGTATTACTCTTAAGGAGAAGCCGTGACTGTTTTATATATCCGGATTGGCAATTAATTTTAGTAACAAATTAATTTTTTGTCTCGTCTCTATAGATGCTATTCTTTTCCTGTTGTTTCACCTTCGATTTTCTGTTTCAACTCTATAATAATTTTACTCTCTGATACAAGAAACACGCTTGCACTTAGATGGCGGCACAGTGGCGTAGCGGTTGCGGTTAGCATTCCGACCTCTAGGCCTAGAGGTCGTGGTTTGATTCCTGCCTCGAGTCGGTGTGCGTGGAGATACAGATCTCTCTGTACTTGGTGGGTTTCCTTCACCAGTTCGCTTGGTGTGTGTATGTGTGTGTGTTCGTGTCGTGTGATGGACTGGCACCCTTTCCAGGGTGGACCCCGCTTTGTGCCCTAAGTCTCCTAGGACAGGCTCGGCCTCTTCAGGCACTATAGAAAATGAATGAATAAATTTACTTATGAATTTCTTTTTTTAAATTGCACATGAATTTAAATAACTTTCAGCAGGTTTAGTTCAACAGGGTGAAACTATGAAAGCGCAAATGTAAGGACAACGAGCCAATAAAAAAAAAGGAGCATTCCTTCTGAAAAAAACGTGATGGAGGAAAATCTACTCATTCTGAATGAATGTCGAGTATACGCCGCGGTACGCTGTACTCCTTATTTAGCTACTCACTGGTATGTTTAGATTCGGTGCCGGGTCGGGTCGTATCTTGAACGTAACTCATCCCCAGAGTTCAACGCCACGTCACACTAACATGCTGTTCCAAAAGCATACGGAATCGAATCACAGCTCGGACGTTATTTCTTGGGGAAACTTATTAGCGGTCACGTCATTCTCTCTCAGTTTCCTGAACCGTTACCTCCAGAATCACAGCCGGACTGCACATTATGCCTGAGATTTGGTCCATTGTGGTAGAGAAATTACAGACAGCTACTACACCATAATTAACTTCTATAATAAAGGTTTCTAAAACTAAACCATGAGGCCCTGCATATCTATTATTTAATTCGTACATCGATTGTGCCATTAAAGGGAGAGTTTGGGTATTTTCAATCTGTCTTAAATAAAAAAATTAGGTGTGTGTAAGTGCATTACCATAGGACTTGATTGTTATAAATTTTCCTGCCTTGTACACTGGACATGAAGCTGGTGAGTCGTGGAAGTAATTAAGGACAAAACGCCACAAATGTAGAGTTCGCAGCCTCAGACGTTCGCAGATTTTTCTTTTAGAGCCTAACTAATATTGTGGATGACGATAGTTAACCAGATGCCATGTTAAAGCCTGGCTTTGTGTCAGCAATCCATTTTCCACATGCTGTGGTTAATCAGCTCGTGTGAAGTTTGTTTTGTGTTGTTCTTGAGAACAACATCCAGAACATCCCATCATATATCCATGAGCAAGCAGCATGAAGGTTAAACAGACAAGCAACGACCTCTTTAATCTCGTCTTCTGCCTCTGAAGGAGGAGGGCCTGCGTCTACTGAAAAGGCATTGAAAAGAAAAATATCTAGCTGCTAATTATACCCACACATGACGAAGGAAGGAACTGCTCAACAGATTCGCCTAAAATATTGCTCCACGGTCATTATCTATCAGGAAAGCACACTGAATACTGATCTGCTGAGCTTGTGAGTCTATCCTGCTGTCATCTTCGAGCACTGGTTAAGCTTTAAAATAAAAACGTATCTAATAGACGTGACTGTAAGTCAGACAGGCAGGACACTCTTCTAATGAGACCATTATCTGAGGATATCGTGTCTTCTCAGACAAGCTCGAAATGTGTTCGGCAGAGAATACGTGCAACCAGAGCCAGCAGGTTAGAGTTAATGGACAGAGAGTGTGAGCAAACAATCGGTCACGCAAAAAAAGAAACCAGACGAGATATAAGCCAGGCTTTTACACCATGCACAGTCTGTAAAGGTGGAGAGAAAAAAAAAAAAAGCTCAGATTTCTCTCTTGCACTCTCTAATAACCGAACAGAATCCTCACATGCACCCAAAAGTAATCATCACAAGACAAGCTGGAGGCCATCTTCTGACAGACAGCATAACAAATGGAAATTAATTTGCAGAAATACGCCTGGCTCTTCTACCAGCAAGTTGAGCGGCAACAATACGAGCGAGCATGAAATAGCTGAAAAAGTGGCTCACGTGCCTTGTTGGGGAAATGGCTTTAATTTTGTGCAACACTATTAAGTGGTGATGAATTTCCCTGGAACTTAAGTGACAGGGTGATTTACTTCTGAAAGGAGACAAAATGCTCCAGCGTCTCGGTTGAGCCATCTTTTGGAAAGATTGAACTGCAGCAGAACACTGAGGCTGTGTGCAACAAACAGGTGCCTGTCTTATGCAATCATCCGGGAATGCTGGAGTTTGCGGTTCTCAAAGCCTCATTAACCCAGCAGTGAGAACTAACGGTAAGAGAGAGGGCGGAGGCTGCAGTAAATCATTTGTCATGGCTTGTCATTGCATTGGAGTGAATCATTGAGATATTGCAAGCGAGAAATCATTCGGAAATCAGGTTGGGAATCCGGCTACGGTAAAGGCACCAACAGCAGTATTTTTTAATTAAATGTCAGTTAATATTTATGAACATTATGTCCTGCTTTGACCCGCTCGGTATCTGTGTGCACTACAGAAATAAACGTTGCTAGTGTGCCAACATCAAGAAGACAGCTTTAGTTTGTTTCCTTTAGCTTAAAGTTAATTCATTAACAGTACAATACGTGCACTTTCCCAGCGTGCAGAGAATATACAAAGTCTACATAGCCCTGTCAGAACAGCAGGTTTTTGTGCTGTAAAAAAAAAAAAAACAAGATAAATGATGTAATTACTTGTCACACCTTTAAAGGTCAGCTATTATGCAAAATATAATTTTTCCATAGTCATGTTTTGTACCAATCTTGAGCACCTGCGAATTGGAAAAAAAATAGAATTTTGAATGTGGTGAAAAAACAAAAAACTAAATGCGTATTTGTATAGTTTAAACGCTTAATACAAACTCCCCTTAGTATGTAACCTTAAAGAATGTAACGGTAAACCTGTGTATTGTTGTGTCTCCTTGCAGTGCTAGAATGCAAAATACCCTGTTATCATGATATGTACTGTAAGTCATAAAAACGTTTTTTTTTTTTTTGTCATTTCCCCTTTTTTATTCTGGTTAGAGTTTATTAAACAAGTTAACCAATTAGATTTTCCCCCCTATTGTGACCTCATATACAGTAAGAAGACCCTCTCGTCCATCTTGTTGCTCAGCTTCACTGCTCTCAGCAGGGCCGTGGCTCAGCATTAGCTCATTAACATCAGCTGGAGCATTAACAGACACACACACACACACACACTGAATGTCCTATGAAACCTACTGTATATTAATTTGTTAAAGAAATATTAAAATATGTGACCTTTAAAGATCATATAGCAATGTGTAAAAGAAACAGAATGCATGTGAATGCAGAACTCAGGCTTTTTGAGTCTACCAACTTGCCACATCTTCATTTGAAACTTTTATTCTACTTATTGTTATAAATGAGCTTCAGAGCTATCGGATTGTGAGGGGATCTTTTGAACACCGCCCTTTTCTTCATTCCACTGGTTTTGTTAGGATTTAGATCTGGGCTCTGATTGGGCCATTACAAAACATTGATCTTGTTCTTCTGAAGCCATTTTTTTGCTGAATTGGATTTGTGCTTCGGGTTGTAATGATGCTGGAAGGTGAAATCTATCTTCATCTCCAGCTGTCAAAGGCCTGCAGGTTTTGAGCCAAAACAGACTGGGTTTTTTTGGAGCTGCCCATATTTCCTTCCACACTGACCAGAGCCTCGCTGAAAAGAAAGCAGCTCTACAGCCTCCACCATGCATCTCTGTGGGTATGGAGTCTTTCTGGTCTTTTTGTTATATCTGTTACCATACTAAGTTTATATTTGTATTTTGTACTTTGTTTGCGTCTCTGTTCGTGCTTTCTCTTAGTCTCTGCTGGTGGTGGGTTGGAACGTGTTCCTTAATGTTTCTGCAATCTGTTGGTTGCTCACTTGCTCTACCCATGTTGATCCCGCCTCCTACCTGACGACTGGTTAACCAGGAGACCATGAGGCCTAATTAAACCTTTTGAGACGACACTGCTGCAGACCATGCCTTTACATACTGCATATATTGTGATTGATGATATAGTGAAAAAGATACTGTGTATGATCCCGTGCTTCGTTTCTTGACTACATTGTTTTTTCTCCTTTTGATGTTGATTGAGGGACTTTTTCCGTTTATGGCCATTTGCTTGTTTGATTTGCTTGGGTTTGCTCTTCTTTGGCTTTTTTTTTTTTTTTGCTGTTTTTTAAAATTCATTTTGTATACATTTGTATATAATTCTTTGTATAGTAGCTTAGTAGGAAGTCGACACCATTTTGTTTTCTCCTGCTTGTCGTTAGTCAGGGAGTGAGGGTAAGTGTTTTTGTATTTCTGTTTCTTCTCTTTTGGTGCAGCAGCATTATGTATTTCACTTCGGGGCTAGCTAGAGGGAATTTGATTTATTATTTGAACCTGGTCAGCTTCTGAAGCTTTTAGCCACTTTTATTTGGTGGATTTGCTTGTTCACCTTTGTCCTATATAAGCACTAAGCAAACGCCCTATTGGTCTCGCCTCGTTTTCATTTATTTTTCAGATTTTTTTCCCTTCTTTTCTGTCCTGTTATAACCTGACCTAGACCAGGGCGTAACAATATATTTTATAATTATGCTCAAAGAGTTGGACTTTGGTCTTATCAGAAAGCAGCACATTTTGTCACATGGTCTGAGGTTATTAAGATGGCTCTGGATGCTGTTTTTCATGAGAGAGGGCTTTGGTCTTTGCACCCCACCCCACAGCCCGGACATGTGTGGAACATGAGAGATTGTTGTGACATGCTGGGAGTGAGCTGTACTTGCCAGATATTCCTACAGCTCCATCAGTGTTGCTGTGGGTCTCTTGGCAGCCTTCCTAATAAGGGTTCATCTCGTCCTTTTGTCAATTTTTGATGGACATCCTGCTCTCGGTAATGTCACTGTGGTGCATCATTTTCTCTACTTGTTAATCACGGCCTTCATGTCGTTCCACGGTGAATCTGACGACGTTTTTTTTTCAGTCCTCTCCGGTCAATTACTCTCAACAGTCAGATCCTGCATAAGCTCTGTTGCAGACTATGCAAAGAGAGTCTTTAGGTTGAGGTTTATCAGAATTTTATTAATGAAAGACGTACAGTCATGTTCAAAAGTGCTCTTTTCGTGTAAACAAACCAAAAATCTTCTTATTGTAGCAGGTTCAGTATTAGGCAAATATGACCACAGACAAACACCAACATAACTTTAGTCACCGTGCCATTATTTATTATCAATAAAAAGTTTTAAGAGACCAGGTGCTGCTAATTGATAGCCTTTGCCTAATTGATCATTAGCATGTGTGCACACCCCTGTAAAAGCAGGTTTGGCAGTTTTCGAGTCTGGAGCATACAGGTGTGTGTTAACACAATGCCAAGAGGGAAAGAAATATCTTAGAGAAGCAACTGTTGCTCCACATTAAACATTTCCAAATACTGGAGTTCAATGTTTCACAGTGATGAAGATTATTCACAAGTGGAAAGCATTTAAGCCAGTTGACAATCTTCCCAGGAGAGGATGTCCAGGCACATTCACCTCAACGTCACACCGGGTAATGCTCAGAGAAATGCAAAAAGAGTTACATCTCAGACCCTTACAGGCCTCACTGAGCATGTCAAATGTTAAAGACCATGAAGGCACAATTAGAAAAAGACTGAACCCTGTTTGGAAGCGTTTCCAGGAGAAACTGCATCTGAACAAACCACAAGACTTCTGGAACAATGACATACAGTATGGACAGAGGAGACTAAAGTGAAGTTGTTTGTCCTTAATGCCCAGCACCATGTTTGGTGAAAACATCAGAATACATCCAGCGGTTTTGGAATGGCCAAGTCAAAGTCCAACTGAAATGGACCATAAAATTATAAGAGACCATAAGTGAACTGTGCATAAGCAAATGCCTAAAAACACCAATGAACTGAAGTAATGTTGTACAGAAAAATGAGCCAAAATTCCTTCACAATGATGTGAGAGACTGAAAAGTGTATTACAGGCAACACACACATAGTCAGGAATTTACAGACAGGGATTTTGACAATAATGTAAGTATTTGTTTTGAAGTGATAAATAAATATGGGCAAATGTCCTTTTTTGTGCAAATCATTTGTGTCATTATTTGCTGTTAGCCTAGATACAAACGTTTTAACAGTAAATAATAAATGTATTAGTTACATATTAAATTAAGTTACATATAAAAATAGAAAAAATACTATTAAAATACATAATAAATTACTTATTAAAATGAACATCAAAGTTTAAATTGTCTTAATTATCTTAGCCAAATGTATTTTCTATTTTCTTTCTTTTTAATTATTATTCATATTTATTTCCTATTAATAATCTTTTATTTTAAGGTCACGGCCGGTCGTTTAAGCATTTGACTGCATATCGTACTGTGTATGAGACAAATACAATTTGAATTTGAAATTGCAACGCAATATTCATCAAAAATATTAGATTTTTTTTTCTTTACTTTTCTTTTTATGGACACGTTCCTACTTTGTGCTTTTACTTTGGATTTTGCTGGTTCCTATAACAGATTAATGTCTGATTTATTTCCACCTATTAATCTTGGTTTCACCACCTACACCCCCACCCCACACTCAAACACCCCCACTTCCCAATCCCCATCACAAAACTCTTCTACTTTAACAGGTGTGTAAGCCTTTTTTATATTCACTGGACATTAATGTTTCTTGGCTGATCGCTTATCCTGAAAGATTACTGAAGGTCTGATCAAAGTGATCTGGCATGTTTAATGTCTCAGTGTGCTGTGATAAAAGGAGAGGCGAATCAATCCGTACACAATAAAAAATGTAAAAAAAACACAAAGATACCCTTGGCTTATGTTTCCTTATGTACAAAATGCATCATATAAAAATGCATCCTTCAGAGACATGTTAGCTCATGGAATTCATTGAAATAATGAAACTCTTATTATACGAAGCCTTATTAAAGACTTCACATGTAGCGTCTTCACACGGCATTGCAATGCTTGGGTGACTTCCTAACTATAAATCATGAATCATCTAATTAGCAAAAACGGAGTAAATAAACTGTGATGTAGGCCAGAACAACTGTTAACAAACAAAAGTGGATTACTTTTCAGCAACAACATACAGTATCCTGAAGTGTTTTATTCATCTTATTCCACAGGAAACTGAAGCAATTAACAAGTTATAAAACAAAAATCCATTTATAGGTTTGTTTATGTTGGGGAAGTGAGTTTCTGTTCTCATTGACATCTTTACCATTTCTCTGCTTGTATATGTGTTACAACGCGCAGACACTGGAGACTCTTCCAAAAACACTGTCTGTTCATGTGGAGCGCTCGTGTCACAGAAATGAAAACGTATAAGAAAGACTGGATTTAGTTAAACCGTGCAGATGGATCGACTCGTCAACAACCCTTACGGAAAATTAACCAACATCTCCTGACCAATCAGGATGAAGTCACTGACGCGGCCGGGGTATAAACACAGGTAGTGTCTGCACTTTAGAAAGCTTCACAAGAGACAAATTGCCTCGCTGGCATCCCATGTAAACATGTTTTGAATAGAGGATAAAAAAGCATACTGACAGCGCGAGTGATGAGGAGGACTCTGCTTTCTTCGGGGGTTCACAGCAAAGACATGGCCTAGTTCTTGAGCCACAAGAGACGTCTCACTCAAAACATTCGAGATGCACAACATGGCTGAGTGTAAGAATGTGAAGCAGACTTTCAAAAATGTAGCTCAGTATTTAGCTGAATAAAATTTTTCTTTTTCTTTCCTTTCACACAATCTGAACGTGATCCACATTTTGAACGGAAACACAAACAAGACAAGTGAAACAATGCTGCTGTGCCCAGATTGGAGTGTATCAGGGTGCTTTCACACTACGCACGATCGATTTGTACAGTGCACAGTAGCGACTGCGCCCTCCTCCCCACTCCCACTCCGGACACTGTTCACATACTTACTGTATTATTCTCGGTACACTTATTCTCTCATTCGGGTCCCTGCTGTAATTTTATCCTCCGATACAGCAGGTGGCGGTATGAATCTACAGTAGTTGCTTTGAGAGCTGACATTAAAACACAAAGACATCAAGAGAATAAGAAAGTCAATCTTCACGCTATGCCTAACATCATATAATTAATAAAATGTCAAGAGCTACATCATCACGTGACTTCCTACTGTATCGGCTGACGCTGTGTACTGTAGGTCAGAGGACAAGATGGACGAACAGTACACGGTATGAAAAGACATGAAGTAGAGACATTATTACACAGTACACACATGAAGAGGCTGCACTGATGACGTAATGCTCTACAAATGACTCCACTTCTATGTTCAGGTACCAAAGGTTTCAATATCTCATCCGAGTATGTCGTACCAAATTCAGGATCTTTTTCTAAGCAGACTTGGGTTTCGTGAATACTCTTGTGTTCACGCTAATGAAAACGAACCAGACTTTGGGGTCGAGTCTACTTTGAAAACGTTCCCAAGTCCCTTTTGTACAAAAAAACGCCCTCAGGCTCATCTCGTCTCAGTGTGACACAGTATTTAGCAGTTGACAATTGCAGACAGTACATTAGCACATCCAGTTTAGCAGTCAATAGGGTGCGAACGCTGTGCATTAGCGTGCCGATTTCAGTGAACGCATGTGTGCCAACAGCCAGAGAATTAGTGATTTAATCCACACGGGCAAAAACAGATAATTAGCGAACGGTCGCTGTGTGTGGCTGTGTGAGTGTGTGTGTGTGTGTGTGTGTGCTCAGAACACCTCCCCTGTGGGAGTAAAGTGACAGTGACTGACAGATGACAAGTGGACAGTAGGGAGATGATGAGCACGCGGTGCAGACAGGGAGATATTGATATGTAAAACCAAGACGGGCTGCATGTGTCACGTCGGCTCATGAATCAATCAGCCTGCCTTTACGTACAGTATACTTGTGGTTGGCATGTAGGTGAAAGTTATAGCTGAGTGAAGTGACATGAATATGAGCTTGATGTTATTACCACGAGGGAATCTGCTTTGCTGTACAGTGAACACGCTTTCGTGGCACTGGTTTCAGTTGCCTTAAATAAGAGGAACGTGATACGACGTGAAACACAAACAGGAGAGATAAAGCCTCATAGCTCCTGCGCTCTCCCTGTCCTGCAAATAAAGATCTCCCTGAGCACACCGTAACGCAGGATGTGTAATTATGTTGACAGCACAAACTATTTTTAACTCCTCTGGGTCTAATTCTCCTGCCGTTATTATATTAGTGGAAGGCAAAGTGTTAGTGTATCAGATAAACAGGGAGTAGGATAGAGGGGGGGGGTCGGGTGAGGCTGCACGCTGAGACTGTGATCAACTCAGCAGCTCTTGTGAGGCTCTTGTGTTTCTCTGTCGCCGGCTTTCCAAACAGCTGAGAGGTGATGCGGCTGTTTTTAGCAGCCCATTAAAGGATCGCTCTGTGCTATGAAGTTTGAGCGAACAGCACGACGCGTCTGTATAAACAGCCTCGGCTGAAACGAAAGGAGCTGGGTGTACATCCTCACGGGGTCAAATACTCCGCCGACTTCCCATGATTTCCTGTCGTCGGAAAAGGTTACAGTGCAAATTCGCTCGTAATCGTAAAAGTCAGTACTTATAAATTATACACTGCCATATCCATGAATGTATCTCACTAGGTTTTGCTTGAAGTCAGCCTTTCTGGTGCAAATTAGATTTCTCTACTTGCTTATCCAAGAGGGGAAAAAAAAATTCATACCTAGGAAATTAAAGTTACCTATGGAGAGCAACATAAGGCTAATAGATTAAAGAAATTTACGCTGCCTGGCCAATATATTAGGAACACGGACAAATATAGAACCAATCCAAAGTTTGTACAATAATGGATTTTTTTTTTAAAACTATGAAACAACACGTATGGAATTAGGCACTTGTGTAACAACAACAGCAACAACAGTTATTTGTTATTTTAAAGGCACAGAGGTCAGCCTTTTAGGAATAGTTCTTCTAAGAACAGTTTTCTCAAATGCATTTGTAAATCCCATCAAGCACCATGATGAAACTGGCTCTCATGAATGCAAAACCAAAACTTAGTTCATTTAGACTCACCAGCCTCAAAAATCAGAAGTAGAACAATGCTGAAACTCAAGCAATACAAGCCTCAGCTTCAGTTAACGTTCTTATTAAACATCAGAATGTGAATGTTTTCTGACTGTGCACGGTGGCTGGTTCAGTACCAGATGGTCTTTCAGAAACCGAGGATCTCCTGAGATTTTCAAGTACAACATTATCTAGAGAATACACAGGGTGGAAATGTTTACTTGATCACAGAGGTGAGAGGTGAATGGGCAGACAGGTTTGAGATGACAGGAGGGCTATGGGAACGAAAATAACTACGCTTTAAACGCTGATTGAACCAGAACCAGTGTTTATTTATTAATGTATTTATTTTTGGGTTGATATTGTTAAAAATAATTATTATTCTAGAACAAAAATAATCAATATGAACTACTTCAAAACTTACACCGAATAAACAATGTTGCATCATAAAAAATAAAAAATACATGAATGATTCACTACCCCCATTAAGCTGCACAGGGGACTTGCAGGGGTCCTGTGTGGGGTACACCCTGGCCTGGACACAGGAGTGCACACAGATTATAGGGAATTTCGTAACACCAATTAGCTTACCCTTAATGTTTTTGGACTTTGGGAGCAAACCAGAGCACCTGAGGAAACCACACCAGGCTGCCACGGAGAGAAGATGCAAACTCCACACAAACATACCTGAGGTGTCCTGGAGGCGCAAAGCCAGAGTGCTAATCACTACAACACTGTGCCATCTAAAAAAAACCCACACTGTGTTGAAAAAAGAAAAGAAACAGGAAAATAACTCTAAAACAGCTACCATAAATATATAAATAAATTTGTGTAAATTCAGTTCAAAGAAATATTCAGTAAAATTAGACAGAATGGAAAATGAAAAAAAAAAAAAAAAAATCCAGTGACCAGAATCTCCTCAGTGGTACAAATTGTGTAACACCAATTTGTGTGGTAGAAAGCACAGCCTGAATTTCCGCATGTTCTCCTCCACTCCTACTCTTCTAACATCTTGCCATAACTTCACTGAAACATGCGTATGCAGGCGGCTGCTTTAGTCCTGTGTCTCTCACAAACACAGAAAAGAAAGTTTCACTGGACTTACTCAACACATGGTCCACATTTCTCCCAATCCAATAGCGCTGCAGGCAGGACAGAAAGACAGACTACAGAAGTGGTGCTTGGATGTACTAGATGCATCATCCACATTTCAGGCAATCCAATAACGCCGGAGGCAGGACATTAGGCCAGGCCACAGAAGTGTTTTTCCATCTTTATTATCTTTATTTATTTATTTTTCATCTTGGTTGCGAATCGGATGAGAATACATAACAGCAGCACTTTTATCGGCAAGGAAACTATTTCAAAGTGCTGATTCTGACATCGGTCAGGCTGATTCAAACAAAAATGTCTGGTGCATCTCCATTTCTGGTCAACATTAAGTTCTGAACTAGGGAATGTTGGGGAATGTTTTCTGGGTCCCTAATACCAATCAAGCTTTGTTTAAAGGCCATATATTAAACTCCTATTTTAACAAGCTAATATAGGGCTCTCTAGAGTCCCTAAAGGAATCCCTAAACCGTGTCTGTTATTTTTTTCTTTTTTTTTTTTTTTTTTAATTTTTCCCCGATTTTCTCCCTAATTTAGTCGTGTCCAATTCCTCCCCGTCACTAGGGGGCTCCCACATTAAGGCTACTACTACCACTCAGCCAGGAGGGCTGAAGACTATCACGTGTTTTCCTCCGAACCACGTGACGCCAGCCGACCGCATCTTTTCGAACTGCTCGCTCGCGCACCGTTGGGGGCGGCGTAACACACTCGGAGGACAGCGCTATCCGCTCCCTCCGCTGCGCGAGCTCACAGACGCCCCTGATTGGCTGTAGAGCCGTGATTAATGTACATTAGGAAGGCATGTGAGTGTGTTATTCTTGACTTTTTTTTCCCTCTGAAATATCAGCATGAGGCATAGATAGAGGGTTAACTCTCGAGTTCTCATCTTTAATGGAGGCTCATCAAACAAGTACCACCAACCACCTGCTGTGTCAAAGAGTGTAAATACTCCAGTGTCCCCGAAAACGGAGATGACTCTGATGAATTTGCCTTAAACATATTTTTTTTTACACAAACTCTCCGGTACACACACACAAAAAGTCTTCCCTGAAGATTTCCCCTGCTTTGATGTGCAATAGAAGCTACTGATACCAAGATTGGCTGTACATCATTGCCAAGTTCAACAGCTTCGGGTCCTGATGTTGTACCACCAACACTCGTAATCAACCTACCGTATTCCTGATCTTCAGTCTTGATCTAAATCCAGTCTTGAACCCTCACTTGTTAAGAAAGCAATCGAATGTGAAATTCATGTGCACACAAGACGTTAGGGATTCACTTCCTCAGAGGATGAGGATAAAAGGAGAAGTGAATTTTACATAATAGGCGACCATTAAATGCTACAGGCTAACTAAATATGGCTGAGAAACTGCTCTTGAAATGATTGCATGATCTTGACAATGAGTGCAGCGTACAATGCTCCCCCCCCCAATCAGCAGATCCTTTGGGACGTGGTACAATGGAAGATTTCCTGCACAAACATGCAACTGCCAAATCTGGACATACTGTTTTGGTGCAGTTGTGTTAATACGGACTCGGATCCAACACTTTGTGCAACTCATGCCACTAAGAAGGCTGTTCTTAATAAAGCAGCAAATGTGGATAAACTTCCTATTTGTTCCTTATTTATTCCTCGAGGATGTCTTGCTTTGACACGTCCAGCGTTCACACTGACCTCAGTGGAAGGGAGATAAGAAGACAGACCTTCAGTCTACCACCACAGCTCAATGAAAAGGTGAGAGATAGGAGCAGCAGAGACGATTAAGCTGAAGTCTTTGTCATGCTGGTGTTGGTCCCTGGGGAACTGGAAGAGGATATTTGAGATTCCTGTGAGGTCAAGGAAGCTAAGGTCTCAGACCTCTGATAATGCAGATTTATGGCCTGTCACGCACTAGCTGGCTTGTGTTGTGTTGTGTCCCAGAAGGAATGCAATACTGGTAAGCAGCTCCTGATTCCACGGCAGGTGGAATATACTCTCATGTCAGCAGCAGTCTGAGACGAAGATGAGCCATGGGAAATTTGCTGCCCCGGTTTGGCCTCTGACATTCCAGATTCCAGCACAGAATGGAAAAACTCAAAGCATCTTTGGAAGTGAGGTGGTGACCCAGAGCTAGGCGAGGCCCGGAGCTAAAGGATCAAAATAGCTACCAACAGAAACTGGGTGGTTTAAAAGATTCTTCTTTGTTTGGGTTAATCTTTCATGGCATTTTAAAAAATGTCTTCACATGCAACCAGAACAGGCTAAACTCTCCTGAAGTTCACTGCACAAGAATGAAAGTTCACTACACATGATCCTCAGCAAGCTGTATTTAGAGATGACTGCATGCTTGAGACTTCCCATAGTAATACAATTTTTTTTTTCAACAGACAGCCAGATTGTGTGAAACACCTCCCCGGGCAACACTGAAATACACTAGAAATGAGAATTAACCTTGAGTTACACCTTTAAAAAAAAAAAAAAAAAAGGTTGAAAATGTTAAACTCATTTAAGAAGAACTGACGCTCTCTGCTAAAAACAGGAATGCCCTTAGTCTATCATCTCCTGTCTTCATGCTCCATCCAAACTGTTCTTTACTTTAACTAACATTAAATGGCCAAAAAGTATGTAGACACCATACCATCACACCCGTATTTGAGATCTTCCCCACTGAACCCACCAGACCTCCTCATCCGAAATCAGTGACAAACCCCACGAATGCTCTCATGAACAAACTTCCGTAACCCGACTCCAAGAATGTAGTGGAAAGACTTCTCAGAAGACTGGAGGTCGTTATGACCGCATGATGGGGACAAAATCTGAAACGGGAAGTGGTCAGGTGTCCACGGTCTGTCAGCCGGAATTTAACTGGAAACCTCTAAACTAAGCGATGTATTTCACTCATTGACTCACACTAAAGGTCAACACAAGACATGTTTCTGAGGCTTTTTCTTTTCTACACAGGTCTGCCTCGCAAGAAAAAGTACGAAGATAGACATCGATTTTATGCAGCACTGTGAAATGAGAGTCTGCTGCGCTGTACGGTGATGCGTACGAAATGCGAGTCATCACTGGGGTTTGGTGTGAATTCCAGCTGGTGAGAAAATTTCCAGTGGTGTTACAAAGCTATTTCAATATAATGTTATCACGTTTGTGTGAGACAGAAGAGGCGGCGGGTTATTTTTATTTATTTCTTTTTTTGCCCAGAGGTGTTGAGTGTGATACCTGTGCAAAAATGAATGAGAAACTAATGAAGCTGGATCCTTAACGATTGGGTATATTTCTGTACAAAACCAGGGGAGATGACTTCACTCTGTGACTGGGGTAACTTAATATTAATTATGTATGAAAACTGCTTTTCTGGGAAAATCCACATTTATTTATAAGCTTGTATTAAGTCTTGTTACTCGGTGGACTAGTGACAACCATGTGACAGTTTTACCGTTGGAGGTCAGGTTTGATTCACTAGTCATTGTGGGGTGGCACATGCCAGTGCATTCTTATTACTCGTCCCATGATAATAAATTGGAAAGGGGTGTCAGAAATAATAAATATTAATATTTAATAAATACTAACACTTAGTATTAATAAACACCTCCTACTACTAATAATATTTATATAATACTGTATACATTTTCATATAGGGGAAACATCTGTATTTTACATTCACTATACACAGTTTTTAAGGGTAAGTGTGTTAAGCTGAGTTTAAAATTTAATGAGTGTTTTCGGACATAATTAGGGTTTCTGGAATTTTTTATTTTTACCACATCCAAAATCTAAGTTTTTAAATTTTTTTTTTTATTTGCAGGTGTTCCTGGAACGTAACGCACGTGCATTTCGATGGTCGGCTGTATGAGGATAAACAGATAGTGTCAGGGCTAGTGTCAAAGTTTACTCTGAGAAAATACTGAAGGTGGGGGAAAAAATCTATTCATTTACGTATCTTGATTATGTGTCGTGACGATTCATGTCTCAACTCCAAAACTGATTTATTGTAATTATATATGTTTATATTGGATGTAGTAAAATGTCGCCATTTATCTATGAACTTACAGATGGAGCTTAAAACTATACACTGGCGTGTACAGCAGCATCCTGTGTGGCAGGATTGTGGGAGGCGTGGAGCCTTATCCCAGGGGAACGGGAAAACAGGGGACACCATGGACAGTGTTCTAACCCATCTCAGGACACAAGAAGACGCATACTCAATCACACATTACGAGCAATTTGGAATCAGCAGTTAGCCTGTCTTTGGACTAGGGGAGGAAACGGGAGCACCTTGAGGAAACCCACCAAGCACAGGGAGAACATATAAATTCCATGCACACAGACCTAAGATGGGAATTGAAACCGCTACACTTGAGGAGCAAGGCCACTGGGATAATGACTCAAAATCTAAAAAAAAAATAAAAAAAAATAAATTATAAAAATGTGTGATGATATATTGGTTAGTCCCTGGTGATTCACACCCCTAGAAAATAGTCATAATACACACTAACACATTAACACACTGCTCAGCCCATGTCTCTCTACAGCACGTTACACTGTAGAAAGGCTGGAAATAGGTCAGTCGCAGAAAAAAGTCAAATCCGTCCTGGGAGTGTGTGAGAGGAGAACCCAGTACTCTCAACACACAGCTTAGCGTAACGACTCGCCTCTACTGCCTCGCGCTTCCAGGCTTGGAACGAGCCAATAATATCAGCATTAACGAAGTGACCTGAGCATCTCAGTTGACTGCGAGAATGTAGAGGAAGTAAGAGGAGAGCCGTGTTGCTCGGCTCGGTTCTTATCGTCAGGAGGTCATATACAGCTTTTTTTCAGTCATAAGAGCTTAACATAAGAAGTCCTGACAAATGAGCTGGAACTTGGAGTCAACAGAAAGCTGAAAGACTGCTGTGACTTGCAACTGTCAAAATAGAAATTAAGCTGTTAATAGCCTATTTTTCATATGTCGTATTTTGTGTTGACACACACACACACACAGACACACACACAACCTAATCCCCGAGAATGTATTAAAAGATGGCTGGCTCGTATGCTTTGAAAGCATTAGTGTCCTTCCACATGCGAGCCATCTCAAACGCATGAAACTATTAGAATCAGTCAGAGTTTAGTGAGCGCTCGCCGAGAGTCCTAACAATTCACTAATAATCTGAATAATGGCCCAGACGGAATTCAAAAACGCATCATGTGAACAGCTCAATCGAAAAAGTCTGACCCGATCTAAATATGTTTTTAAACAAAATGAGTAAATGGAGTAAACCATTGGTAATCCATTCCACAGGTAAATATTTGCCACTTGATCTGATCATATCTCTCTCTCTCTTATTGGAATTAATCTATTCACTCTGCACATGTTCGCCCTACATGGGAGTAACATTAGATGATCGAGTTTCTGAGAGGATTTTTTTTTGTTTTGCTTCCGTTACTGATGGGTAAACTTTGTGAGAACAACTCTCTCTCCCACCGGTCTTTACTTTCATCCACTGAGCCTCAGGCTGAGGAAGGAGCAAATGAACGGCTCCATGTTACGTACGTAATAAAGCTTTTAACCAATAATAGATGAGACTGATTTCTTGTAACCAATCCTAACACAGACAGCGGGATTTATCAAGAAAAAAAATGGGACGACTAATCTAACCTTGAAGAATATACAGTACTTCTCCTTCTGTTATATTTGACACCAGTTTGGGCATGTTTAAAACAAAGTTATACTCTGATTAGGGCGATGGTGGCTCGGTGTGTTGAGTTACTGATCGGAAGGTTGGCGGTCCGAGCCCCAGCTCTGCCAGGTTCCCGCTGTTGGGCCCTCGAGTAAGGCTCTTAACCCGGTCTGCTCCAGGGTTGCTGTATAATGGCTGATCCTGCTGTCTGACCCCAGCCTCTTAACAAGAAGACAGGATATGCAAAGAATAAAGAATTTCACTGTGCAGTAATGCAGGCGTGATGAATAAAGGCTGAATTTAACCTAATTAAATACTTTGAGCAATTAACCGCACACTTTATCGGATCAGCATCCATGTTACCGATTGAACAGGAATCTCTAATCATAATACCATAATATTGGCCATGTAAACGCAGCTAGTGAGGGTAAAAAATAATAAATGTAATATTTAGATGATCTTAATGAAGTTTCATACCATAATGCAGTTGAGTCCTTGAATACTTGGTCGACTGACTGGTCAGCAGGTGCTGCTTAATCTTCCACACTCTTTCCACAAAAGGTTCGTATTGATGTGCTTTTTAAAATACGTCATCGTTTTTACAGTTACACCTTTCACAGGGATTTGTACAGCGGATGAAACAACAAAAGCACATTTTGTGTGACTCTTTGTGTGTGATTGTTCATAAGACATTTTTGTATGAAGAGATAGGAGGAAAAAAAAGTCACCAGTGTCGGTACAGAGGCAAAACTGTACAGTAACTTTTGGAAAGTCTCCAAGACAGAATGGTTTGGGAATAACTTTTTAAAAAATGAGGGGCAACAGGAACTAACTATATTCGCAGACATTTCACAATATTAAATGTAACGATAAATAAACACGCAAGGTTTAAATGTATTGCAATGTAAACTGTTGTGACGCAAGAGACGCCGTTATTAAGGTAGGAAATGCCGCGTCACACCACTCTCATTATTGCATATATATATATATATATATATATATATATATATATATATATATATATATATAGTGGTTTAATAACATTGACTTGACGCGAGCAGTGCACATGAGAATCTGCCTTCAGTCATTCAATCACCAGCAGAGATGATGTGCGAGCAAATATCAGGGCGATCACGACTCCAGCAGTCACAATTCTCTCCGAGGCCGCGGCCCTTCCGCAGCAGTGCTGGAAGACAGAACTTCAAGACACAGCTACAACTCACAAGACACAAGAAGATTAAAGGTTTGCTGCTCTCTCTCTCTCCTCAGGTTGTGGATTGGGAGTTCAAAGTCAAGCAAGTTCAAAGTTGCAGTGGAGAAACATTCAAATTAGCTGCTGCAATGGAGAAAGAGAGAGAGAGAGCGAGAGTGAGAGAGAGAGAGAGAGAGAGAGCGTCAGGAGTCGACATGCTGCATGAGAAGCCTGCACATAAAAGTGCATTTAAAATGAGTTGTTTCCAGTGCTGGCTGGTTTTAACGAATACAGCCGAGCCAGAACTGAGCTACTGTTCCTGTAACAGCTGAAAACACACATGTTTAAAGACTGCAAATAATTAGACCAGTGTGCCCCGTGTACTGTAAGTTACAGGCCTTCTTTCCGGCCACTGGGAAAAGAATGCAGAAATTAAATCCTGTCCCGGTGAGTCACGCCAGTTGCTTTTTTTTTTTTTTCTTTCCATGTGAGAAAATCTCCGGACAAAAGAGTTGGAACTTTCTCAGGTATCTGCTTTCCTCCGTGCGCTACACAAAGCCGCTCGTTTCAAACAATTAGGAGTTTCCTATAGTAGCATGGCCGTATTCATGTACTGTACTTGTGAACCAGAAAACAGCACTGATCAGAATTTCCTTTATACAGTATGTGGGTGTGTGTGTACCAAAAGGTCAGCATGAATAGGTGATCACAGGGAGATCACATATGCTCTCTGGGCTCGCCGCTGTAATCATGATGCACACGTCTAATGGCAGGCGCTCGCTCTCCGAGAACAGATTACGGCCTTCAGCGCATCTCGTATTCACACTGCCCGGTGCACTGCAGGAAACCTGACCTGCTCTCTGCTTGTAATACAAATCCCTTAGTGATCATCACCTAATAGGCAAGTAATATTTTATGAGCCTTTTAAAGGCAAGCCCTATAAAACATTAGGGCTATAACACTATAAATGATATTTCATTGTAACACAACATCAAATTCTCTCGAACTCTGGAGCTCCAGTGAAGAGCGAAGATGATGTTTTCCCCCCACATTTATTCATTCCTTTTTTTTTGGTTCATTCCCAGAAGTCGGCACATGCTACAGTACGGCTGTCACTATCTGTATCTTTTGAGTGTTGAAATATTCATCTGTCTGATGTCGCCAATACAATCAGAAAATAAACCTGAGATAAAATCTTAGCAAGCACTGTCAAGATGCAAATAAATGTGCTGCATCTGCAAAAACAAACAAACAAGAAAACAAAAAGACTTGTGTGACTTTTTTTGTTGTGTCCGTTGGGGTTCCGGTCTCACCACTAGTCTCAACCAGCTGCATTATGAACCTTTCTAAAATAAACCTGTATAGTGCACCTTTTATTTATACTTGTAATTGTATTTGTTTAGAATATATTACAGTATATATTATATGTTTAATCTTAAGCCATCCATCCAAAAATCTAGGAACCTCTGGATTCCAACTAAGGACCTATTTATTTGTATTTATTCCCATTTTTATGACCGTGGTAGAACCTCAGGTCAACGTTCACACAATGTTTGGAACGGGCAATTTGGGAACGACGGTTACCCTAATCTACATGTCTTTGGACTGTTGGAGGAAACCGGAGCACCTGGAAGAAATCCACCAAGCACGAGGAAAAAAACTCCATGCACACAGACCTGACGAGGGAATCAAACCCGGACCCTGGTGGTGCAAGGCGACAGTGCTGATCAATAAACCATGGTGCAGCCTCAAGTTTAATAATGTAATCATATAGTGTTCTCTGAATAATAATAAAGCGAGTCTAGTCCATATAATTCATATTTCTTGCTGTAATTACGAAACTGTTCGTTTGTTTCACCTGAGTGCTCTCTCTCTCTCTCTTTCACTTTGTGTGCATGTGTACGTGTGTGTGAGCTTCAGCCAAGTTCTTTGCTTTGTCTCTGTGTTTTGGTCCTGATTCAGCAGCCGTGTGCTTTGTGGTTGTCGAGCGCTGATCAAAGCCTGGCTTTATCAGAGTGCAGACTCATCTACTATGATAATAACTCCAGCTGAAAGGAGCAGCAGGACAGGGTTGCAATCTCTTTCACACTTCACGGTGAGGACTGTAAACACACTTGCAAACATGATGTAAATGCTGGGTGCATGCTTAGACTATGTGCAGGATGAGTCAAAACAACCGAAGTGGATAAAACCTAAAATAAAAACAAAAAAAACATGGAGCTCATATAAAGCATGTTCAGCCATGATGAGTGCTTTTTTTTTTTTTTGCATCTTATGACTGAATGCAGCATTACTGTATCTCAAACAGCCTTGAGGGAAACCAGCAGGAAATTCCACATTTATGAAGAGGACAATGATAGAGATCAGCTGGACTCAGCTGAAACTGAGCCAATGAACCATCTAATGTCAGCAAAAAAAAAAAAAAGTCTGCAAGATATAGTGTGAGGCTTAATGTGAAGATGATTCATGTAGTTCCACTTGTACAAGGAAAGAAAGCAGTTCACTGTGATTACTGGCAAAGTCACTGAAGCAACACAATGTCATAATCTAAATGCAATACTCCACTGAAAATTAAGTTTTCAGAATATATATTCATACTACTGTATCATTTTCTACTGCACACATTCAAGGAGAATATCATTAATTTTTTTTTTCCTGTCAGCGGAAATATTTAATTTCTCTTTGCTAACTGGTTTTAATATACGGCAACCTTTAGACACACCTTCTAATTCACTGTTTTTTTTTTTTGTTGTGATTTATTTTCTATGTTGCAGAACAATACTGGACATTTCAACGCCATAACACATAATCATATAATTAAGTAACAACAAAAACAACAACAACAAGTAGTTGCTATTTTAAGGCATGAAGGTCAGCAGATCTGGACCAGTTCTTGCAGAAGCAGGATTGTCAAGTGCATTTGGATTATTTAGGTTTATTTTCAAAATTTTTGAACAATAATGGATAAAAAAAGTATGTAAAAAAATGTATTAAATAACATACAGGATTGGACAGTTAAGTAACAACAACAAATCCGTTGTTATTTTAAGACGTGAAGGTCAGCTGTTGTGGATCGCTTCTTCTTAGAACAGTATTGTACAACATCAAGTGCATTTGCAAACCCACCAGCCAACATGATGAAACTGGTTCTCATGAAGACCATCCCAGGAAACCAAGACCAAAACTTACCTCTGCTGCAGAGAAGACGTTCATTTAGAGTCACCAGCCTCAAAAATCCCCAATTAACAAGCAGCACGTCAGATCAGAGCCGTTATAAAGGCTTTACAGAGCATACAGTAAGTAACAGACGCATCTCAATATCAACTGAACAAAGGAGGAGATTGTTGCATATTTTGGACGCCTTCCAGTATTGTTTAACAATGTAGAAAGAAATAAAAATCAGGAAAGACCAGTTAGAGTTAGAAGGTGTCCAAACTTTTGACTGGTATTGTATTTGCTCTTTAACTTTACAGTATAGCACACTAATACTAATACACTAATACTAATACACTAATACACTAACTGTCTAATAGCAGATTTGCAGCTGCTACATTTCTGTCATTTCTTTCTTTGCCAGTACATCACAGTGTTAAAAGGAAGGGTTTCACTGCAAAACGAGATAACTGCATTTTTGTCAGTTTTGAGAGAAACAAGTTTTGCCAAAAGATGGCAAAAGTATTAAAAACTAATAAAATATTTTAACATATTTTGTGCATGTTTTCCTGAAGTCTCCAGAAGACTAAAATGTTATTGAGAAATTGTTTTGATCATATCAGTGTGCTTTTTTCCCTTTCCTTTTTAAAATTTCTTTGATTATTTTGCAAAACTCTATAAATCCCTCAGTTTTGTCACAACAGATAAGTCAGCCTGCAGTCATGTTTCTGGCAATATGCAATTTATCATTAATTTGTTGGTGGAAAAAAGCTGGCGACAAATAGAAACAAGGGAAAACGGTGTTGAGTTTTGTTGCACACACAATCCTTTTTAGTTACAAAGACTATCAAAGATCATGAAAGACATTAAAAACATTTGAAATTTCATTATCATTATCAGCATTATCAGCCTCCTCGTCTACCGTTCTGGCAGGTGAAGCAGTGGCTCATCATGAAATGACTTCACGACTGCTGGAGTCACTGCAACAGCGGCGCAAAACTGAAAAATTGTTCTCCATTTCCATTTCAGTTCATTTAGGGCTGCTGATATTTTGCCCAGCTGGTAGATTCGCTTTACTGATCATGTGGCAGAAAAAGAAAAGTGACTGTTCAATTTTTTTTCCACTATGAAATGAAGCTATTTCCGCTCACATATCACAAAAAAAGAAGAATATATACATCAGCATTTGTAAAAGTTTCTTGGGTATTGATTGTCAGATTGCGTGAAAGTCCAAATTATAGCATTTATCTCGTTTTGCTTAGAAAACCCTTCATATATCTACTTCCTCCAAAAGGCCATAAGGTCATATATACAATGTGGCACTGCAGCAACAAAGAAGAGAAGGCACGTGCTTACCTTGAGCTTGTCGAAGCGCTCGCTGAGGGAGGTGACGTGGTGCTCGCGGTGTCGGCCAACCAGCTTGCACAGGGTACAGATAAGCTGCTCATCTGTAGCACAGTACAGGCTCACTGTCTCACTGTCATGCTCGAGGCAGGCCAGACCGCGCAGATGCCCGTCACCTGCAGGCTCCAGCAAGCGATGGCTGGTGAACGGTTTCTTGTTGGGATGTGTGGCACGCAGGCAGCGCTCGCAGTACGATGCCTGGCACGTGGCACACGTCTTCACGGCGTCACGAGGAGGCTCCTGTTCACAGAACTGGCATGGCACGCGCAGCTCGGCTGACATGGCGCTGCCGTTGGCGCTGCCCCCGGTGGGCGTGGCGCTGCGGGGCCGGGGCGGCGGTGGGCGGAGGCGGCTCTCGCTGGGTGAGCCGGGCCCGCTGAAAGAGGCCTTCTGAAAACGATCGATGATGTTCTGCAGCGTCACATTGCGTCTCAGGCCGTCGAGACCGCGCGGGCTTAACGTGATGACGTGGCGACACGTTGGACACTGGAAGGCCGACACAGACTCGAGCGGCTTCGCGCCGGAACAGTGAGACACCAGGATGCGATGGGCGCAGCTGAAGCACAGGCTATGGGCGCAGGGAAGCAGCAGCGGGTCCTCAAACAGCTCCAGGCAGATCGGGCATGTCAGCTCCGACTCCAGGGTTTCCATCTTCAATGGGCCCGATCTAAAGGCGACATCAAATCCCACAGAAGCTGGTGAGTCACCTGCGTGGCAGATAGCCAGGGGGTTAGTGGCAAGCTGGCACCCCTCTGCGTCCAGGCAGCACGGGGAGAAGGGGGGAGGGGTTTGGGGGCAGCTAAAGTGACATTCCACTCCTAATTCCTGATCCAGTCAAAATTATTAAAATATTAGAATATATGTCAATCTTAAGGAGTGGAATGTCACTTTGACTCAAAGCAGGCTGGTTAATGCTGGCGACAGAAGCATTCATCTCTATCAGTACACTTTAATGTACGGTAATATCTGATCAACTACACGAGACGAGATTAGATTTAGAGACGGATGAACATTTAAATGAAACATGCTGCTGATGCTGGGTTTGGGTCCCTTTGTCTGTCTCTCTCTTTCTCTCACACACACAAAGGGGTGCGAATCAATTACTGCAAATCAATACAAAGTTACTTTGAGTGACCAGCTTTACCATGAAACAAGGCATTATCTGCTTTTTCATTTAATTTGTCATCCGTCTTTTAAAATAAATAAATAAATAAAATAGAGTCGAGCAGCGTCAGCTTATGGAGATGTTAGTAAGAGCCGCGACATGTGCACGGATATGACACACGCGCACACACACACACACACACACACACACACACACACACACACACACACACACACGTCTGACTAACTAACATTGTGAACATCTTGCACTGATGTAATTATTATAGCAAATTCAATCCCAATCTAACCTCAGGTACAGTAGATTATTTTATCTTTAATACTAAGATTTCAGCATGCTTCCTTCAGCCAAGACAACAAACACCTCAGCAAGTGAACTGCTTCCTTCTGAGATTGAAATAAATCATAATTATATATATATATTTTATTTTACCTACCCTTTCCCCTAAGCCACTTGAGTGCGCTACATTAGAAACGTGAATTCTGACTCGTTTGACTCGGCCTGGAATACGACCGGAGCACGATATGAATAAGATACTCTGTTATGCAGGACAGCGAAACCTTTCAGTGGGGGCCGTCAGGGGACGCGATTAAAAATAAGCTTGCGTCCTTCAGAAAATAAATCTGAGGTAGAGCGGCGGGGGCTGGCATTAACCTGTGATTTATGTGGAATCGCTTTTGGGAAAACCAGATCTCAAGTCTTAAAAAAAAAAAAAAAAAAAACAGATGCCGAGAGCTTCGGAGGAAGTGTTTTATTCGGGGATCATGTGACCAATTAGCAAACCACCTTGAACGTTGGATTTTATCATAAATTCCCAGGAATGATTAACTCGTATTCTGTGGCCTTGAACGTCCCCAAGTAGCCGCGCGCTGCACTGAATAGAGATCCGAAGCGCCCTGGTACCTCGTTCACTCACTCACTCGCTCACACACTCCGTCTGCGACAGCTTTATGTTACTGTCTGAATTTATGAGAAAATAAAGATTATAATGAAACTCTCTGGGAAGAAACTATGAAAAAATGGCCATTTTGGTTTTATAGTCGGTGATACAATCAAGGTGTTGATTCAGTGTTTTATGAGACACTGGGATGCTGATAATAACGGTGAAAAAACTCATAAACCCCTTTCTCTCTTTCTCTCACTTTCACACACACACACACACGCACACACACGCTTCGCAAACCAAGTTAGCAGCAGGAAACGCGGGAATTAAAGCTGATGAACGTTGTTAATACGGCTTCATTAATATTTATCACTCTTGAAAGAACTTCGCACGTCCTTGCCGCGAGTCTTCGTTCAGCCGTTTGGCTTCTTATTGATTTTCACCTCAGGACACATTCGTTGTTTTATGATTTACATACTCCTTGTCATATCCAAAATCAAAACACCACTAAATAAGAAACAGAGCCGGTGCAAAAAAAAAAGATCAATTCTGTCTTAATGCATCTCATCTTCTACTTTTCGAATCAACCCGTCATATGTCTTGCTCCGATGATGTTTAGATGAAAACTTGGCCACTATGCTACATACACACAAATACACACACACACACACACACACACACACACACACACACACACACACACACACACACACAGCTACAGATTCAGACTGAATTGGTCTAATGACGCCTTTCAGAGCGGCGCTGCACACCGAATGGGTCGCACAAGCCTCCTGTGATCACCTCGCGCCATGGAGTCACTTAAAGTGACTAAAAAGTGATTAAAGTGGCGCCGGGCTGCTCCGTGCAAATTTCTTACTGGAAAAATAAATACGCTGAAGTAAGTAGTTGGCGTGCTGATAAGAGGCAGCGTCCTTGTGTAACCTTCACGTTGATGCTCGCTCCATCTCAAGGTGCCTTATTGGTCCATGTAGTAAAAAAAAAAAAAATACCTGTTATCTTAATTTGCGAAGGTCAGGAGACGGAGCAAAGGGTGAGAAGGTCTTAGATGAATATCAGTGTCACCTTTGACCTCAGTGCTTTAATCAAATCTCATGTTTTGAGATGAGATACAGAAGAGGATTCTCAGTGAGGAGGCACAGAGGTAATGTCAAGGTCAACTGGGAATCAGAATAAACACCTTAATAAACTGCTTAATACCTTTGCGCTGAAACTTCTAATAATAATTATAATGAAAAAACATTTTGCTGCTCACACAGTAAGATGCACACACATTATGCATTAATCTTTTAGTAAACCTGTGTGGAGATGTTTTTCACACCAAACTAAACATGACTACCAGGGTTAAAGCATTTAAACTTGTTTGCATGTATGTGTGCTCAGTGTTTTGTGGGCGTCTCTACACACAAACGAGCCAAGGCGCGCGCGCACACACACACACACACACACACACACACACACACACACACACACACACACACACACACACACACCTTTGTAGAGATGCCCACTATTGTAGAGATGAAACTATTTGGTCAGACACGGAAGCTGTTAGGAAATATGAAGACGACAGAAAAAAAAAAAAAAAAAGTATAACGATTATACTGCAGCATTTTCCCCCCGACTGAATCGAGCGCCTCGCCTTACTGCTCTAATCTATGGATCTGTGTTGGCTTGCTTCCTTTAATCACAGCTAAAGATATGAAATGTAATACGACTTTCACAAAACTTTCATTACGTTCACATGTCACGAACAAAGCTGTTTCAATATGACACAGTAAACGGCAGGAACTCACCACAAAACATGACGTCAAGCTGATTAATCGAGGTTCAGCCTCCTTACTGTATATCCAACTTATCCAACTTCACACAAAAATTTTCACAGGAAACAAATGTTTTCCTAAACAAACAGGATTTTCATGAATACCAAATTTCTTGTGTGATTAATTTGTGTAATCACACATTGACAATAAAATCATCTGTATATACCCTGATACTGTATGTAGTGGTTCATTGTAGAGCTGGGCGATAAAACGATAACGATATGTATCGCGACAGGCACGTGATCGATATATATATATAATAATATAATAAAAAATGTGTTCGATAAAACGTTCGATACGTTTTATTCTTTGTCGAAAGAAAACAGAGGTTGCGAAGATAGTTTGGTTGCATTAACAAAGGCATTCGCTCTATGGTAACCTAGCAACGTAGGGAGTGATGCACTAACAGCCAATCATGTAACAGTATCACGTTTGGTTGCACCATATCGTTGTCTCGTGCTGGTCCGCTGGATTCCTCTTCATAAGCAGAAAATGAGTGCCGCAGCGAGCGAGGAAATTGGAAATAAAAGACAATTAGCTCTCCAGTATGACAGTTTTTTTGGATATTATAAGTCTGACCGTAATCAGACCAATGTCATCTGCAAATTATGCAAGACCGTCGTCCCCGCCAAGACTGGTAATACAACAAACTTCATGTACCACCTTATACCGCTATCTCACCTACGCGGTTTCACACAGTGGCCGTAAGTTCATCATGATTCACCGCGACTTTTAGCGCTGTGATTACGTTTCCATCTTTCCCCATGAAAAATTTATCATTTTTAACTTGTACTTGTTAAATTTTTGGGCGAACCTTGCCAGAACTTCGGCGGATAATCGCGGCCGCTCATGGTGCCTGACACCGCATCTCACCGCGAGTCAAACCGAATAGGTGAGATAGGGGTATTAGCCGCGCTCACCCTTCGGAGCACAGCCGTATTCGACCAACAACATCTGTAGCTGCAACACCGCACAAGCAGCAGACCATCATGGAGAGGTTCTCTGCATCAGTGCCTCATGACAAAGAACCTAAACGTACAAAAATGTAACGGAGGCAGTGGCATATCATATAGCCAAAGACATGCTTCCGCTTAGCACTGTCGAGAAGCCAGGTTATAAAAAGCTTATACTAAACTTGTAACTAAATCCTCAGGTTTGTCTGTTTATATTTAACACTTTGCACTATTTTATTACACTTTATTAAGCATTTCTTACATTTTCTTTCATTTTGCACCTTAAATGTTAAGAGATAATTGTTAAGTGTTCATTTTGACTTTAGACTTATGTTTACATTTTAATTATTTAAGTTTTTCAATTGTTGACATGTCTGTCTTAATAACTGAGGGGATTATGATCAGAGGAAGGTTAAGTTTAAAATAAAAATGTTTAAATGTAATATACTTTTCTCCTGGTTCTGTATTTAAATGGGACATAAAAAATAGCAATAATTATCGATATCGACCGATATGAAACACTTATATAGTGTGATACAGTTTTCAGCCATATCGCCCAGCCCTAGTTCATTGTCCTGACAATTTTCCTGTTCTCCCACATTATTTTTTCTTTAAATAAAATAAAATAAAACTTATTTGCAAACTTACTTTTAACACATCGTGGCCACAACATTACACAACCACTCTCTACACTACAGTTTAATCACTATAGTGATTAATCGCTATATGTGAGACTGACAGTAAGTGACCCTACGAGTCCTCACTCAACTGGAGAGCATACCACGGTGTTTGTGCGCTTATTTTAAAGGTAGCGTAAACCCCACCGGGGGGTGTTGGGGGTATGTGTGGGGGGTCGTTTGTGCCGCTGTCGTGCTCACTCACACCGCAAACACAAAAAC
Source organism: Clarias magur (assembly GCA_013621035.1). Classification (NCBI taxonomy): domain Eukaryota; kingdom Metazoa; phylum Chordata; class Actinopteri; order Siluriformes; family Clariidae; genus Clarias; species Clarias magur. The sequence continues at coordinate 727,280 of QNUK01000141.1, read as the reverse complement.
AAATTGCGTCATGTTGTGTGGAGTTTTTGGAGACAATGACAATTAGCCTTGTGTGAACAATGGGGACACTTCATTTGTTAAAGTGACTTGTAGACGGCTCTTCTTTGAATTATATTTGGACAAGGATAATCATACAATAGAGTACATATATATATATATATTCTTGTCAAATTATAAAAATGTATTTTACACAGACTGTAATGGATATATTTAAAGATGTCACAGTTTGGCAGCAGATTAAATGTTCTCAAGCCCACTGAACCTAATCACTCCAAACTAATTATTTTTCCAGTCTATTCAGTTCTCTGTATTGGTTGTGTGGACATATGAACATAGTTTTGCTCTCTGACCCTGTATGTGAGCACTCTGTAAAGGTCAGTGTAAGGACGTTTCTACAACAAGACATATATATATATATATATATATATATATATATATATATATATATATTTTTTTTTTTTTTTTTATTTTTTATCTGACCTACCTATCTGATGACACAATTTCAGCCTCCTCTAGCCAGTCTGAGAGCCACTGAGTGCAGGTCCCTGGTGTGTGTGTGTGTGTGTGTGTGTGTGTGTGTGTGTCACATGATAAGAGTATGTGGTGGAAGTTCTGTCTGAGCTTGTGGGTCAGTTGTTGCCTGCTGGCCCAGACTCTCTAATAGAGCGATTCATCTTCTGTCAGCCTGCAGCTGGATCCGAGTGCCACATGTTTTGGGTAAAAGCCCGCGAACTGGAGATGAGAGCTGAAGTTCACTCCACCTGTACGAGAGCTGCGATCGATTTAGAGCAGAGCACAAAGACTACTGGGATCTCACTGCCATGTTATAATGGTGACTCTGTAGTGAATGACCAACAGGGGGTACAGAGCTGGCGTTATTACAGTATAACCGCTTCAGAATGGACAAAAGTACCATATATATGTACACCTGATCAGTATTCAGCACCGTGTGCTTTTTAAATACACGACCAGTCAAAGGTTTAAACACACCCTTCTAATTCTATGTTTATTACAGATTTTTATTTATTTATTTTTTCATTGAAAAACGTCATCCAAAATATGCAATCATCTAATCTGAACAGTTGATATTGAGGCGTGTCTGCTTTATGAAGCCTTCACGACAGCTCTAATCTGAGATTTCTAAAGATGGTAATCTTTAAACTAACTTCTCCTCTGCAGCAGAGTTAGGTCTTAGTCTTAGTTTTTCCGAAGGTCTTCATGAGAGCCGGTTTCGTCATGGTGCTTGATGGGTTTTTCAAATGCACTTGAAAAAAACTGTTCTTACAAGAACTATTCCAGAACAGCTGACCTTCCTGTCTTATAGTAACAATTGACTGACTGTTGTTGTTGTTGTTAATTACCTGATTTTATATACGTATTATTTCATAGTTTTGAAAAATCCAGTCTTCCTCCGAATCTTTAGATTTCAAAGCGCGGTTACGGGGCAATTCAGCCTCCAGAGAATTAGATGTTTTTTCCCCCCGAAGGTGTTCAGGTGGGTTGAGGTCAGGACTCTGTGCACGCAACACATGTTCCTCCGCCTCATACTTGGCAAATTATGTCTTCATGGAGCGTGCATAATGCACAGGAGGACAGTCATGTCTGAACATGTTTACATCTTGTAGTTCCAGTGAAGTGACATAAAAATACTAAAGCATTCAAAGATGCATTCTTAGCTTCTTTGGGATATTTATTTATTTATTTATTTTATAAGCGCCTTTCAAACACTCAAGGACACTGTACAAAAGTTACATAAAGGCACATAGAAACAAGACAAAACAAAAAGAAAACAAACAGTTTCTGTACTATATATATAATAGTAACTGATAGGATTTGAATTTTCATAAAGGTTAAGGTTATTCTGTCCAAATTTGGCCAAATAGATCTAAACAGACACTTTTAGAGGGTACGCAGTGATGGAGATAAAATCTGTTGATTGTCAATCAACACTCATATCTAAATACGCCTTACTTTAGAATAGTTATACCGTATTTCATGGTATATACTGTACAGCACTGTGCAAAAATAACAACCTCAACAACAACCTCATTTCCCCTCTCGTCTTTATCATGATTCTTTGGCTTCAAAATATAAATTTGTTTAAACTCATTTAGATTTATAAATGTTTGCAGACGTGGTAAAAGACTGGCGTTCTTCTATAATCCGTGCGCTAAACTACTGACCCAACACTGCAGCCTGTGTTGAAAAAGAAAATTGTTTACCAAGTTTGTTTAAAATTATAACAAAAGCTGAAAAAGACGATTATTCTCAACATAAAATTAGATGTTTCTTAATATTTGTATTAATAATTTTAAAGTAACGTCTCAAGAATCTGTCTGGTTAATTAAACGCCTGTGGTCTGGATGAAGTTTTTTTTTAAGAATTATTTTATTGGATCTAACCAAGCGCTTGAGCAATAAAATAGCAGAATAATCAGGTATATATATATATATATAATAAAAAATAGTTTGCAGTTGACCTAGTTCGGCTTCTGTAGGAGATCGTCTGCTACAGCCAATTATTCATTTATGTAAATTATTCAGCTGAAGGCAGCTTCGGGAAGAAAAGTAAGATTTTTCACAGCCGTTCGTAGTATTTTACTTCCATTTACTCTGCTCGCCGTTAAGCAGTCAACTGTTAAAATGGTTATTCAGAGGAAGAAAAAAAAGCTGACAAAGACACACAATGTTTAAATATATAAAAAAAAACAAAAAACAGAGAGGTTTGTGTTTCTTCTCTGCTTGGAGTTCAAACCAGATGCTGCGTCTGTTCAAATGTGGTAACATGAATCACCACCACAACACAAAACACCACCACTTCAAAACGGGTGTGTTTCATTTATAGCCATGAACTTATCACCAGTGGTTAAACATTAAAAGGTAAATGATGTCAACATGCATAATAGTTCAGTGTATCTGGACCTCTGTAATCAGACCACTTTTCAGGTTTGATCCGTAAGATAAACAAGAAATGCAAATGACTGTTACAGTCCCATAAAGATCAAAGTGCTCTGCAGTGTCACAAGCGATTCCCAGCATCTTTAAATACTTTTTTTTTTTTTTAAACAAACCTCAATTACCATAACAAGCCTTGAGTGTGGCTTGTGTTTACAGCAGAGTCTAATCCCAGGAGAAACTGGTGGATTAGCAAAGTAAGCAGGTGTACGTGAAGCAAGCTGACTCTCTCTGCAACTGTACTGTAGCACTCGCACTGTCTCCAACGCTTAATAATCAACACTGCTCAAAAACCTGCATGTGCATCTCCGAACGCCGGCTTTAAACATCGTCCTGTTTGGATAAATGACATTTCTACTACATAAGCAGTGTTTAACATGAGCAATGACTTGCGGCTAGTAAAAAGCACGGTCGCCGTCATGCCAGTCACAGAGTTCCTACCACGCACCTGACCATGCTCTCTGTAACACCTTACATCTACACACACCTAGAGGCTAAATAATCTTACAGCAGAAAACATTTAATCAACCCGAATAATCCTTGCATGTTTATTCAGCGGTGTGTTGTTTAATAATTAACAATAAATGCTACGAAGCCGCCTGATAAACCCCACTGCAGCAGAAACCGCAGCAACACTTCCAGCGTTTTAACTTCGGCCCAGAAGTCACGAGTCACCCTGAGCCTTCATTATCTTCCTAAACAACATGCAGCATTGACACGAGTGTCAGGTTCTGTTCTGTCAAACTTAATGTCTCTCATAGCGCCAAGTTTACAGCTAACGACCGACTTCCTCCAAGCCGAAATACAGAGAAGCAGCCAAACTAGCAAAATACGCAAGTACACAGTATGATGTCATGATGCTATGAAATACACACTAAATTAGCACAAAATGACACTTTCAGGATTGAGCAAGCAGGATACGAGTTAAAAAAAAGGACAGCAAGATTTGGTGTGCAGTAAATATACTCGAAGCCATATGCGTGTGTAAATTGTTAATTATGGAACGAATCCACAGGCTACTTCACGCTGAACTGAAGCTAATGGCTTTGATAGAGACCGGAGGGTGAAATGAAATAATGTTAATTAAACTGATTAAATTCAAAAGTGATTCATACATTTTAATTATTTAAGTAAACTTAACGATGTTAAATGGTCTCAAATTGAAAAACTTTGTGAAGACACTGTATAACCCACCCTACGTGGAAAATACAAACCACTCCCATGTCGTACGTGTCTGCGAGAGTATCACTTCTTCTTGTCAGTTTCTGGGCCGTTAGTGCATTAGCGCCCCCTACTGGACTGGAGTGTGGAGACGTTTGGTTATCGCATTTATCCATTTAAAATACAGTTATTGGTGTATTTTTGAAAAGAGGTACAGGAAGCTGGAAATTTTTGAAAAAAGATGTACACCGATACTGCGTGATGTGACCCATTTCTTCAGTGAAGCTGAACCAGTGGTTTTAACTCTCCTCTCACAGACTCTTCACACAGCCAAAGTCAAAAAGTCTCAAAGGACTCTCAGTGGTTTCAATGGAGTCTCAGCGGACTTTGGGCATGAAGCAGGGTACAACGTGGACGAGGTGCGAGTCCATCTCAGGGAACACGCACACACACACACGCATGCACACAGGCTCATATGCACACACACACGCACACGCACACAACAGACGCACACAACAGACGCACACAACAGACGCACACAACAGACGCACACAACAGACACACACAACAGATGCACACAACAGATGCACACACTATGGGCAGTTTCAAAACAGCAGCCTAATCTGCATGTCTTTGGCCTACGAGAGGAAACTGGAGAACCCAGAGAAAACTCACCAGGCGTGCAAACTCCACGCATACCCAGAACCACGGTCCTGACCACTACACCGTCGTGTTGCCCAATGAAAATATGATGTGTAAGACAATCTTCAGCAAGGCATTATCAAACATCATGAACTGAAAAAATAAATATAGCACAGTGACCATCAAGCACTGACCACACGTCTCCACACTGCCTTCCCAAAGCAAAAGAAAACAGTTAGTGAATGCATATACACAGTGACATGGTAACAAGTACGTATGTGATAGTGGCTTCGTTGTCCAGAAGGATTCTCTATTTGAGCTACAAATTAACTGAGAAAATATCATTTGAGTGCTCGGTGTAGTGAATCTTGTATTTATTTCTCTGTAGAACAACTCCAGGAGTCTCCCGAAGCAGAAACTTGACCATCTCGTCAGTAGGCCTTTTTATTCTGTTTACATTTTTTATTGTTATATTTAAAAGAATTTTATTATTCAATCTCGTATTGTTGTTGAGAACGCCTGAAGGAGCATTCTCAGAGACAGGCCTATTTTTATTTAATATGGGCTGTTTATTTTACATATTCTTTTCATTTCCAGGTTATAAACAGGGAATGAAACCCTGTCTTCATGTTTAATCTGGTCCTCTGATTTAATGAAAGTGCTCACATGTGGCTTGACCTGCTGAACATTTAGAAAATAATGAGCTATATGGATATATCGTGAATGAATATTCAGCCTAGATATAATACTTGGTTCAGATCACTCCCACCTTCATTCTGTAGACGCTTGAAACAAATCAACCAGTAAATATTTGTGCTACTGAAATTGCACATCACTATGAGGAAAAAAATCTAACCAAACTCAATCAAACTGACAGTAAGTAATAAAGGAAGTAACAGTCCATTAGTCACAAACTTGTGATAAAGATTAAATAAAGAGACTTTACTATGATTGCAGTAATACAACGAAATTTGTTTTTTTAGAATAAACAAAGGATAATTGAGCTAAAATATAATAAATATTAACGATGCGCTAAAATGTAAAGTCCCGGGTTGAAACCTAAACCGAAATGTTAGGATGCACTTGGCCAAAAACCGAAACTGAAACCGAAAATGGCTTCTTTTAAAAACTTTAAAAATCTTAAAACATGTTTACTCTATATTTGTATATTTCATTTCAGATTTTTTTTTTTACTTGCTTGAATTTAATGAATTTGAAATGAAAAACTACAAACCAATAGAATAATCAAACATTTCTTGACCGTAATGCCACATGCTTTGGCACTCTTTTCTAAGAGTGTGGCGACCGAGGGTATTTGTGATGTAGTTGTGCTACTTTTAACCACCAATCAATTGAATGTTGTGATTTCAGGTGGTCTATCAAACCTGTTGTCGAAAAAATAAATTCCTTATCACCGCACCCCCTCTTGAGATTTTTGCAGAATTTTTGTGTCTCCTCATTTGAAACTTACTCCCATATCACACACATTCACATTTCATACAAACGTCCATACTCCTTTTGATCGTGTAAAGCTGCTTGGGTGGGATGGGAGGGATGAGGCATCATTTATTTCTGGCTTGTATTTTTAAGTGTTTTTTTCTTTTTATGCCATTTTCAGCGGTCGAAATTTCGGTGCATCCCTAATGAACATAATAGATACACTGGATTGTAGACGAAGTGGGACCTGGATATCTCGCTGCAAACAGTAGAGTCTGTAATAAGGAAATACTGCAAAAGTTATACTATTAACCAATTATGATCAACCTTCATGAGCTTTAATAATACCAACAATACAGTCCTGGTGTAAAGTGTTTCGTGCAGTAAACTGTCTGCGTATTAGCAGCAGCAGCAGCATCGTGTCCGTCTGATGTGGCTTTAGCTTTGTACTGTACACTGGAGCTGCAGAGCCGACAGAACTAAAAGTTTAAGGAACGGTGCTGTGATGAGACTCTGCAGCTCCACATAACCGCACTGACAGTGTTGACGAAGAAAAGGCATCATTTTTATAACTGGGTGTCAAACGGTGTCAGAACCCAGATAAGCGAGTCTACCTGAAACTGTCAGATTATGAAAACATGCTCTGAGGATTTGTTAATCCGGTGAGATTTCTCTCCTACACTCTGTAGCGGTTTATTTATTTATTTAAAGTAAAGATGCTGCTACAGTAAAGCTTCAGCCTGAGACACTGAACTGAAACATTCGGTAATTTTCTACTTCAGGTTCACTCTACCGCTCATCAGGTTATGAGTAGTTACTGTAAGGACGCTTCTCAACTCACTTAAGATTCACTGCGAGACTATTTTGGCACAACGACCCAGGAGAGCGCAGTGTTCCATGCGAGCGGCCAGGCGTCTATTGTCCTGCTGCCGGAGGTCGCTGAAACTGCTGGCTGATGCTCAGGTTTTCCACATCCTCTCCCGTTAACGCTGGCCTGGCCTAATAAAACATGCCGTTTCTATTCATAGAATGTAAACAGCAATGTGGAATCGCAGTTGCGCTTCACTGTAAGTCGAGCCTGGTCAGAAGGCTGAGCTCTTTTGGCATTTGCCCTGCACAAACACGGCTGGCTAACCTTCACATTTAGCACAGCCAGATCCAGGTCGAGGCCCATCTGCTGCCCTGCCAGGGAACAACGTGGCTATAACGTGACGGACGGCCTGCGGTAGGATGTGGATAATCCAGGGAACGGGGATATTAAACACAGATTACCCCTGCACTGTCTCCCTGAACGGTGCGAGTTAAATCTATACAGGTACTCACATGATTCTGGATAATAAATGCATTAAAAAAAAAAGGTATCACGATATTCACCAAAGCTAAGTAAAGTCAACTAGCATGTTTTGAATATTATATCACACCTTGTCCAGCCATAGTTTAAATCATCACCAAAAACAGTAGGAAAGAGAATCATGCAGGGACCACCTGATGTGATGTTTTCATGATACCTTCGTGCCAATTTGAATTGTATTGTGATTTTGAAAATATAACGATTTCATAAACATCATGCTTCAATAACCCCCTCAGATTACGTTACAATTCTAAACAAAAGGTGCGTTCCAAACGGCCTGAAGTACCCTGCGAAGTACACTTGACAGGGTGTTCAGACATATTAAGTGTGATTCGAAACCGCAGGGAGCGAAAATGTTCGAGTTAAAGGAACCTGAGAATGATGTAGGGAACGAGTGAATAACGGGTCTTCACCGAAAAAGGGAAAGAAAAAATTCCCATAAGTCAGTGCATCTCGCTGGAACGTGAAAAAAAATGGAGCTTGAAAAAGAATTTATATATTTATTATCGAGGACGACATCATATTAATAGGAAATAATAATTTACATATTAATTTAAGAAATCCATAGTATTATATAGGCAAGTAAAAAAAAAAAAGTCTCTGTACATCTTTAACCAATTACTATTATTATTATTATTAATAAATATATTTTACAAGTTAGACACGTGTCAATAGCATGTTTTATAACGGTGTCAGTTTTTTTCAATAAATATTTAATGTCTGTAGTGTGAAAGGTCCACAGCAGCAGCGACAGGTACTTATTTCACATGCTTATGTTACCATGGTAACACATTGAGGAAGTGATGTCCACGCCGGTGACGTCGCAGGACGTTTTCCGAATGGTGGAGTTTAGTCGAAGGAAGAGTTCCCTTTACTGACATTCCCTGCAAACGGAGCAAGGAGTAAGGAGCACCATCTGAAGTGCACTTCGGCAGGGAACGCAACCAAACTTGGCGAATAATTTACTCCTCCCACACAGGATGCTGTGCTGCCTGCTGATAGAGAGACCACCTGTAGGATTACAATGGGACTATAACGTTTTACCACCTTAGATGCAAACAAATAAATTTAACAAAAAATTGTAAAATTAAGTTATACATGATACACGAAGCGTTACGCGTATTGCCACACAAAAGAATCGCGATATGTGATCGAATCGATTTATCCGCTGTCTTAATTAGTCTCTCCTGTACAACTGACCCATATGAAACACTGTGAATTCATTTATGTGAGCGCCATTTTGAAAACAGCAAGCAACAAAAACAAACAAAGTCACAAAAACAAAGTGAGAGTCTCACTCTTTTCCTCGGCATTCAGACAGGACAAAGATGTCACACGGCACCACCGTATCCTGGACTGACACAACAAATGATGTTCTGCTCATCATCATCATTTTAATTAAACTGCTATTGCCAGAGCCAGGCTCGAGCGCACCTTCACCCAACACAACAGAGTTAAGACCTTCAAACGTCCTGTCATTTCCCTAATGCTCTTAGCTCGCGCCGTGTCTTATCGTGCCTGAGCACAGTGGAGCGCCGCTACACACTCTCTCACTCACCCAAAGCACTTCCATTATTGATGCGCCTCTGCTCTGGTAAGAACAAAACCGGGATATGAAATGCACTGCAAAAGCTTATAAGATATTTAGCACGGTTTAAAAAGCAGTAAGCAGAAAAACAATCAGGAAAAAAAAATAAAATTGACAGAGTAACCTCATTGGCCGATGTCCCCGAGGCTGACTCTCGCTGCTTTTCAAGACTCAGAGAAAGAAAGAGGGAGAAAGATAAAGCCAATTTGAAATGGACACAGACCGTCTCTCTGAGTGTTCTCTGTGGAGTTGCAGTGTCGCTGCGGTATTTCAAAAAGAGTGATACAAGGACAGAATATCAAACTCCTGACTTCTGAGCTCTGGCACCATGGGTTCATATCTCGGGAAAAAAAAAAAAAAAGACTTTGATTTTGTTGTTCCTCTTAGAGCATGAGAGTCGATTTTCAATCACAAAAGATGATGTGGCAGGATTTGCCAATTTCGACGACGCATTCTACTTTTTTTAAAAGAAAAAAATAAAAGCACTTTCATTTCTCACACGGCAATTTAGAGCTGAGTGATTTCCATTACATGCTGCGCTTTAAGAAGCAAACACTAACTGAAAAGAAAATTTCTGAGTTCTTCTGTGTTGGTCTCTGATGATAGGCAATAGCTAGCTGATCAATAAGGGTGTAAACATTCGCCGGAGCCGCAGCAAATCCTTCGGCTACGTCTGGCTGTAAACACACTTCCAGACGCAAATGTGTGTTTTCTGTCTTGTTGTGTTTCCAGTTGGCCGTGCACCAGAGATCGGTTTCTGTAATCTGTCGGGTCGCCACATTCATTTCCTTTCGCAATATAATTCACTGACAATAAACTCGAGAGGTGACATGGTAAACAAAACAAATCTGCTGCTACAGCTACGGTAAATGCGCAAGATCATTAAACATGTCTGCCGTCGCCGCAGCTTCTGTAGGATCGTATGTTCGAATTTTATGGAGATTCATAGAGAAGAGTCATTTTTACAAACTCAAATCGTATAGAAAACTCAAATAGTACGGACATGCATAGCACACTTGCGATCAGATTTGGACAGTGACACACTTTTTGTATATTTTGCTTCTGTACGTCACCAGGAAGGATTGAAAATAAAGCAACCTTGATGTGATTGAAGTGCACACTTTTAGTTTTAATCAATGGGTTTAAACAAAAATATCACATTAACGGTTAAGCAGTTAGCGCCATTTTTACAAGGTACTTCCATAAAAACAAACAAAAAAACAAGCTTCTAGCTTAAATGTCTTTAAACAAACTAAGATAATTATAAGGACTGTTTTTTTTTGTTTTTTTGTCAAAGACTGCATGAAGTCTGGAACCAATGCACAATCTCACCAAATGCTGAGTTTCATCTCTTGAAATACTCTCTCAAGCCTGCACTACAGTCACCTTCAGTTGCTGCTCATTTGTAGGTCTTTTTTTTTCTTTAGTAAATGAAAAGCAGCTCAGTGTAGTTGAGGTCATGTGACCGACTCTGCGTTTTAAAGCGTTCCATTCGTTTGCCTTACGAAGAAATGCCTGGTGATTGTTTTCATGGTATGTTTTGAGTCATGATCCATCTGTACCCTGAAGCACTGCTCTGTTAGTTGTGGCTGAATCCGAGCAGAAAGCATAACTCAGCATTCGTCCTGGTTACGTCTATCAGCGGTCACGTCATCGATAAACAAGTGTGACCCAGTACCAGTGGCACAGTCGTACACACCCATGCCACGTGTTCGATGGTGATGTGTGTGTTACGTTTTGGATCATGAGCCCTTCCTTTCTTCCTGCATGTTCTTCTCTTCCCTCGATTCTGGTACTGTACAAGTTCATCTTGGTTTCATCTGTCTAACAAATCCTGTGAGGGACTCTTGGCGAGATGTTACGAAGGGGATTTTCTTAATCAGCAAAACAATTCTGTGATCATCTTTCATTCGCCTTTAAAACCTTTCACTGTTACTGAACTTGCCGGTGCAATCCTTCTTTTTAAGAACATTAACCCTGCGTTCACACCGAACGCGGCGAGAGCGTCAAAATGGCCAGAAGTCATTCATTTTCAATGGGAGCCGGCGGCGAAGGGCGGCGAAGGGAGTTGAAATCAGCTCAACTTTATGGTAATGAGCTATGACGCGGTTGAGCGGCAACCAATAAAAAAGTAGAGGTCCTCCGCTTGAGCGGATTCTGCGGAACGCAGTCCTGCAAACTTTTGTTCCGGCGACATTAGTTCCCAAGCAAAATGGAGGAGAAGTTAATTATTGCGGTAGCGGGTTTCCCGGTTATTTATGACATGTCCCTGTTTGTGTACAGGGACATTAATAATAAAATTATGCGTGGACAAGATAATAAGAAATCTAATATAATAATAAAAAAATATTAAATTAGACTAGCAATTCACAATGAACAGAAGCCACACCATACAAATGCCTTATACTTTGTTTATTTCTACAATACAGTTCTTTCTATCAATCAATTTTTCTTGTTTTCTTCCACATTTTGGTCGTCTCCATAAGATCAAGCTTGATTGCTTTGCGGCCCCTTTAAATACAAGAAAGGCATTCGGTCTACGTCAGAGCGGCGAAGCGCGGCGAGAGCAAACTTTGACATCTCGCCGCGTTTGGTGTGAACGCAGGGTAATGTTTTCGCTCGATTTTTGTTTTTTGTTGTTGAAGTTTTCGCTCTCTCTCCGTCAGATCTGTTTGGTTGTTTTTTCCGGCAGCCACAATTGCTCTCTTCACTTACACTCACACCTCTTCGGATCTCACAATTCGAGTTCCCAAATGCAAAATTCAACACTCCAGACCTCTCATCTGCTCAATTTCTTCTGAAATAATGACGAGGCAAACAGGCCACACCCTATTTCGATGGGATTACATTTACATAGGCTGCAGGGGCAATTTCTTATTTGACGGACGCTCTGGTTTATTTTGTTTGCATCTTGCGAATTGACCTTGTTTATCTTTATTTCCTCTGACCACCTCCGTGAAAACTGCAGATTGAATTACATGCTGTTTTGCACCAAACTCAGATAATTTTACATACAGATCCACGATTTTCTATCCGGATTCTGCATCAGTGCTGCTTGCTGTATGCAGTCCTGCAGCACGTGTATCGGTGTCCCGACCCCAGATTGTGTAACAAAAATAATACGGACTTCTGATGAACTCGGACTAAGCGCTTTCTGCTACACCTTGCCACATTACCTCGACTCTATAACATCTCTGAACATGCAGAAATTTTCCTAAGCCTTGGTGCTTTTCTCTTCGCAGTAACTGATGGGAATCTACTTACACTCTACACATTCCTTTCTTTCAATCAAAAACAACAGAAGCGCCGTCACTGAAAATCTCTCTCTCTCTCTCTCTAGCTACATCTCAAGTGTTTAGCAGTCTTTTCACAGCAGCCTCTCTCTTTGAGCCGCTGCTGACCCGATGCACAGATTCTGTCTTTTACATACTGGATGGCGGCCAAGCAGCGCTGGCACGGTACACTGTGTGTGTTTAATGAGAGGCGTCATACTGATGAGAGATGTTAGATATTTCACTCCCCCCTCCGCATGTCCCTCTGGCCCCTCATCACACTTCAAAAACCAGGCTTGAACTTAACCCTTTAAACTTTGATCACCGGGGAGGGAAACGAGCACGGAAAGCTTGATTCGATGTTTATTAAAACGAGTCCGCGAGTTCACATGACGGTCGTAAGGTGGACCTCAGCTTCCGCACACTCCCTTCAACATTTAGGAAGGAGCTCGGCTGATGAAAGCCATCGACGGATCGTTTAGACTCAGGAGCATCGCTGGGAATAATGCTGATGAAGCACAGATGTCTATTCGAACGGTGTAGAAATATGACACTCGAGAATGTGATGCTGTTTTTTTTTTTTTTTTTTTACATGAAGTGGGCTAATAACATTCTTCCAGATCTGGATGGTAGAAAATTAGAAGCATGAAAATGTCGAAATAGATCCAACTGCTGCGAAACCCTGAAGAGGGCCATCACCACGATCTACACAGATCACAAAACCTATGACTTAATAACACGTATAAAAACATATTGCCATATTGCACCGTGGATCTAAAGGATGAACGACTCTGAAAATAATTTTTAAAAAAGTTTTATAAAATGCATTAATTACAGCTCACTTTTCTACTATATACTAACTCCTAGATACGAGATCGAGACGCTTTGGTGTTTTGGTCTTGTCTCAAGACAACATAAATGACAAATAACCCTAATGAGGGCTGTGTGCTTAAAAAAAAAGTCTTTGTACCAAAAACCAAACAAACAGTGGATGTTAAAGAGGACTGTGCAAAAAAGGAGATTTTGCAAAATTCACTTTTTAGTCATTTAGATAGAGTCCACAGTGTGCATGCACAAGTACACACACACACACACACACACACACACACACACACACACACACACACAAGCCAATTTAATTTCACTCCTCTTGTGACCTCATATAAGCAGTCCAGCTCTGTTTAATAAAGGGGCGTGGCTCAGCAGTAGCTCAATTACCTTTCTTTCTTTCTTTCTTGTTTAACACCATGCCAGCTTCTGCAGCTATATTCATGGCGAGAGTCATTTTTGATTTTTTTACATTTGGATTGACTTGTTCAAAAACTTTTTAAAAAGTATCAACAGAATAAAACAAGTTCCTTAAAGGAGTTACAGTCAAATAAAATATGTCTGATGGACAGCTGGGTTCTGCATGATGAACATTGTGGTGGATTTTCTCTAGACTTTTCTCCCGTCCTGCTTCTTGTACAGTATAAGCCAAATGTATGCTCACTGACCTAGACACAAAAACGACACAATCAGAGAAGGAGTGAAATACAGAAAGCTTGAGGTATGAAAAAAATGCCGTATCTGAGGGCATTTCAGCTGGAGCAGTAACAGCGCACCCATTAGAGGACCTCTGAGACCATGTGTCAAAGATACAGTAAAATATGGGAGCTTTAAAAAAATATTTCTTCTGGGAAATCAACCAAAAACGTCGAGGTCGTTTGTTTAATTTGCACCCAGAAAGTAGCCATGGCCCAAAGTGTACTGTTTTAACGTTACATGAATCCAAATCCGGGCAACAAGATACAGCCAGTGTACTGAGAGACAGAGACAAAAAGAAAAAAAGAGAGGGGAAAAAAAACGTCAGTTCTCAGTGAGAGAGATAATTAACACCCACCGAACGTTTAAAAGACGTCACATTATATACAGTAGACCTGATGCTATAACATCATTATAATCTGTGCTGTCTATCGTAATCATACTGTGGACAGAACTTATGAAAAAATTGTTGACGTCAGCCCTTCAGTGTAAGACTCGCTCACCATCTCGGTTTTAGATCATTTAATACTCGGGCTAAAACTTAAGCCTTGGCCCGATCGTGGAAAGAGAGCTGCGCGCGCCTCCACGTTCACAGCTCGGTCATGAACATCCGCTCCACAGAATGACTCTGCATTAATAAATGAGCAGCTGTTCGAGAGGTGTTACATGACTGTGAAGACACGGAGAAGGGAGGCTGGGGTGAGAGACAGGGAACGAGGTTAGACTGAAAGCATGGCAGGCTTCCAGAGACTCTCAGACGCAATTCCTGTTCTGCAAAAGGTAGCAGAAAGGAAGATGCTTCTATTTATAATGATCTGTAATGTTTGGCATTTCCTCAGGGCGTGAGGGTGCGGGAGAGCGCATTGTTGTTTTTGACAATGTCTCGTCGACTTATTGAATCTCTCTTCGCTTCTGCCGTTCGATCTGTCCGCGATTGTCCTTTGTTTAATTCGCTTAAAAAACGATCTGAAATGCAAAGTGACATTCCTAGAGAGTGAGAGTTTTATGTCTGTGTGTGTATTATATATTATACATTATATGCACACTGGAAAAAAATAGGACGTGCCGCTGAGCTTCCATTATGAAACACTGAGATTAGAAAATGATCCAAGACAATTCCTGACAAAAACGCACGACAGTGTTGAATAATGAGGGAGTGCTGTTATTCAGCGGATCAGAGCTGATATTTTGTACAACAGCACGACCTCATGTGTGATATTGCTGTTACACAACAGTTACACAAGCACCGCTTATTATCTACAGATTATCATTCGTTTTGTTTGTTTGTTTGTTTAACTAGTTATTTTGCTCCGCCAACACACATCCTTCAATGACTTGCAGAAATAGAATTGAATGAATTAAAAGGAGCCAAAAGTTTAGGAGAATAACCCACGGAGGTGACGTACAGTCCTGTATATCTCGTAAGTTTCTCTCCATATTTCCACTTATTTAGAATTTAAAAGAATCAGGTAACTTCTGGGGTTTCAGGGTTGAATCCCAAACAGTGTAAAATGGAAAAGCTAGTGCGCTAGGGTGTATAATCACTAGATCCACACTAGTACCAAGTAGTTCCCTTGATCAGAATATAGAGACGGATTTGGGATTCAGCCTTGCCTTAGAAGCTAGTTAGCTTTGTAGCTCGTGGTAGCTGTGAATAATAAAACACGGACGGGTCAAAGGCGATCCGGAACGACATGAGCCCTATTAGTGTTAATCCCGACCGAATCGGCCGTGTCTGTAAGTTGTGAGGTAAAAAAAAAAAAAAAGATAAATAAATAATAATAAATAATATTATAATAAATAAAGTCCAGTGATAATATTAGTCCCGTGTGATTTGGCGAGGTCGTTTATCCCCGCACCCCTCAGAGTTTTTGATTCCTGTGCATCATTTTTTATCTGCCTGAAGAATGCAGGCTGCGTTGGCGTGCTCTGAAAGTATTTTGGGTGCTGGGTCAGATCGCTATACACCATACAACAATTACAATGTGCAGAAAGAAAAACTAAATAATCTAAATAAAATTTTATATTACTAGTAAAACGTACTATAAATATGGACGTAATATATGTGTATATATGTAACATAATATAACTGGGATATTTATTTGTTTGGAAATCATAATATCTGGGAAATAAAGTCAGTAAATCCGAATAAAATCACAGGTTTCGCGTATCCAGTGCGAACGCGCCACCAAAAATTCGGATAGTGTGTGTCTGTGCAGTGTGTGTGTGTGTGTGGGTTGGGGGGGAGATGGGTAATTTGTAAATCTCATGAGGTCCCTGGATAATACTAATCCCATGCAAATGGGGCTTTAAAAGCTAAGAAGTCGAGTGTTAAGACGGCACTGCGTTTTCTCGCCGAGAGCACTTCACTGACTGGTTTTGAATGTCTTTTGTCAGGCGGCTGCTCTCCCCTCTGTACTGCGGATCAGACTGAACCCTCCTACTTTCTTTCATCCAGTGTAATTAACACTACAACACCTGTGACATGGAGCGATAGATATCGCCAAACGTCTCACTGATCATGCCGGAAAATCTCGTATCCAATCAGATTACTCGGCTACAAATACGCGTCTGTCGTATATACTTGATGTTTTTGGTGTTATTACACATGCGTAATGTAACAAATCAACACAAATGATCCCCTGTCCAGCAAAAACGGTCTTGCGCAATGTGCTTAAATAATACCAGACGGAAAAGGCTGGACTTTGATAAGGGTTGCTTTAACATGAATGCCAGGAAAGAATTAAAGTAGTTTACAAACACACACACACCTATTTCCATTTAGCACCGCATTTTGTCAGAATGCAGGTTAAACTGCACGAAATGGATGTGTGTCTGCGTGTGTGTGTGTGTGTGTGTGTGTCTGCGTGTGTGTGTGTGTGTGTGTGTGTGTGTGTGTGTGTGTGTGTGTGTGTGTGTGTGTGCACATGCATGCTTGATGAGATCACTTCAGTCTGTTTTGTGTTGGGTATGCAGAAGAGTCCACTCGTGGAAGAAATAAAATAAAAAGCTGCTGCAGGACAGCTGGAAGTGTCCGGTATCATGCAGCCTGAGACCGACATCTTCACCCGCGTCTCATCATCACGGCCACGCGGCATAAGAATATGGAAAACAACACCGTGTTCTCACAGGCATAATCAAGATGAAACGAGCTGCTATTGTTTAGTAACAAGTGCTCGATTAAAAGCAGCACACAACTCGTCAGCTGGAGAGAAACACATGTTTGCTTATGGAGATGGATTATGCGGTGTGGAGAGAGTGGGCTTTTCAGCAGCACTCTAATCCAGCTGGGCTAGAGCTGATGAAGCGAGTGGGAGTGCGCTCGGCACGCTCGGCTGGGGCGGACGGCGCGGCCGGATCATTCCGGCTGCGTGGCGATCACTCGACGTCCACCGCGCCGTCCGCCCCAGCCGAGCGTGCCGAGCGCACTCCCACTCGCTTCATCAGCTCCAGCCCAGCTGGATTAGCGTGCTTCTCTTCCTCCTTCACCTGCTGCATGTGCCTTTTCACAAAGTGACCCTGGGGGACCCGAGGTGTCCCTCGCTCAATCGGAATAAACAACGTCCGTGTATACACACCTTAATCTCAATAAAAATCCACTGAGGTCAATCTGAATTACATTTCTACCCGACCGAACGCAGTGCGAGATCATTTTACTAATGAGCGGAAACAGATAAATAATATAGCCTTTGGGTCCAGTTGCTTATTACACGTCTTTGGCTCCTTTAGAAAACAACTGAGAATTATAACCAGACTGTCGAGCTGATTAGATCTTTTTTAGGCATTGCAGTTTCCAATTCAACTTAATTCAATGGCACTTTAACGTTAATCCGATTTGTCTCAAGCAGCCGTATTTCTTACAGGTTTTGAAGAATTAAAATGTTGAATAACGCTGAGTAAATTGCTGTTTAAATGTCACTGACTTACTTTATCGAGTTACACAATAACAAGCGATCTTGAAATCTTAGGATCAAATATTCAAGATCTAAAAAAAAACAAACCAAAAAAAAAAAAACAATTATATATTTATATACAAACACACAGTGGAACCTCGGATTGTGAGTAACTCGGTCTGCGAGCATTTTGCAAGACGAGCAAAATTTTTAAAAATAAATTTTAACGTACGCATGTGCTTTGTCTGCTGAGGATCACGTGATCACAACTGAGCCAGTGGTTCTTCTCTCTGTCTCTCTCTTGCTGTGGGATTGTGGGTAATCACCTCCCATGCTCAGGCTTAGTGAGCGTGCATCACTTGTATAGACAACATCGGTGCGCTTGTACTCTTTACTATAACATTGTAACCGTGTGTGTGTGTGTGTGTGTGTGTGTGTGTGTGTGTGTGTGTGTGTGTGTGTGTGTGTGTGTGTAAAAAAAAATTTATTTTATTTTGTGTGTCCAAAAAAAAGTTTAAAAGCAGTGCGGAACATCAATCTGTTCAACGACAATGCTAGTCACATGTTTATGTTAGTTACATTTTAACAACTACAGTATCTTCCAGACCTCGGGTCATGAACTCTACGTCTTTATGTCCATTCAGTGATAACTCTTGAAGGACGTCTTACAGCTACGCATACACAGTCTGGCCTATCCAATTATATTATACTATTTCTTATGACATAATTCAATAATTTCATCTATTTATCCTCATTTATGGATGTGGTTTGGCTCCTATTCATTTTAATAATCTTAAGTTAAGGGACATTAAAGTCAAATCAGGTTTTTATATATATATATTAAAAAAAAAAATTTTTTTAAGTCTTTTTAGACTGCTGCTTCACGTCTGAAATGCTGGCCTCCCAGGAACTCCTTTAATGGGCCAAACTTGTGGAAGTGGCTTGGAGTGAAGTCAGGACTGTAAGTGGTTTTCAGAGGAATTCTATGATGGAATTTGAAATCCGTGTCTTAGTGCACTGGCACAAGGGTGTTTTTAATTGTTGAAGCACTTCTATAATGTTGAATGTTTGCTAAAAACGCTGTTTACTAGCGAGGCCCGTTGTTAGTAAACCTGTCGTCATGAAAGCACACACATGCACACAAAATTTGGTATCCTATTACACACAACATGCATCTACTGTAAATAAAAAGTGTCAAGTTCAGGATTTGTATAAACAGTGTATTTAGAATAAATTCACTCGATTAGGGAAAGTTTTTGCCTGTAGACGCAGCCAGTGATGAGGTTAGCATCACACTTATTAAAAAGACACTGCGGTGTTTTGGTTGGAGCGGAACGTGATTATCATAAGTGAATCGAGGAGAGAGTATGCTCATGCTAAAATATGGAAATGCTGACACCGCTGATGTCTCAACTGCGTATGCCTCGACTGCCGAGCGTTTAGGTGCTGCGGCTAATTAGGATTTGACGAGCATTTTGTCACAAAATGCAGACAAACCCCGCTCGATAAAGAAATGAAAGGATGTTTTCCCGCTTCTCTGACTCTGGCTATCCTTCCCTGCTCAGGCAGATAACAGTTCTTGAAAGAAATGCGAACATTCACAAGCACCTCTCTGAGTGTATGTCTGTCAGGTCTGCTTTTTGAAATCCCCTTAAGATGCAGAGCGACGGCAGTAAAATCCAGACATTGCATGAACGTGCATGCCTTTCTGAAATCTAGGTGTGGATGCTACATGCTTGTCAGAGTACATCACGTCCAGCCGTAACCCCTCACCGCCTGCCTGCCTGCCCGCTCTCCCGTGCTTTCATCAATCCGAGAGGACGAGACCCAGGGGTTAGAGTGGACGAGGTTGCTGATGAGTCCTGGTTCCAGGTGAGATCATGGGAAACACAGACAGCCTGCTCTTAACAGCCGCAGCAGAAGCCTTCCTTCCCACTGGAGAGTCCTGACCTCTCGTCTACCTCCATCTCCACACCAGCGGCTCCAATTAGACCCACACGCTCCCGTCTACCTCCATCAGACTGAGACTTCACTCCGGAGCAGATGTTAAATATAAATATACTGTATTTCAGGCAGAGAGCTGTCGGATAATTCAATAAAACATACATTTGTGATGTGAGTAAAAACTGTACTTTCATGCACCTATTGAAAGGAAAAAGGATGTCCATTCATTGGATCTGAGATGCCGCAGATATGACTCTTTCCATGATGTTTCACATAAGTTGACTTGGTTACTACTGATGCCTATTACAACTGTATCAGAAGAAAGATGGAGTATCCCTAATTCCCATGATGCAATCTGTCTGCTCTCGGTCATGTTCTGGGGTCCAAGACTGACAAACAGTATACAGTAGGGCTGCATGATCCATTCTGTCAACATCGACATGGCAACGTGCGCATGCACAACACTCACATCGCACCCGCGATGAATTAACTAGAAGCGGACCGCTCCGTCTCGCGCTAGACGAGTAAACAGGTACACGAGCGGTAGCGCAAATGCGGCGTACTGAAACACAGTAACGCAGCAGATGACAGACGCTGTAAAAAATGTTTAGGAAGGCCGTAGTGACGGTCGCACAAGCTCTGTAGAGAAACAAAACAAAACAAAAAAAACACACAGGATGGACAAACAGGGAAACTTCAGACATCACACAGTGCATTTGGGTTTTCTGATTTAATTTTACTACATGTAAACTGTACTGCTCCCGGGGAATTAAATTGGCAACGCAAAAACGCAGTACTAAAAATGCATGTTTTATTATTATTTGTTTATATATTTATTTTTTGGACATAAGCAACCAAAATCTACCATAAAAACATGTGATCTTATGAATCAGTGCTATTTCTTGCCTATGCAAACCTTTGTTTGATTCTGATTGTTGTTGTTTTTTTTCTTCCTTTGCATTTGTAAATTAAGTCAAGTTAGTTGGTTTAAATTAGAATAAAATTCAGTTTATTGTCTAGGTTGTGCTTAAAAAAAAGATGTCACTCTGGACTGCACAATCCTGAGGCCTAGACTAATAGTTTAAAGCTATATACATACTGTACATACAGTATACAGTATGTATTTAAAAATGTGAAACCTTCATTATTAATATAAATAACATATTAGAGCCTTGATTTGCCTGAACTAATCAAATAGTGTAAACAACTCAAAATAAGGAGAAAAAAACAAAAACACATTTTTGAGGGTTTTTAATTATACTTTATAATATTTCGTTTCTATGAAGATGGCTACAAAATTGACGCAATTATCCGAGAATCATTAATTATTTATTTCCTAATCAATTCAAGGCATCTGATGAACATTCCTGCATTTCTACATATCGCAGGGGGAAAAAAAAAGAAGATAATGCAAGGTGTGTTTTTTTCTCTCCCAATATCGTGCAGCCCTAATATACAAACCCCATGTTCACACATGTAGTGCCAGCAGCGATCTGGGTATTCCTACATTAAGCCTCATCTAAAATATACTTGGACTCACTGGCAAGCAGCACTGGCAAAAATCCAATTAAAGAGTTTTATTTATTTATTTTTAAGAAAATGTGCAAACTGCCTGAGTGACTTGGCATGGCGCTCTACAGGAGGACGGTCCTGGAATTAAAAACAGTGTGAAAGCTTCCCAGGGACACATTATGGCACCCAATGCAGTCCTGAGCATGAGCACATTGTTGTGGAAGTATATCAGTGACATGTTGCCAGCGTTCATGGATGACTTCATAACTTCATTATCCTTCATAACGCCTGCCGCGGCTCACCAAGTGTTTCCTCTCGGGCACAACGCGGTGAACCAGGCATGAATGAAAATATAAAAGGCTCCATACAGTGCTGTAAGTGACGGAGAACATAGTAAACATGTCGTGTACAGTATGCACAGTCTCGGTCTCCGCAGAGAGAGCGCACTAGTTGCTACTCTCATGGCACCACTACTAGACCGCCACGCTGCTTTAAGTGCCAGGGCGGAGTGAGAAAACAAGTCGGGAGCTTGACTCAGCAGGACCTATTCCTGAGCTCCATTGTGCCTGTGTTCCTGAAATTAATTATCAGCTTGTAGAGAGGAAACTCATTCATAATGCATGACACTTCCTCGCTTCTCAAAGCAGAAGCCGGGACTGACTAATGTAGTCAAACATAGAGGCATACGATCCCTGCAATCTTCATTTTTCATTTATTTATTTTTTTAAAAACGTTACAATCAATTAATCAGACTCGTGGTAAAATTACCATAATGCACTAAAATTTCCTGTCAATTACTGCTGTACAGCTTAGCATGACGCAATTATAAACAATCAATTAGATATAGACAAAGGTGCTTTATAGTTTCCGAGTGTTTGATCATGGGTCAGATTTGAGAGCGTGCAGGTGCTTTAAATGACGCTCTCGGTGTGTAGTGTTGTTTGTGCATGATCCATTTCTACTGAAAAATCTACTCACTTACAGTACATTAAAGAAATGCATTTTATAAACCGTAGGAAATATACTTTATCCTAAACTTGATTTATATTTTTTCGTACTACCAAGTAGTATTCGTCCATGTTTAAACTTTATCATTTTATTTTTCTCCTGCTGCATCATTTGAATCAAAGCTAGACATCTACTGTATTTGTGTAACGACAAAGAAAATAATTAAACAAATGTGCAAGTAAGTGCTACTAATATGTATTAACACAATACCATGATCACAATGCGTTAAACAGTGATCTTTGTAAAAACCTGAGCTGAAAGTGCGTAAGCTTGGTAAATACATGTGAGACTACTCCTGTACATAAATATTAAGCACCGCGTGAGTCAGCGCCGTGGCTGTAAGTACGGCTCATCTCGATCTACGGCGAGTTTTGGTGTACTGATTACGTTTCCAATGTTACCGCGTGAAAAATTAAACATGTTTCATTTTATTGAGGGTCCCCATTGTGGAACCTCGCGAAATGTCAGACGGTCACTCGCAGAGACTCGAGTCTAACACAGCGCAATAATGATTACTGTATGTCATGGATAAATCAACTAATATACAGTTTCAGAAATATTTCAGAAACTATCCAGATACCTGGTAGTATCAATGTCCAAAACAATGCCAGGACCTTTTTCTGGTGCCTTGTGGAAAGTTTCCCATACTACCTCACATGCACGACTATGGGAACTAGTCCTCTTCAAGTTTCCATGGATACAAGGCTGGAAGACAGTAAACAGAAAAGCAGGACCTGTTTCCTGTTTTTGGCAGTGTGAGACAACCGAGACTGAACCTGACTCAGCGTAGTCCTCCGAGAGCTATAAATACACACACACACACACACACACACACACACACACACACACACACACACACACACACACACACACCTCACTTACTGTCTGTACATGGATTTTCATTCTAAATCTCTGATTGCGCACACACTCAAGTGTTGAAGTATTAATGTCCATCCTTATATGGCAAGATCAACATGAATGAAACAACATTATGTTATGGTTAAATAGTAAAACTTTGACTTCTTAAGAGCACTTGTGTGTGTGTGTGTGTGTGTGTGTGTGTGTGTGTGTGTATTTATCAGAGCTGATTCATAGTCAATTGCTCCAAATCCATTAAAGCACTGAATAAAAAATCTCTTGTTTAGTCCAGTTGAACTGAATTCTGGTTCTTTTAGTGCATCTTTTGGATACAACACACATTTTCAGGTGCATGAGGGGTTGTGAGCCGACCCTGATCCGGACCATTAACGCGGAGTACTCACTGCTACATGTGTGAGCTAAACATCCCCCCGTAGCCAGGTGCGCTTTTTGCATCTGCACGTTTGCATGCTTACTGAACACATCTTTGTACAAACTAAATATTCTCTCCCTTGTTCTGCTCAGTTGACTCCAGACTGCATGTCTTCTATGCAAACTGGGAAGCAGTTTTGTATTTTCGAGACGTTCTCCCAAAGATGTTTGGACCGAACAATCAGACGATCACAATTATGAGCAAGCGCCTGTGGTGCGGCTTCTCCATCTTGGAGACCAAACTTCATTCATAGAAATATTGAATCTTGTAGTGATGCATTTTTCGTTTGCTTGCTTTTTTCTTCATGTGAAACAAAAATGAACCGACAACATGATTCCCAGCCAGCTGACAATAAATAATGTAGGCACATTAAGCAAGATGATCACACCTGTATAATGGGTAATGAATAACGCATTACACATTTTTAAGATGTATTTCATTACAAAACACATTCTGATCGTTCCTGAAATAGCTCTGCCGCTGTAACATGACTAAAGAACACCACTGTGTCACAGATCTTACTATATACTGTGATGCACCTGGCACTGAACGCTGACAAGCTGGGTACTTACGCATGTCGTTGGGAACCGAAACACCCTTCAGGACAGAAATGGTCATGAAAACGGGGGGAATTCATGACTACAATAGAACCGATTCCTGCACGTAGTGTGAATGCTGCATATCAGGTCGCGTCAGGAGGCTTTTCACTTTTCACATGAATGAGCAGATTTAAACAAACATGCTCTCAGCTTCTCTATCACTGCAGACTGATGGAGTTGTACTGTATGCTCCAGACATCTCGTTTACAAAGACGTTGTGTAACGATCCTGACGAACAAATGTTCCATGCACACAGGCAAAAATGTTCCTAAATCCCTTCTACCTGCAGCATGTTAATTAATCCACAGTAAATTAATACCACTTAGAGAACTTCCACAAATAACCTTAAATGGTGGAACACGAGCAATCCACAAAGTGATTTTCATACTCCGCAGTCTGCAATGGTGTGAAAAGCATCCAATTCTGCAGGTATAAACACCTCGTCAAAGGAGAATGAGTGGATTGGACCGACCTGACAACAAAGTCAGTATGCTAACTCAAATAGACCACTCTTTACAACCGTGGTGAGCAGAAAGACATAGCAGAATGCACAACAAGTCGGACAGCATTTAACAGGCCACATCCTGTCAGCTAGAAACAGAAATCTGAGGCTGCAGTAAGAAACCGAACCAAAACTGGACGTCTGTAATCAGAATAAGACTGGGGGGTTACGTAGTTCCAGTGTTGTGCTGCTGATGAAGATCGCAGGAAATCAGCAGTTCAATAAATACTCCCAACTTTTGCCACCAAAAAATCTCGTCCTGACTCATACCGTATCTATGGGGACCAGCATTAACCTTTTCAATTTGATCTACATCTACTACACAGGCTAGACTTTGCACCCCATGTCCATCAATGAGTCTTGGACACCCATTACCCTGTCACCGGTTCACCCATTTTCCTTCCTTGGACCACTTATGGTAGGTCCAAACCCCGGGAGACCAGGAACATCCCACAAGAGCTGAAGTTTTGGAGTTGCTCTGTCCAGCCCTCACAATACGGCCTCTTGTTAAAGTCAATCAAATCCTTACACTTGCCCATTGGTTCTGCTTCCAACACATCAACTAAAGGTAAAAAAATAAAAGTTCCCTCGATGCCCCACTTTAACAAGATATTCCTATTAAATTGACTGAACACATCCTAGTATTCATTTTGTCGTTCTCCATCAGGAACAGGTAAAAGCCTCCATCCTCTGAAGTACAAGTACATAAACATGCAAGAATTCTCCATATGCATTTTCAGATTTTGGTACCATCCTCATTTTCTATCATTTCTAGAAAGAACAAATCCATTACACATAAGCACAAACCCGATGCCCGAGCATACACAGCTGGAGATTACAGAACAAAATTACAATGACATCAAAGTCGGTACCCTTTGTTTACAAGAGAGTCCACAACGCCTTTGTGTCAGCAACACATGAACCATGAAAGCACATGGGCCAGGCTGGTCTGTCTGGCTCTCTGTCGTGCAGCATCTAATCATTTCATTCTACGTTTGAAAGAGCTGCTTACTGCTGATGTGTCAGACTGTCAGAGAGCTCGTCTGCGAGGAAGAAGAGCCCAAAGCGTGCCTTCCTACGGCTAACCGAGAGAACAGCGGGATTAAAGATAAATATGTGCAGGGATGGAACAGAAGAGGGACATCGTGTGCCCATTGTGTTCATGCTTCTGTAAATAGCTTTCTGGTGTTTCCAGTCATAAATATTAAAAGGATTAGAGCTGTTACTTATGTCACCCGAGAGTCCTGTGGATGTAACTGATTCGGATCGATGAGAACGATTCTCCTCTCTGAAACTGACAGCTGTTGGATGGCATTTCTTATGACCTTCAACACGATGCTGATGCGTTTTCCTGAGGCAACAACCTAATCAACAAGCACCAATTTCTTAAGGAACAAAAATAAAGATAAAAATAAATAAATGAATGAATGAATGTATCGATTGATATATTTCAAGGCTTTGCTAGGCGACAAAAACAAACAAGGCTCAGAATATATCAAAATGTCAGTAATTGTTTCAAGATTGAAGCAGCCTCCTGCAGAAATGTCTTTCAGATCAATACTTGCGGAATAACAGAAGATTTACGGGTGTCCTTAATGGATTCACGACATCCAAAAAAAAAAAAAAAAAGAGAGAGAGCGAGAGACTGCTGCACAGAATCCTGTTTTATGATGAACTGTATGAGTTTCTGTCAGATTTTGCTTGCATTAAACTAATTCACTGGTCGAGATTAGCTGTGTTGGACTGCATAGTGAGATTTGCTATCGGTGTAATCTAGCTATTCATGCTTGAGGAAAACCCATCAATGATCACTAGGGATGGGACGATATATTTATTTTGTCTTGATATGTGATATGGCGTTTTGGATCCACAAGGCTGAATGTTATCCTAATTTCAAAATAAAAAAAAATTAAGGGTGACGATCTGAGAAAACCACATGATGCATAACACATTACATTTTTGTATTGCAACATATCAAATTTAATGAATTCTTCCTTCATATATACAGCATAGCATAACAGAAAATTCACAAGGAAGGTTACATATACAGTAACGACAACGTCAACCTGAGAAAAAAACATGACTAGACAAGAAGTTTATCCTTATTACCTCAGACTCAGTTTAATCAATGTTTGTATACAAGACCGCATTTTCAGCACAAGTTTGGATTGTTGTTAATAATCATGGGGTCATTTTAATCAGGGGTGTTTCGTATTATACAACCGGGTCTGGTACAGAATCCTGCCAAAAGTCTATGGGGATCATTATCGTAATACATTTTCTATCATAATCCTGTTTGAACTGCGCGGTGCAGACATGGATTTAGTCAAATGCAAACAGAAAAAATAAACATTCATCATTGTATATACTGTACATATGCAAGTCTACTTGCGTACAACCTCAGGGTAGAAAGTGTGTGGGGGGAGAGAAAAAATGTAATCTGACAACATGCAATACACTTTCTCCTGGCTGTTCGAGGACGATCCAGACATGCAGGATCACATGTGCAGACAAATTAAATTGTGCCTGGGAATCATTTTTGAAATGTCAACAATGCGAAGTATGACAAACCTCCGCGAGGTTAGACCAGGTCTGAATGCATGACCTGCGTCACGATCAGACTCACGTTCACGAGTGCTAAACTTTGTTTTTAAACGCGGAAATCATGAGATCTGAAGCTGAAGCTTGAAATGGATCCAGGCACTAAAGTGGATTTATTTATTTATTGATCTATCTATCTATCTATCTGAAACACATCAGCTGATTAACGCGGAGTTCCTGCTTTAAAGCGGTGAGGCTGTGCGTGCGCGCGCGTGACCGAGTTCCCCGTCACGCCAAACGTCAACACGACAGATTTCTCTCTCCGACACCCAACAATAAATTTCATCAAATCTTAATTCAAGAAACGAGCGGACACGGCTTTACACATCTCATCTCACTGCCTTCCCCGTGCTGTGATTAACGTTGTGTGAAACTAGTTTCAGCCAGAGTCCGAGTTCTGAGGAAAACCTGAACCGGACAGAAGTGTGAGGTTACAAACGAGACATTTGATGAAAATAAATAAATTAATAAATGAATAAGAAAATAACTGCAAACTTGTAGTGAAGCGTCGAGCGATGCTATAAATCTGTGACAGCAGAAGGAGGAGGCTAGGCTAACAGTTTACTCCAGCAGTTTGACGGCGCGTGAAGCCCAGCAGCGCGTGCGGAGGGAGAGCGGCGGAGAGACGGGAACCTACCAGCTTTGTACGGCGACCATGCGTTTCTTCTGTCATTTTGAAAGATGCCTGAGGAACCGGGGGAAGAGAAACGGAAGACGGTACAGAAGTCGGTGCGGCGCGTCTCCGGCGTTCAGCTCGCGACAAAAAAACCCGAGGCTCCGCAGCGGCGCGCGCGACTCGCACTGAGGCACAGCGGAGAGGAAAAGCGCGAGCGCGCAGAGCGGAGACAATCACAGGAAAGAGGCAGACTCCACCCACCTCTCACTACACACACACACACACACAGCTACACTTACACACTGACACTCTCTCACACACACATACACAGCTACACTTACACACTGACACACACACACCTAGACATACAAACTGACACACACAAACACACACACAAACAAAGAACACACACACAAATAACATCACCAATACGCTGCTATACTCTCACTCAGCACACCCCCCCCCCACACACACACCTATACACTCACAAACATCATCTGCACACACACACCACTAAAAGCTACAGATAAACACAGCACAGCTACTGATACAACTTCATAGAAGAGCTATACAAATACACATTATTCTCACACAACAGAACTACACATGTAAACACAAAGTGTACGCTAAATGTGCATCTAAATAAACCCTACACACAAGGATGTATTATTATAAACACTAAGCTAAAGAATAGTGTCTGTGCATTTATCTTGAGGAACAGCTTTATCCTGGTCAGCTCTGGGACGAATCCTGAGTTCATTCTGGAAAGGCTGGGTGTGATGCAGGAAAATACCAGGAATGGACGGGAAGGCAATCCATCACAGAGTTCCCACTTATAATGTCTTTCAGGAATTTTCTTTTTTTATTTTGAAAGCCAAATCTGCCGTATACAAATGATGTCTGGCGCTGAACCGTTCTCACCACAGCACTCAACACTGGTTTGTGGCTGAAAGTATTAATAGCTATATTATAGCTTGCCCTGTGCAAGCTATAATATAGCTACGAAACATGTGATGTAATTCACTCATTAGTTCACGCCCATCTGATGAAGAGTTGTGCTGATTTTTATCAACTGGTTTAGTTAATGGATGGAAGACGTATATGGAGGAAACTTTACTTTTCTGAATCCAGGGTGTCAACCTCTATACAAACATAGCTAAAATAGTTCTGTAAAGAATTCTCAAGTGAGGAGTGACCATCTGTGGAATATTTCTGTACATGGTCTTCAGGAAGCAAGAAAGCAGGCATGGACTGAGCGAGTGACAACAGAGGTCTTTTTTTTTACTTTTATGCCCAGCAGAATAAAGTACTAAATGTTGATGTATAGCAATTTAATTCCTTAAAATAATAACATATTCTTATTATCTTTTTTGTGATTATTTAAAAAATTCAAGCACATATTTAAAAAAAAAAATATTAACTTTTGTGTCAATACTTTTGGCCACCGCTGTATCCACATACTGTACAGCATGCATTTGAACATGAAGAAATACTGAATATATGAACTACCAGTTAAAAGTTTGAACACACCTTCTAATTCCATGGTCTATCCTGATTTTTATTTCTTTTTACGTTGTAAAACCATCTTGAAGTCATCCAATATATCTTTTGAACAGTTGATAACGAGAAGTATCTGCTACTGATGCTCTGTAAAGCCTTCACAACGGCTCTAATCTGAGGGGATGTTTGTTAATTGGTGATTTCTGAGGCTCGTAACTCTCTGCCGCAGATGTGAGTCTTGGTCTTGCTTTCCTGGGATGGTCTTCATGAGAGCCGGTTTCATCATGGTGCTTGCAAATGCACTTGGCAAAACTGTTCTTGCAAGAACTGTTCCAGAACAAATGACCTTTATGTCTTAAAGTAGACATGGGCCCCTCCAGGTCGAGTGTTGAATTCCCGCCTCAAGGTCTGTTTCTCCGGGTACTCAGGTTTCCTTCCACAGTCCAAAGACATGCAGATTAGGCTAACTGATGTTTCCTTGTGCCCTAAATTTCCTGGGATAAGCTCCAGGCACCCTGCGACCCTGCATACGGGATAAATAAAGCGGTATAGACGATGAGTGAGTGAGTTAGTGTTGATGTCGTTGTTACATAGCGCCAGAGTTTTGGAAAAATCCAGTATTGTTCTAGAATGTTGAAAATAAATCCACACTTATGTCCAAACTTTTGACTAGTACTGATATATACAGTACTGGCTGGACGGATATATGCTGCATATTATTTCATTAGTTTTATACTTTATGGCTTTGCTCAATCAACAATATTTCACTGTATCCATTGTGAGGAGATTCTTATCGCCCTTGTTTCAAGATATTGTTCCATTCGAAATCTATTTCCTGCTTCCGTTCCCATCCCAGGTCAAACGATGGAAAACCGGACAACAATAGCACACTATGCAGTTGTGTGTGTGTGTGTTTCTGTTCCTGAACAGTCAGTGCTCCCCTGTTGTGAAACTCAATCAGAAAGTCTTTCTCATGATAAGGTCATTGTGTGTGTGTCTGTGAGCGTGTGCGTGCGTGCCCCATTCTGTGACGCATGACACATCCCTGTCTGACTCAAAGTCAAAATATAGCTCAAACACCCTATAAAGCACAGATGTATCAGTGGCAACTGCTGCTGGTGTTTACAAAGAAGTACAATGCCACAGCAAGCGTTTGTGATCCAGCTCCAGTGCTCGACCCCTGAGAATTAGAGCTAACCCCTTTGGCAGGGACATTTATCAAAGTCAAAGTAGATTACAAAACACATCATCAGTGTATACAGTGATGGAAAGCTGCCCTTTCCATCCACCCTGCTAGATTTATAAACTAGCACATATATACAGTAGCGTTTATGAACTAGAAATCCAGAATAACTGAGATTTGGTGATAAAGACTTGGGAAAATATTATTCCGTTGGTCTTCACGCATTCAGCCGTAAGACACACCCATCACAGTATTCAAACCTGTTAGACGCGCCAGATGTATTTGTCTCAGACTGGACATGACACATTTCATCTCGTCTCATGAAAGACATGAAAGCCAGTGACCGAAGCCGGCTGACGAAATCGGAAAAGCGCGTTCGCATTGTAAAAGCTTCAAAGCCAAAAGCACTTATTGATCTGTGCCGACAATGCATATTTACAATAGAGTGAGTAAATTGGTCTGTTTTTTTGTTGCCTTGAGGCATTTTCTGAGCAAGGTTATGTTCTATGATTCAGTTATTGATCCCATTTCAACACAACTTCCAGTGTGCCTTTTCAGTGTGATGAATGCGCAGCGTTGAAAGCGTTTTTTCAGCAGGATTTTTTTCCAGCCACTGATTAACAGTCTGAGATACAAAGGGCCAGGTGACAGAACTGGGGGTAAAAAATTCTGATGACAGCGATGTAACCTTCTTTTCTGAGGCGGGAGAGAGGCCTGCCATGTGCGCTGCTTACATAACAAATCATCAACACGTCTTCATGTGGATCTAAAACGGAAGTGCCTGGGTGTGAGGAGTGTGATGGGCGACACCGTGTATGACGGGCAGCTTTATAGCATATCCAGTGCAGCGGAAACAGGCCAGCTTTCAGCTTTAGTGCGACTGATAACAGAAACTAATGTAATGGAAGAGAGTTGAAATGGATGACATGCAAGGAGCGACTGAACATAACACCTTTAGCATCTAGATGACTCGCGTCATGTGGTATTAACTGAACATACAGTGCTGTTTAGCGCGTTTGCAGGGATTGAGGAAAAATAAAAGGAAAAGGAAAGCTGAGGTGCTGAAGACAGATGGACTGCGGAGCTTTTTGAGCTCTAAAACCCTTCGTTTTTTTGTTTTTTATTTCATGCGAGAATGAAAGCTAACCACATAAGACAAGGGATTAAACTGCCACTTTCATTTCAAAACAGGACCAATAGCTGTTTTCACTGCGGCTTGAATCAGCACTGAATCAGCACAGACGTGGGAGTTATTTTGATCTTTAGTTGTCATTGCTCACATTTTACAAGCAAGTTAACAAGCAAGAAAATTGAAAAGAGATCAATCAATTGTAATTTCCTGCATGCTTAGGTTATACAGTATAATATTCTGTGGAGGCATATTGGACTTCTCGTATACAGGATTATAATAATTCAGCAACAGTCTGCGGCATACCCACACATGGTGTCCACGAACATTTGACCAACATAGAGTATATTATACCAAAGTATTATTCCAATCATCCTATGTTACAGTGACTGTAACATGGAAAACTACATATTAACACGATATTAGCATCATCTAATTGACTCTTCAATCACGCCACTGTTTGAAAGATAATTGTTGGAGAATAATGAATCACTCATCCTGGTGTGTGGAGAGAATGTAATGATGTGCAGTGGACTCGTATTAGTAAACTCACTCGATGAACAGCACAGGGCCGCATGCAAAGTCCACATCTGAGGCTTATAGCTTAACGGCACGATCGGTTTTCTTTTAAAAGCAATTTATAGCTGCACAAAGTGTTCGATTGAGATGAGGGTAACAAATCAACAAAGTAATGACTACTTACATAAACCATCTACAACCAAGGATGCTCGTTAAGGATTAATGAAACAATAAATTGTTGTGGGGTTTCTGTTGGACGGCACGGGTAGTGCAGTGAGAAGTGTTGTTGCCTCACGGCTGCTGGGTCCCTGGTTCCATCCTGAGCTTGGTTTAGTGTCTGTGCAGTTTTCCGTAGTCTCAACATGTCTATTTGGGTTTCCAGAAGGTTGTTTGGTTTATTCATGAAAACTGCCCCAGGTATGAATGTGGACATGGTCCTTTGCATATTCCTACCTTATCCCAATGCTTCCAGGATAAATTCCAGATTCACTGGTATCATAAACACAATGAAGACAAATGCCTTTGATCTTTACATGATAATAAGTATACCTAATAATCGTTTCTTTCTCTTTCTCTCTCTCTCACGGTTCAACCATGACCCCTTCTGCTCTCTGGACATGCCTGATTCACTTCAATGATCTATGTTTGGTTGGAGTACTCAGCCGCTGAGAATGGCCCCACATGGACAACCCAGCTTAAATACAACTGTTATGAACAGATTTGCAGTCATGTCAACAATGAACAATTGATCAATTCAACCAAATAGTTAGTTATATTTTATATATACTGTATATATATACCTGATACCCAGTCTCAGAAAAAAAAATTCTGTCTGTATGACTGTCTGTATATTTGTATGTCTGTCCAGCCGATTTGGTTACAGCGTCACGCAAAACTAGCTTAACAGATTTTACTGAAATTTTGTCAGTCCTTCATTATTTTATTAAGTTTAACCATAAATGTTATCAAATTTGCTTAGTAGAAGGGACGTTATGACCAGTTTTGTGCCAGATTACCTCACAACAGCCATTGCTTTTTTTGGACCGTGTTTTTGCCCTCAAAGTTGGCACGGCTGTGCGCGTCACTTAAACAGGGTCAGGGGTAGCTCAATGGTTAAGGCTTGGAAGGTCCCAAGTTCAAATCCCATGACCACCAAGTTTTTTCCCCGATTTGCTCCCTAATTTAGTCATGTCCAATTCCTCCCCGTCACTAGGGGGCTCCCACATTAAGGCTACTACTACCACTCAGCGGGGAGGGCTGAAGACTATCATGTGTTTCGGACTATCATCCGAACCACATGATGCCAGCCGGCTGCATCTTTTCGAACTGCTCGCTCACGCACCGTTGATTGGCTGTAGAGCCGTGATTAATGTGATGGAGCACTAAGTACCTCTCATCCCTCCCCTCTGAGAGAGCTCAGCCAATCAGCTCTCTCTAGACCTCCGGCTGGGAGAGGTTACAGCATCACCCGGGATTCGAATTCGCAATTCCCGGATGATAGGGGCCAGCACTTTACCACTGTGCCATTGGGAGGCCGCCCTCTTGGTCCCCTTGAGCGAGGCCCTTAACCCGCAACTGCTCAGATGTATAATGAGATAAAAATGTAAGTCGCTCTGGATAAAGGCGTCTGCCAAATGCCTAAATGTAAATGTACACTGAAGACACAGAAACAAACGTTATGCCCCTACAAAGCGCCCAAATCCTCACCAAACACAAACAAATGCGTGAAACAGCAAGGATTACTCCAAAAAAAGATATGTAAATATATACTGTGTACAGTATATATAGTATACCATATACAGTATATACAGTCAAAAGTTTGGATTTATTTTCTACATGCTAGAACAATACTGGATTTTTTTTTTTCTAAATGATGAAATAAACACACATGGAATTATTTAACAATAATTAATTAAGCAAGAACAAGATCAGTCAGTTGTTACTTTAAGACATGAAGGTCAGCTGGTCTGCAATAGTTCTTGCAAGTATCGTCAAGAAAACTTGCAAAACCCTCCAAGCACCATAATGGCTTTCAGGAAGACCATCTCAGTAAAGCAAGACCAAAACTTACCTCTGCTTCAGGGTAGAAGTTCATTTACCGGCCTTAAAAACCCCATTTTACAGCATCTCAGATTAGAGCCGTTATGAAGGCTTTACAAGCTGTTTTGTGGCATTGTGTGTTAGTGGCTTTGCACTGTTGCCTTGTCCCTCCTGGTTTGTGGATTTGAATCTCACCTCTGGTCTGTGTGCATAGTCATTCTGTCCTTGGAGGTGCTCTTGTTCTTCCCTCATCGTCCAAAGACGTGCTGTATGCTGATTGGCATTTCCAAGATTGCCTGTAGTGTGTTAATGAGTGTGTTTGTGCCCTGCCCTTCGCTCCCTGGGAAATATTCCAGGCCTGCACAGGATAAGTAGTATAAATAATGGATGGATGTCTGTTTTCTAACCATGTCCACTGATCAAAGTTTTAATGAAATGTAATTGATTAGTGATGGAGTTCACGAACTTAACAATGAAATTAAAAACGTTCACTTGTCATTCTTTGCTAGATATGAGTGGCAAGCTCTGCACCTGGCTGTAAGCTTCTTGAATAAATAGTATCCAAGACTGCAAGTCCAGCTAAGAGCAGCCTCTGTGTGGGCTATATCAAATGAATGATTGTGCTAGGCGGAGGTTTGGGGCGTAATGTCGAAGAAAAAAAAAAACACTTGGCTGATTATGTGGGCTGTACAGCCCTACGGCTGGCTACGAGAATGAAAACATAATGGCTGCAGTTAAATATGTAATGGCCCGATGCTGTGCTGGACCACAAACTGAATTCCCTTATACACAGGATCAGGTGAGCTCAGAGGCTGTAAAGATTTCCTGCCAAGCTACTCGAGCTCATGGTCCGTGCTGCTTCATAGAAAGGCAGCTCTGTGCTACTGAACTCCCATTAACACTATCTTAAATATCTTGAGTGAAATGTGTTGTTAACAAAGGTGTTGATAGGATATGCTTCAGTGTAACTGGATGGTAAAGTAGTTATTGATCGTGTGAAATGTCCTGCTCATTTCCAAACGCTTCACCAGTGGTGTGAACGGGTTAAATGCTAATAGTATCTTTGGGTTGGCTAGTGGACCCGTTAAGAGTGCACTGGAGTGACAAATCTTTGTGGGGCCTCTGTCACTTACGATTAACTGACTCTCTAAGGAGGCAAATCTTTACAGGGACAAATCGATAGAGACCTCATTTTAAGCACCTCAAATGTCATTTATAGATAGACAGGCAGCGAACAGGTCATTAGGAAGCTCCTGCCATACTGTAAAAAAAAAAGTGCCAGCAGGAGAGCATGCAGATGAGGTGTGTTGTCACTCCTGCACCATTTAAAGCAAAGATAATCAGCTGTACCATACCAAATACCTTGGTAGACAGGGGACTACTCTTTTCTTACTAATGACCCATGACATGTCTATTTTCATCTCTGCTACAGCTTAACACTTTCTGAACTCATTTAGCTGGATTTTTCATATAAAATGTAGAGAATCCTCAGTATTGTGAGCC
Organism: Clarias magur; assembly: GCA_013621035.1. Lineage (NCBI taxonomy): Eukaryota > Metazoa > Chordata > Actinopteri > Siluriformes > Clariidae > Clarias > Clarias magur. The sequence continues at coordinate 691,511 of QNUK01000141.1, read as the reverse complement.
AAACGAGAAAGTAAATTTCACCAATTCTCCATGATATCAATCACACGTTAGTGTACAAAAAGCCTAATTTACTCACTGTTTCTACAATGTCTAAGCATCCTGGCACAGCGCAGATGACAACTAATAAAATTTTGCTGAAATGAGATAACATTAGCATTACACATCACTGACATTACATGCAGTGTGTTTAATAACCTGATCTTTCCAGTGGAACCTGCAGCTGAAGGTCGGTTGGGATGTAAATACATAAAAATATTTTTAGGGGAAAAAAAAGGTGAAATATCTTTGGTAACAACTTTTGAATATCTTAAATAACAGTCAGAAAAGATTGCTGAGTTTAAATTAGTGCTAGGCAATTAGACCTATAATCAATATTATGATTAATTTAATATTTTACCTCGATTATGATTAATGACATATTGTTTTTTTTTTTGTTTTGTTTTTTTGTGTTCTTTGCCCTCATAGTTATTTGAGAATGTTTGTAGTGTAAATATGATCAACTATTAAAGCTTTTCTAATAAAAGAGTTCTCCTCTACAGTATGTTGCTTCCATATCAATAACTGGGTGGGGAGGGGGTCACATGACTACAAATACATACTATGTTTTAAAGGGACTGTACACAAATGCACACGGTAGTAGTAACAGATTTTTCTTTTCTTCAATTTAAAAAAAAAGCATTAACAGAATAAAATTAAAAAAAAATAGCAGACATGGGCAACATAATGTTAATTAGAGATTCTAAATGTTGGTTTTTGATTATCCCCCCAGCCCTAGTTTACATTTTCATAGTTTTTTTCTTAGTAGGCTCATGAATTTTTCTTTTTCTGATTATGTATTTCATTCATGACACTGTAAAATGACATGAAAAACTTTGTAATTTCCATTACGTAAACATAAAGCAATCTCTAACTGTAACTGTAGCCTAAATTAGTATGTTAGGGCTTTGCTAGCTGGAATGTCAAAACTTTGATCTCAAAATAGCTTTCTAACCTAATAATACTGGAGTCACGTCATGCACACATGCTAATTACACGGAACACATACTATAACCACAGCTTATCCTAGTTATTGGTAAACATGCCAAAGGGGCATTGATGGTGGGGGTAAGGGAGGGAGCGAAACAGAGATATTAAATCCAGGCTGTGTTTCAGACTAATCTCATTACCTTGCTTTCTCACATGTTTGGAAAGAGTCGAGCATGATAAGCATGAACAGAAATATGCACTTCATGATGTTAAATAAAGGAGTAGAACAAAGATCTTATCAGCACCATCTCAATCTACTTGTTTATGCAGCAAACAGATGTCTCTCTCTCGCGCTCTCTCGCTCTCAGAAAAAAAATTAATGGAAAAATGGGAAATGTCTTTGGGGATTCTAATCCTCCTAGCTTTACATACTGTATAATTGTGTATTGTATTTATTTGTTTTCATTGTAAAACCGCTTCTAAAAACATTTTTTTTAGTTGGGTATGTTTAAACAAGACAGTTGTTTTTTTCCACTTATTTTGGTCTCATATAAGAAGACACTCTTCTCCAACTTGGTTGCTCAGCTTTGCTGTTCTCTAGACGCAGTAGCTCATTTACTGTACATAGACACTGAAAGGGCACATTCGGAAGAGGAGTGAAAGGGAGGGAGTCTAAGGTATAAAAACTCTTTATTTGAGGAGTATTTCAGCTGGAGCTATTAAAGACCCACTATGGGCCAACTATGTGACCTGTTTTAACATGTTAAAGGAAGAGTAAAATATGAGACCTTTAAGATTTATATATTTAAAAAAAGTAAAACACCAATGTCTAAATTAAAGAATTGGGAATTTTTTTCTTTTACTGTGCTGTCTATATAATGTGATTCTATTTAATGTACACGAATATGAAGAAATAATGGGTGGCTCAAGACTTTACACAGTACTGTACTATAGTGTATATGCCATTGCTTTAAAGCCATAAATGAAAACCTGCACCTCTTCTCAGTAATGTAATTATTTAAAGACCAATCATGTGGAAGCAATGCACTGCATGAACTAATGCAGATATGGCCATGTGTTCTTTAATGATCACAGAATAGAGAAAGGCGAGGCCATTTATACATCTTAGTGACTTCGACCATGCCACAGTTGTCAGTGCCAGACAAGTGGGTTTGAGTATTTCAGAAACAGGCTCTCCTGGAATTTTCACTCTCTGTAACATTTAGTGACAAACAAAAGAGAAATAAATAAATCTATGTTTTTGATGAGAAAGGTTAGAGGTGAACAGTCAAACTAGTTTGAGCTGACAGGAAGACAACAGTAACTAAAACAACCATCGTGATGAGCAGAAAAGCCTCTCAGAAGTCTTAACACACTCAGACCCAATGCGTTGCATTCTTACAGTATTAGCCAAGACAAAGATCTGATGTTACAGTGGGTTTTAAAACTTAAAAATTTGGTCAATTTGCTTGTTTTTTAAAAATATTTTTAAATGTGTGAATGTGAATGAAATTTCGTACAGTGTACACATGCTGTATACCTGCAGTTATTATTTCAATTTCAAACACTGAAATTTCTCTTCTGTGAAACTGTTTTATGAAACCGCTCTAAACTCCTCTTCTATTTTAATGACTTAATTCTATAAATCTCAAACATGGGGCTACTTTTGCTATGAACCAAATAAGGTATGCCTTTAGAGAAATCACATTCAGAGAGTTTGAATGTGGTTTCGAAGCAAATGTATGAGTTCTAATTCATGTTTGTTTACAAGGCTGGTAATCAGTACTCATTAGTGCAAAGAGAACACTGCATGCTGCTCTCAAATCCCCTATTACATAAGTCACACACCACAAAAATAGCCCTATGGGACCTTCAGCTGCTCTAGTTCCAGTAGTAGGAACTGTGACACTGGAAGCAAATGCAGACCTGGACATAGCACATATGAAAAACCCCTCATTACTTATGGACTATATGGGAGAGAGGAAAAAAAACTGAGTTGAGTCTGCTGTATACACTTTTCTGACCTGACATAAGTGACTAAGTGGGTAAAATAATGACTGGGCTGTGTGTCAGTTCTAGATGTGCTACTGCAGGTGTTTGGCAGGGTGAGAAATGGACAGTGGATACCATGTGCACATACTGTATACTATGAATTAAGGAAGCGGAACATAATGAAGAGAAATGGAATATATTATTCATACTCTGTTATGATTCATTGAACAATATTAACAAGGAATCATTTATGAGACATGTCAGTTAAAAGACTGAAAGAAGCCTTGTGCATTTGGGATTTCTTCACGGTGCTCGCTGTTCTGCCCTTGTGAAATGCCAACCGCAGGGTGCAAGTTTTGGCCTGGACGGTTTGACTCATGTCTCAGTCACACCTAAATGCTCTGAGAGGACGAGCTGCATCTGCTCATATAAGCAGTCTGTATTTCAGCACATACAGTATCCACGAGGGAAACTCTCCTTCACAGCAGCCATATGACTTATTTAATAGTGTGTATAATAACAGAATAATAAAGAGACAAATTGTAATCATTGTTAAGAGGCAGAAAATAATTATAGCCAGTGGTGATCAGCGATGTCTGAAACTGGAGAAATTAATTCAAAGCCAAAGTGAATAATCAGTGGAAAATCAATCTGGTGAAGATTAAAAAATAGATGCAGAATGGTTCTTGCTTGAGGACGGTTGTGGGCCACTGCTTATGTAATGAATCCCTTAGAAAACAAGAGTTTTCCTTCGAGGCAGGTGTTATGATGAGAAAAAGGGCATCTTTCATCTAAGTCCTAGAATCTCGGGGAAAATGTGATGATATTTTAGCACTATAATGTGAAGTCTCCCTCAAACATGTGTGCCAGTGTAAAGACGTTCTCAAGAGTTCTTCACACCTGAAACGCACTACAAACCAAATCTGCTCTTGAAGAACAAATATCAATGTCGCTTCATATTTGCGATGCTTCTTTTTTTAAAAAGCCAGCCAAGGACCTGGAAAAAAACAAAAAACAAATACAGAAGTGCTGTGTGGCTGAACTAAAATGAGATTACACGCATCCTATTTCTGCCATAAAGGCAGTTTTGACTCGCCGACATGCCCTGACTGTTGGAATTTTTTCAGTGGAACAGCAAGCTCATTAAAATTAAACACAAATTCATCCTCCTGCATGATCTGCATTTTCCAAAGAAGAAAATAACATCAACACCCATGTGCATTCTGAAGGCCAGGAATGCTGACTCGTTATCCAAAACAAGCACCAGTATAGAAAAGGTAGTGTTTGCGATCGTTCCACAGTGTCTAGGTATTTGGGAAAAGAGACACAAAAACAACTCATGACCAGTCTGTACACGTGAAACGTCTGAAAAACAGACACAGCACGATTCTTTAAGAAAGTACCGCATTCTTTGACACCGCACGCTTTACTATCATGAGTTTTATCACTTTAGTCTTAAAAGCATTGAAACATTCATAGCGCATCTGCAGCATATCTGATATGATACGTTCAGATACGGATTCTAAAGCCATAAATCCAGGTTGTACCATCTACACTGCATTCAGGATTTATAGAGACATAAATAGAGGACTGATAAAGAAATCGTCTTTCAAATGTACAGTGGTATTACAGCTTGGTGAGGCTGATGAATGCAGTTCTGAACAGAAGCCCGGCCGTGTCTGCCTACTCAGCGATGCAGAACCTCCAATGGCTCTCGAAATAATGATTATAATCACACAAGCTCAGCACTGATATGAGACTCAGCACTATAGCTACTGCCGGAGAGCAGCCGAGCAACCACTAGATGCAGTCGGAAATGGTAGATAGGCATTACGCCTTCCAGAGAGTAAGAGTGCAGGCTGCCAACATTTGTTGTTGTTAACTTGTGTAAGGAAAAGACTTGAGAAGGGTGTGATTTGACTGTATGATATAGTGTAGTATCAGTAAGCAAATCAGTGACGTATTATACATCAAGGTGTGGAAGAAACTCGGGAGGTTCATTCACCAAGCTTTTTTTTTTTTTTTTACAGGTCACTCAAGATGCCAGGTTTTTGACATCTTACACCAGCCATGGATTTGAAATCTTATCTCCTACTCCTACTCCATCAACTGGAAATACCCTATATGGCCAAAAGTATGTAGACACATGACCATCACATCCCTTGATGAACTGTTGCCACAATGTCGAAAGCATACAGTACAATAATCTAGAATATATTTGCATTCTGTAGAATTAAGATTTCCTTTCACAGGATCTACACATCTCCAGCATGACAGTGCACAAAGCAAGGTCCATGGCCACATGGTTTAACTGAAATTATAGTGTAACAATGTGCATGGTCTGCAGAGTCATGACCTCAGCCCCACTGGGAGGAACTGGAATGAAGGCTGCACAGCAGGTCTTCTCATAACGTCACTATTCAACCTTGTGGCCGAATAAAGAACAAATCCGCTCAGCCATGTTCCACGTTCCAGTGGAAAGCCCTCCCAGAAGAACGGAGGCTGTCTGAGCAGCAACGGGGGAACAACTCAATATTAATGCTCATGAATCACTTAATCAACACAAACCTGTCATGGTTTTAAAACTTGTGTTAAACATAAACCATTACAGCTTCTGTTGTAGCAAATCACATGATTTATAAAAATTCATTCGTCACACCAGAATTCAGCTATAGGGCTAGAGACACAGGGTCAGAAAGGGAAGAGCCTTAGCAGGCTTCACACTGACAATAAAAACAGAACAATTTAAATTCAATTTAATTTAGTGTAGTCGGGTGCGTGGCCCCTCATCTACCACCACCACCACCACCCACTCAACCCTGGCTCTAATACAGCATGAGTAATTTCAAATCAGTGCTTGGCCATTAGCCTTGTAGGTGAAGTATCTAATGAGCATTTACAAATCCAGTGGTACAGTCCCATTCAGTCCATGCTGTGTTTTGTATACATCTACTTAATATGATTTATAAAGCACAAAGGTAAAGTCAGTATTACAAAACAGTCTATGACAGATACATTCCTCCTATTACTGTACCTTAAAACAAAACAAATGGATTGAAAATAGCTCAGCAAATGCTGATTAGAGGAACGTAGAAGCAAACACTAATTGAAGAAATTGCTGCAAAGCATTAAATCATGGCTGGATAAATAAATTTACTCATCATTTATTAATTCAATCCTGAGAGCTGCTTTAATCAAAGTGTTGCTCGGATTGTTTGGAGAATTGAAACACTGTAGAGAGTAAAATGACTGTCCACTGAAATAAGGATGACATTAATATAAGCAGCAGCTTATTACTCACATACTGTACTGTATACTTTATAGATTATTTCACTCAAACACTCTTACACATCCGTATTTTATGACTTTATGATATTTTGCTCACTAGTGTTAAGGCCCAAATGCACTTTTCGTGGCCGCAAAGTCTATGATCATGTCCTTGAAGTCCAGTCTTTGGACCAGTTTTCACTTAATAAAGTGAACGGAGAGTCCATTGGGTGTTTCACGGCTCATTGTGGAGCGCATATAGTTTTTAATATAGGGTGCATATAACTTTCATTTCACACACCTTAAGCCTCAGTCACCTGCAATTTGAATGGACTGTGCCATTTTTACAGTAACAGAGTGTCGGTTATATAAGCCAGTAAGGAAATAGTTGTACTAGATCTCATTTAAGACTTTTGCATTGAGCCTCTCCTGTGACTTGATCACTGGTCATCTGTAATCTTTGAACCCGCCTCCTTATCTCAATGGCAGGGCACATTGGGTGTACTCTCTGCTTCAAATTCATGGGGCCAGTCAAAGTGCACTACAAAACCACATTAGATTGCCTTAGGAATGCCATAAATTATCGTATCTAATAATCAGATATATTGAGGAATTAAGAAAACATTCAGGTTGGATTATTACAGTAGCTGGATATTTTGCTGTTGGACCCTCTCAGTTATAATTCTATGGAAGTATGAAACTATTATAGAAATGGCTTAGTACTGAAAGTATCTGATTCTTTTATCTTATGGCTTTGCTATCGATCATCTGTGACATTCTGCATATTCTATATAACTTGAATGCAATAACACTATATTAGATAATAAGGGGCCAGTTGGGGTTTGAACAGTTAAGACTCCAGGTTCATAATAGGAATGCTGTGTTAAGGCTATATATATCTTATGTAGACTAGATTGGCCGTACCCAGACGGTAATCAAACAGTGAAGGCATACCGTGCTACTTTCACTGCAAGTGAAACCATGCCTAATGCACCAGTATAAAAATCAAAGGGACTGCAGTGTGACACTTCAAACTACTGGCATTATACTGTAACTAACTGTTCAGGTTTACCAGTAAAATGCATTGTCTTCAACAAGTAAGTACAATATTGGTAAATTTTGTACATTAGTGAAAGGGCCACCATTAGAAACAGTAAATGTTACTAGTTAGTTTGTCCTAAGAAAATTCTTACATTTCAGATTCACAGAAAGGAATAAACCTCCAGTAGCACATAAAGAAATATAGACTAGAAAAAGATCCTTCTTATAATGCTAGCTTTCAGGATTAAATGATTGTTTTATTCTCTTTAAATAATCAACCTTGTCACTCAGTTTCAGCATGATGTTGTCGTCTAAAAAATTTTAACCCAGAACCCTGAATTATTTTTAAAGAGCAGCTGAGAGTTCTATACTGTACCATCAGTTGATGTAAACTGATATGATATGGTGATTAAATGCACTAAACACATGTTGCGTTTAAGCCCCACGTTCATGCTCTAGGATTGGCTGACCTGTGGAGATCTAACCAATCATACATAAGACTGAATATCTGTAACTAAACATTGCATAAAAGGTTAGATTTGGCAGGAAATATTAAACGTGACTGCACATGCAATACTTGACTGCTGTCTTAGTCTCAGCTGATCCTTCAGTTTATTGTTATTTCAGTACTATGGCCTAAGTGCTATTCAATATTTTGTTGGCTTTTGACGGAAGTGCAGTGATTATGACCAATCTAACACATAAATATCTACAGTATGTTCTTAGCCTTACTGTATCTGCTCCCAGGCTGGTGTATCATGGCTGACCCTGTGTTCTGACCCTAGCTTTCATGGAAAAAAAACAAAACAAAACAAAAAACCTAGGTTGTAATGTACATATAATTAATAATAGAAAGTTATTTTAGTACTTTATTGCAACTCAGGACCTTTGTTCCATGTTGCATGTCTCGTGGTCTCTTTGTATCCTGTTTCCGGGTGGTGTGGAGTGGTGTGGTGTGTTTCTGGTTTCAACAATTACAGATCTGTCACTGTTTGTGGAAATTCCCAAATAAACATGCTGCATGTGTTACACACAGTTGCTTCTAGTTCCCATGTCTTACACTCCCTTCACAGACAGATGGCAAACCTATACAAAGGGCAGGCTGAGAGAAACCACTTTACAGTTGGAGAGCTTTGATCAAATTTAAGGCAATGCTTTCTTTGGAAGAGTGAGAGGAATCAAAGTACCAGGGACAGAGCTTGCAGAAACTCAGGGCAAAGTCGACCCTCTTTGAAAGTTTGCTCACTCGTGCTGGCTTTCATCAGGCAGTCTGTGGCTTAGTGATGACACACATCACAGATAGGGAGGAAACGTACAGCTCATGGCTGCGTCAGAGGTGAAATGCACAATTGTCTGCTCTTTTCCAGCTCCAGCTGAATATACTGAGAGATGGAGTGCCTCTTTTCATCGCTTTAGGGTTTCAAGCTTTAACCGTGAGGCGATGCTAGAGTATTGAAGCTGTCAGTACATTTATTTACTTCAGGTTTCACAACTGATGTATTTAAAATGGTCTCCAAACAATTTGTAAAGATAAAAAAAAAAACTGTCAGTGGCATCATTTGCTGAACAAAAAAAAAAATGCTGCTAGCTCGGGCTGACATGCAAGATGGCTATTCAGCCTGATGTTTATTCGGCTTAAGCTGGTGTGCCATATGGCATCTGGTTACTGCCTTCATCGCAACAGATTTGTTTAAACAAAACCAAACAATCCTTCAAATTAACCTTCTTGTTTAATAGCTCTGATATGAGTTATGCCAATTAGAGTACACTGAAGAGAACGTGCACAAACTCAAATGAGTCGGCAGACTGTGCTGTTTCAGTCACCCAGTATGAATAACCAATCAAAAAGTTATTTAAGCTCCAGAAGTTCTGTTCTGAAACAAAAATCGAAAATTGAAGGAAAATCCTGCTTCATGTTTCCCCCCTCAGGCCTGAATATTCCAATAGCCTGACATAAATATCATCGTTAGAATAGTAAACAAACACCCAAACAAACACATTATATGACAAAGTACCAAATACCACAAATTGTGGCACTTTGCTAGCTTTTTATTTTCTATGGATCAGCAGGAAGGTAGTTGGTAGAGTATAAGCTGTAACATACCTGAGGGCTGACAATTACTGAGGATTCAGATAAAAAGCACTGCCAGCACATGGGACCACTAGACCGACAAAGCAGGCAATGACAAACAGTCTTTGCAGAAGAAAAAGGGAACTGGAATCTTTAATGCAGCTTAAAATCAGGACAATTTGCTGCAAGGGGAGCATCATTTTCCCAAATCTATGCACTACATAACCACCCTGGAATAAGGTTTGGGGATTATTAGTGGAAGAGTATTTCTCATTCACTAATAGAGGGCTCAATATGCGTGTGTATGCGCGCGTGTGTGTGTAAGGGGCATTTAAGTCAAACCAGGACTTTTGATTGCGCAGAACAGAACAAAGTTAAGAGAATAGAAACTACCTTTATTTCTCTATATTACCTATAAAATCCCTTGCTACACTAATGCACTTATCATAGTGTTTCTTTAGTGCCTGAACACCATTAAGGTAGAAAGTTTTCTCAGTGTGCCGGAACCATGATCGGACTGCTTGCTTCAAGTTGCCTACCAGATATTCCAAACATGTGGAAATGTCTTGGAGTGAGGTCAGGAATGGGTCAATAACTCCCAGCCAAGTTCGTGTAATGTGCAAGTGGTGTTGAATGTAGTCCTCACAGACAGATGCGTCTCTTCCGTGAGTTGGTGACAAGTCATAATATGATTTTCAAGGATCAGACATTCCGTCCGCTTAATGTTCACAGGATCCCTGGGTAACCCCCCTCCCCAAAAATTTTCTGCCGGAATCATCATCCATGGAGGTATGGCCTTCTTTAAAACATTTGAACCAATCAGATGTTACACTTGGGGCTAAGAATCACTGTACCATGATTAAAGTCTTCTGTAAAGGTTAATCGGTTTTATTACTTTATTCACAAGACATTTGCCCGGGTTTAACTTGAATATGCCCTTGTAAAAAAACTAGAAACTGTAAAAATAAATAAATAAATAAATAAATAAAATCACATAAAAATAACCAGGGGTAATAATTTTTGACCATAAATAAACATGGTGACTGTCAGATCGTCAGGTAATGTATGTACGTAGAGCTTTATCGGATGTACAGTAGCAGTATGTAATATTGTAAAATATGTCTTTGGCGGTTGTGTCTGCATATGAGGATATTAAATAAATACTATTGAATATTATTTAATAATATAATAAATCTGTCATTATCATGTTATCAGACAGATACTGTAAATAAGTATTTCATCAGTTTATTATGGTTAAAGGCATGCATGGCAGCATGTTCACACTCAAGGAATAGAGTACTATCTGTCAGAGATGACACCCTGTCTGTTAGAATAAAAGCTTCCGCGGTGCCAGTACACACACTAAAATGCTGAGAGACTTAACACTACGAGCTAAATGTACTAAGCAGTTGGCATCCTTTTTAAGGTGTGATTATTAGGAAAAATATCCTTGGATGACTGACATTGAATTATGCAAATATTTCCTTAAAATGTGCGATATTCTTAGGTACTCACCTCTGAGAACAAAGGGCACGTTTGGGCTTAAATGTGTCTGGATTTTTATGATGCAAAAAAAATCTGGAGGGAAGCGTTTAGCAGGTCAGGAGAGGGAGGAGTAGAAATGTACTGATGACATCAGATCACTGACGGGTTAGAAGGAATATTGTCCAGTAAATGGTTCACACTTAAAGAAATCATATGTAGTGTACTTGTCCTTATGCTCATTCCACAGTTTATGCTTTTTTATCATTCATTTGCGATTTTATGGATTATTCATTTGAATTATATTATGGATGCTTGTATGACATGTCAGACATACCTTTCATGTTTCCCAAGGACCTGTGTCTAGATTCATAGAGCTCTCAGCCATAATAAGTGTTTGGGCATGTCAGGGCTGAGATATAATTGAATAAAGAAGCTGACATGCATACACAAACATGCGCACACACACACACACACACACACACACACACACACACACACACACACACACACACACACACACACACAGCATGAGTCTGCATTATCTGTGGAACAGAGCTGAGCTAAGTACCTGTCAGGGGGCAGGAATCATGCAGCCAGGGAGGCCTTGTTGTGAGAGTCTGACAGCAAATGCGTTATCTCTGACTCGATGGGAGGTCTGACAAACTCCAGGACTAGCAATAAGCCCTGCTAGGACATGGCTGAACCTGTAGTAAGTCAGAGGAGATGGTTTATGTGTGTGTGAGTGTGTGTGTGTGTGTGTGTGTGTGTGTATGTGTGTATGTGTGCGTGTGTGTGTGTGTGAGCTCCAGCTGGACTGTCAGGGTGGAGTGATGGTGAACAGCGAACACTCGTGCTGTCGTGAGTGGATAAGTACCAGTGGGCCCCAGTCTACTCAGTATTGCAAAGCTGCTGCCTTCAGACACTCCAGACAGAAGGAGGACCGAGACAGAGTGAGAGAGGGACAGTGAGAGAGAGAGAGAGAGAGAGAGAGAGAGAAAACCTGGTTTAAATGAATTGATTTGATTTTGATGTTTTTCTCAAAAGCAGAACTGTTAGTATTATATATTAACTGTATATACTGTAAAGGAGAGTGGGGTCTGTTGTAACAGGTGGTCAGACATAACAACATGAACTTCTCTAATTAGTAACAAGTTTGTACTCTGGCTGCTTGCAACAGATCGGCAACTGTTTTTCTTTTCTTTTTTGTCAAGATCCACATTTTGATGAAAAAAGTTTTTACATTTCAAATTGGTTATTTTGATTTTTTTTTTTTATTGAAAGGATGTTAACACAGTCTTTCTTGGAAATGGAAAAAATGCACAGTGAACACTGATGCACAGTTACGTTCTATGCCATAAATAGAATAAAAAAATAAATAAATAAAAACATTATTATGGCACTGTGCAATAATTTGGGGACCCTACATAATCAGTACTTATAGGTGCCAAATTGTTTTAATAACACTGTAGTGAATTAACAAATGTTTCACTGCGACAGGCTGCAAAGTATCTAAGATACAATGAAATAAGAAAAATACAATTTAAAAATTGGTTGTTTGTGTAACATCCTCACTTCCCCTCTCATCTGTTCCAACCACTCAGCATTCAGCATCAGCACTATACTAATCACCGGCCTGATCATCTGTCATCATCTACACCTGTTTTCCACTGGTTAATACCTTAAATGATGATAAAACTTCAGTTAGAAGTTTTATACTTGATTATACTATGATTCATAGGTCGCTGTGCGGATTAATAAACAAAAAACATTCCTCTGAAACTGGTCTGGAAACAGGGACTGGAATAAAAATGAGAAGCAAAAACTTCCCAAAAAATGAGAGCCGAAAAAGTTCTTCAGGAAGCATGGAGCCTCTAGACTACATAAAAAATACAAGAAAGTCTGGCTATTTGGAGGCAAAATATGAAGAAATGATGGCTGGTTCAAGACTTTTGCACAGTACTGTACAGTTTGTATGTGTGGGGAATGTTTTCTTGGCAGACTTTGGACGTGTTATTACCACTTTATTATGAACATGACAATGAGTTCAAAGTTCCTTACTAACCTTCCCTGTTATTTGATCTGTTCCCATTAAAACACCTTTGTGATGGAGTAGAATCGGATATTCACAGCATGAAAGTGCACCTGAAAAAAACTGCATGATGCGGTCACGTCAGCATAGGTCATTAAAAAAAAATGTATATGAACATTTATTAGTAAATGCTCATGGTCCAGGTACATTTCAAAGCAATTTCTGTTACATTAAGGATATCTCCCGTCACAAATGCTTTAACATCATAAATATGCATCCCAACTGCACAGGACACAATGTGCCATGGGAATAAAAAAGATCGATGTAGAAATTGCAGTCTCAATTCCAAAGCACGCCTCAGGACTTTTAATAAAGCCTGTTATATAAACGTAATCTAGATTGTTCCTTTGGAAAAGATGTATTTGTTTGAAACTAAGCGTGATGTAGAGAAGATAAGAGTGCATGGAAGATAAGGCTTAGTCCTATTAATTTATCTTATTTTCTGAAGAAAGGCATCATACCTGTGCATTTGTATAAAACCAATAACCGAATCATCCTCAGGCTCCTTCTGGAAAAAAATTCAAATTATGTACACAGCTGGAGTCTGACAGTTTTATTTCCACATTTAATCATCTTGTGGGTATAATCCTACCTTCGATTCTTGGGAAAGAGCCCTAAATATTAAAACCACTTAAAATGGGTTAAACCGAGGAAGATACAGTCAGCTGAATTAAAAGGCAGCATATAAATATTCAGCTAATGTTGCAGGTATGCGCATCACATTACACTTTTCTCGGAGGACAATCCAAGAATTTTTTTTTTTTTTTCACATGTACTGCAGAGTTAGGGTGACTAAACACTTAGATATACACTATTTCTTGGCTACGCAGCAATATCCAGAATTAGGTACTTCTCCAAGGTTTTTGATGTGTAATGGGAAATGCATTCAGCATCAGCCAATAATTAGCTGCTGCTGCCAGAGTGCGCTGCCTAGTTTCAGTGGTCTAAATAATGAACACTACACACATAAAGGAGAAAGCAGAAAATGAGCTGTATTAACAAACTAAATGCATTGTAAAACAGCCATATTGTTGAATAACCTTGTAACCTTTCTGCTTTCATTCTAATATGAATCATGGTGAGGACTTGATGACTGTAAGATGAGGGAAAAATCTATTGTGACAAGAAGGACATTTTCATTTCAGAAATGTCCTTTCACATTTATTCCATCTAGAGTGTTAAATAGGGTCTTCTAATGAATTCAGCATATTCGGACCAGAATGCATAATGTTCTCTGGGATTAATATAGTCCTGCTGTCTGGCTTGTTTAGCAGTGTGGGCTCGAATTATGGATGTACTGCTTATATAATCAAAAGATGAAAAAATAAGAGACATCTCTTGTTGCTGAAGCTGCTCGATACTGAGCCTTACTTGAGATGCAAAGTGATTTTGCTATTATTTATCTCTTAAAGTTGGAGGGCAGCTTCACTTGGATTTCTAAAACTGTCAATGGGACTCTTATTGAAGGAGAATGCTCTCGAAGCGTGACTCGAATATTCCAAACTCAAGTGTTCAGCTTTCTGCAGATGAAGATGTTTCAGCACCCATGGAAATCACTTTCTGATTTTATGCTTTCAAGGATTTCTAAAACTAGAGGGAGCAGGACTTGGCATGGAAAAGGAAGGACAAAAAAAAAAAAAAACAGAGCCATACTCCTGACAGAAACAGAGCCAGGGGTGCTGCTATTTCCATTTGCATCTGTTCTTCCTATCTTTTGGGCTGGGCGACAAGGAGAAGACTAATGGACCAGGTAGTCACCAAAGCCCCTAATGACAAACTGATGTTTCTTCTGTCTTCCTGGAGCTAGAATAATGATATTGTTTCTCTGTGGAGAGAACACTGCAGTTGGCTATTGCCGCTGTAACAGAAGCAAACAAACTTCTAAATCAGATGGTAGGCAGCAGAGTCATGTTGATTGGGACGTCTCATGAAGGAAAACAACTCAGCCAAGGTGTCAGGTTTCTCAGTTATAATCTCAGTGCCCACGTTTAGAAATATCCCTTTTAAACAAATCTAATTTACATAATTTTCAAGGTTATCCTAAGACAAATTGGGTTCATTAGTAAAGGAAAACATGACACTGAGAAGGGCATTAAGCTAAAGGCTATACCTGGAAAAGTGACAGCTCATCATTCTGTTTTTTGACATAGGTCAAGACATAATTTCGCAACATTGCCTATTCTATACAAATTTAGTATGATGCACTATAGTGGGGTAATGAATTAAAATCTAAAAAGGTGCGGTCAATAAAACTTTCTTCAAGCTGAAGTCAGAATTTCTTGTGAGTTCAGATTCAGATCTCTACACAGTATAAGTCATTGTAAGTCTATAAAAAATAAGCAATATAAAATTTCCATAGTGTTTCAAGTATATTTACTGTTATTTTTCAGTAACCACAGTAAAAATGTGG
Source organism: Clarias magur (assembly GCA_013621035.1). Classification (NCBI taxonomy): domain Eukaryota; kingdom Metazoa; phylum Chordata; class Actinopteri; order Siluriformes; family Clariidae; genus Clarias; species Clarias magur. The sequence goes on along the minus strand of QNUK01000141.1, from coordinate 676,190 downwards.
ACAGTTTGAATTTTGATGGCCTTTTATATTTACATGTATTTGGATCTAAGACAAACAACAGTCTTTAATCACTCTTCATTTGCACGCTCCTGGGCTCCTGGGCTCCTGGGTAAATAAATGTGAAAGGACTCTTTGTCGTATCTGGCTCTCAGTTTGGGTATTTTACCTCAGATTGCTGCGAATATGGCTGCTTCAGCGACCATAGTGTTTTATCTCAAAATAGCTTCGCAGACAAACTGGTTTTAAACATGAACATACAGTATATTGATCTGTACATTCATCTCTAAAGATTCAGTTTTCATAGTCTACTTTCCATTTTTGGAAAAAGCCCTGCTATGTCACGCTTTCATTTCTGTTTCTCTGTCTGTACATGGTAAACTACTGTATCACATTGATGGGCTCTGATGAGTGAATCGTATAGCCGCTTACACTGAAAGGGGAAAAAAAAACGCTAGATTAACGCTATATTAATTATTCTAATTTAACAGAAAAGCATCAGGGAACTTTTAGTCAGTCTGGATCAGGACCACGGTCAGCCATTTAGTGATGCCCGCACTAAAGCAGCAAATCTAAACGTTTGGCTTGAATGATTTCTTGGACCAACACCGTGGTGCGCTGAACATTAATCAAGTTGTACACTCATTACTTTAGTTCCTACCTGCAATTAGTCCCTATTTACTGAGAGAGAGGGAGAAAGAGAGAGAGAGCGAGAGAGAGAGAGAAAAATCTTGGGAGGAGGTAGAAGAGATCTGTGATTCTTGTTAATACATGAGGCTTATGACATTAGCTGCTTTAAAATCTGCCAGTAATGCCAGTAAAAGCTAGCAAATCAAAGCAACCAATTATCACACTGTTTAATTCTTCAACCTTAAAAAAAAAATCATTGGAATGTTGACACTACTATATGTTCTACATGTCCCAAGTGACAAACTACAGCATATGACTTGAGAACATAAGGAGAACCATTACACATAGAACAGATTCATAGTACACTATTAATGTTCCCACAGGTCCTCTACATACACAGCTCAGCAGGTCTCCAGTGATGGTCAAAGCTAAATCGTCCATCATTAAAGGAGAATAATTGGCATGATTGATGTGGTTCGCTTAGTGCCAGGGGACAAAGCACCTCGAATTCTTCCTGAATAAGTAGTATTGAGTGAAAGGTTTTGAAGTGAGTCGTTACAAAGAAACAGTTAGCATCAAAGATGCATCACTTGCTGAGCACTCGAAGACAAACTCGAATGACATCACTTCAAAGGATAATGAATTTGTATGTTCAAGGATCCAATTTCTCTAAGCAGGTATTAATGTCTGAATGAAATGTCAACAAATATAAAAGAGAGTGAGCTGACTAGCATCAAAACGGTGGCTTTATAGCATGTGTTGATGTATTACATAATTTCAGCTCACAGCAGTGCAATAGTTAGTAACACATGCTGAAGATTAAATGCCTGAAGATGCACTGATTTGAACTAATGGTAACTTTCTGAGTTGAGATAAATGTTCTGCACCGCCGGGAATACAGTAAGTCAGGCCTGTCAACCAACACCCTCCTGCTTAGAGCAAAACACTGTATACACACAGTGGTTTCTTAACAAGGAGACAGTTTTTTTCTTTGTTTTGTTTTATCAGTTTTTGAAATTGTATTCTAAAATCTTATTATGAAACAGGAATTATATGTTTCTTGTACAAATATAGGTCAGATACATGATGATTCTAACATTACCGAGGCATTGACCCTTGGGTACATTAATCCTCATGGCATCATACTAATGACCAAATTCCACGCAGGACTCACTGTGGCCTACAAACATGTGTAGAGACATAGGACTCCAAGTATATCGAGGACAAACATATTGTTGAAAGCCATCTGCGTACCTACTCCATATACTGTACTTGTCCTCAGTCACCTCATGGCCTATTTAACTTTCAACTCAAACAAGCAGCCTTTTGAGAAGAAATGCTTACTATACCATATCTGGATTTACCAAACATTGTATATTTTTAGTATTAATATTAGATTCTCTTCCTTTGATCTGATTTCGCTCTTGCCTCACCCTTATGGATTTGCTTAGCTGTGCCAAAATATATATTAAAACTGCATCTCTTAATTCTTAAATGCATCTGTCTTAGTGTCTCTTTCTGACATTAATCAGGTTGCAGAGTCTTAAACAGCATCATAGTCACAGTTCTTTTTTCCCTATTTGTTTTGGATTTAAACTACACAGTTTAAACGGACTATCACTGCATGCGCTAAAAGTACGTCAAGAGAAAAGTGTTAGAATGAAGATTTTCCGGCAGCATAAATGAATTTTGCATTAATTGTAAAAATTTATTCATAAAGTAAAATTACAGACTAGCTTTTGATAAATGGAGACAGATGAATACTCTAGAGGATGTGTATCACTGAATCTGCATTGTGAATTCTTCCTGAGTATTAAACAGTATGCTGCCTGTTCATCTCAGTATCATGTTTATACTCTAGTATAGTATGTCATAGTATCTGCCTAAAACCTGCCGGATCTGGATCCAATATTTATCTAGCGTCACTAACAAATCCAGTGCATTATAATACCTGAATATCAACACACCTGTTTCTTGTATAATGTCAAATCAAGCAGCTTGTCCTTTCTGTTAGCAACTCTCGGACTGCATTCCGATTGGCTTGAAGTTCCCTGCGAAGTGGACTGCACTGGCTATTCAGCCATATTAAGTGTGATTTCAAACTGCAGGGAGTGAAACTGCTCAGTTAAAAAATGTGAACGGTGTAGGGAACAAGTGAACAATAGGTCTTCAGTTCACCGGAAATGGACAAAAATTTCCCATCTGACCTTTCGGCTCACTGGATTGTGAAAAAATTAAGGAGCTATACTGTATATCTATTATCATTATTATCAAAGTTGACATAATATTAATATGACACAATATTTTAAAATGTAATTCTTTCAGTAAATTCTACTGTTATATTGGTGAGTAATCTGTAAAAACACAGTAAAATATTTTTTCGTACATCTAATAAATTTATTTTATTTTATTAATATTTATTTGCGAGTTAGGCACACTTTAATAGTATATGTTTTAACATGCTATCAGATTTTGTTTAAATAACTACTCAATATTTAATTTCCAGCAGTAACAGACATCCGTGGAGCTTATGTTACCAGGGCAACGCATCGAGGATGTGATGTCTGCATTGGTTCATTGCAGGGTGTTCAAAATGGGGGAATTTTGTTGAGGGAAGTTCCCTTAACTGACATTTTCTGCACAGGGAGCAGGAAGTAGGAAGCACCCTTTTGAGTACACAGTGGAATGGAACGCAGCCTGGAGAGGCGTTCTAACTGCCTAGGAGTTGCCTACAAAGTAGACTTCACAGTGTATTGGCCATGCTATAGATCAGGGGTGTCCAAATCCAGTCCTGGAGGGCCAGTGTCCAACACAGTTTGGTGCTTCTTCTTCTCAAACACAGCTGATTTAAATAATCTGTTAATTACTAGGTTCAGTGGGTGTGTTTAGGTGTTGGTGAATTACAAACTGTGCTGGTCACTGGCCCTCCAGTAGTGGATTTGGACACCTCTGCTATAGATGATTCCAAACTGTACAGAGCAAAACTCATTAGTTCAAAGGCTCCTGTGAACAGTGTAAGTTAAGTGAACAAGCAAGATTACCCATCAGTCACTGAGCCGTACGAGAGCAAAAAAGTAGTTGATGACTGGACGTTATATACATATAAATAATTTACATTTTGTAATTTTAGCAGTTTGGGTTTCACTGTATCAACAGTTTTATATGTAATTTTAACAGACTATAAAAATATGCATGAGCGTTTTGTGTACAAGAGACAAGGGATGTGTGTGGGAAGCTGTTGGGTTAAACAGTGCCTACCTGTACTATGATAGAGAGCTCTATCTAAACTCTGGTAGAGGAGGAGGCTGATGATGATGTAAACTGAAGTTTTTGTATTGTTCATAATGTTTCTCGTGGTCTTCAACAACTTTTACAATTAAAAAGGTTTTGTGTGCAACAACATTCAACACCTTTTTCCTTGATCTAATTTGCTGTCCCTGCTTTATATTTCATGTATTACAAAATCAAAGGCATTTGGCTCTCATCAAGGCATGAGTTAATTTTTTTTTTTAATTAAAACTCAAGCAACATACAGCATTAATTATATTAAATTGCATACTTAGATAACCACAAACACGACTGCAGGCTGATTTACCACTACACTAAAACTGTGGGAGGTGGAGTTATCCCATATAGCTTTTTGAAAAAATCACACAAAATTACTTGTATCTAAAAAACACTTATATCTAACTTATCAGTTTGCAATACTTCCTGCTTCATTTAAAAAACACATTTTTCCCCCTTAAAACTGCAAAAAATTTAGAATTTTGCTGTCAAACTACTATTTATTGTTTTATGTCAGTAGGATGAAATTGTCACAATTGTAGCAACAGGTACAGTTAACAGGGTAATGCAGATAGGAAATGATGGCCTCCATATGGGAGAAATTTGTCAAGGAAAGTTTCCTTAAATGATACTCCATGAGCAGGGAGCAGGGAGTACTGTTTATGAACTCTGTGGAACAGAATGCACCCTGAGGGTTTCTTTCTGATTGCCTTTCTGCTTTTGACCTTGTTGCATTCCCTGTTTGTACTCTGTATGTCTTTTTTTGGATAACTGTTTGACCTCTGCTCGTGTTTTGACTATAATTTTTGCCTGCAGATATGGATTTTGGATATGAATAAAGATCAAGCTTACACTTACATCCATTTGCCTAGTGTTTATGACAAAACCACATAATTGTCAAAGAGAATGAAATGCCATATATTGCTGTAGTAGGAGTGTAAATATTAAAATATTTGTTTTTTGAGATTTATCATTGTTTATTACAGATATTTGTGTGGTAATGTTGTCCTTCTAAAAACCAAGCTCCAACAGTTTAAAAGCAAAACATCGTCTTAATTAATTATATGAGCCATAATAATATAATGCACTGTAAATGATGAAAACAGGCTATTTTTTAATTAACAAACATATACAGAGGGGCTTTTCGAAGTTTCAAAGAATCCAGCCTGCTTAATTTAACCCTCGTCTATCCATCACAGAAAGGAGAAACAACATTCATTACTGTCAGGCATCTGATCTGAATAACAGCCAACTCTTACGCTGGAGCCTCTTTTCATTTTAGCAGGGGTAGGAGGCTGTGAATAGAGACAGGTGTGGAGAAGTAAAGGGTCAGCATTTTTAGGGGCTGGTGACGCAGGATGGTCTGTGATGAAAGACTGGAGCTTGTCACACGCTGTGGATCTGTCAGCACCCTCAGCCCTTGCTTTCCTCTCCACTGTTCCCTGTTTCACAGCAAGACATTTCCTGTGGATGCCAGGATCACCGGGGATCAGGAGAAAATGTGAAATGTCTATGATTTATAAACTCTATTCATTTGTTGACTTTGTAAAATGATGTTTTTAACTGCTATTTTAGGACCTTGACTGAAAGCGAATCTATTAATGTAAGAAAAATAGGAAGTGAAGAAGAGGCACGTCTGAGTGCTACCATGTGGAACTGAAGGCTTGGTGGTGCTTGTGGGGGTGAGTGAGAGCGAAAGAGGAATGAGGGCATTTGGTCTATGGCCCTGTTCGATTAGCATGTCTGGTTCACAGACCTCTCATTTTTCTTCCCACACAAGTGCTTTCTCAGACAAGTGCTGCCACATTCCAGCAGCTTTATGGAGAGAAAGGGCAAGACGGGTCATTGTCCAAAAGTCAGATGGCTTGTTTACTGTATTGCAGCCAATTGTAATAACCACACAAATCAAAACTGTTCATTCTAAAATAACAGTATAATACAATAAAGTACGGTGGAAGTTTGTCAAACGAAAGGTAAACTTCTTTAAGTCAAAATTAATTTCCCACTTTAAATAAATAAATAAACAAACAAACATTGAACGCTAATTCAATTACAGAGTGAATAGGTAATTAAATTACAATTGTGCTTCAATTAAGAGGCCAAAGGAAAAAAACAAACAAACTGCATATGCATTTGCCCAAAAGCAATTCACATACCAAGCTGCATTTGTCAAGCAAAAGTGGCTGATGAAAAAGATCTTGTGGTACTCTGCAGTAGCACAGCATCCAAACAGCGGTCACACACAGAAACTCTAAGTGCAAATTAATGAATTTAGAACGCTGCCCCCACCGGCTCGCTTACAGAAGATAGAAAGGGTTGAGATCCATAAATACCTGTTAGATATGATGAAAGTGGGCAATGGGATTTTTTTTTCTATTGCCCTTCTTCTGCCATCCAACACTACAGGCTGGTGCTCTGCTCTTGCTGTGACACAGAAGGGAAATTAAATGTCAGGATTTTTTAGTAGTAAATAAATGAAATGCTGCCTCCAATAATCTTCAGCATTGCCTTGGCAGAACTCGGTGTTTACAACTTTAGTTGAAATCGCATTCCAAGAGACTGCCGCCTCAGTACAAAGTGATTTAATTACAGGCATATTTATTGGGACATTTTACTTCTGATGCCACCTTAATTCTGGCATGACAAAGCGATACATTTCTAATATTCTTGCGGGTGTGTGTGTAGTTTTATTTTTCATTTAAAGAACTGAATGTTTGAATTAGGGAAATGCCATATGCTGTTTAATGCATTCATCCTTATAATGTTATTAGAAATTATTTGATCATATATACCTGATTATGCAAAACTTAAAAATGTGCAAATTTAATATACTGTAATAATAAGTAAAGATCAGGAATTATTGCATTTTTGTAGATGAGAATCACATACACCTCACAAACACAGACTTTACTAACACACACCGTAAAACAATCTCACTGACAAAGTACAGTACTGTGCAAATGTATCAAGCTACAGTACATGTATCATTTCTTCATATTTTGTTTCCAAAGAGCTAGAATTGTATTTTTTAATGTAGGCTTGAGGACTAGTTCTCCAGGCTTCCTGAAGGACTTTTTTGCTCTCATTTTCAGTCCAGCCCCTGAACTTGACCAGTTTCAGAGTTATGTTTGTGTTTGTTAAGCCATACAGTGACCCATGAATGATTAAAACCATATAACATAAGGTACATAAGGTATGATCCAGGGAAAAACAGGAGCAAATGATGCTGAATGCTGACAGATGATGCTGAATGCTGAGTGGTTGGAACAGACGAGAGGGGAAATGAGGTTGCTGTTGAAGTTGTTACATAAACAACCATTTTTATTGTATCTTTAGGCAAATTGCCTGTCACAGTAAAAAATTTGTTTCCATTTATTGAATTCAATCATTTTGTTTAATTTGAAATACATAAATAAGGGGTAGATCAAGACCTTTAACATTACTCTATGTCAAAAAATTTTCATAAACTTGGCAAGCTTGATCTTATATAACATTGATGTACCACACATTCTCAAATGTCATGTATGACATTATTACTCCAAGCCCTGCTTTCAAAAGTAACACCATGAAATATGCCATAGCTACAACTAATTATATATTTGTCTGATTCAGACTTTATGACATTTTATGACAAAATCTTTTGGGTCAGCTGTGTCAGGTGTACAGCGACTTGACAGTGCCGCTCATCGGGACTGCAGAAACACGAGACATACGCAGCTCCTACATGTTCTCTAAATTTGTGACCTTGAACAGGCCTTGCTTGAATTCACAATCCACGCCAGCCGCAGAATAAAAAAGCCTTGAAGACACTCTGCTGTGTAGAATGAAAAGTATTTATTAGTAATGAATAGTCTGAAACAACCTCTCCACTTTGCAAGTCTTTTAATTTCATTAATAATGCTATATTATACATTAATGATGGAAAAGTTTGTCACAATGTTCGGACAGTTGTGTGTGGTGTGCTGACTAATGCTCAACTTGATTTCTGGCCTGAGATTCTTTAGGGAAAAAAAAAATCCACTGAATAAAACACTTTAATGGGGTTCAGTGCACTGCCCTATTGGTCCAATGCACTTTTAATTACCTGCCCTTCTTCTGTGATACAGCACCCAGGAGAGATACTAATTCTGTGAAACACTCACTGCTCAGCCTACAAACTACAAACAAACTACACCACTCCATTTGCTCTCTCAATACACATCTCATTTATACTTCCACTCTAGTATCACATCAGAGCCAGACCACCTTTAAGATCTGCATTTCAAAGCTTAAACAACAAGACTGTTCCTAAATAAATGACACAGACAGATGCACTCACAAATGGTTGCCATGAAACTGTCTGATTGATAAAGTGAGGTCTATCATTTAGACAGAGTACAAGAGGTGTACAAGTCAAACCAGGACTTGCAATGAAATTTCTCGTGAATGAATGCATAAAATCGATTGACATTTACAGACGATTTCAAGCACAAAATGGTGATAAGACTCTCAGCTACAGTAAAGCATTTTAATGTTGCAAACGTTTTAAAGTAGCCCATACATCCTTGTAATGACAATCCGGGGGCGAGATTATACAGAGCCCAATGCAGTCGGTCCTGTGAACAAGTTGAACACCTGATCCTTGAAATTCAACGGATAACTTGCTGCCAAGTTGCAGAAGAGATTAATCTATTTGTGGGAGCTGTACATATACTGTACAGTACACCACTTACACATTACAGAGTGATCCTCCATACAGTCTCGAATTCTCTTCAAGCCATTTCCACATGTTTGGGCCGTTAAAGGAGTTCCTGGGAGGAGTTTTATCAGCCTCTGTTTACAAGAGGAATGTTCTGAGTATTCACAGTCCGGTTATGCACATGGTTAAGTCAATTTTCTGTGAGCTCCATTTTGATTATACAAATTACCTGCCTTCATTGTTTGATTCCTTTCAAAAGACCACACAGCGTCCTTTAAAGACTAGCTCTTACATTCGGCCATATAATAATCCTGAATAGAAAATGAGGACTGGAGAAAGAAATCATGTTTTCCCTCCATTTGCTGCTAAATGTAATATGATGTTTTATAAAAGCCTAATACTGTGATGTGATGAATAAAGGAGAAGCTTCTCCTTGCTGTTAAATATAATATAAAAAGGAAAAATAACAAAAAGACCAATACCATTATGGATTATGAATGACAAGAAGACAATAATCAAAATATTCTTATATTACTTATAATACTTATAATACAGACTTAATACAGTATACTAACATATATTGTTCCACTGAAATATTATGCTTACTAGTAATGCGTACATCTACTTCAGTGAAAAATGACATGTCAGTTAGTACACACGCAATCTAAAAACACCATGCACACAGACCAAAGGCATGATTCGAACCCCCACCCCTAGAGGTGTCAATCACTATGCCACCGTGCTGCCAAAACTGAACAAAAAAACATTTACAGTATGTTTATTTAAAGTCAACAAGAACAGATCAGAGATCAGTCAGCTGATGTATCAGGTCATAATTTGTTATGAACAGATGTTGATGAATCCTTTATATAGAATCTTAGTCAATCACTCACTCACTCAATCATCGTCTATACCGCTTAATCCTGTATTCAGGGTCATGGGGGGCCTGGAGCCTATCCCAGGAGACTTAGGGCAGATGGCGGGGTACACCCTGGACAGGGTGCCAATCCATCGCAGGGCACACACACATACACACACTCACACACTCATTCACACACTACGGCCAATGTAGAGGTACAAGGCGACAGTGCTAACCTGAGTCAATCAGTCATTATTTAATGGTTAAACTTGCAGTTTGTCTTAGAAAATGATTAGAAATGTTAATTAATTAGCAGACTGTTATAATTAAGCCATATCACCTGAGAGGGAGTGTTGTTGTGATGAATATCAGCAGGGTGATGTGATGTGATGTGATGTGATGTCATGTGAGGTGGTTAAAGGCACAAGGGTGCAGAACTAGCATCTAACACAATCCAAAATCCCTTTGTAACCCCTGATCAAGAGGACTATTTGGTGATTGTACATGGAAATATGAAATAAATCTTTAGTAATACAAAGTAAATAGGTTTCTCAGGACTGTCCACCACCTTGATGGTTTGTAGTTAAATAAACAAACAAATTATATGCTGATAATAAACAGTGTTTGTGGAACTGTTGTATAAATGCTACTGTATGCCACCCTCAAGGTTGTGGCGTTGGACTGAATATCAGCATGGCTATGATATCTTTCTTCAACTGCGTTCAGCATACATACAGCTTAAGGTTTTTTTTTCACTCCCTAGATCATAATTCTTTCATGTTTTCAGATACATACCTGAAAAGACAGCACTTTGCAAACGCAGGCTTGTCTTATCTTCACCTGATAATTTCACCTGGATACAGCAACCTTGCACCCGAGAACTGCTGCCATAATCGTCAGGTCATACTCGTCATACTTAGTAAAAGAGTTTAACTGTAGAAGACAAATGACTTACATTCGCATTGTCTTTTGTTTTTGACACATTTTCATGGTTCATTTCCCTTTTTTTCCCTCAGGCTGTACCGGAGAGCTTTTCCTTGCCACTGTTGCCTCTGGGTTGCTCATTCAGAATTATAAATAAATTCAAATCTGGATATTTGTAAGGCTGCTTTGTGATAATGTCTATTATTAAAAAGTGCTAGAGTTTTACATTACAATGAGAAACTGTTTTAAATGAAGATGATTAAATAGTTGCCAACTTAAAAAACTTAAGACAAAGTTTTACATTATTAACGTCCTTTCTTTATGATATGGCCCTTTATAGACAGGCTTCAAGTACTTCACATTTTCTTCTGTTTTCAATTCTTCTATATTCTGTACATTTTTAGAACCCAAATTCCATAAAGGTTGGGACAGTATGGAAATTGAATTTAATTGAAAACCCTACAACAATTCAATATCTGGTGATTTACCATGTGATGTAATTGTTTTTTGAAAATATGCACTCATTTCAAATCTGGTGGTCTCCAATAAAGGTTGGAACAGTTGACTGTTTACCCATGTGTAACATCAACATTTCTGATAATACCACTTTTTACGCATTTGCAGCAAGTTTAGCTAGTGGGAGTTTCCCCATCCTTCCAATACGCATGTCTTAAGCTATGCAATTGTATGGGGTCTTCGCATCATAATGCATATATTTTCAGTTTAGCAACCATACTTTGTGTTTAGCAGCTATGCTTGTGTAATCTGAGAAGAATGTGAATTGGTGTTGTCAGTGGCGGCCGGTCAATACTGGGCGCATGGGCGCCGCCACCCTTAAAGTTAGGCATAGAAGAATGCTCCTTTAACATGTAATTATTTAATTATAATTATTATTTATTTTAATAATGAAATAAAGTCATTTAGTCACAATATTCCGCTGTATTTCTTAATATAATTTACTTGCAATAAAAAAAATCTAAACTGTATTACGTTCATTTATGTTCGTGTACATGGGGTCCCGGACAAACGAGTGTCTATGTAGACATGTACATTTTTGAAAAGCATGTGACCTGAGGCTGAGCTGTGATTGGATTTTGTCAAATCATCCCTTGGGCGCAGCTCTGTGCGCCCAGAACCCGCCCACTTTTGTTCTTAGCGAATCAATATTGTTTTTAAATATTTGGGCTCATGTGATTGGACCATTCTCAACAAGTCTTCCAGCCCTTCTTATGGCAAGCGAAGCTGCTGACTGGATGCGATGTGAGTCATGCCTTTATTTTATGCTAGTAGTAATGATGCATAATCACCTGATGAATGGCTATTTACAGGCGATTATTAAAAGTTTAATTTTAATTTTGTTTGGCCCCCCCCCCCCCCCCCCACCAAAAAAAAAAAAATTGTTGTCCTGTTAGAAACTCCGTGGATGTGTTTGAAAAAGATGGTGTTTGGATTGGCAGCATATGTTGCTCGAAAAAGAAAATTTTTTTTCTGCAATAAGTGTGCCCTCACTGATATTCAGTTTACCCATGACACGAGCACTGGCACAGCCCATACCATGGCTGATGCTGGCTTTTGGACCTGATGCTGATAACAGATTGGATGGTCCTTGTCCTCCTTGACCCAGATAATGTTGTTTTCCAAAAACTAATTAATTTATGGTTATGGGATGATTTTTAAAACCTTTTTAAGATGTCTGAGGCACCAGAGAGCTAATAGTATGTATGTTCAGAAGTACAAACTGTAAAGCTTCTCTTAACTTACGTGCTCATGGTTGAATCACAAATAGCGTTTAATGGAAAGCTATTGAACTATGTAGGGGGTAAAGTCCCTTGCAACACTCCAAGTAGTACCCTTGGTCAGGGGTTGGAGAGTGAAGCGGAATGTGTTAGGAACTAGTGAGCTTTGCAGCCATAAATAAAAGAACACTGATGTTCCTGATGAAGTGTGATTCTGAGCGACTTTTTTGGTAAGCAGAAATGCATAAATTTAATGCACAGGGTAAATCATTAAAATAATGTGTTGTTGTAGTTTTTTGACACATTTTTGGTTTTATAATTTTTTTTTATTGCAGTTGTGGGGTTGTATATTCCTACCTCAAGTGAACATGCTGTAAGACGATGAATGGATTCCTGTCACAATCTTCATATTTTCTAAATGGGCATGAGACCAGCAGTGCATGCAGTGGTTGGGTTGTATAAGCCACTCTTATAGAATAAAATATGTTTTATCTAATTTTTTTTTATGTGAGTGACATGCTCTAACTCCAGGCAGTGATTTGGCAGTAGATCTATAATAACCTGTTAAGTAAAGCTATAATAATCGTTCATTAATTATAATTACACCAGTGAGTCACGTAAAGAGACTACCGTAATTGTTAATGAGCCTCGGGTCCACCTGCTCAGACATGAATCTTTATCTTTATTTTGCACTTTTTTATGCCACCTGGTTCAGATTTTTGGGGATCTGATGGTGTTACTATATTTCATCAGACTTTTCCCCTGTCTGTCTGCAACTTTTGTCCCAGCAGGTTGATGAATCTGACCACACGCATAAGCACATCTGGCAAGCCCCTTTTAAACAGCAGAAGATCAAATGCAGATGTACAAGGACACTGTGCATCGCTGGTCATGGACAGCTCCCCCAGCAGGTTTTAAGTTTATACAGTCCTATGCCACAGTTTTCATATCTGTTTCATATTATTTTTAGAATGAAAAGGCAGACGTTGTCAATCATTTTTAAAAAATCAAGGTGAAGATTTTCATTCTGGACTGCCTTTTATGTTTTGCCACATATGTATTCGTGAATATCTGGATTGTAGTCGAACCTGTGTAGCTCCGTTGCTTTTTGGACAATACCTGATATATTAAATGAATCCTCCAGAGAAGGCAATGAAAATATGTATGTAAATTTACAGCACTTAGGAATCACCTTTATTCAGAGCAACTTACTTTGATTTCACTATAGATCTGAACTTCTGAACACTAGAGGGCCTCGCTCACGGGTCCAATAGTGGCAGCTTGGGGGTGCTGAGGTTTGAACCCTGACCACCTGATCAGTACTCCAAAGTCCTAACCACAAGCTTAATTGTATTATATAGTAAACGTCCTCTGACACTTACAACATAACCACAGGAACACGTAACTATAACTATATGGTGTCCTTCAACTGCCTGTGGTTAAGCTTAATTACTTCAACAGATCTGAAACATCCACTTGCAATGTGGCAGGAAAAAAAAATAATGCTATTGACTCTTTTCAGTGCAATTTCCCGATTATTGTATATGAGGGCAGTAACCCACTGTTGTATTGTTGGAGGGGAAAGGACAATGTTAGCTGCTGCTTATGGGACTCGGTTAATCTCAGCGCAATAGACAGAAAGCCTCAAGGCATACTTGATTTAAATTTCACAAAATTAATAATGTCATAAAAAAAAAGAAAAAAGTAAAAACATATACACAAAAATACAAAGACGCACACTCGGAAAGCAGCCCTAAACACTTTAGGAAGGCCAGCGGATTGTTTTTTTTCCTTTCATTTAAACAGCCCGAGTGTTATAAAATGGAGATGTACAACAGCCCTTTTACGTTACACACATTATCCAAACTCTTACTGTAATCCCATCAGCAAGCCCTCGCTTCAGAGAGACAGGTCGACATACAAAGGAGCTGTTCTTTCTAATCACAATCACACGGTGCCATGCAGAGGCAGAAAACTCAGGTGTATGGATAAGTGGATTTAAAGTGGAGCTGCAACATCTTCTCCATCATAGAAATGGAAAAGAATCGAGGAGCATCTATTTTTAATCTCCGTCCCACTTCTCAACTCAAGAGACACGCGGTTCAGGCGGATCATTCCTGGCACACGATTTTTTGCTTTTCATAATGCTGCATTTAGTAAGCTACACTGCAAATGTCTTTAAACTACCTCAATCCCAGACTGATACAAACCAAAAGCATTATAAATGTGTCTTAAACAGAGATGTCCAATCTTATCTGCAGCTTTTCATTCCAACCAAGCTGGAGCACGACTAATAAGTCATCACTCGCTTGAAGACCAAGACAAATTGATTAAATAAGTGGAATCCAGTGCTCCTGCTGGGCTAGAATGAACATTTGCAGCCAATTGGTGAAGCCTCTGTCCTTATATTTCAATATTTTAACATGATTTGTTATTTTAGAAGATAATATTAATGATTGAAATTGCTACCAGAACCACACTTTCACAATTTCAGTCCTGGAACATGTCTGTGCCATCAAGGAAAAAATGTCCACAGATGGTCATTCAGTACATTCAGACCGTAACACTGCCCCTAGAGGCTTGTACAGTGGCCACAAATGCATGATGGGTACATCGCTTCATGCACTTCCCTTATTGCCCCGACACGCCCATCGCTCTGGGATAGTGTCAATCTGGACTTATCACACCACATGACATTTGTCTTTTAATCCAAAGTCCATTCTTTATGATCCCTAGCGAATTATGCTTTTTTTCCTGATTAGTCTTAATAACAAGTGATTCACACTTTTGTGATTGAAGGTCACAAACTTATTTTGTCCCAATCCCAAAATGATGAGGTCTTATCATATTGTGTGTGTAGAAATTCTCTATTTCATTATTAAACATAGCTGTGATTTCTACTGTCAGTTTTTACGTGAGCTCCATTCATGATTTTAATGATATTGAAAGTTCAGCATAGTCCTTAGAAGTTTTAATATTGTGTTCCTAATCCAGTTTTAGTAATTAATTCCAGTACTTAAAATCTCCTTCATTGTTTTTTGCTGCTTGATGCAGGCCAATAATGTGACCCTTCTGAAGTCTTGACATTTTTTACACAATATTTATGACGTTAGCATGCTGTTTGGATTTCATCCTTGGTTTACATACACTACCATTCAAAAGTTTGGGATTACTTTTTAACTCCATAGTCATTCCTCATTTTTATTACTTTCTACATTGTAATCAATACTGAAGGTGTCAAAAATATGCAAATAATTTCCCTTGAACAGTTAATGTTGAGGTATTTCTGTTATTTATGCCTTCATAAAGGCTCTAATCTAATGTGCTCAGATTAATTGGTAATTTTAGCTCTAAATGAACTTCTCCTCTGCAGTAGAGGTACGTTTTGGTCTTTCTTTCCTGGAAAGGTCTTCATGAGAGCCAGTTTCGTCATCGTGCTTGATGGGTTTTGCAAATGCACTTGACAATACTGTTCTTGCAAGAACTATCCCAGAAAGCCTGACCTCCGTGTCTTAAAATAACACCTGACTGTTGTTGTTGTTGTTATAAATTTACCAAATTCCATATGTTATTTCATAGTTTTGAAATCCCCAGTATTGTTGTAGAATGTAGAAAATATACCACTAAATACTCTGGAGGCAGTGTTATGATCTAAATTTTATGTATCTTTATCTTTTGAATAAAGTCAGCTGATGACCTGAATGTACTGAATAACCAGGTTATCCCACCAATGCATTTTTTTCCCCTTTCCTGATGGCACAGTCATTCTCCAGTGTTCAAACTGTGAAAAAGTGGTTCTGGAAGCACGAGGAATCATTTTCACACATGAATTGGCCAACACATTATGCGATGTAATAAGAGCTATAGGCGGTCAAACAAAACCTTTTTGGTCAGGCAGTGTACATATGTAACTCACATATGTATTTATTTATTCATTATCTGCAATGGACTGTTTGCCTTTTTGGCCAGATAGTGTATTTGTTAATTTGGCATTTCCGACAGGACCCTTTACATTTCTTTTCATGTCCATATTTTGTCCTTGCATGGATTTCTTGCTACTGTATGTTTCAAAAAGTGGCAAGTGAGGAATCTAGTATTCCTGTATCTATGAGCATTACAGTATGCTCCCTAGTCTGCTGCATGCCATAATCCTGGTGTTTCTCAAAACATGTCAGTTGCTACTTCTGGAATAAACTGGAGAAATTCAGCCATCTATTTAATATGCATAGCAATATTAATTGTTACCTTTTAATAGTGATTTGGCATATTTGCTTTAAACTTGAATTCATGTCTTTTAGAGTTGGTGCTCAGAGAACATCCAAGCATCATGAGGACTCTTGGTTTCTCTCCAGGGTTTGTCTATTTCAGGTGCTGTGACTCAGGTCACACTAGCTTTCTTCCAAACACTAAATAACATTTTTATTCCAATACATGTGAATTAAAGGGAATTCAGATGGAGATTTATTATTAGAAACCGCATTAACAAGGTGAGGTAAAAAATCTGTCCCGCTTTTTATAATGCACAATAATGCATTACTAGTACTAAGTGTATTCTGAATATTACAGCAGGTAGAAGTCTATAGTATCAAAATTAGATTATCCACTGCAGAGGCGTCAGTGAAAACTACAGTGGCCAGGCCTTGAAAACATCCTGAAATAACTGAATAAGACACACTGGAGCACTCTGGAAAGAGACAACCTGTGACACCAGCAGGCCTCATACTGTACATTGAATCTTCTTCTTTCTGTTGTTGACTTATTTTCAAAGTATGCAACTTCAAGCAACTCAAAGCTTCATCTTTCTTAAGCCAACAAAATGCAATTAGGAAGAAAGGAAAATGTTTCTCGTATTGTGTGTCAGCTCAGCACATCTGTATTTACTCATGTCGTTCTCTGTGTGTTATCTTTAAAAAACTATTTCTTCAAACCCATATGCCTGAAGCTGAAATATGCTACCTATAGTCAGATAGCTACATGCTATAGAGTCGTACCTCCTTAGTACCTCCTCAGGTACTAAAAAGTCAGATCTGTTTAGTAGAAAACAAAGATCTAACAAAGTTTGACAGCAAAGATGAAACAGACATGTGGGTTCTCGTGGACCAGCGTCTCCTCATAATCAGCTCTCTGTATGGCGGGAAATAAGTCCATGCTCCACACATGCTCAGCAGTTCCTCAGCTTATTAAACAGCTGCGACTCACAACGCATCTTTGTTGGAGTTGGTGATAGGGAGGTCGCCCTGCTCGAATGAATGGCTCTCAGTGTAAAATAAGAAATTAATACAGTGTGAGTCTGTCTTAAAGATCAGTGAGAAGCTATTTCACACCCAGAGATGAAATGTTACGCCTACTGATTGAAGTCATTTCATTTGAAGAATAATGTACCCCTCACAGACTCTTGTTTCATGCAAGACATTCCACAGTCACTAATTTTTTTTGGGGGGTTGAGATTTCTGCATTGTGCTTTCTCTACCATTTTCTTTTATTAGTTTCAGGTCATTTGCTGGGTCAGAATGAGAAACTATCCTTTTATCCTGATAAACACGCTTTACTGCTTCACTAAAATGGGAAAGTTCAATAAAAATGGAAAGTGTTATAGTTAATTCAAATGCAATGGATTCAGAAAGTGCAGTTCTGTCTCGGCATTCGAAAAGATTTGAGATTTGCTTTGTGAATTGTAAGCATGCATATTAAAAGAAAAATGCTGTTTAACCATTGATTGAATAAATGAAAAAGACAAAATATAACTCCATCTAATGTTATACTTTCATTATATCAAATTTCAAAAGCATATGCAGTATTTTCAGCATTTCAGCCTGATCTAACCACTCCAAATTAAAACCAATATTAATAGCCCATGTAAAGATTTTATAGTGAGCTCTGGGCTATTCCCAGCATGTTTTTAACCAGATAGCGCCCACATGGGGTTACTAAACTGAATTTCTTTTATAATTATTTAATTGGGTGAATCAGTTATTTTAGAAGTTGTAAAAAGTTAAACTGATAAAGTAATGCAAGGTTAAATCTAAGAAGCCTTTCCATTCAGACTTTAAACCTTTAAACATTCTGAACTGAATGAGATTTTCCCCAAATGGATATTATTATGCATTTCCCTGCCCAGAGTGTGGCCTGGGTCTGAGTGCCATGATCACTGCTATCATGTTGTTTTGGGTTATTTCACTACCTGACCCATCCCCCCCAAAAAATCACTGTTTGGATTTAAATAAGCAAACACTTAAAATAATTTATTTGTAAAAGTACTGCAGTGATACATTTTTTTGCAGGTGGTACAGTAACAACACTTCTGATTTTAACTGATGCTGTAAGTAGCCTCTCATAGCCAATAATAGGTGCCCATGATCAGACCATGATAAGAGATCACTCGAAAGCTCAGTGACGTTGCATGGTAAAGAATGGACAGTAAAATTTAGAGCTATGATTAATAATGAAAGTAAGAGCATTTTCACAGACACAATAGAAATGAAAAAAAAAATTAAATAAACTAATAGGATTGGGACTAAACAACTGTGTGGCCATAAGAAAACGACTTGTTAGTGAGACTAATTAAAAAACGGTCTTCAATTTAGTAGGGTGTATAAAGATTGGAACTGAGATGAATGGAAAAATGTAACGTGGCCTGATAAGTCCAGACCTACCCTATTCTCAGGGGAATGCGAGCATTAGGGTAAGAAGGGAAGCACATGAATCAATACACATACAGTGTTATTGATCTGGGGTTGTTATCCATCAATTTGCAGTGTGCAGGATGGCAATGCCAAGGTCCATCAGGTTCAAACTCTGAAAATGAATAAGGAAGCCCTGGGAGCATGAGGAATCATTTGCATATACGAATTGGCCATAAGTGTCCTGATCTTAACCTCATTGATAGTCTGTGCTGGAGAAGACTCAATATAAGACTCAATATAAGCTCTTGGTCTATAGGTTTCATAATACATGCTGTAATCAAAGCTAAAGGTGGTCCAATAAAATATTAGAATGTGTGACTTTTTTTTGGTTAAGCAGTGTGTCAAATGCTTTTGATTACACTGACACGTGCAGTTTTGTTCTGGTCCTGTCTCCACCCAGTCCTGTCATTGGCTGATTATGAAAATAGCTTGACCTGTTCTTCCATTTTTACTATGTTGTTCCTGTTGGTCTCAGCCTCTGTAGTTCCTAGTTTTAACCCTGCTTATATTTTGGCTTTTAATATATATGTATTGCTTTATCCTGGTTTAATGATGCCTCCTCTTACTCTGACCCCTGCTCTGGCAATAATTCTAAAATTAAGAACATGTTCATTTTCTCCACCTGCATCCTGCTTTCCTCCACTCTCCATGGTAACAATGTTTTCTAGTACTTTTCTCCAAAACATGACATAACCAGACCATAACTTTTGATCTATTTGTATTTCCTTAATATGCTTAATTAGGGTATCCAAGTGCACTTATGTTTATAAGCGTAAAACTTCACCTAACCTTCTTGCAGAATGAAGGCATGACTTGCCTTAAAGCATACCCCATCATGCCTCTAGCATTTTTGCATAACATGGCAAGAGCAGCTTGCAGAGAGTTGCCTTTATAAGAGTCAGATCTGGTCTAATACCAATATTATTTAAAACAATGAAATTATTCTGTGTGTAGTTTTTCCATACATGATGAAGACAAGAATTTGAATAAATGACATGATCCGGCATGTTTACACTGGCCTTACTCATGGATGAGAATGTGCATCTTGGCAATGTATTGCCAGCGTACTGTACGCTAACCGCCTTCTGGGGTCTGATTAGCAGCTCGGCGTAAAGAACATGTTTCCCATTGAACGACCCTCAGGAGAAACGATCTGCTCTCAGAGATCAGGATCACAGATTTCACTGCAAATGCCAGACTTCTAGGACTGGAGCACTTACCTCATTTATGTTGTTTTGACATTCTATCTCAGCAGACTGGATTTGAAATTAAACAGTGACTGTGCATAAATAGCAGAATGCCAGATTTAATTTATCAGTATTTACATATATATTGGGTGGGCAGTGATGGAATTGCAGCCTTTTTCATACGTACTCACCACATCCTACGCGCTACAAGCACAGAGCCAAACTGACAAACAAAAAAATGTTTCACTGTTCACTCATCCCGAGTCAGACACACACTCACTCACTCACTCACTCAGTGAAAAAAAATATTTAAAAAAACATGCAAAAGGCATACTGTACTTTCAATGCAATGTAGCTGATCCATAGACTTATTTAATACCTATTTAACTATATATTAAACAATGTATAATTCACTTTAGGCACTTATTAAACCATATGTATACTTTACATTATACATACGTTTCATCAGAGGTATGTGTGTATGTGCATCTATACTGCCATCTAGTGATTAAAATCCCAGAAGAAGAGCCAAACGCCACCTATTATATAGAACTCCCCAAAAATGCTGTCCAGAGGGCTGAGAAATATAAGCATATAATATTTCTATCATAATATGCATAAAAATTTGTAAATATAATTTTTTTTTTCATATGATAACAAACTGAAGCAGGATATATAAAATGTGTACAGATTTCCTACCTCCGTTTTTTAGGTGTTCATTTCTACATTTTGTAAAAAAATATATAGATATATTTAAAAATTCATTTAAGGTCTAAAAATTTTTTTTTAATGATAATGCACACTTTGTTAATAAACCTATTATTATGACATATACTGTGTACTGGGTTTTCTTTTTTAGCTATATCACCCACTGGGGTGTCTAACAACTATTCAGAATTTATGCTGTAATAAATTTTACACCATAACAAAATGTGAACATGTGGTGTAACACTATTTTTATCTTCTGTTCCATGCTTAATAACCATATGCCATGTATAATAAAAAATTCTCCCTGTGCACAAAACAGGTGATTCCACTAATTACAGTTCTCATCTACAGTACTTGGCTGAAGAGTTGTGCTAATTAACTAAAGAACTAGTGGAAAATTGGCTATGTGAAAATTGGCTATGTCCAGACCTAAACCCAGTGGTGAAGAAGGCAGTAGCAGTCAGTAAAGCGTCTTCTATACATGATCTTCAGAAAGCAATCAAGCAGTAATGAATTGAGAAAGTAACACCAGAATACTCTAGACGTCTTTTTGACTCTTGATGCATCAGGGAATAAAGAATAAAGTACTTCATACTATGTGTGAATATACTGTACCTGTATAACAATTTATTGCATTAAGTAAATTTTTATTATTATCTTAACTCTCATAATTTTAAACACTTTAGAATGTCATGGAACATTGAACTTATCTTTTGTTTCAAACTTTTCGGCACCTCGGTATATGACCTACATGATGGCCCCCAAAGTCTTGACCAGTTTTTTCATAAGATGTTATATTTTTCTTTAAAAATTTTTTTTATTCCAGACTAAAGTTAACAACGGAAGACTAAATAGATTGAGACCCAACACTTTTTCTCTGGGGTGATCAGAAATCAGTAGTTCATAGGTTCTCAACCCAGGTCCTGGAAGACCCCCCTGTACTGCATACAGTATGTTAGTCTATTCCCTGCTCTATCACACTCACTTTAATTCAGGAAAATGTTAATTAGCTGTTAATTAGCTGATTACTTACATCAGGTGTGTTGGAAGCTAGGGAAAGACTAAAATGTGAAGGACCAGGGTTGGGAACCTGTGCAGTAGGAAGTCATTTCTGTATATAACAACAGTCAGTTCTGATACATTAAG
Source organism: Clarias magur (assembly GCA_013621035.1). Taxonomy (NCBI): domain Eukaryota; kingdom Metazoa; phylum Chordata; class Actinopteri; order Siluriformes; family Clariidae; genus Clarias; species Clarias magur. Next base: position 654,357 of record QNUK01000141.1, on the reverse strand, counting down.
AAACACAAAGTCAAAGGCTGTCAATTTGCTCCATTGTAATGTATACTATTATAAATATTATACTATTACACACTATTTATATTAAATAATCTTAAAGACTTTTAAAGATCAGACTGAACTTAAGAATATAATCTTTTTTAAAGCGTAAATAGGCAAGATTCCTAGTGCTTAGGTCGGGCTGGATAGCTGTGTGGAAACATTACTCCGCTTGCGTCTGGGGAATTCAGCTCGGTGAAATGGATTGTGGCTCGTGTTTTGGTGGGGAACCGTAGCCTGGGAGCCGAAGTGGAAATTAAAAACTGAGCTGTGGGCTTTCGGGAAGGGAGTTGGTGGCAGGTGGGGGTGGGACAGGCACATCGCCCTGCAGTTGAACCGTATAGTTCAGACGAGGGACAGCCACCTGTCATGAGAATATGCAAAATCATATCCTCTTACATCCAATAGCCTGGACACAGCCTGGCTGCCTGGGAGGCCCTCTGTCTTACAGGGAGTGTGTGCTTTGTGTGTCTGTGTGTAGTTTAAAGGCCTGGATGTCTTTCTACATGAGTGATCCTCTTTTTCAGCTACAGTGAGTTGCTGTTGGGGGAATGTTCAATAGCACAGGCTCAACAGCTACATGTTAATCTTGAGGCACTGTGCTCGGTAACATCTGACCTTCATGAGACCACTACATCTTGTTTGGGTTTATTACTATAACAGGTGTCAGCTGACATAGTAACAGTGCAGTACAGTATATTACAGGGAAAACAGCTTACTAAGATATAGCAATGCAATTCCACCTGATTACAGTCAGTTATAAAAACCTGCTAATTTCCCCATCCATTTCCGTGCTAACAAAACCTATATTTCCATTGTCACTTCAAAGTCTATTCAATGAGACAGCAGCCTCCGGCAGAAGACAGACATGAAGAATGTTTTTGAAGAAATGAAACAAAAAAGTAATCTTCAATGTCTTATTGTTCTATTGCTCTCAAATCACTCACAAAGATTAAAGGTGACAGAAGGACTGGAGGTGGATCATCACAGCAGGCAGATTAAGATTTGTAATATAAATCAGGATTCAAAATAGGTTCAAATGTTAAAGAAGTGCTCACTACACAGCGAAAGCCTTGAGCATAAGTTCTGTCTAATGTTGCAGACACACAGAGAGAGAGAGAGAGAGAGAGAGAGAGAGAGAGAGGGAGAGACAGAGGAGCTGTCACAGTTAGCTGCCTACGCTAATTACAGCATAAGCATGTGACATGATGCTACACTAAATAATGATCTCGACATAAACAAAGCCTTACTGACTGAGTGAGAATCTGGGCCTTTCTCAGAAGATCTGAAATAACGTGATTTGCTGTGAGAAGTTCTGCAGAGCTTTTTTTCTCAGTGCTAATTGCTGGCTTTCACAGCAGCCTCTGTGTTTGGGAAGAAGACATGAACAGCAGCAACAACTGGAGAAGCCATGATCTGCTCTAATCAAAATTTGCTGGAATACTAATGTGAGAATTCTGTGTCAATTGCACACTCATAGAAAACCATACAAGCCAATTTATCTGAAGACTAGTTAAAGGTTAACATTAGGATGAGATGTGGGTGGTTGGGGCTTTTTGATTAAATCCACTTGAAATCCAAGTGACTTGCATCGCAAATGGCATTATTCATAGTATTTTGGCTATTAAGCTAATTATAATTTTTTTGATGAATCTGCAATCATGGTACTGTGTTGTTTGTGCCTATGGATAGAAGGAAAAGTAAGAACATTTTCCCATGCATAGCTATGAAAAATGTGTCTAATGTGTGCAAAAATGTGCAGTTCCTTGACCGACCACTAGGCTCCAAAAGTAAGCAACTCCTTATACAGTATCCCCCCATATTAAAATCCCCAACAGAAAAAATTATGCTCACAGCCTTGTGCAAAAACAAAAAAAAAGGATTGTTGTCCATTGCTAAATTTCCCATTCATGACAACTGTCTGGGGTGAATTCGTATGTAACTCATCAGTTAAAATTATTTATGTCATAAAATATCATATATTTCAATTCAATTCAATTTTATTTGTATAGTGCTTTTAACAATTAACATTGTCGCAAAGCAGCTTTACACAATCAAAAGAAATAAGTTTATATGAAATGTGAATGTGTATGAATCAAAATGATAAGATTGTGTAAATAATAAGGGGTGTGGCTGATTTTAGTGACAACTGCAATGCAGGTATCAAACCGCTGTCTGTCTACATGAAGTTTAACTTACCACAAGAACTGCAGGAGTTGACCCTGGATGAAATGTAGGGTGTGGATGATGGTGTTCAATTAAATGAAAACTAACATCAGAATATAAATTACAGTACAATTAGTCTCCATAGCATTTTAGCTAGCTTGAAGACTGAATAGAATGAGACCCAGCACCACACTCTTTTTTCTCTGGGGTGATATGAAATCAGTCGTTCATAAGTTCTCAACCCAGATCCTGGAAGGCCCAGGCCCTGTACTGCATATGTTAGTCTATTCCCTGCTCTATCACACTCACTTTAATTCAGGAAAGGCTGTTAATTAGCTGATTACTTACATCAGGTATGTTGGGAACTAGGGAAAGACTAAAATGTGAAAGACATGGGGTCCTCTAGGGCCAGGGTTGGGAACCTGTGCAGTAGTCTAATGGATTTGTCCCAGAACAGTCATCGCACTAAAGGAGGAAGTCATTTCTATATATAAAAACAGTCAGCTCTGATACATTAAGAAATGTTCAACATTCTTGTATATATTATGCAATATTATGCTTGTGGTAAATGAGGCATATTCCTACCAACAGCCAGGCTCTTTTCAATCCACCCATATGCCCATTTATTGATCAGCCGGGGGTTTAGGCATATTCAGCCCCTGCCAGTGTACCGATGCTCTCACAGTTGAGCTTCTAAACTGCGCTTCATGAAGCCTATTGGTGGCGAGTTTGTCCAGTTCATATGCAGTCTATGGTCGTGACAGGAGGATCAGCACTTTTTTGAAGGTCTGCAGCAGATCAGTGGAGCTGAATTCAATGGATTTCTTGCAAATCATTTATTCATACTTTAATTGAAATTGCCTAATTTTGTGGAGGACCTTGTTCACAATGGTTGAAGTACTTTAGTGGCCTCCACTTTTTTTTTTTGTGAAAAAAAAAAAAAACCCTGCTTTGTGTGTTGTTGACATGGAAACTCTCCATGGTCAGGTGCCATCTTTTCTCTTTATGCCATCATGTAAAAATTGTAATTCTATTAAATATCTTATAATAAGAACCTAAAATGGTGGTTAATAATAGATCATGAAGGATTTTTTTAAACCCTAAGTGCCGGACAAGGCGAAAGTCTGGCACTGCCTCAAGGATTAATCTTTCGAAACTTTACAAACTAGTACTGTTTGTCATTTACCTGGAAAATACTTACTCTTAGCGAACACACCTATTAATCTGGGTGCAAATCCAAATCAGTGTAAAATTTTAGTTGAATAAACCAAAAACCAAAACAAGTGTGTGTAAATCTGAAACTATTTGCATATAATTTAGTGTTAGCCAATGAATGTAGAACAGCTCAGAGAAAGCCATTCCAAAAAAAAAAAAGCACAAATCCATAGAGCACAAAAAAAGCACAAAAACACTTTATCATGAAAAGCACTTTATCATGTCCAATGTTTATTTCTTTGTTGGTTAGAGACCATTGCATTACTTTAGCACTACAGCGCTGTGCTTTGGCTCAGTTTCCACCTTAGAGCTCGCTTTAAAAGTTTGCATCTGCATATAAATGTCACAGTGTAACTCTTTGTACATGGCATGTTATATTCATGTTGAGCACTAGGACTGCCTTGCTTTTTCTTAAACACTACAGTTTGACTGATACCAGACCGTGACCACTTCCCTCAGACTGGTTGTTCTGGTTTGCATGCGAATGTGATGCAGTACTTTCACCACCTAACCTAAACAAACCTCACCAAAGAGGAAAATGCAGGCTTGGGTTAAACATGCTTAAAAGATGAATTACAGTCCATTTGTGTACCTAAAATAAAGTTTTTGTACAACAGCCACATTTCCAGGTAAAAGATACATGTTATACATGTTAAAGGTTAAATTACGTTACCTGTATAAAGGTACACATGATGTTACCTGTTTTTCTGATAGTGGTAAGGATTATTTGGTGTTCAGTAACTAGAGCCACATAGAAGAGGGACCCCCCCCCCCCCTTACGGAAAGGAACGCCAAGACTCTTAACTATCCAAACTTTGTTTATTCTTAGAGTATATGACAAGAAAGTCTTGTTGACACCCACGGCCATCCTCCACTGAGAATAGAAATAGTTATCTGGCATCGAAGTAATGACACTCTTTAAAACTCTTACCGCGTTGTGGGAAATCACAGCTCCCCTGCGATGTGCTACTGTTATACTCGCAGCGGGAATGTAACAGACTGAATGGTCATGGTGTTTGGAACGTCATTTCCCACACGCAGAGGCAGAACACACTAGATGAATGCGATGTGATCTGGCATCATGTTCCATTTTCGAAATAAATAAATGCAATCCTGAGATGGGTAGAAACTTTCCCAGGATCCCTGGCTGATTTCTTCCGAGGTATGTGGCTTCGCTTTTGTTACCGCTGTGGATAGATTTCTCTCTCGAGCCCTGGAATCCAGCAGCCAAAGTGGGAGGCAACAATGGTGGCCTTTATTTGTTACTCAAGGCGCAGCGAGATGCCCCTGCACATGGGTAGCGGCCCACAAGCTGCGGCCACGACCTGGCTGAGCATGAAAGTAGCCAAAGCTGCAGGAACAGAGGTTCAACGATTCCAACAACTCTACTGGAACTGAGTGTAGGTTTCACAGAAGAGTGCTGCATACTCTTCTAAACAGACAACATTCTCATGAAGCCATGGAGACAGAAGACAACAGGGTATACACATCATCTCTGGGAAAGAATTAAGGAAAAATTTTGTCAGCACGAGAGTTATAAATACTGTTCGGACAAGATACGAATTCCAGACATACTAAATGTCTTTGACGGAATGTTGCTGGAGGAATAAGTGCTTTCTTTATAAATCCCAAAGACTCAAGTGCCTTCCTGCTGTATCTGTGACTGTTACACCTGAAGTTCTACATATAATCAACGGTTTGAGCTTTATTTTGACAGCTAGTTTGCTGCTTGTGGCTGCAAAGCGTGTGCTGGATCATATGACCATTACATATTCCATATGAACTCCATAGAAATCCACAGAACTATTGCTTCTTTCACAAGACCTTTAAAAGATTTCTATATGTTACTCTCCTATCACCACCGGGGTTGGTGGATCTAACCGTACCTTAAATCTGTATGTGTGTGTGTGTGTGCGCGCGTGTGTGTGCGTGTGTGGAGTTCGCATGTTAAACATGCTAAAGGGCTCAACAGTGGTAACTTGGCAGTGCCAACCTTCCAGTCAGGAATCCAAAGCCTTAACCGTTTAAGCCAGCACTGCCCCTGTTCTCCCTGTGCTTGGCCGGTTTCCTCTGGGTTAGTAAGCCGGTTTCCCCCATAAAACAATGACATGCAATTGTCATTTTACAAATTACATGTACTGTATGCGACTATGTGTAAACTGTATGTGTGCGGTGTGTTGTGTTTGTTGTTGGTGCTCTATCCAGGGTGTCCCTCGCCTTGTGCTATAAGTTCCTTGGCATAGGCCTCAAGCCTGCTGCAACCCTCAGTCAAGAGCAGATTTTGTTTTTTTGTTTTTTTTCGCAGAAGATTAAGATTCAATTATTTTTCGCATGTACCTTACAGCACAATGAAATGAGTTTTTCACAGTTAGAAAGCTGGGGTCAGAGCACAGGGTCAGCCAGGATACAAGACACAGTGCCCCTGGAGGAGATAGGGTTAAGGGCCTTGCTCAAGGGCTCAGCAGTGGCAACTTGGCAATGCTGGGACTTCCAACTCCCACCCTTCCAACCAGCAACCCAGAACCGTAACCGTTTGAGCCACCACTGGCCCTAAGTGAACGCTTTCTGAGTGAGTGTCTACACACAAAATAATAACTGTGAAATATCTTTCCTGACAGCATATGAACAAATTGTTGCCCTATTATTTCAAAGGAGGTATGTATCACCTAGGATAAGTTCTACATGCCCTTATACAGCTAAAATGCATTTACCTGTCTAAATAAATCTTCATGCTCTGTAACATTTCCAGCCAAATGCAAATAATCCTTCTCCTATTCAGAAACCACAGGGGGACAAATTAGCAGCTGGAGATTGAGGCCAGTGTAGGCACTGTAGCTTCTGCAAACATGTACTGTACATGCAGAAAACCTACACATTTTAAGTGAACATAACAGATATTGAATAAATTATTTAAACCATGGAATGACATGTTTTCAAAATGAAGGACATTTTCATTAATAAAATATAAAACGAAGTGAGGACTAATTTCACAGAGGGCACAGAGATTGACATTAATGTAATGAAAAAAGAAAAGCAAGCTGTCAGGAAAAAAGATAAAGTCAACAATAGAAAATTGGTCTTTTTAAATCTGAGACCTGGTTATCATTGCCTGAAATAAAACTATGTGGCAATGGTTTGGAGAGAGAGAGAGGAGGCTTTAGAAAGAGATTTTAATTATGAACCATGTCCGACTCCTCACATCGTTTTTCATGTTGTTTTGGAGGTCAATACATACTAGAGATAGGGCAAAGATCGTTTAATTTACATAGTTTATTTTTTGGCAATACATTTATCACAATGCAGACTCCAAAATCGCTTATTAATTTATACACGTTTGCATTTTAGGTGGTAAAATAATTCAGTTGGAGCAGTTTAAATTTTTCACACATTGGCAGACGTCGCAGCGTCCTGTGTATAGTTTGTTTATAATTGTAACATAATATGAAAAAGTGTAATATCAAATCTGGATATTTGTAATATCCATTATACTAACAGAATCACAATACAAACTGAATTAGCTACTGTATATGATATATAATACTGATAATAATAAAAATTATTTCAAGACTCCATTTCAATTCTATTTTATTACTTTCATAGTGTAAATCTTTCAGCTAAATGTTTTCTACAGTATATTTTCTATATTTGTGTAATTTTTATGTTCTTATTTAATATTTTATATTCTTTATTTGAATATGTTCCTTTTTACTCTTATTATTAATATTACTTTTTATTCTTATTATTTATATATATATATATATATTTTAGGACAGTGGAGACAAAAACATTTTATTATTTTTTTAAATAATATTGTAATATCATAATGGGTGATCCCAGGTGATCCAAATTAACATTTTATTTTGAATTTTATTTTGAATTTATTTATCTCTAATGCTTTATCCCTACCTTGCCAGTCTTCAAGCAGACAAAACAATGAGAGCAGCTTTCTCTGTTCTCTGAGAGTTATAACTCTCCTAACATCTGTGCTATTCTTCCTGGCTGACACCACTGACCTTCTGCTGTACAACAAAAGCATTAGGAGCTGTCGAGTGGTTGGGTGCTGAGCTTTGTGTGAAACTGACACATTGAAGGTGTGAGAAGAGTGTTAAGGCACCAAACTAGTTTTACTGAAAACACTTATAGGCTGTGTTATGTAGCCTGTGAAACAGTAACCTCTATTCTTCAGTATCATCTGTTTCAAAGCAGCCGGAGGCCAGTAACACGGTCATTGGTGCATTTTGTCACAGTAGCACACAAAGACACAAAAACAAAACAAAAGGATTGTCACGGACTAACCGGAGATGAAGCAGAAGACTAGCAGTTAGCCCTGTAGCGTGGATGGTAAACCCAAACGCGGAAGTAGCGCGAGCAGGCAGGATAACCACGCTAGTTATTCTTAGAACTCTCCCGAAGCGAGAGCAAGAGTTTACACAAATAAACCCGCGTTCTAAATACACACACCCAATCAGAAGCGATAACCCAAGAAAGTGAGTACTCACGTTTGGACGAGCGAGGCGTCGGCAATAGCATGGGCATAACTCAATGACTGAGCAATGTGAACCATTGGTGAGGTGATGAAGGGTTTGAGCTGGGAGGTGTGGAATACCGGATGGATCCGGAGCGCCGCAGGCAGCTGGAGCCGGTAGGTGACAGGGTTAATCCGGAGGTTGATGCGGTATGGTCCGATGAATCTAGGTGACAGCTTTCTTGACTCAGTTTGCAGGTGTAGGTTTTTGGTCGATAGCCATACCTTATCACCTACTTGGTACATTCGTCCCGGTGGGTGTCGACGGCGATGTTGCAGAGTGTAACGGCGGTTGGCCTTTTGAATGGCGTGGTTTGCTTGTCTCCAAAGCCGTCGACACCGGCGAACCAACTGTTGGGCCGACGGCACCTCCACCTCCGGTTCTTGATGGTCGAACATCGGAGGTTGGAAGCCGTAGCATACCTCAAATGGGCTTAGGTTGGTGGCAGAAGATAGGTGGAGGTTGTGGGACAGTTCAGCCCAAATGAGGTAGCGGGCCCAGGAGCACTGGCGATCAGCAATGAAGCATCTCAGGTAGCGCTCCAGTTGTTGGTTGGTTCGCTCCGTCTGACCGTTAGTCTGTGGATGGTAACCGGAGGACAGACTGCAGGTGGAATTGATCAGACGGCAGAAGGCCTTCCAGAACCGGGACGTGAACTGGGGCCCCATGTCCGAGACGATGTCCTTTGGGAACCCATGCAGGCGGACTACGTGCTCTAATATCAGCTCGGCTGTCCTTTTAGCTGACGGGAGACCGGAGAGGGCCACCAGGTGAACAGCTTTGGAGAACCGGTCGACGATGGTGAGGATGGTGTCCTTTCCTTCAGAAATCGGCAGGCCCGTGATGAAATCAACGGCAATGTGTGTCCAGGGTCGGCGGGGAACTGGGAGTGGTTGAAGTTCCCCGGGCGATGGTCTGTTGCTGTCCTTGGACCTGGCACACACTGGGCACGCCTGGACGAACTCGTCTACGTCTTTTTTCATACTGGGCCACCAGAAAGCACGTTGTATAAACAGTAGGGTCCGCCGTTTCCCGGGGTGTCCCGAAAGGGGGGAGGCGTGTCCCCACTGGAGTACTTCGGCCCTGATGGCATTGGGGACATAGAGTCGGCCAGGCGGCACACCTGCTGGTTCGGTCTCCGTAGCTTGTGCCTGGCGGACCCTCGTTTCCAGGTTCCACCTGAGCGGTGCGAGGATCTTGGTGGGTGGCAATACAGGCGCGGGGTCCGCCCGGGGGACGTCTTCCTCGTGTTGTCGGGAGAGGGCGTCGGCTTTGGTGTTCTTGGACCCCGGGCGGTATGACAGGTGGAAATTATAATTCTCGAAGAATAGTGCCCACCGCGCCTGTCTGGGGTTCAGCTGTCTTAAGGTGCGGATTGTGATGAGGTTTTGGTGGTCGGTCCAGACAATGAACGGCTCTCTGGCGCCCTGGAGCCATTGTCGCCATTCCTCCAAGGCCCACTTTATGGCCAGCAGCTCGCGGTCCCCTACTCCGTATCGCTGCTGAGTGGCGTCAAATTTCTTGGAGAAAAAACTGCAGGGGTGCAGTTTTTGGTCTGGACCTCGCTGGGAGAGAACAGCCCCGGCGCCCACATCCGAAGCGTCCACCTCCACAACGAATGGTTTGTCAGCATCCGGGTGAAGGAGGATGGGAGCAGTGGTGAAGCGGCGACAGAGCTCATGGAAGGCAGAGACGGCAGTTGAGGTGAGGTTGAAGGGGTGAGATGATGGGCGGGTCAGAGCGGTTAGTGGCGCTGCAACGGTACTGTAGTCCCGGATAAAGCGGCGATAGAAATTGGCAAACCCGAGAAATCTCTGGAGCTGTTTAAGAGTCTTAGGTAGGGGCCAATGACTCACAACTTCCAGTTTCTGCGGGTCCATGGCCACACCCTGGGGCGAGATGACAAAACCCAGGAACGTGGTGGAGCGCTCGTGGAAAGCGCACTTCTCCAACTTACAGTACAGCTGGTGGGCGAGCAATCTCTTTAGAACCGCTCTGACGTGCTGGATATGTTCGTTGACAGTTCGGGAGTAGATGAGGATGTCGTCAAGGTAGACGAACACCCAACGGCCTAACATGTCTCTGAGAACGTCATTGATGAATTGTTGGAAAGCGGCAGGTGCGTTGCAGAGACCAAACGGGATGACCAGACTTTCGTAGTGTCCTGTAGGGGTGATGAAGGCCGTCTTCCACTCATCGCCCTCTCTGATGCGCACCAAGTTGTAGGCGCTCCGGAGGTCCAACTTAGTGAAGATGGTGGCACCAGAGAGGGCGTCCAGGGCAGAGTTGGTAAGAGGCAGTGGATGTCGGTTTTTTATGGTGATATTATTGAGCCCCCGGTAATCGACACAGGGACGTAGACTACCATCGCGTTTTTTCACGAAAAAGAACCCCGCAGCGGCAGGTGAGGAGGAGGGCCGGATGGTACCATGGCGAAGTCCGCTGGAAACATACTCCTCCATAGCCTGCATCTCGGTGTTGGATAATGAATAGAGGTGGCCGCGGGGTGGTGTCGCACCTGGCTGAAGATCGATCGCCAGGTCGTATGAGCGATGAGGAGGTAGGTGTGTAGCGCGTCTCTTACAAAAGACTTCAGCCAGGTCCCGGTAGTCTAGCGGGATTTTATCTGTGTCGACATCGGGGGCCTCGGACTCCCTAGAGCACGTCCCAGCCTCGGCCCGTAGGCAGAGCTCGGTGCAGGTCGGCCCCCATTGTAGGATCCGGCTTTGGGTCCAGGATATGAGCGGGTCATGCTGCAGCAGCCAAGGGTGTCCGAGGATGATGGGTGGTGATGAAATGGTGGTGGTGTGAAACTGAATCTGTTCTCGGTGCTGGTTGATGATGAGGGTGATCGGTTGGGTTTGAAAGGAGATGGGGCTGGAGGAAAGAGGCCGACCGTCGACTGATGTAATGGTTACGGGCTGGGATAACGCCTCGATCTTTATCCCCAATTTTTTGGCATAGGAAGAGTCAATGAAGTTACCTGCTGCCCCGGAGTCGACGAACGCGGTACTTCCGACCCGTTTGTGGCCAAATTGGAGATGTACTTTTACCGTGAGACGGGAATCACTAGTCAGGGTGGTGGAGAGGGACATGGGACCCGGTGAGTTCCTCCCATTTCTCACCGGGGCTGCGCGTTTCCCGGCCGCAGAGGACAGATGGCCCGATGATGTGCGGAGGATCCGCAATACGCGCAGAGCCCCTCTCTGAAGCGGCGTTCCCGTTCTGCAGCGGTTAAGGAGGCGCGCCCTAATTGCATGGGTTCCCCGGCTCCTGTGTCAACCACGGCGGGAGGTGGAGTACCGACGGTTCTGGTGGGTGCTGCAGTGAATGAGGCGTGGACTTCTGGAACTGGAGAGCGGGAGAGGAAGGGCGTGGTGTGAGGTAGTGCTGTCATGATGGGTGGCAGGGTACGAGGAGCTGGCTTGGGGCGAACGAGCAGACGTTGGTCGATCCGGAGGGCGAGCTGAATTAAGCCCTCCAAGGTCGCTGGGAGCTCTCGTCCGGCGAGCTCGTCTTTTATCCGTGAAGCCAGTCCCTCGTAGTAGGCCGTCCGGAGTGCGGAGTCTCCCCAGTCGGTCTGTACGGCGAGAGTGCGAAACTCCGCGGTGTAGCGGCTCACGGACGACCCTCCCTGCTTTAGATGGTATAGTTTAGAGTCGGTCTCCACCTCAGCAGCCGGATGCTCAAAGGTGAGTTTAAGTTGGCGGGTGAATTCTGTGTAGGAGTAGGCGACGTCTGAATCTGAACGAAGAACCGCCGTGGCCCACTCAGCTGCCTGCCCGGATAGCAACGAAACGAGAAGAGCAATGCGCAGTCGGTCTGTGGAGTATCTGGTGGAATTAAACTCAAACACAAGATCCAATGCAGTTAGAAAAACACTGCACTTCCCATCCGTGCCATTCCATTTATCCGGTAAAGATAGAAAAACATCAGAAGGTGGAGGGGGAGTTGGCGGCGCAGCAGCCGCTGCGATGGGCGTGGCCACAGCCGGCTGAGCGGCCGCCCCGCGGAGAATCGCATTCTCCTGTCGCAGCTCCGCTACCTCACGGCGCAAGGCCGCGACGCCCTGGAGCTCCGTGCAGAGCGATGCGACTTCACCACGGAGCTGATCGATCAGCTTAGCATGCCGGTCAACCACATCGCAGAGGTGAGCAAACTCCGCTGGGTTTACTGCCGATGGCTCAGTCATTCTGTCACGGACTAACCGGAGATGAAGCAGAAGACTAGCAGTTAGCCCTGTAGCGTGGATGGTAAACCCAAACGCGGAAGTAGCGCGAGCAGGCAGGATAACCACGCTAGTTATTCTTAGAACTCTCCCGAAGCAAGAGCAAGAGTTTACACAAATAAACCCGCGTTCTAAATACACACACCCAATCAGAAGCAATAACCCAAGAAAGTGAGTACTCACGTTTGGACGAGCGAGGCGTCGGCGATAGCATGGGCATAACTCAATGACTGAGCAATGTGAGGCGTCATCTTGTTTCCTTTTATGCTTCCTGAAACCCGACCGTATTACTTCCGGGTCCTAGTGCCGGTCGTGTTATGAGTGTGCATGACAAGGATGATCGCTGCCTGGAGGAGACCTGCCCTGACCTTGTCCTCTGATCCAGCAGGGGATCATTTAGGAGACTGAGCTAGTCTGAGTAATTATTATATTGCTAATTCACCTGGATGACTGGACTGGACATTGTCTCTATTGAGCTTTTACTTAGTGTAATTATTACACCAAACTCTGTGAGCGAATTTCTTTCAAACCCAGTCATTACATACGCTTACAAGTTTCAGTGTCCGGTTGGGTTTTGAAACTCAGGAGGCATTTTATGTGGTAAAACATCACTGTTTCTTTAGGATCCTACAGGTGGTACACTCTGAACTCATCACTCACTCACTGTCTATACCACATTATACTTTGTACAGGGTCACAGGGTCCTATCGCAAGAGCTCGAGGCAGGGTACACTCTGTACAGGGTGACAATCCATCACAAGGCACACACATACACCCACTCACACGCTCATTTACACACTATGGAAAATTTGGAAACCCAGAGGAAACCCACCAAGCACGGGGAGAACATACAAACTACATGCACACAGACCCCGAGGCAGGACTTGAACCCGGTCCCACGAGGTGCAAAGAGACAGTGCTAACCACTAAGCCACTGACTATTTACACATTTACATCCTGTATAGCAGAAGTTAATTACTTGCTAAGTTTGTTTAGAAATAATAATTTCTAAACAAAATAATGCCAGAGATTCATGCAGCAGTTAAATTTTAAACTCTTGTATTTGAAGTTAGTTTATATGGTGTAAATGTCGTGCTTGTTTTTTAAGTGAGAAACCTAATGTTATAAGGATGGGCTACATGTAATTAATCATTATAATTTTTTAGAGACTTCAAAATTGTAAAATAAATAAATAAATAAATAAAAAATAGGGGGTGTAAATCGCTATACTTATATATAACTATACGTATTCATGTGTATTTATATCTAACTATATGTAATATAGAATCGGAATCTAGGCATCATGATAATATCATTACGGGAGGTGACTGGTGATGCCCATCCCTAATACACACACACACACACACACACACACAAGGATAGAAATATTAATTTGATGGTATAGTACTTGCATGAATAGATGAGTGGCTCAATGAAGCCACGTTTTACGCATTGTAAACAGAGCTTGAGTACAAAAATAGTCACTATTCCCCATTTTAAAATTCAAAATTCAATGGTTCAAAATAGGCTTAACAAACGTCACTAAACACAAACTGAAACAGTTTGAGTTTAATGATGTTTGTTAAGCCTATTTTCATTATAACAAGAGTTTTTCAATCCACACAAGCTGCTTTAGAAGCACATCAACTGGGAGTCACTCCACATCCTGTGCTTAATTTCAATCCCTAAATGATTTAATTTAAAATGACCTTAATAAGATTTAGTTACATCCATTTTTCAATGCATGGGTCAGTCATAATCCATTTAACATAAGTCATGTTACAAAACAACATAACAAAAGCTATAAAGAAAAGTCATCATAAGAATTCCTTGCTTCACCAGTTTTGTCAGTCAATGTTATCTCTACAGCGAATATGTTGGAATGTACAAAAAACATGTGCCCTTATGTAAGGGAAACAAATCTCCATGTTGGAAGTCCTCTTGCTTTGCCTGCCCTACTCAGCGCATTCATATCCGCATCATACTAAAACTTCTGACAAGGAAAAGCACATAAATGAGAAAGCTAGTTGAAATGGGATAGGAAATGCAGACGCTCTGTCTAATAAATGAAGCTGCCATGCTGAGCCTAAAAAGAAAAATCCACCCATATTAATCTACAGGATTAATGTGATCTTTATCACATTCATCTCTATCAATTTGATCGATTTAGTTGTAATGAAATTCAGAATTAGCTTTTTTTTACTTTAAACTTCTCTCTGCATGTTGGGCTACTTTCACTTTGTTTAAAATTTCTCTACATTTTAGCTCTTGCTCTTCTATTTAAATAAAAAAAAAATTATTTACAGTTTATTTGCTCTCTTGCTTCATCTCTATCTAAACATGATGCAACACTCACTCACTCATCATCTATACCGCTTAATCCTGTATTCAGGGTCACGGGAGCAGATTCCCTATCCCAGGAAACTTAGGGCACATGGCAGGGTACACCCTGGACAGGGTGCCAATCCATCGCAGGGCACACAGACATACACACACTACGGGCAATTTGGGAACACCAAGTAGCCTAACCTACATGTCTTTGGACTGTGGGAGGAAACCGGAGTACCCGGAAGAAACCCACCAAGCACAGGGAGAACATGCAAACTCCATGCACACAGAGACGGGAATCGAACCTTGCCGGGGATCGAACTCGGACCCTGGCAGTGCAAGGTGACAGTGCTAACCGCTACACCACCGTGCCGCCATTGTTGCAACAGTACTTTAAATTTTAATATATCTAGGAGTAAAAGTGGGATTTGGCATGATGGGAAACCAGAGTAGTGGTGAAGCAGGGAACAATGACATATTTCAAAATAACTCACATAATAGTTACCATAACATAGGTGTCTGGAATAAACTTGTCTTGTCTTGCTAATCATGTACATTCATGTACATTCCAACATATTTGCTGTAGAGATAACATTGACTGACAAAACTGGTGAAGCAAGGAATTCTTATGATGACTTTTCTTTATAGCTTTTGTTATGTTGTTTTGTAACATGACTTATGTTATATGGATTATGACTGACCCATGCATTGAAAAATGGATGTAACTAAATCTTATTAAGGTAATTTTAAATTAAATCATTTAGGAATTGAAATTAAGCACAGGATGGGAGTGACTCCCAGTTGATGTGCTTCTAAAGCAGCTTGTGTGGATTGAAAAACTCTTGTTATAATGAAAATAGGCTTAACAAACGTCATTAAACTCAAACTGTTTCAGTTTGAGTTTAGTGACGTTTGTTAAGCCTATTTTGAACCATTGAATTTTACCTTATGTTATTTTACCTTCCACAACCCCAAAGTCCACTTACTATGCCTCTGTAGTTAGATAGCAATATAACTTTCAGTATTTTGCAACTTTTGCAACCACGAGTTCATCTGCATGCATGAACACACTTAACTGAAGAGATAAGTGAACGATAAAAGATGTGTGTTTTTATTCCGAATTTCTTTAGCAAGTATCTAATTAGTATGAACCTGAAGGAAAGCCAGGCTGCAACACACAAATAGGTACTTTAACAGTATCAAACACTCTATGATCTTTGGCTCAACTATTACACTAGAAAAATCAGTGAGTGCCAAACAGATACACTATAGGAGCTGTCCATGCAAAATCAAGCAACCGTGAACATGCATGCATTTTTGTGTGGGATTTACACAGCACTCGTGTGGTGCAACAGCTCTCTGCTAGCGAGTACAGTATTGCAGCCTCTGAGGGGCTGATGATGTGAGCACAGAGCTTGGGTAAAATGATCTGTCCAATGCTGTGCATGCTCAAAGCATAATTTCTACGTCAAGCAGAGCCTCACAAAAAATTAATACAGTACGTGTGCATGGCTTTTTGATTTGTGTGCGCAGTTTTTCTAAAGCTTTGCGGGTGTATCTCATTTGCATTTGCTGATTTTGGCATTATTCTAGTATCATAGTTTAACCAGAGATCATAAAGCACAGCCCTCTAGAATCTTAAGTACAGTATGAACTGCTATTCCATTTATTTATTTCTTTAGCGAAGGTGCCAGAATGCCGTTCCGCAGTTGACTCCTGACTATATCCAGCTCTCTCACCTCATCATCTGTACACTCTGCTCAAATTCATAATATTCAACCCTCCCACTAATACCACCATCAGCACCTTGGTGATCACTTTCCCACTGGTCACTAACTAGGCACGTACAGTCTCTTCTGTATCTCAGTGCAAATGCTTTATATACAGTCTCTGCTTGGGCTCATACAAAATATACAGTACTGTACACTGAACCTATCTAGTATGTGACAGTGAGCATTGCTAATTGACTCTCTCTCTCTCTCTCTCTCTGTGTGGTGCTACTTCCTCTTGTGTTTTTAGGAGCACCACTATTGAACATTCCCATACAAACCCAGAACAAAATCACTCAGGTTGGACAACTCTCACTGAGCAACTTGCAGAGAAGCATTTTAAGGGAATTACCTTAAAAAATGCTGGATGTATTCTGGAATCGCAGATCATATCATTTTCATGCCATTGAGTCATTCATTGCTACAGTAAATGTGTAAGGTTAAAACAATGCAAACTAATGTGCAAAAAATAGTCCAATGTAATAAAGGCAGAAAATGGAGTACCAGTCATTGGGGTTTTAAAAGCAACCCATTCAGAATGATTCTACTACTAAGTCATATTCAACTGGGAAATCATGTAATATTTCACTTCAATAGTTATGGAAATCGCAGAGACTTCAATTTTCAACTGTGCACGTTAAGTATGCACACAGAGAGCATAATAAAGAAATATTCAGTGCCACAGTCATTTCTTTATGGCCCCTTGGAAGAGTAAAATAAATTATAGTGATGTCAGGTACAAAAACTGTTAATCAATCAGCCCCAGGCCTGCACTCACATAAAACATTTCACCCTACATGAGCTTGCAACTTGCTAATTGAATATCCAACCCCTGACGAGAATTCAGCAGCATTAACGGACGCTGGCCTCTTCTCTGTCTAGATTCTTGGCACTGGAGCTGTGGGAGGAAGACATCTCTCTGTGTTCTCTACTGATCTAACCTTCAGCATGACTGCAGCCAGTATAAGGCTAGAATAACCACGATAAAAATAATCGCCTCATAGCTCTGAGAAGTAGAATTGAGACACCGGGTCAGCCATGGAAAAATACCTGCAGCCATTTTTAATATTAAAAAAAAAAAAAAACTGTCTGACTTTGGGTTTAAGTTACTTAGCAGAAACCTGGAAAATAATATTTTCCTATCAAAAAACTTTTATGTAGGTGTGACTGACACTGACTGATACTGATATTGCAACAAAAAAAAAATGATGTCATGATTTACTTTCCTGAGATCACCGGTGTTTCTATGACAACAGCCGACAGGTAGCTGAGTAGATGTTAAAATCCATATATTTACCAGTCTTTTTACTTTTACTTCCCCATTCCCGTCCCGATCTTACACTGCTGTTTTCCTCTTTGTGCTTTGTTACCATAATGTGGATCATAAAAACGTATTCAAGTATTCAAGTGATGTGATATTTTTACCTTATTGCCCACCTCTGACGTTAAATCTATCCTTAGAAACCTGACAGGACGTTGAGAGGAGCCAGCATAATCAGGAGCAAACCTGAACAAACACTGAGAAGACCACAGTGTTTTAGGAGGTGCCCTCTTCCAGTGCTGGATGCGTTATTTGAGGCGCAAGCCTTAGACGGGTTGCTGACAGACAGCTGACAACCTAATGCACGGCACTTCCTCCCCGGCAAGGAACGTCATCTGAGCTGTCCTGCTCATTAAAATTCAAACATTACCTCCATCAGCAAACAAAGGATATTATAGACGGCCAAAGAGATAGCCACGAAAGAGAAAGGTCTAGCACACTGGATGGTGCGTATTCGGGATGAAGCAGTGTATGTTTACGAGTGTGTAATGTGCATTTATAAACAAAGTGTCAGACAGATTCACACTAGTTACACAAACCATCATAATTATCCAAACAGTAATTCGATGCAAATAGGCAGCTATGGGATTATGAAACCAAAAACTCCCACCCAAAGGTTAAATATAAAAACCAAAGGAAAACTGACATGGATGGAAAGTCACATTTTTAAACACTGTGGTTGAATTGCAGACAAAACCCGTGAGAAGGCTGTCATCTTATTTTATTTGGCTGTGGCAGTGCAGCTGGTGTTAGATGTGAGTCTACAGAATCTCGCCCCTAAACTTGCACTACGGACAAAAATGGCATGATGCAATCATTTCCACATATTGCAGTTGTGATATGACTTTTATCATGTTCCTGCATTACTATCCTGCTTAATCCTGCATGTGACCTGGATAAAGATTGGCCTTTCGTACCTCAGGCTTAATTATGGGTCCATGATTCAACACACACACAAAAAAGCAGCAGCTCTGAAATGAACAAACATTACCGCGTTCAAAGCGTTGAAACCAAAGCCATTCTACAGTGAATATTTGAAAAGGCAGGCACCAGTGACTGGTACCTCGCCAAAAACCACCGAAAACACTGCTGCACTGAACTCGTATTCTTTTTATGTGAGCTGGTCTGGAAATAATACCTTCAGCAATGTGGAAAATATTGTGATTTGATATTTTGTTCATATTGCTCAGCCTTAAGTGTTACCATTTTTTTTAGATGTAAAAAATACATCATAGAAAAAAGTATAAAGCAGCAGTGTGTCCCCTGGAGATATGACGAAAACATGGCTCAAAACACAGAACCTTAATTTTCAACCTCCTATGCAAAACTGTTCCATAATCTGAATTTAATATTCTTGTTCATGCTGTTATTGAATAAGAAGAGTTAGAGTTTCAGAAATGTGAAGAAGTACAAAAAAGAAAACATCAAAAGAATTACACAGTCTCACAGTCACAGGATGACAAAATGTTTTTTAAATATTTTATACAATGCTTGATTATAAGATGAAATAATACTCAAGTAGGCCTCACCCATACCATATAATCTATTATGTATAGTAGACATCAAAACCTATATGTACACCTACAAAAAAAATCTGGTGCTGTCTATGATGAACATTATCCTTCGCTGATGTATTATTTTTGAGCATGTTGCTTCTTTTTGTGTTGTTTTCCTTGGGTATGTCTGGAAGTCACCTTTAATGGGTGAGATCAGCTATTACAAATGCCTTGTGGAAAATATTGCACAGAGTTGATCTAGAGAAAATGTACAATATTTAGTGTATCAATATTTAATTTATACTTCCTGTGTTACTGCTGTGTTTCCCTCGAGCAGACATTAGCAAATGCTCTGGTTCAAACACTTCCAATCACCTCACACCACACCTGATGATTATGTGAGTTAAGGGAGAGGGTTTGTTAACTCACAACCAGTGTATGAAGCCTGACTGAGGTGAACTTGTGTAAGCTGTGGTTCCCAATAATCAATCACTAATCACCATTGCTCCAAACAACAAATCACCAATCATCCTAGTTGTTGGGTGTGAAATTCATGGTGGCAAAGTCATGCCATGACCAAATGTCATAATGGCCTATTCATTTCAGAAACGTCAAAGGCAATAACTTGCCATGCCCTTTTTCTTATAGTGTATTAGCACTATTTATTTAAAATAAATGTCATTAAAAGTAGCAAAATATATTCAGATATTGGCAAGTAAAATCACCAACCACTGACAACATGCCACACTTTACCCCCTACCAATCAGCAGTCTTGTTTTATAGAAAACATGTGGCAAAAACCACTATTGTGATAATTCAATTGAATCCAGGGCTTTTTACTATGTCAGCAAATGCAGCAAGTGGAAGTTGTTTACTTTCAGCTCCCTGGGTGGAGCCTGCCACAACGTGCTACTAGCTATATATACTTCACTCAATCTGTGTCATATGTACTGTATGTAGTCGTAGGTCAACATGAAATTGACATGATGCCAACTTGGCAGCAAGATTAAAAGAAGCATAATACAAACAACTATATTCTGCATCAAAATGCAGGATGCCTCCTAGCTTTTTCATTTATAACCAGATATAAGAATATTTTTAATATTAGTATACCAAAACACCAAAACTTACAGCACAAGCTTCAGCTTGCCCAATGCACAAAAGATAAAAATACTTTAGTTATATACAGACCTAGAAATCCAACACTGATAAGAAGAATTTACTTATACTGAAACACAATGAGTTAATGAACAAGTTATGGAAAAAGATGATTTGCCATAATATGGTAGGCCAATGGAGCACAGGTAGCGCAGTGTGTTAAGGCTTAAGGTAAAGTTACTGATCGGAAGGGCAGTGTTTCAAGTCACAGTTCCAACAAATTGCTGCTGTTGGGTGCTTGAGCATGGCCCTTAACCCTGTCTACACCAGGGGGTCATATAATGGCTGACCATGCACTCTGACCTCAGCAATAGAACAAATTTCCTTAATTAAATTATCTTAATGAAATACTCTGCTGCTTGCAAATGTCTCCGGGTGTCTTTACAATGATTTCCATGTTATTTTTCATACTCTAGATGGTGACAAGTAAGGGCATAAGATCATAGGACATCTTCAGTTTTTAGCTATTTAACTCCTTAAATTTACATATCACTTTCTTCTTGTTGTGTATTGACCTTCACCATGCTATGCATGGTGTAATAAAATGTCTTACTGCCTTTGGGCACAATTGCTATGTTGCCTCATGCCCCTTATTAAATTTTTGAAAAATGCCTCTGTCCAGCAAATAATCCATTTTTAGCATTGTTTCCCCAGCGATTAATCACTAACCATCATTTCCCAATGAACAATCACTGACCACCATTGTTTCCTAATGACCAATCACTAATGATCTTTTTTTTTTCCAGTCACCAATCACTGACCATCTTTGTTTTCCAGGGACCAATCACTTTCCACATTTGTTTCCCAAAGACCAATCACTGACCACCATTAATTCCCAGTAATCTATCACTTTCCACCACTGTTTCCCAATGACCAATGACTTTCCACCATTGTTTCCCAATGACCCATCACTGACCAGTGACCAATCGCTCATCATAATTGTGACACACTTTGCTCTTTTAAAATCTCCCTAAACTCTAATTTCTACCAGAAATTACAAGAAAGTCAGTTAATCTTTCTTTACCTGTCTGTTACCCTGAATACAGGATTAAGCGGGATAGATGATGAGTGAGTTACCTGTCTGTTTCCAAACTAATTACCACCACTAGCCTGAATATTTTGGTCTGTATTAATATATTTTATAAACCCATAAATGGAGCGACTTTACTTTGTAAATATGTCAATAGCTGTTGAGACTCTTCTTTCTATAAGCCATGTTTTTAAACAAATCTCTTATCACCATCTTTTTTTTTTCTTACATTTTAAGAAAATCATCCTTCTTTTTCGTGCAAATGATTATGACTGCTCAATGAATATGAAAATCCTTCCATAACGTCATTCTAGACTTTGTGATCATGCACTGGCTACTTTAACATGAAAAGAGTTTTCATGGAGACGCGCAGAGTTTCGGAAATGCTCGCAGCTGCACGACGCTGACAAGGTGAGGCTTTCAGCATTGCTTTCTAGCTCATCACTGAAGGTTTGCTGATGTTTATTTGTATGTAATGTAATGTAGCTTCAATAGAACGCTTATAGTGGAGGAACCCCAGGTGCAGCAACTATACCTCTTACTCTCTTTCTCTCTCACACACACACATACACACACAATGACGTAGAAACATCAATGTTTGGTATCATTTCCATGTATGAACACTGAAATCATCTCTTACCGTATTCACTCGCCGACCTTCGAAGTGCACTTGCCTCGTAACTCTACAGTAACGCTACGCTGCCACGCCGCTGCTCAGAAGTTTACCGAGAACGGTTTGTTTGACTTGATTAAGGAACTCGAGCGCTCATTTTCTCTCGCCGTCGCTGTGGGGAAAAAAATACACTGAAACTACGCGCAAAACGAGCCCGCGCCTGAACCGCCCCCTCGCGAACAAGCGCTCGAGTCACCTCGCCGGGGTTTAACGCTATTCCCCCGCCGCCGAACTCCCACACTCAGCGCTCCCGGCGGGCACGTGACACTCCGGCAGGGAGGAAAGCTGCGCGCGCTCCGCTACCTCGCTCTAACGCGCCTTAGAAATTTCTGAGCTGTGGCGCAGCTGGAATGAGCACTGCTCTCCTGTTAGACCGTTACAGTGTCACACCATGACACTGCTATTCTGTTAGACGTTTAAATTGTTACACCAATGTTACACCATTACACTGCGATCCTATTAGACCTTGACAACGTTACACCATTACACTGTTCCCTTGATAAACCATTGCACCATTACACTGCTGTCCTGATAGACCGTTACAATGTTACACCAATGTTACACCAAAATTACACTTGTTAGACTATTACACTGCTCTCCTTACAATGTTACACCATCATACCACTCTACGGTTATGGTATCATACCACTTTACCGTTATAATGTTACACCATTACACTGTTATACAGTTGCACTGTTTCACCGTTATGATGTTACACCATTATACTGGTATACAGACACACTATTATACAGTTATATAATTATACTGTTATACAGTTACTGTACATTATTATACAATTACAGCCTTATACTCTTATACACCATTATGCACTATGCATTATGCACCATTATCCTATTACAGTACATTGTTGTACTGTTATATAATTACACCAGTATCCTGTTATACAATCACAGTGTGTATATAATTGTAACCTTATAGCAGTATAATGGTATAACTTTAACCAACATTGAAAATGTGCATTTATTGCATGGTCTTAAATATAGAGTTATACTGTTTTGCAGTTACATTGTCATACTGTTAAATAGTTATACAGTTATACTACTAAACATGTATCACTTATTCAGTAGCTGTCCTGATGAAATTCCTAACATTAATTTGTGATAAAAGACTAGATATATTTCCTGTATCTTTTCTTCACTTAAATCATGTATTGGCATGTGGATGATATCATGCAGACTGCATTTTTTTCTAACTGATTCATAATGGCATGAAGAGATCATTTCCCAACCATTACAATACTAATTATAAATAATAAATAATGTGTGAAACCTGAACCTTTTTTATTTGGTGCTACAGATTGTACACTGCATTTTTATGTATTATGGACACTACTTAAAAAAGAAAGAAAGAAAGAAAGAAAGAAAAAACAAAACAAACAAACAAACAAACAAAAGATGATTCGCCCTGCAGCACTCTACAGGAATACCAGAAGCGAGAGTAACATTCTTGGAGCACTGCATTGGGCCCCTTCCATCACAAACAGCTTTCAAAGTGGAAAAATTCTCCTTGAAAGTTCCATAACGCATACGCTTGGAAATGTTCTCAGTGTTTCCCATTATATAACCATCAAGAGAGGACAAAATATTGTCAGTATAAGCACAATTAAAGAAATTAATAAATAAAAAGAAACTTATGGAATAAACAACTTGTGAAATGATTTGTGCCTTTGGAATGCCACAAGGCAGGCATGAAAAAACCTTTCAAGCTGAATTCGTTCCGGAGTGTAAAGTGCATCAATCGCTGACACAGCACCGTTTGTTTGGGAAACTCTTGTGCAGGGGTGCAAGGGTGCTTAACTTCTCACTCAATAAATTCTACAGACAGCACAGACTGCATGCAAATTGGCCACAGTAATTACTGCCGGCAGTAGTGAGTTCCAGCCTAAGTGAGTTCCACTTCTCACTATGTGCTGTGCATTAAAGATAAAACCTTCATGGATTGTCTCTACTGACTAAAACAAACATTATATTTCTAAATTACCAGCTTTCTGAATTACAGGATTGCATCAGCATAAAGACTCAACCATTCACTAGATTCCCAAATTGTTCAATCAAGTGTTTGATGCAGTGGAATATACATAGTGGAAGTGGTAAAAATAGAGAGAATGACGTTTTTAAGTTACATAAAAAGTATAAGAAAGGTTTACATACTATATCAATTGAAGGGCTCTTGTATGAAAATAAAATCTCTGTGCAGGGTCTTTTAGGGCCAGAGTCAAGAGGAGGAGGAAGTGGATCTTTGCAGAGCTGGGTTTTTTTATAGCTCCAGTACACAATATACATGGAATAAACCACATCATAGCTTATCTGAAAGATCTCTGCCTTTCTATGGTGCACCTATAAATGACACCTTCAAATATCAGCACCTGTGTCAACCTGGCAGTCAACAAGTGTACAGACAGCAAGCTGAGAGACAGTAAAAATACAGTATCAACAGCATATGAGTCAGTTCAAGCTGAAAGCCCCAGTGAATAGGGAAAGGCTGACTGTGAGCTGTGAGAAACAATAAAAAGAAAAGAACAAAAGGTAGAGGCTCTTCCATTTTAAGCTCCTCGTGCAGGCTCAAGGAAAAGCCACGGGTTGGACATTACAAACAGCAGGCATTTCTGTCTGCATCCTTGTGCAGAATGCTAATCAGGTCACCCTAATGCCACATGCCCCAGGCACAACCATTTTCACGGAATAAGCTTGGAAACCAAGCCCCAAAACCACACAATGTTCTGGCTTCTACATCTGTACATTGTGGAGGAAGAAACCAGTATACAACCCAGTTGCACTTTTCTCTCTGTATAAATAGTACCGGTTTGTGTATGTATCGGTTCATAATTGTTAGTGCCTGCTCTAGAACAGCTGCAGTAGTTTCAGATGAGCCAAAAAGCAGCATTTTCCCATGATGCTCATTAGTGCTCAGCTGTTGCCAGTAGAGCATGGGAAGTCTAAAAGTCATGCATCAAAAAGTTTTGGAGTTCATTCAGGGATGGTGGGACCATCAGGTTTTCAGCTTGAACCAGAACTGCTGTTTAAAAAAAAAAAAAAAGTTAATTTAGTTGCTAAGCCTCTGTTCAGGATTTGCATGGATTCCTCTTGGGACAATATTAATTTGATGAAGTGAAGAAAAACCAATCCACCAGAGGAGTTGCTGCAGCGGTAAATCGATGCTCTTTGTGGAGCCTGCAGTGGCTACAGGTTTTCTCTAAATGTAATCCATTATGAATGTTTCTATTATAGAGTGTCTATGAACAATCATAATGATGTAATAGTACACGCTGTAACTCTGATACTCTGTATGTTCTACAGATTTACCCAACTTACATTTCTGACTGTTATTAAGAAAAATTATAATGACTCTTATCCAAACGGCTTACAGTAGGTTGATAATGGCTTCTATTCAGATGCTGCCGGCCAGATCAATAGATTTTAATTCCATTCAGACCTATTAATGTAAAAATGTAAAAATCGACACAGGAAGGGTTATGTCAACAGAACAAAGTCAGAAAGTCAACACTTTATTCATAATATAATTATGGACGTCCCTCTAATCTTCTCCTGTTTGGTTTGGGACATTTTACATTTGGAGTAGAACTTGGATAAAAGCAAGAACCTCATTTAATCTCAAGGAAATGTATAGTCAAGGTAACTGTAGTGGCCAAGGAGAAGTGGATATCTTATAAATGGCAGCAATTTACATAACGATTAGGTTATCTTGAATCATTAAGGGTTTATAAATAGTTAAGTGGCAACGGGTAGATCCAGTAAGGTCTGTTAAATAATTGATGAGGTGGACCACAGATGGGACGTAGAGCCTAATTAAGTCCTGATAAGCTCTGTTCTTTATTTATGCATTAAGACAGACGTCAAAGGATAGCACCGACTTAACGTGACAGAACAATGTGACGAGCGATCGTTTTGTGTACATTCATCATGAGTGTTATGATGCTGACTCAACATGAAGGATATGAAGGTGGCCACTTACGGTGAAAGCTGAAGGGTTTGTTTGTCATGTCCATCTGTTGAAAGATTTATAAAGAGATATTGAAGTTTAAGATGCCAGCTGCGATCCATCTTTTCCATATCTAACATGAGACTTCACAACATGCTGACCTCTCAAACTCTCTTACTGTATATCTCATATAGCGCCAAGAAAACAGGTGTCTGGATATCTTTCAGGAAGGAACTCCACCCCACGTTGAGTAGAATTTCTGGAAGGGACGTTTGTCTTTTGTTGACTCTTAAGGAAAATAAATAAAAAGGTTTATTGTACCTTAAGATATGGTGAATCCACAATTTCAAATGAATGTGCTTATATCTGTGCCAAGAAAGATATAATAGTACAAAAATAATACAGTTTTATATTCATATAGGTCACACAAGGTGGGCAATTTTTGATTTGTGTTTTGATTTATATATTCTCAACATATCACCTTGGCCTAGACATTAATTTTTAATGTCAAGAATAACCCTGTCGTCTCGTATCATTATTCAACAGAATGTTTGGAGAGTGGATTATTATTTCATGAGTTTTACCCAAGAGGCTTTCGAGACACCGACATTCTAGACTGCAAGGTCAGGGCATGCAATCATTTCTAATTATGTAATAAACTGCCTTTTAAGCAAGACAAAGTTTACAGTAAGCATTTTCACATACAGTAGTAGTATTGTACAAAACTGTTATGGACTCCTTAGTCTACTAGCAAGCCCATCTTATTAGTGTGACATTGTGACTAATGTGTCATTGAGATTTGTGCTAAAGGATATGCCTGTTTTACCTGGGGGAAGGTTTTTGTGCTTTTTTTTCTCTTCCTAGGACGATGGCATACCCTTGCTTTTCTGATCAAATTGAGTCCTGATTATTAAGGGTTTGTTAGTCTAATGGATGAATTGAGTTTGTCTAATGCGTTTGGCTGAGGACCATGATCGTGTAATGGTGCCTAAAATAATTTTTTGGCTAGAGTGGAATGTGAATGTGGAGAAGCATCCTACAGTATAATGTGTTGAGTACACGTGTTGAACCAGACGCATGCGGTAAGAACACAGGAAGTAATAAAAATGAGTGCATGAGTCTCTTGGTACTAATAAATACCAAGGAAATGCATCCTTTTTGCTTTGGCCTTGAGACTAAATGGTGACTCTTATTTTAAATGCTTTGCCTTGTCTAGTCTGGTGGGTCTGAGATGAGAGTACAACTTGGATTGGAGGCCAGTCTGTCGCAGTTCACCATGCTCAGAGGTGAGTAGTAATGAGTTACATTTACTTTGTTACATTTAACTCTTTAAAAAAAAAAAAAAGTTTATGAGTAGTTTTACCGCACCATACTTTTTATTTTTACTTAAGTAGATTTGCGAAGAAAAAGCGCTACTCTTACTCCGCTACATTTGGCCACACTCGACTCGTTACTTTTCTATCTATTTATTCTACACATTTATTATTATCCATTATTTCTTCTGCTTCACCAATCAGACGTAGTAACAATAATCACATGACTCCGTTTGACCAATCAGCTGCAGTAACAAGAACCACATGTACTGTAGTCACATGACCACACACAAACTGGCTGCGTAGCGGGAAAAAAATTATTCAGCCATGGTAGACGTGGCAGAAATGGCCGAGGCGTTCCGTCTCCAATGCTACATCAGTAGAGGATGAACACCCCTGGCATCATATACAAGGCATGTTTCACTTACACACAGTACAAACAGCTTCATAATGCGGTGTCTTCACTGTCTGCCAAAACAGACAGACATTTCAGCATATAAAAACTCTAACCTGAGGAAGCATGTCGCGGTTAGTTTAGCTGTTTTATTTAATGTTGGAATGTTAAAATATATAATTAGCCAATAAGCCAGATGCTAAAAAATATAGGTTTCTTACATTTGTTCTACTGGACACAGTTTATGGTTAAGTGAGACCTCTTGTACACAGATTCTAATGTTATTTTTTTATCTGCTGAGCCATTTGTAGGGCAACTGAATATAGAGTAAATCTTACACTGGAAATATTTTATACTGTTCAAACATACCTATGTTCCCTATGTTCCCTAACGGTATTTGTTTCAAAATACTTATGTTGTGAAAAAAGTGAGATTAGGAAATGTGTTTCTTGTTCCTTAATTTGCTATTTTATAAAGATATATTTTTCATTAATTCATTTTATTTTATTTTGTTATGTTTATTGTATTATTTGGAAATGTCACTGTGTCTGGTTGCTTACATAATTTCTTAAAAAAATAAAAATAAAAAATCGGACATTACGATGAAACAGTTACTTAGTACTTGAGTAGTCTTTTCACCGTATACTCTTTTACTCTTACTCGAGTAATATTTTGGATGAATACTTTTTACCTCGACTTGAGTAATATTATTTTGAATTACAGCTACTCGAGTACAATTTTGGATAATCTACCCACCTCTGACCATGGTTACACGCAATTTAAAATTGCCAAATGTTTTGGGGAAGTTGGGTGAAACAGAAAAAAAAAAAAAAAAAGAAACCCTTGAGCTGTGACATAGTACTGATAGTTTGGGAATGATTAGGACGCTTCTATGTAATCTATGACAATGTTTATAGTCTGAAGCCCAGGACTGAAGTGTGTGTGTGTGTGTGTGTGTGTGTGTGTGTGTGTGTGTGTGTGTGCTCTCTGGTCTTTTTGATATGTGTGCTAATCCGTCTGCTAAATTGCTTTTCATGTAATATTTCACACACACACACACACACACACACACACACACACACACACACACACACACACACACACACACACAGGTCTTTCACTGAAAATATGATGCTAATAATGTGCTGTAATAGCTGGAGGGCTGGAGGATTTAAGTTCACTGCATCAACATAATGATCTGGAAAAAAGCCTAATGTTCAGCATATAACGTTCTGTCTTATAGGGTATGCTTTTGGGTTTGTGCTTCTCTCATCATGCAAATTTGCAATAATAATTATGTTCAGACACTGAAACATAATGTACTGAGATGCACTGCTTTACATTGTGGACTAATATTAGGGAAATTACATCAGTAGATTATCTTCATCTACCTAGGGAGGAAAAAACAACCTTTCTACTCAAGGAAGCATAGGCCTGTAACCGAGCATAGCTCCGAAACATAGTGACAAATTCAGATGAGGGTGGAAGTGACAGACTTGGCGTCCAGTTTGGACACAGCTAAAGCGGACAGATGGCAAGCAGTCACCTAGCATGTTTACTACAGATTTTCAAGGTCACTTTCCTAATGGCTTCAAATCCCTCTGGTCACAAAAACTCACGCAAAAATGATCAGTGCTAGCTCTTATGGCTTAAATTCACCTGTGTCAGGTCTAAGCAAGGGGTTGTAGCAAAGAGAGATTGATTCGGTATGTATTAAAACAAAAACATACTGTAAAAGTAGATTTGTAAACAGTCTAATTTATGTACTTGCCTACAGAATTCAAGACAACTTAAATTAAGGGTTGATAACACTTACAGTATCTACAGTATTATTGTACATTTACTGTATGCATTTTCCAACCAAGGACCTGATACAGAAATTGAGCTGACTCATGGTTAAAAATCAATAGTCATGGATCCACATGTTGAATGTGAGCTGATAGTCTGAAATCCCCTGTGTTAGACTATGGATAAATATTTTACTTAATGTAGTAAAAAAGTTTTTACTATATATATATATATAAAATCACTCATCATCATCTATACCGCTTAATAATGTATTCAGGGTCACGGGGGCCTGGAGCCTATCCCAGGAGACTTAGGGCAAATGGCAGGGTACACCCTGGACAGGGTGCCAATCCATCGCAGGGCACACACACACACACATACACTCACTCATTCACACACTACGGGCAATTTTGGGAACACCAATTAGCCTAACCTACATGTCTTTGGACTGTGGGAGGAAACCGGAGTACCCGGGGAGGAAACCCACCACACATGGGGAGAACATGCAAACTCCATGCACACAGAGTGCTAACCACTACACCACCGTGCCGCCTACTATATATGGTATACATTGAAATCAACACTATAGATACAGTATCAACAACAAAATTAATAAAAATTTGAAACATTTTACATTTATTTATTTATATATTTACTAACGTTAGTACTCGTCATTGATGGAAAATAGTTTGTAGAAATATTTAAAAAGGTAAAAGCTAAAAATAAGCTTTAAGGTAATCAGTAATACTATCATTTTAGTAAAATAATAATAAAAAAGCTTGCGGTTTATAATCTATCACAAAACTGCTCATAACTTCACTTCTCTTGGCACAGGTTTAACTTCAGGCAATACCTAAGGTCTAATAAAGTTTCATTAAATTCTGTACAGGCAGTTTTGCGTGATGTGACAAATTCTGACTGGACAAAAATACAGATATACAGACATACAATTTTCTGAGACCGGTCTTGGGTCCTCCCATATATGAAACGTAACAAACAAAAAAAATCATTGAAGGAGCGAGTTCTGACCGATGTACAGTACAGACAACCTTTCTTTTACATAGATTTATTTATTTATTAACTTACTTAATTAGTAATTGTCAATGAAGCGTTTAGTCCAAAGGATTTACAGTATGTCAGAGCTTTCAGGAACAGATATCATCCACCAGTTAAAATGAAAACCATTATAATTAATCAAAAGGAATCATGTCTCACAGATTTCAGCAGTATAATCCCAAATGAATATTCAGTGTCTCACAACCGAATGATAAAATTCAGAAAAAGCAGATCTGCGAATTTTGTTTGTGCCCCAGGACTTTCAGTGTTGGGAAGTGAAACTTCATTCCAGCGTGAATCATTACTGCTCCATCACTGTGTGTAATTCGTCCCACTTAGGAAACAAAAGCTGATGTAGAAAAATGAATTGCCAATACAGAGGATGCAGCCCTCCTTCCTGATAGAACTCCTTTGAAATAATGATACCCAGATGATAAAGTACCCAGAGGGTGATGAAGCTTTGAGTGTCTACAGGATGGGAGTCTTTTAGATGTATCGTGCTTGTCTGAATAGGAAATGCTTTGGTGGATGTCTTCCGTAGGTTGAAATGAGGGGTAATTATGTGATATAATTTCTCTTGTGTGTGAAATGTAACTTCAAGGGAGTGAGTCGGTCAAGGAAAGAAAAGATAAAGAAAAAATGAAAGATAAAGAAAAAAAAGATATGGCAGGAAAATAAGTATTGTAATATAAGCATCAGGTGGGTATGATCTACAAAGGATCATGTGATCAAATTGAGATAAAATGAAGGTTCAATGGACATGAATGTAGACTAAAAGAAATGCTAAGCAAATCTGCGCAATACTCAATCAAGAGAGGGAGTGCTGTTGTGCTGAATAGCAGCATGGTTGTGAATCAGTCATAGGCATTGCACTTACCCTGCTCCACCAACACATGTGACTGATAGAATTAACTATGTGCGACAGTAAGCGACCGACCATTAGTGTCATTAGCAGGGTGTAAAGTAGTTGTAAATTCTAAGGGAATAAACCTTGGAGGTGATGCCTTATAAACCAATAAACCTTGGAGGTGATAAAAAAACTATTTTTTTAAATTTTTTATTTATTTTATAGTTCACATTTGAGAATATCAGCTAACTTCCAAGCCTCGTATTTTCAAAGCTTCTTAATTACGACATTTTCTTAAAATTTCCCCTTAAATTTAGGACTAAATCTCATTAAAGATAAAAATGATTCATGAAACAGCTTAGCCTTAGAAACAGCTCCAAGGTAAAAATTGTTTAGAGTAGAGAGTAGGACTTTTAATAGGCCTAAGAGTTTCTATGGCCGAAAGGCTGAAAGAAGAAATATTCTCCAAACACTAAACATAAAAGTTAACATTGCTCTTATACATACCATCAAAAAGTGCAACTTAAATGGACTATTTGCGGTAAAATCAGTATGATAAATAAATGTAAAAACTTCAGTATAGTAACTACTGAGTGGAAATTGGTTACTTCAAAAGAAGAGACATTTTTAACATTTGGCTGTTTTAATTAACTTTAAGATATTTAGCTTATAACAGAAACTTTGCCTGGTTTAATTTCCTAAATCACTTTTATTCTAGGACTCCCAGCTAGGAGTTTTTAAGCTAAGACAGGAGCTCTCTGAGAGAATTCTAAGAAGCTTTGTGAATACGGGCCCAGGTTTCTGGGATTGAATCCCAAATAGTGTTAAATGGAAAGCAAGTGCACTAGGGTTGTACTCATCAAGTAGTGCCCTTGATCAGGGGTTAAGGAGGGATTTGGCTTTGTGTTGGAAGCCACTTAGCTTTGTAGGTTAATTTTTCTAGCCAATTCAGAACACGTCAGATTACAAAGGAGTCAAAGTGTTGTTTAAGATGGCATAATGTTATCTGATGTGTTGTCTTCCCTCTTTCTAGTACTGTGGACCATACCGGCCTACTGTACTTTCACCCGTACAGTACTAGCAACCGGCAGTTAGTGTATATAACACTTTTTAGAACACCTGTGATACAGTACATATCCATACAGTGCATTTCCAGACGCTGGTATGCTTTAGATCACCTCTCGTGGAATAGCTCTCGTCCAATCAGATTACTTGATCAGAACTAAATGTTTAATAATGTAATGTAAGTGTATAGAGGTATATTTAAGTGCTTGACACTTCAGCCTGTGAAGACCAGTCACCTGGTGAAATGTGAAATGTACATTATAATATACTGGGATGAACAATAAAATCAAACTGTGATGAAATTTTCTTTAAAAAGTTAGAAAACAAAAAAAGAACCGCTTTTAATACATCAAAGCAAAAGATTTCACATACAGTAGCCATTAGCCATAGTCTTCCATACTTTTCATAGGGTAAGCATATTAACACTATTAATAGACTGAGACAAGGAAGCAGTGGGCCAAATATAATCAATTGTTTTCTTCCGTCATTTCCCACAAACACCCGAAGCAGGAGGAAACGGCCGTGCTAATAACAAACTAAAAAGCTCTTTGGTGTGGTGACCTAGAAAAGAGGGAAGCATTCAGGACTTTTAGAACTGGTGTGAGGACTCAGGTGCATGCATAGTGGTACAGTATAACCCTTTATCACAGTCTGCTTGCATTATTGTTGGCTAATCCTAGCTCGTGGTCCCCTCAGGCTGATCATAGCACCAACCAAAATAGATTTCCTCTCACCTCCAGGACCATACGTATACACTTTATGCGTGCTGGCATGCACATGAACAAGAGCCCCTGGCAAGGGCAAGGCTGCATTCAAGGATTTGTGTGGATTTTTAAGCTTGCAATTTTAGAGGAAAAAAGGTAATTCTGTGAAAGCACATGCTCTCACAGCAGAAATAGATAAATGGACCATCTCGGTACATTCTCAACTGATCCCCAGGGAGCAGTCTTAAATATCTCATCAAGAGGAGCAAGGAATAAGATGGACAGGGATTGTGTTGAAAACTGACACGACCCAAGATTTCACGAGAGCTGCTGTTGGGAGAGGTGAGTGATTTGAAATAAGGCTGTAGTTTAGCCTGCAGTCAGGTTAAAAGAAAAGCTACACAACAAATTCCCTAAACCCCAAAGCAGATGTTCAGACCTCCCAGTCTCTGAGCTTCAATCTCCCTGCTTCTTCAGATGGGCCCGTCGAGGGAAAGGCAAGAAAAACACAAGAGGGATTTGTGGATTCAATGAGCAGGGAGCAGATATTTTAAATCTGTAAATGATTTGAAAGCTGGAGGTAAGATCAGGTGAAGGCAGAATAAATATTCCCTAAATCCAAGTCAAATAGAAACATTTGCTAGAGAAATTTAATCTCTATATGTGTACTTTCACTATTCATTACTCTTAGTTTTTACCTAACAGCACGTAAACATTCCTTGTTTCTTTTGAACAGGTTTTCATGGTGTGATTCTATCACTGTACTGGAGTGAACATGCACCAATCAGCCATAACATCATAACACAAACATTAAACATTAATATTATGTAAATTGTGCTTGTGCTGTCTGGGTAGCTCTGGCCCCTCGGGGGGTTGACTACACAAGACCTCCTGGGGTGTGCTGTAGTGTCTGGTGCTATGACCTTACCGGCGGATCCTTTGGGACCTTTGTGGATCTTTTTTTTTTATCTGGCGCATCCATGGATGCTTGGTCGGACAGAGACCTGGGGAATTTGTAGGCCGGATCAAAAACCTTAAACTCTTTGCCTGCGGAGCCCCTTTACATGGCAGGCTTTGATACAGTGGGTGTTCTGGTGCTTTTCTATCTCAACCAGGATGAACTTTTTCAGCATTTTGTTCTATATTAGCTGTTCTGTGGGATATAATATATATATATATATATATATATATATATATATATATATATAATTATATTTCAATATCAGTGTTATTCAAGTTATCTAGGAGTTGTGTTGATGTTATGGCTTATAGGTGTACATGTATATATGTACTGTAGTTTAATACATTTAACTTCATGCTAATTCAATTAAAATAAACATCCAATATTTTATTGGAATGCTATTGGCTTAAAGCTCACTCACTTTCTCACTCATCATCTATACCGCTTAATCCTGTATACAAGGTCATGAGGGGCCTGGAGCCCTATCCCATGAAACTTAGGGGCTTGAGGCAGCGAACACCCTGGATAGAGTGACAATCCATCGCAGGGCACGCACATATACACTTACACACAGTCACTTACACACTACGGGCAATTTGGGAACGCCAATTAGCCTAATCTGCATGTCTTTGGACTGTGGGAGGAAACTGGAGTACCCGGAGGAAACCCACCAAGCACAGGGACAACATGCAAACTCCATGCACATAGAGGCAAGAATCGGACCTGGCCAGCATTCGAACGTGGATCCTGGGAGATGACAGTGCTAACCACTAAGCCATGTGCCGCAGTTAAAGAAAAAAAATTAAGAAAAACACAAGCGATATGATTAATGCATCTGTTTGTGTTTTAAACCACTTTTACAATTCTCGGTTTGAAATTGGTCAAATTAGACAAAGCAATTTATCGACCAAAGTAATTATTAGAATATCGTGAGATCGAATCTCAGTCAGGCAGACACGGTTGAGACATTTCATTTGACTTTCATTATGAATCACTATCAGTAGCATGTAAACACATTCAGTGTCTGTAAATACTCCAAACAGATTTCAGACAATTCAACCACCTGGGAGAAAATTATTAGAAAGACAGCTTAACTGAAATTCCTGAAAGCCAGATCGAGAGAGAGTGAGAGAGTTCAAACAGATGGTGTTTGGAGAGGAGACTGATTTACACACCAGACCTGAGATAATGGGCATTTTCGAGAGGTTGCCGAGTATGGAGATGAAAGGGAACCTTTGACCTACAATAAGATGCACATTTGTTAACTGTCAGCCAACATGAATGTTTGGCTCACACTTAAGAACAAGCAAATATTCACTTACTAAAACAGAGAGCAAATACCTTTGGGTAGGGCAGTTTAGAAGTAATGTGTCAGTCCTAATTTATATTCAGTCCATAGCTGGTCCTCAGGCGTAATTCTGGCTGCTCTCTTACTGGGAGTGTAGGAGGGCAGGATCTCTCTGCCCTACTTGTAAGCAAAGGATGTTCCAGTTTGTTTGGGCATCTGGTTGTGCATGTATTGTAGACACAGTCAGAGCTTTTCATTGATGGTGCTTGGCAAGTTGCTGAAAAAAACACAATTCAGTCCTATGCTGCATGACCAAGGTGGTGGATAGCTACAGAAATATAATCAGGCTATTGAATTACTGGGAGGAAAAAAAAGAAAAAGGTTGAAGAATAAGGCTGTCATCATTACATGAAACTGGTGAACATTGCAGCACAGTGGCACCATCAGACATGATCTCAACTGACATTGAAAATAAATATACATCACCTTCACTTGTACTGTATATGACCTGAGCACTTAAAGCACTGGCTTTGATGCCCATCTGTTATGCCTTTAAACTCTTCCTAGAACGTTAGAAATGGTAATAATGGAGCCGAGCCTCAGCAGGGAGCCACAGAGGTCGGTCAAACTGCAGCTGCATAGTGTCTCTGGGTAAAGCATAGTGAGAGAAAGAGTTACTACTCAAAGCACACAGTCGTCTTTGACAACATTAATGCGAGCTCAACACTGCTGAGAGTTCTGGAGCAGGGCAGCACCAATTATACTGTTGTGCCGTGGCAATTCTGCTGCTGGCCTGACACCTGTGTCTGTGAGCCATCAAATGTAGTCACAAGCCACATGCACAATAGAAAGCACTAAACGGCAGTCTTCTGGGTTATCCAGCTCAGTACGATCATTTTTGTTGCTGTTTTTTTTTATTTATTTATTTTTT
Source organism: Clarias magur (assembly GCA_013621035.1). NCBI lineage: Eukaryota > Metazoa > Chordata > Actinopteri > Siluriformes > Clariidae > Clarias > Clarias magur. The sequence continues at coordinate 618,104 of QNUK01000141.1, read as the reverse complement.
TTATGTGATGCCTCTGCTATGCCTGAAACCTCAGAAACCTTCAAAATAATCCATTAAAGGCAGCGGTGGAGGGTTCAAACCCCAGGACCAGGAAGTTGCTGCTGTTTAGCCCTTGAGTGAGGCTCTCCTCCAAGGGGCGCTATAACTTAGCTGACCTTGTGCTCTGACCCCAGCTCATATACTGTAACAAATCATTGATGTTTATTTTATTTATTTATTCATTTATTTTTGGCTGTGAACAACAAATAAGTAGACAGATATTTACAGTACATTAAGTAGATATTAAGTATGCTGTATTAAACATTATTCAAAGTGCATAATAAATATCCTACTAATAAAAAAAACTGATGCTGAGAATAATATTTCTTCTTCTTAAATTTGTTTTCTAATAAATCTGATTCATATTGTTTATTTCAGTAGTTTTTTCTAAAATACTCAATAAATCAAACAACCAGGCCTTAACCAAGGCAAATACATTAGTAATGAGTTTTCTTTTCAAAATAACAGTTGAGACATTCTACCTCACTGTATTTCCTTTCAGGGAAACACTTTAGGTCATTAAATAGTCAGAACAGAAAGAAAGTGGAAAAACAGCATCAAAACTGGGAGAGAACCAGCTAAAAAAAAAAAAAAAAACTCCCCAAAGTTTACTTCCATCTAAATGTTTTACTTTTCACGTCAAACATAATGAACAGAAAAGTCCACATTAACCTGAGGGAAGTTATAATGGCTTAGGGTTTATTAAAAAGTATAATGTTGCATTATGTATAACTTAATATAACTTCGACTTTTTTTTGCACTTATTTAAAAATGCACATTTATGCAATTATTAATTATGTGATTATAAAAGTACCATAGAATTTTGTAAATTATGAGAAATGCCCGGTTTATTACTGAGATTTAAAGCCAAGTGATATAAAATCACCTGGCATAAATTGGGCTGTAAACTTTTAGTTCGAACCAGAACGTTGCACGTCCCAGGCATTTAATGGCCTTACAAACACTTTACTACAATTATAAAACTTCTTTTACAGTCCTGAGCAGCTTGTTGTTGCATGCTGGCATCCATCCTTCAGTGCTAATAGCCTATTCACCTATGGGAACTGCAAAGACATACAGGGTGAGCATAAAGTTTACATATACATATACTAAAATTTACATGTACTATACATTACAAGATGCGATACAAGATGGTTTATTGCAAATTATAAACTTACACTGCCTAGCTAAAAGATGTCACCATTGGGATTTACATAAGCAAATAGTTAAAGGCTTTGGGGAGTATTAAGATTGAATGGGATGGAAAAAGGTCATGTGGTCTGATGAGTTCAGACTGACACTTCCAGGGTGATGGGCGCATCAGGGTAAGAAGAAATGTACTTATCATGCATAGTGCCCAGTACAAGCCTATGGAGGCAGTGTTATAATGCGAGTTTGCTTCAGTTGGTCAGGTCAGCAACGCTATGTGGCAAACTGTATGTTATCACATCAATGGAGTTTTTCCTTCCTTAATGGCACACACATATTCCAGGGCTCAAACTGTGAAGTAGTAGTCCTGGGGGCATGAGGAATCATTTTCACACTTGAACTGGTCACCACAGTCCGGACCTTAACCCCATGAAATGCCTTTGGAATGTACTGGAACAGACTTTATGGAGTGGGACGACTCTCGTGTCAGCTTGTTAAGGGGTTGCCACAGTGGACCATCTGATCCGCACACGAACTTGGCTGGATGCCCATCATGACGCAGTTCTTCTGTTCGGCTCCGGCACTGCATCCAGGAGCAGAAACCTACCACTGAGCCATCAATGCCCCTCCTGTCATTTAATACCTCTACACTGTAAAAAAAAAAAAAAAAAAAAGGAAAATTTTACAGTAAAAAACTGGCAGCTGTGGTTGCCAGAAGTATACCGTAAAAACATGGTAGCAACGTTTTTGTTGTACGAGATTGCACTCATTACACTGTATAAGTTACGGATGTTGTTGTTGTTGGAGTGCAAGTCGTACAGGACGCGGGGAAACCGAGGAAGTCCAACAACGACACAAACTGTGTAGCAAGCACGGTAGTGTAATGGTTAGCACTGTCGCCTTGCACCTCCAGGGTGTGAGTTCGATTCCCGGCCTGGCTTGGGAAAAAAAAGCAATTAAAATCTGTAAAATATGCAATATAATGAGTGCAATCCTGAGCAACCAAAACCATTGCTACTATACTTTTTTACGGTAAACTTCTGGCAACCACAGCTGCTGTTTTCTTACTGTAAAAATTTACGATTGATTTTTTACAGTGTAGATGAAAATAATTGTTGTGATGTTGCAACATGATCTACATAATGGCACAAGATTCATGTTTTTTTTTTGGTTATAGATATACTGTATGATCATACCTTTTGTAGCTACTGTATATAAGAAAAAAACATTTCAGAGTTGAAGAGCAGTGTGCGACCATAATATGACATATCACATGAATTGTTTATTCCCACCAATTTCTGTTGCCTAACAGCACCAAGCATCCTATAGTCACTTTGGGACCTTGCGGATTTGCTTATGCAGCCCGTTTCTGTCATGTTATTTCTTTACTGTAACAGTCCTACCACTTTGTGTCTAAATCTATTCGTCTCTATGTTAACAGAAAACCAAGAACTGACATTTGCTGTATCTTTGTTTTCCCTCTGAGAGAATAACACTGCACTGCGCTCAGAGATGGAACTATGCTGTAAAATACAGTAGAGTGTAGTGTTAAGAATGCTATGCATTAATCCTGCCATGAGTAATACAAACGGCTCAGAGCTGGGGGAAACGGTGAGAGAAAAATACGACCTTGTTGAAATGCAACCCGATTTGAATGGTTATATGTGACATCCATAACAGAGATCCATTTATTCATCTTCTGTAGACGCTTTATCATGTTCAGGGTCACGGTGGATCCGGAGTCTGGCCTGGGAATACTGGATACAACATGGGAAAACACCTTGAGTAGAATGAAAAGCGTGAAACATAAATACATTTGCACACTTATTTATAGTTTGTGGCAATTTTATGGAGCCAATCTGGCATATTTTTGGGATGCGGGAGGAAACTGGATCACGTAAAGGAAACATGTTCAGACAAACGGAGAGCATTTAATAGATATCATGCTATTATGGTTTACCCCTTCAGTGGGTGACTAATATTACCAGGATACATCCAAGGGACTGGAAAAAATATCTTGTACAGTATGTAAGTAAATAAGGGCAATAATAAAATAATTCTTTATTAACATTTTTGTTTAACTTTTTTAATTAACAGGTGCTGATGCTGCACATAGGTTTCCTCCAGGCTCACTGGTTTTCTTTTTTTCCCCCACCTTCCAAAAACATTCCAGTGTGTGTATACTGGACTGTATATATGCATGGTGCCAGCCAGGGTGCATTCCCAACTCACACCCAGTGTTTCTGTGATTGACTATAACCCTGACCAGGATTAAGTAGTTATTGAAGAGGAATACATAGATATTGTTATGATGGCATCCTGTGACATCTTAATGGCATCGAGGAATGCTGATGCTGCTGTAATTGCTTTATCTGCACAGAATACATCATTCCTAATACACACTGTCATGGGGTGCCCAAAAACACAAGATGCAGCATAAAGGGACTGTTTCTCCTGAAGAGGACAAAGGAGTGGAAAATAGAATCATGTACTGTATAAGCTTTTGTAGTTGGACGAGATGGTTGGTGTGAGGCGTGCTTATGCTTGTGTGATAGTGAGACCAAAGGCAGGGTGTCTATTCAGGTGGAAGTGACTCGTCCCTAATAGCTACATTTATATGGACATTGTTCGTTCAATTCCGATTAGAGATTCCAGCTTATCTATTTAAATGAATGCTGATCTGATAAGATTTGCGGTTACATGCTCGAAGCTTTTAGTCAAAATAACTTTTTTTGGAAACAGCAACGTGATTCTGTCCATAGTGAAGCATTTAGTCTGGAGGAATGATAACAAATGAAGTATGTTTTTCGCAACTTTGACATACGGTTGGGCTTCCTATCTTTTCTGATAAATCCCGCCTTCTGCATAATGATTGATTCGAATTTGTGATTTATTAGATGCTATAATTATGTATAAAATGAGGAGCCAATTGGTGCCCCTTCCTCAGCCAGAGACCCAGTGGGTGAAAGTAAAGACAGATGGGAGAGAATTGTTCTGACAGATTTATTAATCAGGAAAGAAGGCACAACTTTGTTCCTGGAAACTTATCAAGTATTACCCCCCACATGGAGCAAACGAACAGGTTAAAGTTACAAAAAAATGATCTGATCACGTGTTTACATGGCTCATGTTTGATATAGTATTTACTACTTTCTTTATATGAATTAACTTCCTGTCCAAAATCTGGAACAACAGACTAGTGTGGCCAATACAAGTTTAAAATCCAAACCAAGCAGTTCGATCTCCAGCTCCACCAGGTTGCCACTGTTGGCCATCTGCTCCAGGGGGCGCTGTATCATGGCTGGCCCTGCGCTCTGACCCAAGTTACACTGGGATATGTGAAGAAAGATTTTAACTGTGCTGTAATGTACGTATATGTGACAAATAAAGGCTTAACTTAACTTATGAAAAGACATCGATTCTCCCACCTCTGTGGGTGTACAAATATGATTTATTTCTGCCTTGTCAATCTGAGTAATACAAACCATTTGTTGGTGTATGTACTGTAAGGTTGTGCATACGTACAAGAGGGCAGCTGGTTTTCATTCAGGTGTGTTCGTCTGTAATGTGATATCACTTGAGCAGCATATATCAGATGCAACGGGATAAGTTGCATGTCTGGAGGAAGCAGACAGTACGAAAGAAGAGACATAGATAAGAAATAGATAAGAAAATACAAGCAAGCAAGCAAACATATATATATATATATATATATATATATATATATATATATATACTTAGTAAATATGCTGTAGAAAAGCGAAAATATGAATAAAAGTTTCAACAGCAGATCCAATAAATGTTAAAATATTTTTTTTCTTCTTTTTTTTCTTTGAAGTCTGTTCTGCTAGATATGTATCTAGGTTTCTGGATTGCTACAAACGCCTTTATGTCTTAGCAACTTCTCAGCATGACAAGTACTAAGAATATGTGTTCTAGATTTAGATCTGTCGCTTTTAGATCTGTCATGAGGCATAACAGACCCCCAACATCTCCCACCTAAAGTAAACCACCTCAGGCTTCTGAACTGAGCTCGGATTAACCAGAACCATAAATCTGACATTAGCTTTGTCAAGTGTTGATGTGAGAGCTTCATACCGTCCTTGGCTTAGAGATGACTCTGCTGGCTCTTCTCAAGGATTCACAGTAGTGGAACTAAATCAGTCATCTCTTCTGAGCCCTGGAGACCACATTTCACATTATTAATTTGGTTGGGCTGGGAGGTCACAGAGACATGGTCCTGGGCAAGAATAATGGCAGGAGACTAGACTTTGCCTGAACCCAGCCAACGCCGAGTTTGGCAAGGAACATGCAGCTGGACTTCATGAAGGGAAACTGGCAAGGTAACAAATGGCGAAGGTCTTTTTCCCTATAGTATGGAGTGAACGATATCCTCGCAATATATGCAGCATATTGAGTTTACTCCTGATATACACACGTGGACAAAATTGTTGGTACCCTTCGGTCAATGAAAGAAAAACTCACAATGGTCACAGAAATAACTTTAATCTGACAAAAGTAATAATAAATAAGAATTCTATGAATGTTAACCAATGAAAGTCAGACATTGCTTTTCAACCATGCTTCAACAGAATTATTTTTTTGAGAATTAACCTTTTGAGGCATCACTGCAATCAAACGATTCCTGTAACTGTCAATGAGACTTCTGCACCTCTCTGCAGGTATTTTGGCCCACTCCTCATGAGCAAGCTGCTCCAGTTGTTTCCGGTTTGAAGGGTGCCTTTTCCAGACAGCATGTTTCAGCTCCTTCCAAAGATGCTCAATAGGATTGAGGTCAGGGCTCATAGAAGGCCACTTTAGAATAGTCAAATGTTTTCCTCTTAGCCATTCTTGGGTGTTTTGGGGTCATTGTCCTGTTGCAAGACCCATGACCTGTGACTGAGACCCAGCTTTCTGACACTGGCCAGCACATTTCTCTCTAGAATCCCTTGATAGTCTTGAGATTTCATTGTACCCTGCACAGATTCAAGACACCCTGTGCCAGATGCAGCAAAGCAGCCCCAGAACATAACAGAGCCTCCTCCATGTTTCACAGTAGGGTGTTCTTTTCTTGATATGCTTCATTTTTCCGTCTGTGAACATAGAGCTGATGTGCCTTGGCAAAAAGTTCCATTTTTGTCTCATCTGTCCATAGGACATTCTCCCAGAAGCTTTGTGGCTTGTCAACATGTAGTTTGGCATATTATTATGATTTGTTTTCAACAATGGTGTCCTCCTTGGTCGTCTCCCATGTAGTCCACTTTGGCTCAAACAACGACGGATGGTGCGATCTGACACTGATGTTCCTTGAGCATGAAGTTCACCTTGGATCTCTTTAGAAGTCTTTCTGGGCTCTTTTGTTACCATTGGGATTATCCGTCTCTTTAATTTGTCATGAATTTTCCTCGTGCTGCCACGTCCAGGGAGGTTGGCTACAGTTCCATGGATCTTAAATTTCTGAATAATATGTGCAACTGTAGTCACAGGAACATCTAGCTGCTTGGAAATGGTCTTATAGCCTTTACCTTTAACAAACTTGTCTATAATTTTCTTTCGAATCTCCTGAGAACTCTTTCCTTCGCTTCCTCTGGTCCATGTTGAGTGTGGTACATACCATGTCACCAAACAACACAGTGACTACCTGGAGCCCTATATATAGGCCCACTGACTGATTACAAGATTGTAGACACCTGTGATGCTAATTAGTGGACACACCTTGAATTAACATGTCCCTTTGGTCACATTATTTTCAGTATTTTCTAGGGGTACCATCATTTTTGTCCAGGTCTGTTCCATGAGTTTATTTTTTAAAATAATTGTGTTGAAGCATGGTTGACAATGTCTGACTTTCATTAGTTAACATTCATAGAATTTTTTAAAATTATTACTTTTGTCAGATTAAAGTTATTTATGTGACTATTGTGAGTTTTTCTTTCATTGACCGAAGGGTACCAACAATTTTGTCCACGTGTGTATATACTCCAGACTGATATTGAATGTTATTGTTTTACAGAATTGTTCACATTAGCTAAGGCAATGTGAATTATAAATCCTTTACAGATATGAGTATCCAGTGCTACAGGCACTAGAGCAAATGTTTTATTGTCATAGTGTGTTACATACTGTATAATTAGAGTTCTGGTGTCAGGCTAAATGTAGGTTTCAGGCTTCTAAATTTAAACATAAAAAAAGGTTTCTAAACATGGCATTAAAACTTTCTTGAATAAAAACGTCCATAATAGCACAAAGAAAAGAGTTTTTTTAAATAAGTGCTTTCCCTGACAAATAAATAATTAAATAATATGACACAGTCGGTTATTTCAGTTTTAGGCTTAACAGTTGTCCCAGTCACATTTGTCCCAATACTTTTGAAGTGTAAGAAGCCAAAAACTGTCTTTTGTTTGAGAAATTATGTATGTTGATGCATGCATATATTCTGATTAGCGTAGATATCCCAATATTTTGTGTTTGCATCTTGTATAAACAAACAAACAAACAGACAAATAAACAAACAAACATATCTGTTTTAATTGCACCTTGTCAGTTATCGTCCAACAATAGTTTATAACTTACTGACTGGCTCAAGCATCCTCTAATATCAGCTGCCTGGTGAAGGGTGGGACAGTCTGTGCATGCAGAGAGGTAGCTTCACGGGGTCATAGTGCCACCTGCTGTTCAGAGTCAGGAGTGCTGCAGGAAAATCCACAAATTGTATACAGTATATACTGTGTGTAACCAGGCTATTACTCAGTCACTCGTCTCAGGGCATATTATTAAAATCAATATATTTGATTAGATTACTTACATGTATGTATAGCAGAAGAATGTAAAAAAAGTAAAGCAGAAGAAGCTAATGGGTTTAATACTGTGCAAGAATTATGCTTTGAAACCTATTAAAAGCTCAAAGAGCTGTAATAGAAGGAAGCAAAATGGTCCCATCTGGGGCCCTAGAGTGGTCATAAAGTGGTACAATTAGCAATGTCGCCTTGCACTTCCAGGGACTCATGCTCTGACGCATGGAGTTTGCGTTTTCTCCCAGTGCTTGGTGGGTTTGGTGGGTTGCCGTGAACGTGTAAATGTGATTGTGAAAGCCGCAAAATGAGAATAAATACAGTGGTCACCATTGGCCTCCACAGTCTTTAGTTGGATTACAAAGGTTAATACAAAGGATGGAATTATCAAGGAGACATTTCAAAAGGACACATTATAATGTACAGTATAAGCCTTCATTAGTTACATTTTTCTTCTTCTTCTCAGTTTTAGGATGCGATATGGAGACATATTATCAACCCTGGCTAGTCAAGGGATTTCTTTTATTACTTTCCCTCATTTTATATAATTTTACAGCACAATTTACTTCTGTATATATATTTCCAGAATTTGTTCACTTGTTTTACTAAATCATATGCACAATTTACTTCTGTATATAATTGAACTGTAAAACAAGTGAACAAATTCTGGAAAAAATGTGACATTAACAAACTGACACGTTTAAATAATTGAAGGGGAGGCATATTGTATGTGCAGATGTTTTTTAATAATAATAATAATAATAATCATCATCATCATCATCATCATAAAAAAGGAAACAGGAACCAAACAAACATGAAGCTGTGACTAAAAGATAACTAAAACATAAACGATGGCAAAACAGGACACAACAGTCCAAACAGCATAAATCAACAGGATAACAAAACCGTTAGCAACACAATTAACGATGAGACCAAACACAAGACAACTGTGAACCTAAGTTATAGGAAATGTAGTTATAGGAAATGTATTTTTTGCTGAAACCAGGTTAATTATATAAGCTGCTAATGAGCTGCTAGACTGAATGGATGATTTCATGTTGTAAACTCTCACTGGCCTATTAGTTTTAAGGGTTACTTTACTTTAAACACTAACGATACAGTAATCAATAGCATGAGTTTTGCCTCGAACATTAAATTAAATTGATGCTGTGCCATAAAAACTGTCACAATAGGTTTCAAAATCAATAGTCATGAGCCTCTCCTGCATTGATTTATTTACATATAAATGCATTGGTCGGTGTGAATGGGAAATATCGGAAAAGAAAATTATTGATTGCACCTCTACCAAGTCTAGACTAAAAATAGAACCTGCATTTTTTCCCTCTCTGGATCTTAATGTTGTCCATTTTTGGCCTATGTGTGCATGAGATATGAGCAGCAAGGCCAGAGTCTGAGAGAAGTAATTAAATGAATCCATCACACATAATTTGCTTATAATGATGGTGTCTAGGATAAAGATTCATAAAATAGCCACACAGCAAGGCCAGGTACTGTAGATCAGGACTTATCCTAAGCAATGGAGAGGTTAAAGTCCACTTAACCAATCAAGAGAAGCCAATCATAAGGAAGTCTTACAGATGTTTGTAAATGTTCCAATGTATTTCACCTCGTTTTGGATAGCTTTACATTATGGTTGCTAATATATATTTGGCTCAGTTTTGGTTAGCTTATGACACTGCTATCGGTAATGTTATTTAGCACAAGCATGTTAGTTACAGCTGGCTAAAATAATGCCTTATGCAGCTAAGATGTTTATGAATATTTTCTGTGGTGTAAATCTTCACAATAGCTTTAGTTTAGCAGATATTTACAATATCTGCTCAGGTGTAAATGTTTGAGATGCACTACATGGTCTGTAGCCCATCAACAGATATTTGTCCAGCCTATTGCCCATCAACACATACAGAGGGGTACAAAAGTGTATCCACACTGACAGTTGTTATCTATGCTCTTTTTGAAACTTGATTGAATTATGTCAGCAGAGTAGTGTTCTGTTTCCTCCAAAGATATCAGTATGCATTTTTGGGGCCTCTCTGTATAATTTTGTTCGTTTACTTGGAACAATACAGGCTAACAACTTAAAAAAAATTTTTTTTTAGGAATGTGCCTGCATCACCCTTGCCTTCACCAGCACCTCGCACCGGGACACATAAGAGACGTTCAGTTTTGAAGGCAATCGAGAATCATACTGAGTAAGTGCACATATATATGTGTGTGTATATGTATGTATGTATGTATGTGTGTATATGTATGTGTGTATATGATGATGATGTACATTAGTTTCTTTTATTGTGTTACCAGCATGCTCATGGGTTTTTTTTTTTTTTTCAAAATAGTTGTGACAGTGAAAATGATCAGCCATCTGTCCCCAAAAAAAGCAGAGGCAAACAAGCAGGCAAGATCATAGACAAAATCATGGAAAACACAGACTGATGACGACACGGTTCCACAGATTCTGCGATTCCTGCCCGCACTCGAACCTGGACCTCACCTGCCATCTGCTAACTCCTATTCTCCCATGAGTCTCTTCAAACTGTACACAGAAAAGAACAACTTTCCCACAGGCCATGGACTATCATATTATGCTGTGACGTCTCTCTTGGACTGTAAAGTTGTAGGTTCAGGGTACCATGTGTACATGGACAATTTCTACACAAGTCCAAAGCTCCTAAAAGACTTGCTTACCATGAAGTTTGGTGCATGTGGGACTTACAGAGACAACAGGAAGGACTGCTCCTCGGAATGCAGATAATTCACTGTCTAAAAAGTCTGCCAGGGGATCTGTCAGGTGGATTCGAGATGGACCTCTTGTATTTGTGAAGTGGATGGACACCCGAGAAGTATCTGTTTGTTCTACCATCCATTCTGCTTATACAGGAGATACTGTGCAGAGGAGGGTGAAATTACAAGGTACATGGACTCAAAGACATTTCCATGTCCTGCACCTGTGACTGTGTACAACCAGCACATGGCGGCGGTGACCTGTCTGATCAGCTGTTACAGTACTACATCGCAACAATGAAGTGGTACAGGAAGATTTTTCTAGACTTCTTGACCATTGCTGCCACCAATGCTTGCATTGTGTGTAAAGAACTATATGGTAACCTGTCCCATAAAGAGTTTATGGAACAACTCATCAAAGAGCTTTGTGGTGTCTCACAGGAAGTAGCACCAAAACGGACAAGTACTGACCATGTACCAGTTCCAGTAGCTGTGCTGACCTCAGACGCCAGAGATGCTGCCACTGCAGGTCGCAGGTTGTGTGTGCATTGCAAAGCAGTCCATGGCAAGCGGCGATGCCAGGCCTGCAACGTTCCCCTGTGTCTTCAGTTGAACAGGAACTGCTTTCAAGAGCGGCACAGGGATGTGTGACTGTAGACACCATACACCCATTTTATCTTGCACTGTTCCTGTTTGCACCATTTTGCTTTGAATGTCTGTTTCAGTTGTTAGTTATTTTTTTTATCTTGGAGCACTTTTCTCACCGAATGTATTTTTTCAGTTTATCTTGTTCTGTTCTCGTTGCAGTTTTACCCTGAATGTATGTTTTTGTAGGGTTTTTCATTCACTGCTTTTGTTTGCATTATTTTACCCTGAATGTCCGTTTTTACGCATTTACGAACTGTTCTAAATAAACTACAAACAAAGAAACATGTTTTTTGTCCTCAAATTATTTTCTTGTAGCACTTCCCTCTGTCACATACCTGACTGAAAGGGGTATTTATGCAGCTCGTTATTCGGGTCTTTGTCTTATCTGGTGTGAAGTAGAGCATTATTCATGATCATTCACGCCTCCTCGCATACGGCCTTCCTAAACAAAAAGCGTCTTAGAAAATGTAAATGAATATATAAATGAATATATTGGTTTCTGTGAATGAGTGATCAAGATGATTATCACATCATTTTGAAGTAAAAACTCTAGACTACAAGCTCCAGGTAACAAAAGTCTTGTAAATAAATGTTATGAATGTGTTTTTTAAACTTATTTCAGTGATATATTTTTTTGTTGTTTTCAATAATCACGCATAACTGTTTTTTTCTCCAAAGTACAAATTTGTACATACGTGCTGCTCACATATTACTGTAGCCCAGTTTGTGCTAAAAACAGTGTAGTTAGCCTTTAGACATGTATATGTTCATAAGTAACTGAAAAATATACAAATGTCAAGACATGTCAAAACTTCTTCAGGGCCCCAAAACACCCTCAGACTCCTAAGGGTTAAAGTACATGAGGTCACATTAGGGGGAAAACCTAACTGGTTTGTGTAAGTCGCCACCAATACACGTTTATATGAAAGAAAAACAGGATGCACATCTGAGACCCATTGAAATAAAAAGGCTCCATAATTTCATAAATAGTTTATGGAATTAATTAGAAAATGTAATCTTATCTTCATAATAAAAGTGATCATAATAGTAAACAATTTCTGCTTAAAGTATCAACACACAAACAATTAAGCTTTTTAGAACGGTTTCTTTTATTGAATGCATTCATGGCTCAGTGGTTGGCACTGCTGCCTTAGAACTTCAGTGTTGTGTTTTTGAATCATTCTAGGCAGATTGGCATTGAAATTGCTGTAGTATATGATTGGGTGTGCAGCAGGGTGGTCCCTGCCTTGTGCCCTGTTCTATCTGGGATAGACTCCAGGCCCCTTGTTCCCCCGCATAGGGTATGCAGTATAGGAATTAGTGAAAAGACCCATCGAATTATTACCTGGCAGAATCTATTTTTCTTTAGTAAAATGTTTCTGTACCTGCCGTTTGTGACCAAAGGTTCGGATACAAACCTGTTCCATCAGATAATCGATATCTCTGGGATTTCTTGAAAGAGTATCCCTCTGTGCCTTGTCTGGACTCCAAACGCTCCAGTTCACGTCTTAATACGTTTTCTTTATTGTTGTTGTTGGTTCCGCTCTGCCTTGTTGCATCATACACAAACACATTACCGAATGTCTGAAATTCACAAAATCACCTAGGGACATTGGATTTTGGACAGATAAGACTGAAGTCTGAAATTGAACATTATTTTATCTTTAAATGCACACTGCTTTATTATGTTTAGACGAAAAAAAAAGACACGACATACTAACACTAAAACCCAGGCCCAACTTTGAAGCACAGCTGTTTTGCAGTCTAGAGACTTTTCAAACATTGAAGGAGCAATCAACTTAGAATTGCATCAAGATGTTTCAAAGGAGAATGTCAAAGCTTGCATAGGTATTTATTCTGGTTAGAATGTGTTTTTTATGGTTACTGTGGTGCAGTTACAGAAATTTTTATAACAACTTCAATAGCAGCTAAGCCAAAATTTCAGAATCAGAATTTAGAACTGAAATGCTTTATACCAACCAAATCAACTAATTATCACTGAGACTTTAAGTCAGCTGTTCTTGCACGTTTCTCCCATTATTGAACTGAAACATTTTTTGTCTGGAGGAGCGGAATAAATTTCCTTCACAATGTTGGTCAGAAGTTGGTGAAGATTCTACACAAATCTATGTGATATTTTTGTTCTTATTAGTTTATGGGCGGAATGTGTTCGTCTTGGTTGTTCATTATGACAAAGATTGTGATCAGATCACATTTATGAGCATATAATACATAAGAAAGTTATGAGTCATATTCTTGCATCATTCTTGAAAAAACAGTAATGGTGCTTTAATGTGTGGTTTTGGTTTTACACCCAACAGAAATACTCATACTTTTAAACGGCATTAATTACATTGAATTGATATTGATTGTTATTAAAGGGAGAATAAGAGTGAGCAGAAATGCCTTTAATTACGCAAAAAAATTTATATAGCATTACCATGCATTATTATATTAACAGTTCATATTACCTTAGGAATCAATAAGTTTGAATTAACCTACTGTAAGGGACCACCCCTAGAGGGCACTGTGTGCCAGATTGTTTAGTAGACTCAATTTCCCAGAAGGCACCTCGGTCAAGTGATTAGGGAGCTCACCTGAACCGAGGTAGCTCATTAAACATTTCTAGAAATAGCTGTTTGTTCTGGGAAACTGGGTCAAGTATTGTTTTTGTCAAGTGGGCAGTTGTCTTGTCTGGTCTTGTCTTGTCTTGTCTTGCGTATATTAGTTGGCATTATATTAGTTGGCATTCATTTTATAGCATTAATTTTATAGAGCTATTTAGTTAAGTTTTACATCTGGTATGTGTAACCATGTGTGCTTAGCCTTTAGTGTCTTTGTTCCCATAGGTAGATCAGTTACTAACCCGCTTAGATCATCATCCATTTCTACAATAACCTGACTAGCTACTAATTCCGCTAACTACTAACCCATTCAGTCCCTAGTCCTGTCTCTAGTCTCGTCATGTCTCTGGTTAGATTCAGCTCCATGTCTCCATTGTTTAAGCTTTTAGCCTTGGTTGAAGCTCTTTGCCTTTGATAAGCCTGTGTTTTGCTAAAGGGCCTGTGTTCTATGTTTTGTTTTGTTTCCTGTTATTAAAAAAGACCCTTTAATTTCTAACCCCTCTGCGCCCTTTTTAAGCCCACGGCAACAGCCAGCCAGTAATACCATCAGTTTGTGACACCTATATTGTGTTGAAAATAAAAACATTTGTGCGTTCCAGTATTCTGTTATAAGGTGACATTTTTGGCATTTGTTAAAGAAGGAAAATTGAAACATTTGGGATAGGATGGATAATAATATATCAGATGTCAAATACACACAATGTATTTTAAGCCTTAATAACACTCACTACTGGAGGCTGAGTTCAGATCATTTAGAACACTCTGGGTATGTTGAAATTATGTCTGATCTATAATTTAAAGGTCACATTTTATACTCCTTTTAAAAGGAAAGTAAGTCTTAATTGTTTCTGTTCATGCTTCAGCTGAAATACAATTAAGATCATGCCATGCTTGATTTTCTTACTGATTCATACCTTCTCAAAATGTGCCTGGAGATTTTAAATGGCCTGCCCCAGAATTCCCATTTGTTGAAGTGCATTTTCCTAGCCAATCAGAACATCAGCTTTCTTATATGGGCATGAAAAGGGAATGGTGCAAATGGGACAAAGTTACCAGATTAGAACTCAGAACAACCCAAAGAACGCAGATTATCCAGCAAACTCAGCAAAACCGAACAGCTGTTTTGCTTACAGTACGGTGCAAATGTCTTGGTAAAGTAAATGCCATAAAAATGCCTTTGATAACATTCTACATAAAAGAAACCTCTAGGTGAAGTAAAATGAACACAGTCAATATTTGATGTGAAATAACTTCCCTTGAAAATAATCAGTAGTGTTAGAAATAGATTTGTGCAGTTTCATAAGCGAAACATCTGTTTGGTTTTAGTCAGCATGCTGCAGAGTTATTCTGGTAACTTTCCATCTAAAAACTGCTGTGTTGCATAATGTTTTATTTTTTTTTATTATATATATTTTTTATCAACATGCAAATATTCTTCTTTAAGATTATTTAATGTTTTTATTTGAAGGTATGTTTAGAAATAGTAAATAGTGATTTCTACATAATAACGCAGGCGTGATAAACATGTAGCAACATTTACACTTCAGATAATATTGTGTCAAAGACTTTTGCACAGTACATACTGAATACAGGTACATTTTATCTATATGAAAAAAAAAGAGAAAGGTTTTGTCAGTACATTGGTCACAACTCTGTCAGTGAAATCTGTCTGTTTCATACATTGGAATCAGGCAAAACTGTCTCAACAAGATTTAATGAACCTTACAAGCTCGTTTCTTGTCAGTGATGGGTACTTACGCTAGTTATTTCTAAATACTCTAAGGATTAATGGAAGTATTCATTTATTTTTATAAATGGATGTGTAATGTGTTATCAGTTTTAACAAGATTTATAATAATAATTAGATTTTTATATCCTCAAGAGGGCAGCAAAGCTTAATTTTCACATTTTTATTTGACAACACATTTGTTGGTCTTCGGTTGCTTGACACAGATTTTATGCCGATTTCCCTTCCTGACCGTCACATTTTATCCGGGCTTGGGACCCAGTGGCTGGGTTTTGTGCATTGGGTCACAACTGAACCTGGGCCTTCCGCATGGCTGGTGAGAAAAATACAGTACAACTGAACCACCAATGCCCAAGCACAGCACTTTTATTAAAATTAAAATGATAATTTTTTATGCAATTACTGTTTTGCTAACTGATAAGACCTTTACATACAGTATATGAGATGGTACAATATCTTTTCTTATCAGCGCTAATAATAGTTGTGAAATAAGTTATACATTAACATAGCATTGAATCTCATGTTTGTGAACAGGGTGGTTGTGAAGACCATCCTTGCAAATAAACATTGCCATCCAGATCCTGATTCTAATCATTCCTATTCAGTTCATTTGTCATTATCAATATATATTTGCTAACTACAGTACAAAGTGACTGTGACATCATATATATATATATATATATATATATATATATATATTTTTTTTATCACATGCTGCAAACAATACAAAATTCATGTATGCATCCATGCTCAAGATCCTCGTTTAATTTCTCAAGGGACTGAGGTGCAGCATGTTTATAAGACTGAAACACACACACACACACACACACACACACACACACACACACACACACACACACACACACACACACACACACACACACACACACACACACACACTAAATGCAGTGATGCCAATGAGAGCGAATCATGTACATCATGCAATTGGACACCCAACTGTGAATAATTTATTTAATTATTATGAATTTAATACATTTTTTCTCTTGAAAAATGCTGATTTTTTTTTTTTTTTGCCATTTTACATAACATTCTGATCACTGAGCTGTTTAATGTTGAACTAAATTGTGAAAGACATTCTTTCGAAAATAGACCAAAGTACTCTTCTGATCAAGGCTGTTTGTTTCTCGGGATTCAAATAAACCCCAGAGGCTTTTAAAAAAATTGTTCTGTCTGCTCTGGGTACAGATCACACAGTTCCTAAAATGTTCCTAAAAATTTTTTCATTATCAAATTGTGTTATTTGTGTATAAAGGAACTCATCTACAATTACTGAACACATGTTACAGTAAATGTGTCCTCTATGTCCAATGATATATAATAGATAATTTTAAACCTAATACACATTCCCATCTCTATATACTAGATATATAGATATATACTAGAAGCTGGCTTTTTTTCTGAAAGAGAACATATTTTAGACGAATCTGCGACCGAGGCCGAGGCTGAGATCAGACAACATGAGGATTTAGCCATAGAAGGCCAGAAGGAATGGATGAGGGAAGGAATGAAGCTCAACATGACATTCAAATCTACCAATGCAAAACAGATGCAGTGTCTGTGAAACAGACAGGCTGCTCCTGGAACACCCCTTTCGTGTGTTCCGTGATTTCTAGTTGAAATGACTATATAAAAGGTAGAAAAGAAGGCAGGTCGAATCAGACCAGGACGTTTTATGAGATTTCTTGTGAACAAAAATGTAAAACCGATTTTAGAGCAATTAGAGTACAGAAGACTTTAAGCACGGTACAGTGATGAGACCCTTAGCCGTAGCATTAGCGTTAGAATTGTGCAAACGTTGTATAGAAGGCTGAACGTCCCTGGATGATGATCCCGGCTGAGGTTTCTCGAGGGCCCGCTGCAGTCATGGCTGTCAACATTCAGCGAGCCAAGGAATACAAGGAATACCTGATCCTTGAAAATGGACAAATAACTTGCGGAAGGGCCGTATCGTCTATTAGAACTGTACACAAGAACAGCACTTACATTACAGGAAATCGGCTGAGTTATTGACACGTCTCCCGTACATTCCTGACCTCGCTCTAAGCCAATTCCACACATTTGGGCGATTGAGGAGTTCCTGGGAGGCCAGCATTTCAGACCCGATTGTAACGGCGACATAATGAGAAAACTTTCGCCAAGCACAGATAGTGCATAATGTAGAGTAATAAAGTTTTCACTCTCATCTGGCGATAAAGGTGATGCTCATGTCTCCACTGTGTCACATTTAGCACTTTAAATAAAAGTACACATTACCGTTGTCTGTTTTGTACCAGATCATTATTATGATTATGCGTACCGAATTCCTGTGTTTTTTTTTCCCCCCTTCACCAGATAAAGCAATCCAATAAACACAAAAACCATTCTTTTGCCCTGACATTGCATGCAAAAGTCTGGAAATTTCTCCAGATCGTCTTGGAGAAACACTCCTTGCCACGGTTTTCCTTAACAGAAGCAGATTGCATTAAGCTCGCTTTTCGTGAATAAAAGGTCAAAATAAACAGTGCTTTGCTCCAAGGCATAATCAAACATGATTTACTTTGTCTCCTATACTAAGATTTTGAAGAATTGAAGTAAATCTGTTCGTTGGTGAAGATATGCACCATTTATTGACCTTTGCATGCAACGCCACTGTGGAACTACAGAGTTTTTTCCATAAAAAAAAAAGAAAGAAAGAAAAAACAAGCAGAAGGCTTCTTGTGCAATCATGACTGTCTATCACACTCAACTGCCTCATACGACCGTACCAGTTCTTTAAATCCGTTGTGTTTATAGCGATTGATTTATTGATTATCGATTTTCCTTATTTAAGAATTAATGAGCAGTAATGATAATAAAAATTCCATTCGTCAAGTAAAATAAATGGACTTTACACAGACATTTGGAGTCTTTCCATAGACTTTAACCTGTAGTCTGCTCTCTTACACACACACACACACACACACACACACACACACACACACACACACACACACACACACACACACACACACACACACACATGCAATGAACCTAGAGCTGTTAACTGCTAGCAATCTAAGAACGGTACAATAATTAGCCGTCATGCAAAAGTGCCAAAAGTATTGGAACAACCTGTTTACAAAGAACCTCCTAAGACACTAATACATAAATCTACTGTATGCATTCAAGTTTGTAATTAATGACGTCAAATCAAGCTTAGCAGCACCAGTCCCAGTGTGTCTACAGTACATATTCACGCTAGGGGCACATTTCTGTCTCTCACACGTCTCATTCTATTCCACTTCAGCACATGCAAACTGGTTTTCTTTTTTTCCTCTCCATATCTGACAGAGGTCCTTCCCTAATTTGCAATGTGTGTGCGAACCAAAGGGGGAGGGCCCTGTGTGTGTATGTGCACAGAGCAGAATTTCTTACCAATCACAGGAGTTTCCCCACCCTCTCTGTTTCTCAGTCGTGCATGTGTGCTGCTGTACTCACGCACATGGGCAGGGGAAAAAAAAAGTACATGGTGAGAGAAGGCGGAGTGGAGGAGGCGGAGGAGGGGACAGAAAAGCTTAGACAGCTTCTGGTTTTGCTTTCAAGCGCTCGCTGCATGCCATATCACCTCCCTGTGCATACAAAACCGGCGTGGCAGACACACACTCTCATTCAGACACTCTCGTAGACGTTCAGGAAGGACTCACCTTTCCAGACAAATACACAAACACGCAGCTTTTGTCCAGCCACCTATTCGGATGACTGGGACTCCAACTGAGAAAGGGGAGCACCTGCAAGGAAGTGAGGTGGCAAGGAATTCTACACATTCACAATCAAAACAGATACATGCCTGCTTCGCTGGAGTTTCAGGACTGCCAGCACTACTGATTGGACCTGTGTGTTTGTGTTTGCGCAACTCTATCTTCCCTTGAGTTGGCCCAATGTCAAACCAAGACTGTCGTTCCCCCATTGGCCTTGACTGCTGCAGCTGCTGCTTGGATCTGGCCAATGGAATTGAGCCAGAACCAGGACGATCTGGACTCCCCAGCCTGGGAAGCCCGAACTCCATCAATAACTTCAGACAACTCCGGGACCAGCTGATGTTCCAGAACCTGAACACAGACAAGCTGAACACCATCATGAGACAGGACTCGCTGGAGTCGGTGGTCCGTGACCCCTGCTACCTGCTTAACGAGGGCATCTGCAACAGCAACATCGACCAGACCATGCTGTCAATTCTGCTCTTCTTCCACAGGTACATGCACACAGACACACATACTGTAGTGTACACACGCAAACTCCCACCATCTGCACATGGCCAAGGGCAGGAAATCATTCAAACTACCTCACAATGCTTTGATTTCAGGATACAGAGATGCTCATAAAAGGTACCATACAGTTAAATACAGTACATTCTAACGAAGAAACATACAAAAGAACTCAAATCATTGTTTTTGCACTCATGAATGCTATATTGAAATGTGTAAGCTTGTGGATAGTAAACAAACTGCAGCAAACTTTATAGATCCTACTGTATATAGACAAGACAAAGTCATGGTAATAGAATATGTCTACACAGAAGCTGTACTGTAGACTGGTGTTGTTTTTAATCATCATTATTGTCATGAATCTAGAAACAGACATGTTTCATTTCTTTCCTCTCATTTAACATTGAAAATGCAGAATATTACTTAAAACATGCAGTAGGGCTGTTTAATAGTGAAATGCTTTTCTTAGTTAAGTTGTGTTTCAGTTGCAGTGCTGCTTCTGGTTATATAACTTTTATGAAGGTAGGTAAACAGGCAAAGTACTTAGCAAGCAGTACAGAAATAAGGAAATGAAGACAAGAAGCACACACGCACAGACACACACACAGGCAGACAGACAGACAGACAGACACACACACACACACGCACGCACGCACGCACGCACGCACGCACGCACACACACACAAAATCAGTAATAAAAATATTAATAATAAGTCATTGATTAATTACACAAGCCTAAAAAAATATATAAAATAATAATAACAACAACAACAATAATAATACTACTAATAATAATAATTAGTATTATTAGTAGTAGGATGGTAATATTAACTATAACATAATATATATAATATAATATAATAATATTAATAACAAATAACAACATTATTATTATGAATAATAATAATAATAATAATAATAATAATAATAATAATATGGTAGGTTATATAATTTATAACATAAATATACAGTATAATATATATAATATAATTTCTGTTATAACAGATAATATTTGGGCCTAAGGTTGAGTTTGGGTTCTAATCATTCCTCCTTTTTATCGAACAATAACTTTGAGTTTCTTATGAATTTATTAATTTAAAATCATATTATTTAATAAGTACAATAAAAATGTAAAGAACTGTAATCAGGCAAATGACCGATCTATCTATCTATCTATCTATCTATCTATCTATCTATCTATCTATCTAAGTAATTATCAGTGAGAATTCTCTCTCATGTACTGTACCACTTACATTTTTTCCCTCCAGAACCACACTTCCAAACACAGACTGTAAACTTCTCATTTAAATCTGTCATACTCCAAAATGTTTAGTCTGTCACTATATACAGTGGAAGGACTAATGTAGGTGCTTTGACACCTGCTGAATAACCAGTGGAAGTATCTTGTCAGGAGAATAATAACACATGGCATTAGTTGCTGTCATTGCACAGTCCCTTTTAGGCTTCATATGTCAGTGCTTTCATGTCAGTCTGACAAAAACATAGGTGAAACATTTAACACGCTCCCTGCAAACATGCTTGCTTGAGTGACGTTTAGCAGATTGCTACATAGCGTCTTTGTCTCTTTAGTTTCGTGTCGTTTCCCTACTAAGCGCTAATTGACATCAGAGTGTAACTTTATTCCCTGATCAACCTGAACGCCAGCCAAATAAGTAAAACGTGTAACAGGTAAAATGAGCTAAGATGTGAGCTAGATTTCACAATTGTTTTGATCATCTGTTTATTGCGACCTACGTACGTGATTGACTTACAGGGAATTGTTAAAAGGAGGTAGGATGATTGCTGTTTACTTTATTGAGCTAGTGTATAGTGTATTGTGACTGATTTAATACCACAAGAGCTCTAGGCCATTAACAATCATAATGTTTTATGATAACTGTCTGACGAGGATCAAGGATATGTCAAATCAAGTGCACACCTTTCCTAGGCCATTGAATCGCCTTTTATAGTATTAATCCAGCTAAAAATGTTTCACAACAACTATGATAACGATTTATGGAAGGAATAAAACATGACTGGGCGTGCAACAATGTTATCTGTTACCACCTCAGAGTTGATTATTTTTCAATAACAAGCATGCACTATCATGTTTTATTCCTTTTATACCATAGCAGTCTACTCATGCTAAATTATGATATTAGTAATATAGTATTTTATTTATTAAAGAAGGATGTAGTATCTACATCATTTATCTGTTTATACAATAGCAATGTTTATTGTTTTTATATGTCTGGGTAAGTTTGCTTTATCTACGGTGTACAGTTATAATCAGCTGTTTCCTCAATATTCGGTCTTTATTTTTTCTTAAAATTAATAGACAACATATGTAGCTTGTCGGATTATTGAGAATCTGCCACACTCTCTGTACTGACAACCAGTCAGATCCCTCAGTAAGTTGTTGCTTAGAATTAAAAATGTATTAGAACAGGTGTTAAAAAAAAAAAAAAAAAAAAAAAAATATATATATATATATATATATATATATATATATATATATATATATCTTGTTAACGTAAAAAAAAACTTGACAGAGGTGTTATATAAAATATTTCAACAGGTGTACTTTCCCATGTAGAAGTTCATGATTAAACCACATTAAGGAAATCTTTAATAGCCCTTGTTAAAAGTACATTTATTTAAATGAATTGTCATTGTAACATACAGACCTAAGATACCCACAGTGTTTGGGTCTTGAATCTTTGATGACATGAAGTAAATGAACATTTATTTCTTAGCATTATTACTTTAATTTTTCCCTTTCTTCCTCCCTCTCTATTTAATAATTCTGTTTTTGTGTGTGTGTGTGTGTGTAAAAACATAATAAAAATCATATGATTGTAGCAGGTCTCAGTATTAAACAAATACAACCTCAGATGAACAGCAACATATAATCTTTTTCGCTCAATGTGCCATTATTTATTTCACAGAAATGAAGCCAAAAAAAAAAAAAAAAAAAACCCATGTAGGCAATAATAATTACTGTTTCTACAGGATTTAAGAGGGTAAGTTTCAGCCTGGGGCTGCTAATAATCAGCCCTTGATTAATTGATGATCAGCAGACGTTTTGGCAGTTTGCTGGTCTGGAGCATTTCGTTGTGTGTTAACGCAATAGCGAGAGGGACAGACATAATGAATAGTCTCAGAGAAGTGATTGTTGCTCCACTTCAATCTGGTAAGGGATATAAAAAATACCAAACAATTTGGAGTTCATTGCTCTACAGTGAGAAAGTGAAAATCTTAAACAAACATTTACAAAACACATATGACTGCACACATGTAGACATGTAGAGAAATGTGTAGGCTATGTAAAATCATGAACACCTTGCTTTCACATCACATTTCTGTTATTTATCATGCATCGTCATTCAGTCCTGGGTCAGTGGTGGAATACGATCAGACTGTCTGGAGCTTGAGCCCCGCCACTGCCGGGTCGCCACTTTTGGGCCCTTCGGGAAGGCTCTTAACCCAATACCTATTTAAGCGTCAACAGGGTAGACGGGACCTGCCGATGTCATGGATGATCTGTAACAGATAAAGTGTTTGTTCCTAGCATTAGAATCAACTGTTAATGAATACCCTAATGCTTCTAGTCACTACTGTACAGTATGTCACCGCAAGGATAATAACAAAAACATATTTTCTCCTGCTCGTTTTTCTTACAAAATGTATCATTTTTTATTTTTTATTTTACTCAGGCAAAAAGAATATCTCATATAATAGGGCCACATAATATGTTCCATTTTTCCCAAGATGTAAAACCCTTGATATTTACTGAAAGAAGGATAGCGCTATTGATACGGCTTAGATAAAGGAGGCGTGTCTGTCTGAAAGGGTTCAGGACAGGGAGTAACTGAGATTTTGGCAGCACTGCTTTCTTGTGTCCTGTACAAGGGAAGAACTCTGTGACCTATTTGCTAAAAAACCGAACAACCCTGACGAGTTTATTTAATGCGCTGAAATCCATGTAAAGGATTTCACCAGAGATTTGGACAAGGGTGTTGCACAGGACTATTGTTGTGCAGCATTATTTTTCATCCAGCCTTTAAGTTGTCCATTCCGTCCTTCCCTTTGGGGATTATGTCTGGGTGGAGGTATATAAGACTTATGCCACTCAAAAGTTAAGATGGATTTGACTGTAAATGCTAATACAGGATTAAGGTTAATATGAGTATACTTACAGGTTACGTCTGTTCAGTTGTTTATGTGACTGAGAATTTGCATGCAAGCATCAATCCTAAAGCTGTTTTTTGAGCCTGATAAGTCTGTTTCATTTTAACTGATGAATTGTCTAACCTGATTGGTCAGAGAAAATTGTTGACTATATATATATATATATATATATATATATATATATATATATATATATATATATATTTTTTTTTACAAAAAACTTGTATGAATTGAAATACGAAAATTGATGTGGAACAAAACGTGTTTCTATGTACAGTAGCAAAGAAACATGAATAATTATTGATATGCTGGATAAACGTTCTGTGACATGATGTTTATAGAAGAAGTCTATAAAGAGTCTATCTATAGTGTCAGCAACTTTCAGTCATGGGAATTTTCAGGACCTTACAGCTTCTCAGTATCATGACATACTCTATTCTTGACTTCAAAAGAGTAAAAATAGTTTTCAGAAGAACTATGTCGAGTCTAATATGAATGGGAACAGGAACTAACTTGTCTCGCAAGACGTTTGACGCCCATTAACACGCAATATACATTTCGATGGTAAATTACTGTAACACGTTCCACTCTGTGTTTTTTTCATACATAGTCACTCCTGAGCAAAACATAGTGTTCTCTGGCTTGTGTCTCAAGGGTGAATTTCTGGGCTTCCTTTTGTTTGTTCACATCGTCATTCTTTTACAATAGGTATTACAAAAAAAAAAAAAAAAAATCAAATAAAACAATTCTGCCATTCAGCAGCAGCTATGAAAACATATGGTCACTCCTGGTACAGTATGTCAGGATAAAGGAATCCGTTGTATAGCACAACTCAGACATAAAGAGCACACATACATTTATGTCTTCGACACAAGCAAAACAAAAAACAACCCTGGCACAGTGGCCTGCTCGGGGACGTAAACTCTGTCTCCAGAGTGGTAGGGCGGGGACTGTATGGGCTCATAAACAACAGTCGAGCCATGTGGAAAGACAGCGAGAACAGCCGGGACATGGGTCAATAAAACTAACGTCTGTAACATCTGATGTCTCACAGTTTTCTTCTAATAAGTGAAGAAATAAAAAGTTAAGCATGGACTTACAGTATGAAACTCCCTTCAATTTGGTCATTTTCTTGAAATTTTCTGGTTAGTCGAGCCAAAAAACGTATTAAAGTTACATCAAAAATCTGGTCCTGCAATAGCCTATTTTTAACAGAAAGGAATTATTAAAGGATGAAACACATTTTCAGAGATTCTTTTTAAGCCTGCGGGATATTTCTTAAAAGGAATATGGGCCAGACTACTTACGTAAATACTTCTGGGGTCATGCAAGGCGCTTGAGGTTTTGGCTGAAGAGCTTTCCTTTGAAAATTGTTTTGAGAAAGCGAGCCTGATCCTACAAGATAGGATAAGGGAGGGGAAATCTCGGCTTTGAGGACCCCAAGCATTGAGAATAAAGTACTTCCTACCTTTACAATGTCGCTTAACCTACTTGTATGGTGTAGCCATCTTTTGGAAGAAGATCAAGTGAATGTAGTTCGCAAGTCACAGTGAGTGCTCCCAGCTGTGTCAATAAATATCTGTGAAAGGGCATAGCGCAGTGTGAACAGAAGCGCTGATTCAGGGAGGCCTCTCCTATGGGCAAATGCATAAAGCTGAGACAAGCTTTTCATAACTTCCCATATGATCTCATTCAATATGATATAAAGATTTTATTTTAATTTTTTTAGAAAAAACGAGAGTATAAAGAACAATTGCCAAATGTTGCCTGGCAGCCTTGTTAAATCATGGGGCGCTACTGAAATAAGAAATAGAAACTGTGTCTGATTTCTTCCTGATAATTTAAAAATATGAATGGAAGCTATCAGCGGAAACGTTTGAGAATCCTGTACAGTACTATCTGGTGCCACATACTTTTAAAAATCCGTCTCTCACACCTATTTTTACAGAGTCATAATTTATTTTAGCATAGGGTACTAGTTCAATCCTGTGGCGTCAATTCATGAGAGGCATGGTGCCTTAGAGGTCATCAATGACAAGGCTGTGGGTTCGAATCTTACCCCTGGTTCTGTGTGCTTAGTGGGTTTCCTCTGGGAATTTCAGTTTCCTCCCACACTACAGTATGAACACATGCGTGTAGGCAGATTGGTGTTTCTAAAAAATCAACCACAATGTGTGTATAGATGTGTGACTGTATGCGCTTGTGGCACCAGATCTAGGGTGTTCGCTGCCCTTTGGAGTAAGTTCTCTAGAACAGACTTCAGTCCTCCTGCGACTGGACAAGGACAGAAAATAAATGGATAAATGGATATACGATGGTGATAAAATAAAACTTATAATAAATACAAATTTAGCTTCTGTGATAAACAGAAACCCTGGAGAAGTGAGATGGCAAAGCTGTCTCCAATGCCATCATGCTACCCATAGCAGCAAACAAAAACAAGAAATAAAAACTATCAACATTTCCATTAAATTTGTTGATACAACGAGAGTGCTCCATCAACTAGTAAATGCAGTTAAATAAAGCCCCATTTAATTACATAATTGTTTTCACGATAGGGAATGTAGCTGTAGCTCAAATGTTGGATATTAGAGGATTTCCATAAACTGGAACTTCATATTGTTTTAATTGACTGCTTGAATAGAAGCATTGTTAATGATTCAGACAGGGGCAGGGGCCAACTGCCTGGTACTGTACAGTATGTGGTGCTCCTGTTTACAGAAACAGAGCTTTGGGTACTAAAAAGGCACTTCTTACCAGGCATACCCAGTCTTGGTATTTGCAAAACCACCCTGAACATCTGACTCAATAGAACTATCTGATTATATAAAAATATAAATCAAACAATGCCAAATATCTAAAACATATAGCTTCTGGGCTTGTGTGGTTAACAAATCATGCAGTAATTAAAGAGGAAGAAGACAATGGTCGACTTTTCCATGTAAATCGAAGTAAACCTGCTTATGTTTCAGGGACAAAGCAAATGATTACTCAGGAGGTAAAGAAAGTAAAGAAAGAGCCATCCACTACAATCTCAGGTCATGGGATTTTGGCTGGAGAAAACACCAGAAAAATCTCTTGGATGGGTTTGGTGATGTTGATCACAGAGCTAGTCGAAGCCTGAGTATGCTCAAGGGATCGAACATGTAGAAATCTGTTGCGAGGCATTGCAATTAAATAGCACTTTATCTCACTTTAATAGCAGTTTATTAATTCCTAGTTAATTTCGCAAGACTTTGCAGGTAAAAAGAGATTAAACTTTGGTTCATACTGTAGGTGTGTTTGATACTGTATGTACACACGTGGACAAAATTGTTGGTACCCTTCAGTCAATGAAAGAAAAACTCACAATGGTCACAGAAATAACTTTAATCTGACAAAAGTAATAATAAATAAGAATTCTATGAATGTTAACCAATGAAAGTCAGACATTACTTTTCAACCATGCTTCAACAGAATTATTAAAAAAAAATTAACTCATGCACAGGCCTGGACAAAAATGATGGTACCTCTAACTTAATAGTTTGTTGCACAACCTTTTGAGGCAATCACTGCAATCAAACGATTCCTGTAACTGTCAGTGAGACTTCTGCACCTCTCTGCAGGTATTTTGGCCCACTCCTCATGAGCAAGCTGCTCCAGATGTTTCCGGTTTGAAGGGTGCCTTTTCCAGACAGCATGTTTCAGCTCCTTCCAAAGATGCTCAATAAGATTGAGGTCAGGGCTCATAGAAGGCCACTTTAGAATAGTCCAATGTTTTCCTCTTAGCCATTCTTGGGTGTTTTTAGCTGTGTGTTTTGGGTCATTGTCCTGTTGCAAGACCCATGACCTGCGACTGAGACCCAGCTTTCTGACACTGGCCAGCACATTTCTCTCTAGAATCCCTTGATAGTCTTGAGATTTCATTGTACCCTGCACAGATTCAAGACACCCTGTGCCAGATGCAGCAAAGCAGCCCCAGAACATAACAGAGCCTCCTCCATGTTTCACAGTAGGGACAGTGTTCTTTTCTTGATAGGCTTCATTTTTCCATCTGTGAACATAGAGCTGATGTGCCTTGGCAAAAAGTTCCATTTTTGTCTCATCTGTCCATAGGACATTCTCCCAGAAGCTTTGTGGCTTGTCAACATGTAGTTTGGCATATTCCAGTCTGGCTTTTTATGATTTGTTTTCAACAATGGTGTCCTCCTTGGTCGTCTCCCATGTAGTCCACTTTGGCTGAAACAACGACGGATGGTGCGATCTGACACTGATGTTCCTTGAGCATGAAGTTCACCTTGGATCTCTTTAGAAGTCTTTCTGGGCTCTTTTGTTACCATTCGGATTATCCATCTCTTTGATTTGTCATGAATTTTCCTCGTGCGGCCACGTCCAGGGAGGTTGGCTACAGTCCCATGGACCTTAAGTTTCTGAATAATATGTGCAACTGTAGTCACAGGAACATCTAGCTGCTTGGAAATGGTCTTATAGCCTTTACCTTTAACATGCTTGTCTATAATTTTCTTTCGAATCTCCTGAGACAACTCTTTCCTTCGCTTCCTCTGGTCCATGTTGAGTGTGGTACATACCATGTCACCAAACAACACAGTGACTAACTGGAGCCCTATATATAGGCCCACTGACTGATTACAAGATTGTAGGCACCTGTGATGCTAATGAGTGGACACAGCTTGAATTAACATGTCCCTTTGGTCACATTATTTTCAGTATTTTCTAGGGGTACCATCATTTTTGTCCAGGCCTGTTCCATGAGTTTATTTTTTAAAATAATTCTATTGAAGCATGGTTGAAAAGCAATGTCTGACTTTCATTGGTTAACATTCATAGAATTTTTTAAAATGATTACTTTTGTCAGATTAAAGTTATTTATATGACCATTGTGAGTTTTTCTTTCATTGACCAAAGGGTACCAACAATTTTGTCCACGTGTGTATGCGTATAGTCTGGGCAATCTTCTGTACCCAGTATGCCATGAAGTTGTAAAGCAAGAAAATCAACAAGTTTAGATTGCTACTTTCTGGGGAGGACCAACTTGAGCTACGCCTTATACAAAACGTATTCCTCATGCCCTCAAAGACTGCTGGTGGAAGCAGCTTTGGACTGAAATAGCTCACCTTCGCATTCAGACCTGGACTGATGCCCTAAAAAGGGCAAAATAACTCAGCGAAAATCTGCAGAGCTTCTTCGCTCACTTCTCCCCTCTCGCCATGTCTAACTCGATACTGAATCAACATTCTGACAGAATCCGAGCAAAACAGGAAGCACTCTTTACCCAACAGTTCATACTTTTTAAATGGTGCATATCTATCTGTTTGGGGGATAGCAAATAATGATAAGGATTTTTCACTATAACTAGGTTCAAGTAAATGTGTTTTCATATCAGATTTCTGATGTTTTGTCCACTTTCAATGGAAAGTTTAAAGGAAAGTTAGATTCTTTTCATAAACGAAATACCTTTTAAGGGTTGTTGATTATTAACCTGTTTATAGCTGGTTTGACAGGTTCTTAGCCAACATGAGTTTCTCAATAACAACAACAACAACAACAACAACAAAAAAGACAAAAACCCATAGTGTTATTGATGACACGCAGCAGTACAGGACCGGATTATTAACAAAATTAGGACATAGCAGGATAACCACAATTTCATAATCTACATTACAATAAATAATAGTGATTAGACATGCTAGCATAAAAATATATGACGGAATTAGCGAGAAGTTGCTTTCGCAAGGTGTAGTGTAGAAAGCAGCACAGGGTTTAAAATCCCAGCATACCCAATAACATAATAACATCCCCACCCTATACCCATGGGCCTCTGCACACCCATCTATCTACTGCATCATTACTTATTAGATTCTTGGTCTCCTTTTGACTTTTATACATGCGGAACACTTTACATTAGTATTACATTTTATACAAAATTTATATGAAATATATATAAAATATATATTTTACTTTTTTTTTCAAACATCTTTCTTATACGT
Organism: Clarias magur; assembly: GCA_013621035.1. NCBI lineage: Eukaryota > Metazoa > Chordata > Actinopteri > Siluriformes > Clariidae > Clarias > Clarias magur. The sequence continues at coordinate 587,942 of QNUK01000141.1, read as the reverse complement.
GTCTAATATATTCAGTGCGTGAGCGGGTGAGACATTTTAAAGGTGGTGCTTAGCTACTTTGCATATTAGTACATTGTTACTCTGATATTGAGTTTACATTTTTACATATTATTTTACTCAATAAATGAAACAAAAACTCTTTGCAGTGTGGAAATTATGACAGGGCGAGCCAGAGGCAAAACAAAATCTGTAAAGTAATTGGTGCATATATCCAAATTGCAACCAAATTTGTTTATTCTTCTGGAATATCATGCCACCCCCCCCCCCCCTCAAAAAATACAAAAAATACAAGGTTCATGATTTAAAAAAAATGTTAATTGAAGGTCTGCTAAGGAGAACTAACTGACAGGTTTTTAATTTACCAAAAACAAACAAACAAACAAGCTTCTTTTTACTATATTTTGGAAGCTGTTGCTGATTTATGTTCACAATCTTCCTGTGGAGGAGTGCCGCCTCTGCACTGCCTCTGATATTTGCCTAGCTCATTTGTGGCCAGCTCGCCGTCGGGAGTGGCTGTCAACCATGTGGGTTACATAAGAGATAGTGAATGACAGTGAGTGCCGAGTGGTGAGCCGTGGTAAGGTGCTGCTCTGCATTAGTCCTATCTACTCACATCCAGGCAATGACATCTATTATGATAACGATACAGCCTCTCAAAAGCTGCCATCCCCCAACACGGCCAAGAACAAGCCACCTCATGCAAATAAACCCTGTCCACCATGAGCTAGACTCTGGGTGACATTGATAATGCAAAAAAACACAATAATAAAATGGCCATTATGTAAGAATTTTTTTTGTTTTAAATCTAGCGGCGCCTTTACATTCTTACTGCAAACGCGCAAACCTGGCTCCTGTTTACACTGTTCCAAGAGTAGCCCTGACAAGCCCTGGCTTAGCCTGAATGAAACATTGTGTCCTGTCTCCATATTCAGTGGGAGAAATGAATCATGCCGATATCACAGCTTATCCTTTGTTCGACTGGCGAGTTCCAAATAATGCTTCTCCACAGGCATGTTGTTTTGCAGCCCGAGCGCTGTACACAACCCCTACACATGCACGCTACACAGTCCTGCAGATTGCCAGTAAAACACTAGGAATTTGCTAAAGTCCCTAAACACTGACGTTCAGGTCACAGTGTGTACACTGAGTGCAGTTGTATGAGAGTCTGGGTCGCTCTTCCTCCAAAACAGTCTTTCCTTGGTAAACAACTTTAAACTGTCTGTTTTGGTTCCGTGGCCCCTGATGCGTAATTACAGGAGCTTTTTTGTTTTATAAAATGGTACTCGCACGCAAACCGGGTGAGACCTTCTGACAAGTTGTAAAAACGCACTGTGATTTTCGGGAGCGCATATTTTAGTCCAACTATCAGGTGGTAAGCGGTCATTTTCACAAACTGGCAAACAACAGCTGGGAAGTTTGTCTAAAAAAGCACTGCATTTGAATACATGAAATGAGTACAAATCAATGTCTAAAAAAAATATCTAACCGCCATGTTGTACTCATAATTTAGATTTTAATTACATAGCTAAGAAACCGCAAGTTGCACAGTGGTTTTGCCAGAGTACCGAAATCAGCTGTGTTTCAGCAGAGCTTTTTCCTTAAAACATACGTGTAAGTACAGATACGTTTCCCATTGAGTCATAAAAGGTGATAGGTGCTGCTTCAACACGGCGCTTTCTTCATCAGTTTCTTGCTCAATTTTCCCGCACTGCAGGGTTGCAAAACTGACCAAGAAATAACAAGATAGAAAGATTCTAGAGGGAGGGGTGTGTGTGACTTTCAGTATAAACTGAATTATTTATATACTCCTGCCGCTTACACAGTCTCACTTTTATGACATCACTTGTCTTGTTAGTGCTATGCTGGAGAAATAAGGCTAAAACCGGACAATAACGTCTATCCGAAATAGGTGCTCGTATGTAACATATGGCTTTAAAAGACTAGACTGTGTCTGAAATGAGGAAATATAGTCATAATGATTACAGAAATAGCTGATTTGGTTTCGCCCTTTGCATTAATCCAGGCAGCGTTCGGGCGTGTAAGAATCCGTCCTTTCCTTTGCACTTTTTTCTCCCATTGTGTTTACCCCAGCTGTGGTAAAAATAATAGGGAAGGCAGTTTTAGTTAAGCAACCTTTATGTGGCCTTACAGGAAACTATCAACTTGTTCTGGAAACACCCTGTTTCAGGTCTGTGCCAATCTCCTTCTGTGTTTTTACACATTTTTTTCAATTTACATCCTATTTTGTCTACCTTCAAGTGTTAGTCCCTACTAAACCCTTCAGTCTTACGTCCCTTTTTTGTAAACTAGGATTTGGTTGATTGTTTTGTAAATACCGGATTGAACAAGTTCACTTTCAGACAAATCGCTTTCTGAGCACGCTGCTGTATTAAGATGATCCTTTCCCTAACTCTGATTGCCTTACCTGAGTTAAAAAAACCAACAACAACAAAAAAACCCCAACAAAAAACAGGCTGAACTGAATATACCTCAAATCCAAGCAAGATCTGTTTAAACCTTACATTCCATGATTTGTTTAGCAAACCTGATGTGCCAGATGTGTAGCACTAAGCCTTCTGCATGCACTAACACCTCTGCTGGCATAGAAGGACACTAAGGGCCATTTACCCAGTTTGTGGCAGCATTCTTTCCACTGAGATGTCATAGCCCAAATCATGAGTGAGGTACAAGTTTGCCCGCTATCATGGCAGCTAATAGGCAAACGAATCAGCAGAGGAAAGCAGTCTGGAAAACAGAGAAGAGAAAAAGAACACAGTTTATGAGTCCTGCCAAAGCAACCCACATAGACTGCCAAGAAACTGAAGAGAACGGGGCCTGGAACGTGAAACATTTTGCTCTCAGCCTTGTCCAAAGGGCTGAATGGGTTCCACAGACCAGGGCCCTTTCAAGATTTACCACAGATAAAAAAAAAAGTCTCATTTGTTGAGCAACGTCATTCACTTGCACTGGAGGTGGCACTCAATATTTAGTTCATAGCATTTTAATATTAATAGCAATAACATTCTCAAAGTTATAATAATTTTATTAGGAACGAGTGCCCGACGTACCGTTCAAATTTGGACTTCAAACACTATTACGCATGAATGTCCGGGCGAACTCATGCAACATAAAAACCAAAGCACTAACAATGAAGTTATTGAAATGCACATTTCAAACAATTTAGGTTGTTTACCATCTGCTTTGCCTCTCTACTAATTCTGCGTTCTCAGAGGCTGCTTATGACAGGGATCATTAAACATCATTCCATAAGTGTGCCATTGTTTTGAAGAAGAATTTTGCCCTATAAGCAAATAACAAATAGTGCCTTCATTTCAGAATCTCTCCAATTTCCAGACACTTCTCTTATTTGTCTTCTTCATTGCAGTTCTTTATTTAGGCATTCTTCCCCCCATTGTTGAGTCTACAAAAATAAAAATGGACAAGTAAAAAAAAAAAAAACCCGTCCAAAAACAAATGAATACTTTTCCCAATAATGTACTGCCATTTCTTCACACACAAATCCTTATGATAATTTACCAAAAATGGTGATAATCAAAATCTTCCTAGAATTTCAACTCTGCCTTACAGTATATTTACACTGATCTCAGTCAGTCTTATTCAGTTGAAGCCAACGCAAGAATATTTTAACCTTGCATTGAAACATTTTACCATAATTTCATCTTAACCTTGCTATATATGAACATAACATATGACCATGGAAAAAAAATCATGGAAAATTATGAGCCTCTTATGGTATTCTTAATTTTAGAGGAAAATGTCTTCTGTTATTGTTACCACCCAAAGGGAATCGCAGTTACAGCATGTCCTGAAGTATTATTCTAGATTATGTAACAGATCTTTTATTACATAATGTAAAAAAAGAGTCAAAAATTCAACACTGCTGTGGTAAGGCAAAATGTTTATTTGACGTGAAATTGACTAAAATCTACAGACAGCTTTTGTGTCCCTGATTTGATGTCATTTGCTGTTGTTAAAATCTATTGTTTGGAAGCGTAGATGTGTTATCCGCATATCTGGAGACTTCTGATTCCCAGAATTCATTCTCACAAGTCAAGTCTGGAAGTGGAATTGAATTTTTTCAATAAGTCGCTATAGATCCGGAGCTTGTTAAAGATTCCTTCTTTCCACCATCTTGCCCTGAAGGACATTTATGAAGGCCAAACTGTGAAGACCAGATTAAAGAATTATAGTCTGGACTATCAGCTGATCCAGTAATAAGAGGCTCATGATTTTCCATATGTCAGCATGTTCATTCATGTGACGAATGATGACTGTAATAGGGGATCAACATAGATTTTATATATACATGAATATAATACCTTGCGAATCTTTCCAGATGAGGTCCTGAAGCAAATATTGTAATAACAAAGCCAAAAAGTATAAGGACCTCTTTTTACCCAAGTACTTTTCTAAACATTAACCAGCTTGTGTGTGTGCAAACTTCTCCCTGTATTGGAATCGGTTGGTTCCTCCCACAGCCCAAAGAGATTTAGTTAGTGTAGGCCAACTCACATTTCCAAATTGCCCGCAGTGTGATTGGGTGTATGTCTGTGTGTGCCCTGGGGTAGACTCCAGATCCTCCATGACCCTACACAGGATAATATATTATAGGTGGCTGGCTGGATGGATAAAGGCAGCTCACCAGGCAAGGTTTGATGGCAACATGGCAAGAAAAAACATTTACCTGTAGCTACCATTCAGTCATGATATACTAGTATAGGATGAATTTAATTCACCATACAGTATGTAAAACATGTGCATGAAAAGATTCAGGTTAAAACTGTGAAATATCACTTATTGAAAAGATCTATAAATTTGATTCAGAAATCCAGCGCCAAGTGTGCAAAACAAGTGACAGGATGCACATAACATCAGATCGCTGCATGTTGAGAAAATAATTACATACTTTTTATTAATAAAGTGCATGGTTTCTTCTTTCAACTAATGTTTCCTAAAGAACTGGGAGTACAGCCAAGTACACTATCAGAGGAAGCACAGCAGAACAACAGCTGTGAGCGCCCTCGCTCCCCGCCTCTTTCTCTTCCTCATTTAAAAAAAAAAGTTTCCCTCTTTCAGTGTTCTCTCATACACATCGAGACTCGCACACAAACAGAGGCATGCACACGCTGCCGCACACACACCCGTCAACAGTGGCAGACAGTGACACAGCATGCCCTTTGCACGAACACTAATAAAGCACGAAGATCTGAAATGGTGTGTGTTTAAGACGGTCTTAGTGCTCCACCATTTATGCGTTTCAGACCTGAACACCTTCTTGAGAAAACATCATCAAGTTGCTCGCTTTTGTCTAAATAGCTAAATATGTAGGTTCAGAAGAATTTTTTTTCGAGGCAGAAATATTATAGCTATCAAAACAATCCGCCGCACCCCAGACATTGTGTTCAGGCCAATCTGTGAGCTGTGTGCTTTGGCTGCAGTTCACTCATGTAGGAAATAAGTCAACAGAGAATGCTTAGCAGCTTGAAAGCGCAGCGCCTTAACTGCCACTTCCAATCCCACATCTCAGGGGATCTGTCTAATAATAGGGCTTTTCTGTGCCTGCTTTCCTCGCTGTCCTCATGTGAGGGTCATGCAGAGGCTCGTCCTACACTCTGTTTACGTCTCATGTTGCCAGGAAACTCCTAGTTACCAAGTTTGTATAGGGTCTGAAGTGCAGCGCTGATCAAGTCCACCTAATCTCTAACTGCAGTATAGAGTAAAGCTTAGTAATGAAAGAATAATAAAAGTAATGGGGAAAAAATGTAAATAAATAAATAATAATAATAATAATTTTTTATTTTTTTCATGCATACATTATGTTGCATGATCATGGTATATCAGGCTCCATGCAAGCCAACAAAGCACCAGATTTAAAAATAAATCAACTAATTACCATCAATGTGTCCATATACGCTGGCAATAATTGCATTTTTCATCCCATGGTGCCAAAATGTGCATACACACATACGGACCATGTGTGCATGACGATTGACAGATGGATCAGGTGAGTAGGTTGTAGACAGTCGACACCCTCTGTCAGTAGAGCATGCGAAAAGCTAAAAGCCTGGAGACAGAGTGCAAACAGCGCTTTGCTGCAAGCAAACACCCGGTTCAAGGCAATCTCTCCAAAGCCCTGAGGGGGCATTCTGAATGTCAGCACAAGAAGCCTAACACCTCTGCGCGTGCCAGGAATAGCAGAGAACCAGACAAGCAGTCAAGCCCTCGCGTACATGTGAAAGGTGTGCTAATTACCTGGCTAGGCCAGACAGCAGCACACTCCTGTGCTTCGGGCAAGAGGAGCTTTACATGTTGACACAGTATCGCGATAGGCGCAAAAACAACATGTGCACATGGTTGACTCAACCTATTTAGTGGTTTAAAGAACATAATTGGGCTGGTGCACCGGGCGGGTCGGTGGAGTCAGAACATATGCGCGAGTGCAAAATTCTTTCAGTGAAGGAGGTGTTTGTTTGCTTTCATCTCCATTGTCCTGAAACATAGCTCTACTTCACTATCTGTATGGCTGGAAACAGGGGTTCAGGAGCAGAAGGAGAGACAATCGTCCATTGTGCTGCTCTAAGACAGGTGATACGGCGTAATTGTCCTGCGGAACGGTGATGAGATGTCTGCTTAAGACAGTTGTTTGTCTAGATAATTGTAATAAAGGCTATGGCACTGGAACATTCTGGGTGTGGCAAGATGGAATTTGTCACTGTTTTCAGTTGATTAAAAGCCCCTCATTAAGCTTACATACAGTATGTTCCAATCAAAAGCAGAAACACAGATCTCGACTATTAAAGCCTGAATATTTTCTTTATAGAAACCGGAGCTCTAGTTTGCCATACAAAGGATCTTATTTATACTTTTTGGTTGGATCAGTAAACATAGACACACTTTGAAACATGCCAGTTTTACTTCCCTTATTGCCATTTCACTATAAAAAGCATCTGATTGTTAGCATGCAGTATACAAAGCACTTCTTTGTTCTTTTTGGTTAAAAAAAAAAAATCATGTACAGCAAAGTCTTTACGGTGTCCTGGTAACATGCTTGATTTTAAGACCTTTTAAGATTTTTAGCCTAACGTAGCTTTTACATACTGATGTTTTGTTTATTTTGCTGCAATAAGTTTGTACGAGTAATTTGTAATAAACAAAAATAAATACCATAAACATACTATCTTTTTTAAAATGTAACATATTTATTTAATTTAAATATGTTAATACATGAGACATTTTTTACGGTGTACTGTATATTCTTCGAAAGCGAGCGTTTATAATGTAAGTGAAGCCGGTATTATCATCTGATTCGATGATAACCGGTGCTCAATTTGTTCCACAACATCACATGAAAATAAAAAGGGACCATTATTTTTTGTTTTCAGTTTAGTGCTTTCAAGAAGAACGCAAAACTAAAAGTAATGTTACGGGAAGATAATTAACTTCCTCGTAATTGCAATGCACTTAATATCACACTACCCGTATTTTGGTTATTTTCCTGTAACTGCACACCCTGCTGCATCTTCATTCCATTCTTAGTTCTTAGTAAGTAGCCGCTACTGTCAAAGAACACAAACAATTGTTGCATTGATTTTAAAAACCTATAGGGATGTTCCCAGGACGCGTCCCGAGGTAGGTGTTCTTGGCACGTCTAGCTGGGAGGAGGCCAGGGGGCAGCCTGAGGACAAGGTGGAGAGATTTTATCTCCACACTGGACTGGGAATGCCTCGGGATCCCCCAGTCAGAGTCGGGGAAAGGGAAGTGTGGGGTTCCCTGCTGGAACTGCAATTGACGTAGAATGGATATGGACATTTTGAACATACTAATGTGCGTCCTTCTGTCGGGCCATCTCTGGGTCTCCAAAAGATTTATATGTTGATGACATCTTAGTTCTTTTGATGTACAGGGCGTTCAGAGAGCGACAGACCAAAATCTAAAAAAAAAAAGCTTTTTGACAACAAACAGAGAATCCTCTGACACAATTTTCATTGTGTGCGGCGACACACCAAGCGATGATTCGTCCTTTAATTAATCTTAGATTTACAATACAATGGAAACCATCATAGAGCGTTGTGCATTCTCAACTTGCTGACCCCTTTGTACGTTGCATATTCTTTGAGAACTGGAAGCGTGCCAGCATATCGCTATCTTCGTGTGAACCCTCTTCAGTTTTGCCGGCAAGCTCCAGATTGTTCTGGAGATAAAGTGACAGCTAGCTGGCTCTAACCTCTCCGTCTACGTGTATTATGTGCAGATCCTACACCAGAGCTACCGCCATCTCGGTTCGGCTCCGTCCAGCACTGGATGAGAGCGAGATGAGAGTGTTTACATTACTTCTTGTGTGTATCACTTAAACTTGTTCTTCTGACATAAAGTAAGATTAGAAATAGTGTCTGTACACAAATGCACGCTAGCACACACGTATGCGTGCGCATGCTAACATACTGACACATGCTGCTCACTAAAGCAAGCCTGCACTAGCGAAAGGCAGCGTTCGTCTGGCTCTATTCTGGCTTTTTCTTGGAATAATTTTTTTTTTTAACCTCAGATCTGCGTTTAGAGTTGGATTATGTAAGAAAAAGCGGTGAGGAAAAAGAACAGTAAATCTACCCTTCCTAAAAACCTGGCATCCTAATTCTTCGCCTGAACATGTAACCATGAACATTCCTACTCACTGGTGTCACAGATTATTAGATTTATATGTATGCATGTACTGTATTGTCTAAACAAACAATAAAGAGCATCTTTAGTCCTGCCCTTTTGTAAAGAATAGATAGATAACAATAGTAGAAGCAATTGTTGTGGTTTATTATGTAACAGATGCAAAGGAGCCTAAGACGAAGACAACATATTTTGTTTACATGCATCTCATTCTAGCTGATTCAATCTGCTATATCAAGGGATGAAAAGCAATAAAGGTAATCAAAGTCCTGATGCAACTAAATAGATGGGTGGATTTTTCAGCAGTACCTCCTAAAAACACTTAACCATCACTGGGCTTTCATCCCCCCCCCTTAATTTTCTGGGAGGTTAATTATTCTTTACGCACACAAGGTAATGAATTCATTAAACCCTTGTTGTCGATCGACACCACATGAAGAAATGTTGAATTTCAATACACTTACTCTCATTTTCAAGCCTCATTGCCTGCAACAAACAAAACAACTCTCTGCCAGCACTGTACCTGGGCAAATAAATGAGACACAGCGGGTGTGCGCCTGGCTCTGCGTGCACAAAAGGCGTTCTCTAATGAGTTGATTCAGGCACAGACTCTTCGCTGAGCTGTTGATGCCATCCGATCCACACGAGAGCAGATTCTCGGAAGAGCAGCATCCTCTGGTCTTGGCACCGTTTCTTTGTGCTTAGGCCAAAACAATACTGATGCTTTTCAAAGCAGGAAAGGCAGTGGCTTTGTGATCACCCAAACAATAACCCCAAGACTCCTTTAGGCTGGGTCTGATGCCATTAAGATCAGGCTGAAATGGGACAAAACTAATATCTGAATATGTAATATCTCAATTTGTAGATTTTTCCTTAAAAAAGAGGAAAAAAGATATCTCAGGAAGTGGAGATTCATCCATCCATATATTATCTATACTGGTTATACTGTGAAAGATTACAAAAGATATTACGGCGGTCCTGGATCTTATTTCAGCGAGCTCAGCGGACAAAACAGGATAGCTCCTGGATAGGGTGACCGTTCATTGCAGACACAAACACACACACACAAAATCATACACTACAGGCAATTTAAAGCTGGTGAAGATATATATTAAATTAATAATGATAAGAGGAATAAGAATAAAAATAAACTACCTGAATTAACATGGCGCTGGGCATTATGGCCAAACAACTCCATTTTTGTCTCATCAGTACATAGTATATTGTTCCAGAAGCCTTGTGGTTTGTTCAGATGCACTTTTGCAAACCTGAGTCGTGCGTTCATATTGTTTTTAGACAGAAAACGTTTCTCCTGGCAACCCTGCCAAACAAACTGTACTTGTTCAGTCTTCTTCTAATTGTGCTGTCATGGACATTTAACATGCCCAGTGAGGCCTATAGATGTACCCTCATGTTTAAAAAAAAAAAATGTATTTGGGGTTTCCAACTTTCCCGTAATGTTTAAGTGTGTGTGCGCTTGTGTCATGTGATCTTCAGGGATATTTTCGCATTAAATTAAATGTTTCTAAATACATGAATGTTTTTTTTTTTTTCAGTTCAGGAATTGTTGTTTATTTAAGACTTTTCTAAAACATGAACTAGTTAAAAAAATATCTTATAAACAGAAATATTAATTGAAATATGCTGCATTCAATGTATTATTACTTGCAATCATATTTTAGCACTAGGTACCATATTGAGCAAGAACATCTACAGTAAGTGTTCTTTTTGGTGTGTTTATTTCATCTGGTTATCTCACAATAGATTCTTGCAACATAGATTTATTTCCAAATGTTAAATGAATCTCAAATTTACTGTTACTACAAACTGAACTCTATAATACACTGATCATATTTTAACAGTATGATTTTTAGCCCAGATTTGCTGTCATATACAAAAATCATCAATAACACAACAACTAGTGCTATTATATAAAAAAAAGTCATCTGACAACAAAGCTTTTACAGAGTCTCAATGGTTTTTAGTTACATTTATGTTAAACTCTCAGAAGGTGACCACTACTACTGTATAATGCATAGGAACAGGCAAAACTAATGCGACTATAATACAGAAAATGTCAACTGAAAAACATTATGAATCAGTCCACCAACATTACCAACCTACATGCCTGGCTCTTTTTATTCTAATGGACAAAAAAACCTACCTTAATTCCCTCACAGTCACTTCAACAAATGGGTAGGCTACTGGTACCATATTGTCTTCTTATACCCCGTCCCCATGAACAGACTCCTCCAAATTCCTCATTTTCATCTTTTGAAACGGATGTCTCCGCAATGTTACTGAAGCTTTGCATGCAAATCCATTTTCCCATGTTGTGGATCACATTGTTTTAGAACATCTTTTTGAAATTGGTTTATCTGAGGGCTGGCTATATTAAAAGATCAAGATATGTTGTAAAAGATTTACCCATATTAATCTATAATATATAACACAGTATAAACTCGGCTTTAGTAAAATGATAAAATAAGACTTTTCACTTGACTTGTACTTGGAGCCACCTTGCAGCTGATGGTTATGACTATGCTCTGGCATGGTTTAATGTACGTTCTGTCCATGCATGTTTTATGATTGTGCTAAAGAGCAAAAGCTCAGTGCAGAAACAGCTACTGGCTTTACAGTTTCCTCAGGCGCTGCAGATGAGGGCTGGTTACGTAAACCTGCCGTGACAGTGGAGCCCACTTTCTTGAGGAGCACAAAGCCCACAGGAGGCCGTTGTGTAACAAGAAACATGGATTAGTGGAGTTGCTGAGCGGTCATGCGTGGGAAAGCCAGTCTGACATTTCTGCGCCTCTGCAGAAAGCCATGCATTATTAATTGTGCCCATTTGCGGCAGCGCGGCCATTGCCACACAGCTGCATTCAACATCTGGAACACTCTGTCTCCATACCTGATCCGGCAGAGCTAGGTTATTTACCAAGGGTATGGAAAAAGGATCCAGGAGATTCCTTAGACACAATGTGTCCTTTAAGCACAGTACATCTTGAGCTGACTTGCTGATGGTGGAGTCCATGATAATGCCTGACTTTACTGCCTGTACGTAAGCACACCAGCTTAAGAATTCAAAGAAAAGTTTTGTTTACAGACATATTAGCGTAACAAAAAAGATGCTCGTTGTTTATCAGGACAGAATCACACTGGGCTGTGAAGCGTAACTCGCTCTGGGACACAGGCAGATTGTGATCATGTAGATATCGGTTAATCAGATTGGAAAAGCTCAGTGTTGAACTTCTTTATGTGCCTCTGTTCTGGCTTGAGGTCTACGGAGAAAATGTTCTTTTTACCAAAGACGTGACAATGACGCAAAACTGCACAGGTGTGTTTTCGGTCTTTTATCATCTGGTATTTGCATGCATGAGATTATGGGAAAAACAACAACAAAAAACAAACACACAAATACTAATGATATTTCTCCAAACGATTTCCTTCAGACTGCATGAAAAAATACTAATAGTACATTTGGGGTAATTATTAAGTCATATAAATCAAATTATATATTTTTTTACATGTATTCCTGTATGTTTTGCATGATTTTTGCAATGATTTCCATCATTTAAAAAAAGAGAACTGTATTAAAAATGCGATGTATAATGCATAGTATTACTACATGTAACTACATTGTCCAATTGAATAACACTTTTCATTTTGGGTTTGGCCTTATCAGAAGAGACATGGTCTATAAAAAAACAACACCCACTATCATTAACAGTTTATGGAAAGCACACAGCAAACACAGATTTATGCCTAGGCACTAAACTTAAACTTGCTTTACAGGCATACTTTCTAGGAATCATAAAGGTCCTTCCTTGAAAGAAAGTAACTGTAGCTTGGGCTTTTAAATATGATGGAACAAGAGCTTTGCAGGCTAAAGGCAAATCCATATCGGGCTGCATGTTGTCACGTGATATTATAAATATGTTCAAACTCAGAAGCAACGGAATTTAAAGCATTTGCATGATGCACACCCCAGCAAACTGATAAGCAATGCTGGCTTGTGAACATGTGTAAAAAAAAACTCTTCGGAGAACTTGTCTCCTTCTACAGTAAGGTATGTCGGTAATAAGGTGAGACCAGACATCAGCAAGAAATGTGATTCCCCAGCTGTTGAAAATTGAATTGAAGATTTGGTTTATGTTGCTTATACCTCCATTCATTTAAAACAAAGCTTTGTCTGGATCCCAAGTTCTCCTCTCCGTAACCCTGTTTTTCTGTAATAAATGGTAGTTACAGGCAGCCAGGCCTGGACTTGAACTAGACTTAGGCTGTATGAATGCTAAACAGGGATCTGAAAGTGGAAGAGAAATATTAATAATATTTATTGCATGAAAATACAGTACTGTGCAAAATCCTGAGCCATTCCTCATTTCTTCATATTTTGCCTCCAAAGAGACAGATTTCCTTGTATTTAAAGGAAAAATTGTGTTGAGGAGTAGTTCTCCAAGTCTCCCGAAGGACTTTTTTGGCTCTCTTTTTTGGCAGTTTTGGCTGTCATTTTCAATCCAGTTCCTGAACCAGACAAGTTTCAGAGTATTGTTTTGTTTGTTAAGGCACACAAGGACCTATGAATCATTCACGCATTAAAACAACAACAACAACAACAAAAAAAACTGTCAAACTTAACGCAAGAACCAGTGAGAAAGATGATGACAGATGATCAGGCTGGAGATTAGTATACTGGTGATGCAGAATACTGAGTGGTTGGAACAGTCGAGAGGGGAAATGAGGTTGCTGTTGAGGTTGTTCCACGTTTAAATGCATAGCATTACCGCATGTTTTAATTTTTTATTCTTTCTAAATGCCTCAGCAGTTTGTCACAATATAATGTGCGCTCCCATCTCTTTCATTTAAATACATATACCTTATATTAAATGCCATAAAATGTCAATTAGGTTTATCCTTGCTGAACACAAAACTAGTAATACTAAGTTTGATCATCACATATTTTTTTTTAACTATAATGATGATTATACAGGTGGCATGGTGGTGTAGTGGTTAGCACTGTCGTCTTGCACCTCCAGGGTCCAGGTTCGATTCCCGTCTCTGTGTGCATGGAGTTTGCATGTTCTGCCCGTGCTTGGTGGGTTTCCACCGGTTTCCTCCAACAGTCCTAAGACATGTAGGTTAGGTTAATTGACATTCCCAAATTGGCCGTAGTGTGTGAATGAGTGTGCAGGGTGTACCCTGCTTTTTGCCCTAAGTCTCCTGGGATAGGCTCTAGGCCTCCCGTGACCCTGAATACAGGATAAAGCGATATAGATGATGAGTAAGTGATAATTATGCTATTTCTTTTTTCACAACTCACATCCTGTAATCTATTTGCTGGCCAACTTGTATAAACATGTCTAAAGAAAACGCATATAGTTTATTCTTAACAGAGTAGACATCAGGAAAGTAGACAAATGCTTCGTATATACAAACGTCATATAAACGTGTATTGTTGTGAGAGTTCGTTAAATACAGCCTAACAAAACATAAACTCCCTCTATTAGATCACATGATCAGGGTGCAGAATTACCTGTGTGGGTGTGCAAGTGAAAGAGATGGAAAATTACTTTATTTGTTCCTCCTGATGGCGATGAAGAGACATATGAAACACGTCATGTTCAAGGCCAGAAGAAGCGTCTTTCGGAACAATGTAGAGTCTATTTAATTAGTGAATACTGTGTACATGAACTATGGAATGAACTTTTTGTACACTTTTAATCCTTGTTTTGTCTTTAAATCCCTTGTAAAGGCTGGATGCTGGTTCCCACTTATTTTTATGTCTAGGTCAAGCATACATGGATATCTATAACGCACAATTAATCTGGTAGTCCTTTGTGGGCTGAAGCAAGCACATTAATCACACATCATTCATGTATAGCCAAGCTCTTCTGGCCCATCCCAATCAAATTAATACCACTTTTGATTGGATTGAAAAAAAAAAATCTATAATCCCCTGGCTTGAATAGACAGCACCTGTTTGCACACGTTTGTACTCCTCATGCTAATTCTGTACAAGTAAAGCTATATTGGGCTCGGCAACAGGCTTAGAGTATTATTAAGCTTGTTATGCCATTCCTGTTGTCTGGATTTGCCTATTCAATGGTAACAATGCTGTCTGGGGGCTAAGTTGAAGATTAAACTTGTAAAAGTTGAAACACATCGTTTGGACAACATCAAGAAAGGTGTAATTATTCTGTGCAAAATAGAAAACAGCTAAGATTTATGGAAACTTCAAGATAAGTATGACGATAACTTCTTTCCAAGATGTTACAAAAACACGCACAATACAGGATTTGCATCAGGCAGAGATCAGCTTCTTAGTTACCGGAAATGTGCATATGTACGAAGAAAACGAAGACCTGAACTACTGTAGCTCTGTCACATGATGTGACCTTGTCATATACTGTATTTACCTGGAGCATGGTTCAAAATTATTCAACTGACACCTTTATTATAAAGCTTATAAACCCTTGTTAGAAAGTTTCCTGATTGCTTATGGCGTTATTAATAGAGTTTCTTTTTTCATTTATTATATTAAGAAACGGCAAGGATAGAAGGCATTGTTGTCTATTTTCTCTCCTCCCATTCAGCTGAGACAATGAGACACTTTCACTCATAGCCTGACTGTTCCAAAGATCCTGCACAATACTGCCAGTGCCTGGCACCACGATAGCCTGCACGCTTTGACAGATACACATGTAGCCATGAGCTACAAGCCTCCTTTCTCACCTAGTCTATTCAACAGGAGGGACAGGCGGTAAGTGGTTATACATCATTCCTGCTGACGGCTGATGGATTGGTTGTGCAGGTGTGCAGCGAGAGTGAGAAAATTAGCTCTTGCCTAACTGCTTCCAGCTCAGGGTTGCTGGTAGGAAAATGATTAGGCAATGCTGTCATTAACAAGTTCATTACCTGCCTAACTTCTTTAGTGATGGACTGATCATGTCGTGATTAACCTTTATTTGAACTACAGTATGTGAACTATCAAATTAAGTTTGGCAGTGCTAATTTGATATAAGAATAATAATAATAATATGATATAGTGTTATACTAATAAAGATATGATTTTACTTAGCACTCGGCTTGCTTTTAATGTTTGGACAGCTCGCTTTTATGCACTTTAACTAACAAAATGAATTTGAATAAGGATAATTAATAATAGTCTATACATCTGTATTAATATTGATATTGGTTGTTGGAAATGGCCTGCATTGAGATAGAAGAATAGAGACTACAGCTTCTTTTCAGTATTGTGTTTTTTATGTTTGACATTAAATCAACATCCGTATTAGTCTTGAATAGTCTTTTTACAGCACATTATTTGGAACAGAGCACAGGGCGTTTGTTTATTGGAGGGAGCCAGAGACGTCTCCTCTGTCCCATGGTGACAGGAAAGAGACACACACTCACATAGTGTCCTATTGTGTATCTGTACAACTAAAATTACAAGCTGTTATATGTTAGGGAGCAAAGGGTTTTTTTTTATATTCTAACATATATTATACAATATTCAGTATTGTATTCAATACTGTCAAATATAATTATTTATGAATTAAAAAGGCCTTCAATCATTTTCTTAATCTAAAACTCAAAAAAATTGTGAATAGAAAACTTTTATAAAAAATAAATAACACATTCAAAATTAAATCACAAGAAATTTTAATAAATATAAAAAGTTTAATATATATTTCGCTGCATGCATTTGCATAGTGATCAGAATGTTGCAATTCTGATGAAAAATAACAGACGAATGTTTTTTGTTAAATAACTTGATAGTAATGAATTATGGTACAGTACATAAACAAATTGAAAATGTTTACCAGAATTCACACAGTGACCTTATGATATCAACACCTGTACTTCAGTAACTGATAAAATCACTTCCCATTTGTTAGCGATTAACGTTATACAGGACCGTGCAAAAGTATGAGCTCCTCCTTATTTCTTCATATGAAATAACATTATATTATGCAGATTTATGGAAAGAAATGGGAACAAACGTTTTATTGTGACAGTGTGCAAAGTGCCTAAAGATAGAATCTAAAAATTGCTTTATGCAGCCACATTTCCCCTCTCGTCTGTTCCAACCACTCACCGTTCAGCATTGTCAGTATTTCAATGAACTGTCATCATCAGCACCTTTCTCACTGCTTCATGCCTTAAGCTAGATGTTGTTTATGCTTAAATGATTCATAAGGCACTGTGTTGCTTAACAAACTAGAAACATTCCTCAGGTACAGGGACTGGACTGAAAATGAGATTCAAAAACTTGCCAAAAAAAAAAAAAAAATGAGAGCCAAAAAAAAAAAAAAAATCATAAAGTCTGGAGATCTATTCCTCAAGACTCCATAAAAAATACAAGACATTTTGAAGAAATAAAGAGTTGGACGGAGACTTTTACACAGTACTGTAATAATGCTATGTACTCATTTTTAACAGTACTGTGTATGTTCTTCTTGTATCTGTATGGGTTGCGTCCAGAAACTCTGACACCCCCGCCCCCCCACCTTCTATAAAGTAGGTGGAATGACTTGTCTACATTGCTTCTAGGTGTGAATGAATGTGGGAGTGTGTGTGCATTGTGCCCTGGAATAAACCGGTGTCCCATAGAAGGTATATTTCTGTCTCATACTCAGCGTTCCTGGGATGAGCTTTGATTATGCCCCGACCCTCACCAGGATAAAGCTGCTACTGAAAGTGTGTGAAGGTGTTAGGGAAAGCCAGGGAATGAAATGTACAGTACAGCCCTGCTCTATGTAATGGTATATGCAGAAAGCAGCAGCTGTTAGAGTGCTGCCTCAGCACATGACTACACCACAGCAGAGTGAGTTCTGTAATTAGGGAACCATTACCCCCCCTCCCCCCAATATTTATTCAGATGAAGCTAATAAAAGTACACCAGTCTCTTTGAAGAGGGTTACATAATTTGAGCTCACCACTAATTGCTTTGATTTGTTCTTTGGCTCCTGCAGACCTGTCACAATGATGCAGACTCATTTCATACACTACACAGTCACCAGCCCTCATCACTTAGCTTGACTGGAGCACTGCTGGTGTCCACGGTCCAAGAGAGGAGATGCAAACATAGACCGACTGTTTTCCCTAATGCGTACTCAGTCCTTTTCTGTTCATTCTCTCAGAATAAGATGGGTGCTGAGGTGTCTTTCTTATCGTTTTTACTCTGGCTTTCTTACTAATTTAATAACTCAATAAGAAAACTTTTTAGCCCCATATTGTACCTTTTAATAATTGAACTGCAATCAACTGTAGCACTAATTTAGTTCAATGTACTATTCCGACAGCGTGACACTGTTTTTTTTTTTCTTAATAGAGCTTTCAGTATAAAACAGCTTGACCGAAGCAATCTGACAAATAAACAAAAGCCATTCATTCATTACTTCATTTTAAGTAACCACCATGGAATGACACCTAGGAATAATTTAACAGCCAATCCCTTTATATGGATGTTTTTGTAAGGTGGAAGGAAACTAAAGGACCCAATGGACATGAGGAGAAGGTGAAAGGTTCATATTCTCTGTGGTGACCTTGTAAGGCAACAATGCAATTTAACAATTTTATTTAATAATAAATCTGTAATATACCTGTTAAAAATCCTTGTCGAAAAGCCCAAGGCACAGCCATTTATATTGTCTGATTCTGTGAACTTGTAAGTGAGGGAATGCATAATGCCATCGCCATGGGCAGAATTGAGGGTTAATCATTAATTCACTGCATAATTTCTCATGGGAAATGATCTGGCCCAGTACTCAGGAACATTCACATACCAAGCTAATAAATTACACATGTAATATAGTAATATAGTTTTTTTTTCTATGTATTTTTATGCAATTAAAGCTGTACCATGATCCTGAAGAAATGAAATGTCGAAATCAACATTCTTTTAAATTCTGTTACTGCCGATTCAAAATGGCTAAAGAGTTTAACTGGTGTAATTTCAGCAGGTAATGGCATATTTCAGATACTTTCTCAATCTGGAGTGTAATGAATAACCACAACAGGATTGTTTGCTTTTTATTTAATGCAAGAGGTCCAGTTTCAGTGTGTGGTGTCTATAGCTCTGATAAATACATCAGAACTATGCATTGAACATTGAACATACTTCACAGTGAACATTGAAGTAAAGTTCAAGAGGTCTTACTAAGATACTGCCATCCAGTTTGAGTCCTAATTCAAACATAATCATAATGATAATCAGAAGGATGAACGGAGGAAGAACATGGCTTACAATGGCCCTAGATTAAGTGATCCCTAAACCTCCTGAAACCCATGTTGAGAACTTGTAGTTAAACTGTGGGATAGTTTTGACACACACACACACACACACACACACACACACACACACACACACACACACACACACACACACACACACACACACACTGTTCAAAGTCTGGACATATCCTTTCAGAGGCTGTCCACACCATGTGGCTTCCTTCCTTAGAAGGTCTAATAATAATGACCTGAATACAGAAAATAAGCATAGCTTAAAAATATCAAATATTACATTACAAGTGCCTAGTCCCTTATTGTGTGCATTGTTTATTAATAAAATGTAATGATTGTTTTTGTTCTTATTTATGACGAAATACTACTTTTATCGAAGGTCTCTTCTAAAACTATTATCTATTTCCATCACACAAGTTCTAAAGATTGACCAAAAATCCAGGTGCAAACCAGTTGTAGGAAGAACAAAACGAGCTATGAGTAAACACATGGGGCTGGGGCTAGTATTCAGGAATGCTTGCGCATGAAACTGAAATAAGCCAAAGTAAAAATGGTACAATCCTGATACATAATAACACACTAAAACACTAATACACGCTAAAATACGCACTAATAACTCAATTAGTGTAACATACAGTAATAGTCAGGAATGTGCTGGGACATGTTTACTTAAAAAATTAAATAAACCGCATAGCACAAGGGAACACACCTAAACAGAGGGCGAAAGAGAGAGAGAGAAAACGCAAATAGACTCGAGTGTCTGTTGACTTATGGATATGTGACTGTTGAATGATAGTGTGAATAGGGTAACGCTATGGTGTTTATGTGCTGCATAGCTTGGACTATAGCTTGCTTTTAGTTATTATGTTTTACCTAGTGCATGCACTATATCCATAACTAACTTTTTAGATTCCAATTTTTATTAGTATGCAGTATGTATTAGTATTTGCACCCATAGTACCCCTGTTCAATTTTTCTCATTTAAATAATTTTCTCATGTAAACCTGCAACATATTCAGGAGAATAATGTTTAATAAAACAAGGAGTATTGAACAGTAGTTTGCTTTGACACGTTTCATTTTGTATTATTTTGTATTTTTTCTAATATATTTCTTTTCTAATGCAAAAAAAAAAAAGAAGTTAGTTTTGTGGTCCTTCAGTTCCTCTGTATTAGTCTAGATCAACTGGAAGTCATTTCTTTGTTTGTGCTTATTATGGACATTTTGTCCCAAAGCATTTAACAAACTGATCCTGTGCAGCCTTGTGCTTATTTGCACCCATAGTAAAGTTTTTCTAATGCACATTATTTTAAAATTTGCATATGAACCATTGATAATCGAGGTACAAAAAACAAGGAATATTATACAGTAGTTTGCTTTTGGCACATTTCTTTTGATTAGTAAAACTAGACAATAGGCAAAAGACATATTTAAATCAAGTGTGGAATATTGATTTAAGTCTAAACTGAGCCTAGTTTATTTTGTCAAATGCAAAAATAAATAAATGTATATACACGAGTGTGTGTGTGTGTGTGTGTGTGTGTGTGTGTGTGCTTTGTGATGGATTGACACCCTGTCCAGGGTGTACCCTGCCTCATGCCCTAAGTCTCCTGGGATAGCTTCCAGGCCCCCCATGACCCTGTATAAAGGATAAAGCGGTAAATGATAATGATATATATATATCTGTATATATATATATATATATATACATACACTGTATATATGTGTATATATTTTTTTGTGCCTTGGCACATTTTATTTCTGACAAAGTCTGTAATTTACAAGAACGCCACTAGATGCCGGTAATGAGCCAGTAAACAGCCCATGACAAGGGAAAGGGGAGAAACACTGAATAGTCAAAATGTATGCAAAGTACAACTTCGGGGGAAAATACATTAGATATTAAATATACACCTAATACATGTATTTTAACAAATAGTTTGATGGCAAATACAGTGTTAAAGCGGGGTTGTACAGACTTTTATAAGAAGTTGATATGACTTGATATGAAATACTGTAGTCCAGGTAAATGTTCAAAGTCGATTAATTGTGGCAGTTTAGACTTGGCCTGTAATCAGAGAGGTATTTATCTCTGTAACGCACGCTCGAGTTGTTTGTGGTTTGATGTTCTTGTTTTTGCCTCGCGGCTCCTCTGTGCCTGCGGCGATCCTCACACGAGTTCAGGGAGGGGTCAAAACCGCCTGGCTCATTTTCATAATTTATTCCTGCGTCCTCTCTGACGTCAGCGCGAGCGCGCGGCGAGTATAAAAGCGGGCGGCGGCAGAAATAGCAGCAGTCTGCCGACGGCGTTTCTCTGAAACAGAGCAGTGTAGAAGTTGCGCGCGGCTTTTCGGGAAGCGTGCGAGCGACGCGACAACAAAGCAACCGCAACAAACAACAAAACTTCACTTAGTGTACTGACAAAAGTCGCAAAAGTGGCGACAAGCATTATTCAATCGGGATTAATCCTGAATATGAACGCGGAGATGTTCAAAACTCCAATGGAGGTGGCTGTTTATCAGCTGCACAACTTTTCCATCTCTTTCTTCTCGTCGTTCTTGGAAGGAGATGTTGTATCAGTCAAACTGGACAACAGGTAAAAGACACGACTTTAAATCGCGCGTGGAGTATTGTTTTTCAGTTTGAAGTTCGTTTTGTCGAACTAATAATAATACTACTAATAATAAGTTTGACGCTTGTTCAGTTCCTCTCTGTTAGTCTAGATGAACTGAAAGTCATCTCGCTGTTTGTGTACATTCATTTGTCTGGACATTTTGTTCCCACAAAGCATTTATCGCAATGATCATGTGCAGCCTTGTCTTATTTTCACCGATTGTTCCCACCATCTGTGTGTGTGTGTTTACCCCAGTGTATTTAGTGCTAATGATTTTTTTTTGTTGCCTTTTCTCTTACAGTGCCTCTGGTGCTAGCGTTGTGGCGATAGACAACAAGATCGAGCAAGCCATGGTAAGAGCGAATTCCCCTGAGAAGCATTAATGCAAAATAAATTCCTTTCCCAGGCTTGGCCTTTAAAACAATGCATGCAATAAAATTCTTGGTGTCAATACAGAATGTAAGACTAGAGGTGTGATCCAGCCTGCAGAAATTACAACAGCCTGCACACACATACAGTATCATATCATATATAACTATCATGTGAATAGAATTGTTTTTTTCATGCATGCAAGACATACGTTTTACATAGTCGTCTAATGTGAAAGGAAGTCTGAAACTGAAATCTTCTCCCTTTTTTTTGCTTAGGATCTTGTAAAGAACCACCTGATGTATGCAGTCAGGGAGGAAGTGGAGATCTTGAAAGAGCAGATCAAGGAGCTGGCTGAAAAGAACAACCAGCTGGAGCGCGAGAACAGCCTGCTGAAGAACTTGGCGAGCCCGGAGCAGCTGGAGAAGTTCCAGTCACGACTTCCGTCAGAACCCCTTCTTCCGCAGGGGATGGAGACATCCGAGCAGCGCGGCCAGTACAAAGGCTCGGCTGTATAAGTGGCTCTGCATTGGGGCGGGCAGAGTCACGGCTCCCACCTGAAATGGACCTCACAAGTTGTCGTCGTCGTTGTTGATGTGCAGCTTCCACACGAAGCTAGCTGTACAGACGGGGAAAAAACCTGACCCAAATGAAAGCCTCCGACGTTTCCAGTGGCCTTTGCCTTTTCTGTAATATCCGACAATCTCTTCGGACTTCTGCAGAAAAAGAGAGAGTGATGTAGGTTACAGTATGACCAGACCACCGGCCGCGTGGAGGGGGATCCCGGCCTAGCGTTTCTCTCGCTGCCTCTTGAGGACGAGAGAGGCTTATCTGACAGTGCTGGTCCCCAAAAAGCACCAAGGGAATGTTCCCTTAGAGACTTGCTTTCAGAGTCACAAGAGCCCCATGTGGAGTTCTCAACGCTACAAGCTACCTGGGATTGCACATAGTCTGTTGACTGTGCCTAGACTAATAAGCTCATGTTCGTGGTCTCACATGCACACATCCACAAGAGCTTATGTGGTTGAGCTGGACCTTGTGGTTCATGTTGTTACATACATTTGGTGATTTTTAATCACATGCTTAATAAGAATCTTCTGTATTCTTTGCCGATGGGGCTTGCTGCTTGTAAGGGATGTTCTGCTTTGGTTTTTCTTTTGAAACTGAACAAAATCAACTCCTGTAAACTGTTGATTCCTTTGTGGGGGTAGTGATGTGTATAAATTTGCTTAGTTCTGTAAATTAGCACATGATGTAAAGAGAAGAGATGAAATGATGGAGTGGAGCAGTATCTGCTCTTTGTTTTGCATGTGCACTCCTGATATTGCCAACTTGCTCACTGGCAGGACTTGTTTGTTTCTGCATGTTGTCTGAGGAAGACAACATGATCCTGAGCTAACATTTCTAACTACCAAAGTCTCACTTCATACTCATGTCACTCATGACCATGTATGTGTGGCGAAGGTATTTTATTTTAATTTTATTTTTTTGTCTTTGTCTATTTTTTTTTTTAAAACATGAGTGTTGTTGCTTCAACTGTGTCCATTGAACAATGTTCTCAACAATGTATGGATGCAAAATGCACAAAGCAATAAACCTTATGTTTACACTAAATCTTAACTGACTCTGCTGCAATGATTTAAAAGTGAATTCTTTTTTCAATGCAGTGTAATCTAACATGTGGATTTATAGTAGGATAGTAGTAATAACTAATCTACAACATTGATCATTAGCTTCCATTTGGTAAATACTGTACAGCTTCAAATATTATGTACATTTGAGGTCATAGGAAGAGAAGCCTTTAATTCATACATATTTCGTGTCATTTTATAATTTACTTTTGGACTTTTAAGCTATGTTACCAGATCTGGAAAAAAAAAATTGGCAAAGGCATTATGTAAATTCTTATTTAGATAACAAAAAACATGAACTTGAATGACTTCCTCCACAAAACACTGTGTAAAAGACCTGCTCTCATTTTATATATAAATATCAGGCATGACCTTTGTTTGGAGTAATTGTCTCTATGCCCTTTCTACACCCATTCCACACACCATGTCTTAGGTAAATACTGGATATTTACCTACCATTTCCGACTATCGTTGAGGACCTTACGCAATGTACTTATGACTTTTTATAAGATCTTGGGACGTGGACTTAAGTTGTAAACATAGTAATCGTAAGAGTTGCTGAGCATCAGTTACACAGCAGGTTATGCAGAAATTAGCCATAGGAGTCTTGAGATGACCACTACCCTCTAAGAGTTTTAAATCACTCTCTTCAAAGCAGAGAAAATCCCAACACTGGCACATTTAATGAAACCGGAGCAGTGCTGGGTTCCCGTGTGGCAGGTTTCCACATACTAATCAGAGCTCAACATTTCAATGCAACTTCTTACGAGACTCAAAATCCAAAAAAGGGGATTATATGAAGGTTATGCAGTTCAGTTATCTCTTGAGGAATGTCCACTGGGTAACTGCATGCAGACTTCAAAAGAAGGATCATCTGTTCATGTTAGGTTTGTTCTGTTCCGAAACACAATACATAGTGCTCTATGTCATAACTTGGCATTGTAATAGTGAAAAAAGTGAAAACTATATAGTCTTCTTGATTGGCAGCTCTGAAAACAGAACACATCCTTAAAAACATTTTGAGCTATAAGTGAACCTTTTGTTCTGTCCTCTTCGCTCTATTTAGTCATTCTGATTAGTGATTCTTAGAACAAATACTTTCTCTGCACAGTCAGGCCTTTGGTTCGAACGGGAGTGCTCTTCGGAGTGGATGATGGCTTCTGGCCTGGGTGTTGTTCTTCAACTTTAGCCAAGGAATTAAAAAAAAAAAGCAGCTTTTATGCAACTCTCTTATGTAACTTTCCAACATCTGGTTGAGCATGATGTGGCGAGCTGCTCTGCACATCAGGACTAGACTGACTGCGGTCTGCCTTGAGTTTTTCTACTGCTATAACAGTCATGCCAGTGATAATGCCTAGTCCTGGGAAGGGAGAGGCAAGAAAGGAAAAGTGCAGTAATCAGTATGAAAAAAAAACATCCTACATTTTATAAATCAGTTCTATAATATCCCTTGGTATATTTGTGAGATGGGTGTATTTTTGAATGAGTAGTCTGTATGTATGAGTACACTGTAGTCACGTTTGCTATAATGAACTGTGCAGTGTGTTTGTCTCCTGCCTAAATATAGCCCTAAAGAAGTTTGATGGCTCAATGGAGTGTAAGGCTTGACATCTACACATTGTGGAAAATTATGGGTGGTTCACAGTGTGTGTGTGTGTGTGTGTGTGTGTGTGAAGCTTGATAGATCTTTTATGCTTGGCTCAGGCAGGTGCATCCTGTAGTGAAAAAAGGCATTTACCCCAGGAAAGGCCTAAAGTCACTGAGAATATATATATATACTGTACTTGTGATGGAGTTTTTGGCTCATAGCCCAAGCCCATGAAAGGCTTATAAATGTGTTAAAAGGCAAGTTTCCTTTTTGATTTATATTTTACTGCACAACAGCCTCAAGTAAGCATTATACACGGTGGGTTTATGGAGACTTCTGTATAGAACTGTGGAAAGCCATCAAATAAATCTCCTTCACATCGGGATAAAAGTTGTTGCAAGGTTGTAAGTATCATGCTGTGCAAACACACAGCCTCAGGCAAGTCCTTTTCCCTTTAATGTTGAGCAGTTCAACAAAACACACATCTTGTCTCTACCTAAAGTGGCACATAAGCCCTGACTACAAACACATACTCCTGCATTGGTGCTGCTCTGACCGTCATTTCGTGTTTCTGTTTCCTGTGACTTTCATACAGTACATCTTCACGTACGATTCACATGGCTGGCAACATTCATAAATCTGATTTCTGTAAGCAGGCATGGCCAATGTTTTCATTTATTTTGTAAATGACTTATGGTTCCGTGTGAATAAGTTTGGCCACGCTGGGTATTTATGAAGCACTTCAAATGGTGGCATCAGCAAACAAACTATTCTCGACAACTAGTTGTTTTATATGTTCATTCTAACCAGCTTCATATATTAAAGAAGAAAGTCGACTTTTTTTGTATTAATAATAACAGTAACACTTTTGGGATGAAAAGCCTATGATTAGCTATACTGCTGTGGTAATAAAAAAGTGCCCATGGTTGCATTTAAATAACAAAGATACTTTGTCATTCTAGCATAGTTGTTCCCGCATTGTTAATAGGGGTCAAGCTTCAGGCAAGGGGTTAACAGTAAAAAAAAAAAAAGGTCACATGATTATTTGTTTGTAATTGTGTCTTTCTGGCACAATAGGTGCCATTTTTAAGAATTCAAGACCGTTTAATTCTCCCAGTCTCCTTTACTTGCACTGTAGTTTGTGGAAATACATACTGCTATAGATTACATAAAGACTATAATATCATGCGGATTGCTGTTATAGTTATGCATCAATCAGGCAGCTACATCACAACCACCTGACACCACCACCAAGTGAATTGAAGAACTTTTATTATCAATGATTATATTGGTAAACTGGTTACAATGTCATGGGCACCCAAGGCTCATCGCTGCCTGTGAGGAACAAAGGCAAAGAAATGTTTTAGAGCAGTCACCGCATCCAAGTACGGCAAAGAGATCAAGGTTGTTGATCCGGCCAACAAATTCCCCAGATCGCAATCTGACAGAGCATCCATGGAATGCGCCAGACAAACAAGTCTGGTCCATGGAGGCCCCACCCTGCAACCCAGAGCACCCAAAGGATCTGACACTAATATTCCAGTGCCAGACACGAAGTGCACCTCCAGAGGTCTTCTGGAGTCAGATCCCAACGGGCCTGAGCTGCACGGTCAAAACAAGGGGAACCTACAAACTATTAGCCTTAATGTTATATATAATCATTGTTGGGTTGATGTGATGTGGACCGTTACAAAACACATTACTCCAAACTTTATTATTTCCTAACAATGATGTTCTCAATGAACTCCTTCAGGGTTTCTCTTACAGTGACTTAGTGATTAGCACTGTTGCCTAGCACCTCCAGGTTCCAGCTTTGATTCCTGCCTCGGGTCTGAGCGCACGAAGTTTGATAAGTTGATAAGGTGCTCACAAATTCACATTGTGAATGCAATCACCTTGACTTGGGGATGGGCAAAGGAGGTTTAAACATTACATAATACATTTTCGGGAAGTTTTATTTCTGGCCATCTCTCACTGTGCCACACACCTGTTTCTAATGTTTCGATGTTACTGAAGCATGCAAAGTAAGGTGAAGTGTGTGATAATTGTTGGAGAGAAAATTTGTGTTTTAAATCATCACTGTGTTGTAAGACATTGACAAGCACCCAGAGGCAAATCATACATGTGCTTGTAATGCAATGTATGCATACCTATAGAAACGAGCCTTTAATGATTTTTATGCTGTGAAATTTTGCTGAAGGCATTATATATTATTGAAATTAAAGCTAAACAAGAGCAAGTTCAACATATGCACTGGTTAAATAGTTTAAGTTGATGCCATGATTAGGTTTCACGAGTGTGAGCAAAACAGATAAAAGTGACAAGAACTACCAATACTTACAGTATATGTATGACATTGATCAGCCATAATATTCATCACAGTTGGGCTCTTCTCAAAATCACTCAAACGTTTTGAGCTTGGCCATTTATTTCATCTTGCAACATCTGGAAAAAGGTTAATTTGCTGCCTAATATATCCCACCCATTTCCAGGTCCACTGTAATGGGATATTGTGTAGCTACTGTGACAAGAGCCAATTGTGATGGGCTATAGTATAAAGATCCAGTAGAACAGTATCAGAATACACAGTGCATCACAGTTTTCATGGCAAAAAGGGGAACTGCTGTACTTAATATTAGGCGGGAGGTCAGAATGTTCTCCAGGTTTGATTGCTGCCTGAGCAAGACATTGAGTTAGGGATAATTGGCATTCCCAAATTGCCAGTAGTGTGTGAATGCACATGTGAATGTAGACTGGAGGTCCTATCATGGTCGTAAAATGGAAATAGATACAATAGTAATTACTGTTGGCCTCAATGGTCCCTAGCTGGACTACAGAGGTTCCTATATGGATGAATGGAGGGATGGCTGGATGGTTATTTATCCGTGTACAGTACCAGTGAAATATTTCCATCCTTCATTTCTTCATATTAAATTCAATTAAAGTAAATGACATCAATTCAGTCTGGAGCATTTTTACTGAGACAGCCTGCAACTGCAATGGCTTGTTTATGTAACGACCTCAACAGCAACCTCATTTCCGCTCATCTGTTCCAACCACACAGCATTCAGCATCAGCAGTATACTAGTCACCGGCCTGATCATCTGTCATCATCTGCACCTGCTTCTCACCGGTTCGTGCCTTGAGTTAGATGTTTTCTTATGCTTGAATGATTTACAGCTCACTGTGTGGATTAACAAACAAACAACATTCCTTCTAAACTGGTCAGGTACAGGAGCCGGACTGAAAATGAGAGCCAGAAAAGTCCCTCAGGATCCAGGAGAACTATTCCTCAAGACTACAAGAAGGTCTGGCTCTTTGGAAGGAAAGAAATGAGGGGTTGCTCATAGTATGACATAGTATTGTAGTTTGTACAACTAATCTACCATTGCAACTATGAAATAATAAATGTATTTAGGATTATGTAGTATGCAAATAAATTGTCAAATAAACAAAATGTATTAGATTTTAGATTTCTTTAAAATACCAATACGTGACACGTGGTGTACTGATTAGAACTGTCGCCTTGCACCTCCAGGGTCTGGGTTCAATTCCCGGCCAGGCTTGATTCCTGTCTGTGTACATGACTCATGTTGTCTCATGTTCTCCCTGTATTTGGTGGCTTTCCTCCCACAGTCCAAAGACATGCAGATTCAGCTAAATGGTGTTCCCAAATTGCCCAGAGTGTGTGAGTGTGTTCATGTGCCCTGCGATGGATTGGCACCCTGAACAGGGTGTACCCCGCCTCGTGCCCAAAGTCTCCAGGGATATGCTCCAGGCTCTCCGCGACCCTGTATACAGGATAAAGCGATATAGACAACGATGAGTAAAAAATTCTTTTGATTCAGTGACAGCTTTGCATTCTCTTGCCATTTTCATGTGTCTGGCTCTACCAGTTTCATGAGTCAGGCACCTGGAATGATTTTTTAACAGTCTGGTAGCTGTCGGCTGCCAACAGTCCCATTAAGATACAGTAAATGGTGGCTACAATTCTACATGTGTTATACAATGCAGAAAATTGCATAAAATATAGAAAAACCATTGAATATGTAGGTGTGTCTAAACATTTGACTGGTACATAATTAATGATTCTCTAAATCAGTTGACACTTATCTATGCTGATAAATGCTTCATGTCATACTAGTGTTGTCTGGTTATAATGCAGATTCAGCATGACCCTGTTCAGGATAACAATTTCTGAAGATGAGAAAATACAGTATATAAAAAGAGCAAATGAGTAATTTTGCTTTCTTGACTTATTGCATTGAATTATTTAAGATCAACACATGAATTTTGCTGATGCTGGATCCGGAGCTGTTCCCATGAACATTGGGTATGAGACACGAATCCTCCCATTAAACACATACTGTACATATTTGTACAGTCATGAACACCTAGGAGGATTTCAGGGAAGTCAGTCCACCTACAGTACCAGTATGTTTTTTTTTTCTTTTCTGGAAATGGGAGGAAATTTGAGAATCTGAAGATATTGGGAGAATGTCGAACACTTTGCACAGACCATAAACTAAACTCAGGATTGAACACTGGAGCTGTGAGCCAGCAATGCAATTCATCCTTTATAGTATACATTTTAGTTTGGTCTTTGTTCACCTTCCTGAGTCCTCATTTGCAAGTGGAAAAAAAACCCCACGACACCAGCATGATACAAAGGACTATCTCCTGACAGTCTGTTTTCAAATCAGAGTGTTTGGAAATGAGGGCATCTGTCGTGACAGCTAATCCCTGTGAAAGAAAAGGCTGTACGCAGTAACTACTTAATGGGTCAGTATCACTTGTACACACAATGCACAAACACCAACCTGGGAGAGGACAAATTCAGGTGAGACTTAGCAGGGCTGCTGACCTCTGTAGATAAGACTATTGTTTGATGAATGGTGTACATTTAAAATTAACACACATAAGAATGTACACCGCAGGTTGTAAGTACGTAGGTGCGCATTTACAAATAAATTTTAGCCTTGCAAAATGAAACCATGACTACAATGTTCTGAATGTTTACTCCATTAGGATACTGGGATTATCTCAGCTCGTTTCATGTAAGATTGGGGTTTGACTCCATGACAGGGAACCCTGCGAGTAGGGAAGTCTCAGTGCTGGTGCCAGGCATGGCTTGCATCAGGAAGGGCTTCGAGGGTAAGACCTGTGTCAAATTATGAAGATCGGATGGTCTCCAACAGCATTGTAGAGCAGGTTGTGTTGCTGCCTCACATCTTTAAGGTCCTTTATTGATCCTCAAATTGGGTTTACTCTCTGTGTGGACATTCATATGCTTTCCTCATGTCAAGGTGGTTATCGAGGTTCCTCCACCTTTCAAAAACATGTCAATAGAAACTGTATATTGGCTGTACTGTATGAAAATACTGAAAATGAATGAATAAACACATGTTTCTCTGAATCCTTAGAAGAAATATATATTTTTAAAGGATTCTTTTAGTGTTCTTTGAATAATCACACAATGCACTCAGATTATTATTATTATTATTATTATTATTATTATTATTATTATAAAAATACACAGTTGTAGAGTTCTGAATAGAATTTGAAGGGGTCCCACAGTGAGTCCAAAGAAAGCAGTGCAGCTCTGGGTACTTTTTCAAACTCAAAGTTTTCATTTGAGTCTTTTTTGAATGCCAGCACAAACAGTACCTAGAACAAAAGTGTAAACACTTGGACAATCCAAATGCTTGAGCGTTGCGTTTTGATACCAAAAGGCCAGGGGCATTGAGTGCTGTTGCTTGAATGAAGGGAATAAGTTCTATAAACACTGTTTTCCCACCATGAGCCACAGAATTTTACAGCTTTCATAACATTTCATGATAATAGCAGCGTGGTACATTTCCATGAGAATCATCTGAAACCTATTTTCTAAGTTGCTGACGCCAGAGGAGATGATGGTGTTGGGAAATATAATAACAACTCTAGCAGGTTCACGTTGTTTTGGGTGGTGTGTGGTCTAAAAAAAAAGTAATGGTTGATAAAATCACCTCAGTTCCTCATTTATGACACACACACACACACACACACACACACACACACACACACACACACACACACACACACACACACACACACACACACACACACACACACACACACGCACACACACACACACACACATGCATATGCGCCACAGTAATGTCTTGGCTAAGAAGAAGATTCAGGTGACATTATGTTAATCTGACTATTATCTCACTCTTATGGAAAACATCTACTGTTCAATGTGATTATGTAACTCTGCTTATTAGTGTTTTGTAAGATATTCATGGTTATTTGGTCATTATGGCAGACGTATTTCCCCTAGGTTATCTAGCGGTACTGGAGTCGTCACTTTCCCACTTTCCGCGGCTGCCTACACACCTCAGGAAACGCTTGGTCGTAAACAGTCCAGGATATGACCTTGAGGATAGGCTATTATTAGCATATATTTTAAAAACACCGGATGTTTCCTCTGCTACCCGGTGTTCAGTGTTTTGTCTGCCTGCACCCTGATAAAACAGTATGGATGGATTGTATTTTTGAGGAATGCACCAAATGTATGCACCTGATAGACGTCGACACAATGGCCGTTGCCTGCTTTCTTCTGAAAATCTTTTCTTATAATCTTGTCCATTTAAACCTGGTTGCTGAAACGTTTGTTTTATCATTTAAGCACTTTTATAGACACCTGTCACACTTAGCTTTGCCATCGAAAAATTGAAAAGATAATAGTGCCTGGGGAGCGTTCTAGAGCTATTTATATTCCTTGAGAGTGCTGAGTTCCTTGTCTTGATATAGATCAGGAACCCAGCGCTACCAGGATGGTGACTATTTAAGGGAAATCTGCTTCAATCCAGGAAGGGGCACAACTTCTAAACAATACTGAAAGCTCAGGGTAACATTACAGTACATGGCACAGCTTATCTGATGTATCTAGAAATGACTCAGAAATTAATTTTAGACTTGAAATCTGCCTCTTCTCCACATCTGAAATCTAAACGATGTCGGACTTTACAGTAGACCAGTGGTTGACACAGATCGGGCGTATTACAACAGGTCCTCTTTTGTTGCGCGTGTGGCTTGTGAAATATGATGAAATCGACTTGGGGTGTGAACAAAGTTGACAAATCTAGGAAAGTTTCTCCGGGAAGATCTCACATTCAGCACTGAGCTTTAAAAAGGCATTGGCCTACTGTATTCCTTCACACATACAAACAAGCTGCAAATTATTATGGACCTGATGGTCAATCAATCAATCAATCAATCAATCAATCAATCAATCAATCAATCAATCTCCATTTCAGAAGAGTCAAATTATGGGCCTGAGTCAAGCAAAGTAAACAACTGAAGATATTTAAAATATCTGGAACTGGCTAAAGAAATAGAATCTGAAAGATTAGTGGAAATCATGACTGTGAATGAAGATCACTTAAATGCTTGGTGAAGCTGCATTGTAAAAAACAACAGTATAGTGAAAGTGAGAGCATTTCCACATGTTTAATGCAATGATAACTCACAGGATTAGGACTAAAGAAACTGCATAATTTCGGTGCACTCTACAGTATATTACGTCACAGCTGAACGCTCGGGAGAGTGCATCATCCTTCTTGCTCCTACATGAACTTACAGGTTCTCATGATCGGCTGGCATCACTGTGATTGACGGGAGAGAGCATTTCTCTTTGTCACTTGGGAGCTCAGCCAAATTAAAATGGGTTCCCTTTTGAGTCAGGTTTCTCTCCTCATGCCATCTCAGGGAGTTTCCTTGCCACTATTGCCTCAGGCTTGCTCATTAGAGATAAATATTTTTTAAATTAATATACAAAATTATTAATTCCTTTGTTTTAATATGTGATTAATAAAATGTTATTGAACTAAATTGATCTGTTATTAAACAAATGGAACAAATTCATCCCATAGTATTTAACATTAGCCACAGTACCTGTGTGATTTATACAGTGAAAGATGGCATAAATGTTTTTCCCCTTATAGATTTTCTCTAATCCATGATACAGTGCAGATCCACTGGATACGAAAAACAACAACAACAACAAAAAAAAAACAGAACATCTATAAATCATTAGTGTGAATTTGATATTTAAACAGCACGTGTACACCTCACAGATCCTGCTTCACGGT
This sequence comes from Clarias magur, assembly GCA_013621035.1. Taxonomy (NCBI): domain Eukaryota; kingdom Metazoa; phylum Chordata; class Actinopteri; order Siluriformes; family Clariidae; genus Clarias; species Clarias magur. The sequence goes on along the minus strand of QNUK01000141.1, from coordinate 554,679 downwards.
CCAAAATATGCAAAATGAAAACACACCACTTCATAACTCAACACGTTTGATTACAATGTGTCAAAGTTTCCACGCCCATAATGCTAGTGAGTGCTCTTTAAAACAGATTACAGCCTGTTATTAAACTTCCATCATACTATAACGTAAAAAAAACAAAAACAAAAGTTAATTGCTTTGAACTAACACCTGTGTAACGTCATAGAAGTCGAGGAATGAAACGAGCAGGTATAGTTACCTGTGTTTATAGCTGCATGTGCCATTATATAATTAAACAGCATAATTATCACGTGCATTTAAAAGACACATTTTTCCTGAGTGAGTGGGTACATAGTGTTCTCTATAGATCTTTTTAGACATTCTTGTGGTACAGACACAGCTGCAGAGCACATTATGAGCATGCACATACTCTAGGAATATTCAAGTCTGCACATTAAGCATGCGTTTTGACACAATATTACTTTTGCACCTTTTTAAGTACATAAATCTATTGCAGATGGAACATTTTTAATATTATATATTTTAGTGTGTAAGAAAAAAAACATGAAAAATATAAAAGAGCAAAACCATAAAATGCTTTGGAAGGTTTAAAGGTTTTAATTAGGTGGATAAAAACTATTAGCACATCTGTTTTGCACTAAAAAAAGCAGTTTGCCTATAAATTATATTATGTAACATTTTATTTCTTAGAAAGCTAAATACAATTCCTTAAAGTAATATGATGTTTCAGTGGAGTAATATGCTGTTTCAGTGGAGTTAAATGACGTAGTGTGGCATCGCAGAACAAGCTCAACTGTAGTAAACAGCAGCTTCTGAGGAACAGAATGTTCCAGATGTTGCACATGTTCCTCGGTTTAAAGATGTAATAGCTCAACATGTCATGTAATGCAAACAAACAAGCTAAAATCATTAGGTTCAGTGAACAGCTCTTGAAAGCTTTTCTAGTCACAGACTAACAAATTAAAAGGTCTTTTGACAGGTGCAGGAAATTTTGACAAACCTTAGGGTGTTTTTTTCTTACCTTCTCCTCTAGTACATGATTGATTTAATGCATTCATTTGTGTACCATGTCATCTTTTGCAGAAAGCTCAGTACAGCTGTTCATGCCAAAATTACACCCAGCCTCTGAGTTAACCTCTTGAGACCCGAATGTCCTCATACGAGGACATGAGGTTTTCTCTTAACCACATTGTCTGTATATCTATCTATATAAGACTGTTAGGTATAATTCTTTTTCCAAAATTATTTTGGTTTAAAGACATTGATTAAGTTCATTATGTTCAGAGTTGTTCATCTGTGGCCAGCCTCTGCCAGAGACAAGGGTTCTATTCCCACCTTGGGTCGGTGTGCATGTGAGAACATGCATGAGTTTGCATGTTCTCCCCGTGCTTGGTGGGTTTTATCCGGGGTGCTACAGTTTCCTTGCGTAGTCCAAAGATATGCAGATTAAGATAACTGGTGTTCCCAAATTGACCCTAGTATGTGACTGAGTGTATGTGTGTACTGTATGTGTGTGAGAGAGAGAGAGTGTGTGTGTGTGTGTGTGTGTGTGTGTGTGTCCTGGAATGGATTGGCAAACTGTCCAGGGTGTACCAGTATCACCAGTAAAAATAATAAAAATGCTTACATGAATATAATATAGATTATATTTATATAATAACTGCCATACAATGTACCAGGAATTTTCCCTAAAACTGAAACAAAATTGCTTCACAACAAGACCACCAAGCGGCCCTGCACTTTCACTGTAATAATAAAACAGTTCACAATAAAAAACAAACAAACAGAATATTAAAATTATTATAGTTGCTGAGTTAAAATGTGGTTGGGAAATACACCATGCTTGAGGTTTCAAAGCAACTTTACCAGTCCTGGATGGCAGTTTTATTTGATTACAGCCTATGTGCTCCTAAGCTCTTCCTACATTTGCGCTCAAAAACAGCTACTCGCTAAGTTTCTGTAGAATAATAAAGGGTGTACAGAGTGCAGAGACTTTGTTTTGGAAAATGGTTGTAAAATTCCCAGCTGTTTCTGACGACCAGGCTTACTTTATACAGCAACCAGTATGCAGACACAAAGACAAATACTTTGAATACAATGAAAAGAAACACTGGCCCTCTGTAACCCATGAACTCTCACCTACTTATCATCAAGTTTAAGACCTTGCTGTCTTCTAAACTTGACAGCAGCCTATTATTATTATTATTATTATTATTATTATTATTATTATTATTATTATTATTATTATTAACTCATAATATCTGAATGTTCTCATTAGCGAATGTCTCAACAACAATTCATTAAATCTCAAACAAGTCATTAAATGTGTCTGCTTGTGCTACAATGTGCTTATCGCTCACATTACTAGTGGCTTGAGGGCTGTGTTGGCCCGTGAGAGCCTCTGAACTTTGCGTTGTAACATGTTAAGGTTCATAAGCAGACCAACAGTGATGCATTGCAGACTGATGAGGTTAGAAAATGAACATGGTAAGGGTTTTGTGTGGCTACTAAGCCATCTGTGATAACTACAGTGCAGAATTGTATAGCTGTTGGAAAGAACAAACACAGACAGAAGAGCTTGGAGAGATCAAATATAACGCAGGCTAATCAGAACAGGGACGACGTCCAATCCTGCAATATAAGGACTGCTCCTACTACTACTACTAATAATTATTATACTTTGTATTGTTATTGTTTGATTAATTAATTGATCTTAAAAAGTGTTATGTAAAAAAAAAAAAAGCCAAAGAATAAAACACTTGGTACTTTGGTACTTGTTTTTAGTACACATTTTCCTATGGATTATTATCACTCAATATAAAACTGTAATCCTCTGAATCACAGTCATACGACTGTGTCCAATGCTGTCCAATGCTTCCAAATGTTGGAGCCTTCAGTTCGCGAGAACTTACACAAATTAGAGCTAATTTCCACTATATATTTTTTATGTACAATTTTTTGTATTTTTTATATTATCAGAAATGCAATATATCATGTAAGTGGTAAACTAAAGTAAACAAAAGTTTACTGTTTTTAGAACAAACATTTGTTAAACCTACAGTATATAAAGCCCAGAATTAAGATTAGAGCAGCACACATTCTCAGATTTCATCTTTCAGATGCGTGCTCAAACTCCAAGAGAGCAATCTGCACACAGCCTGGATGTCGGACAGGACGTCCTCGTAACCAGTTGTAACACGATAAACAACGATGCCTCAAACACGCGTTAATTAACGATCAGCCCTGACAGCTGTGTGCACATTTGGGCATCCGAGTATTTGAATGGATCACCCAGTGCAGTACATTCTGTGCCAGTTGGACACACTCTTCTGTGCTGTCTGGGAAGCTCTGCTTTGGCTCTAAAGTGCTCTGTTAAATTCTATATAAATTCGGACTATTTCTCTATGAATACCTGCACTTCCTGAGTAAGAGTGCGGTGACATTTTAAAAAGAGGTTGTAAATTAGTTTAACTTACAGTATACATAGAGTCATGCAGGGGGTCAGGAGAGGAACATGAAATACATGGAGTGTTGCATGTTCTGCTACATCAGGTTTGTTGTCCCAACATACAGTAGCTTTCAACAGAGACACTTATATTCTATTGAAATCCAGGTCGAGGCTAAGTTATGTTCTGGAAAAGGTTAAAGGAAAAAATTATGAAGAAAACAGTCATATATCCATCTATCAGATGATTCATGGTGCTACACAAGTTATATTTATTACATAACATAAGAACTGCTTTGAAAATAGTTCTTGTTGAAAGATTTATATTTATGTCCTGATTCTAATCTTAAGCTTAAGCCTTTATTTGTCAAATACTTTATACAGTACATTACTGCACTGAGAAATTTTTTCTCTGCATTTGACAGTGTACCTGGGGTTAGAGTGCAGGGTCAGCCATGATACCGCACCCCTGAAGCTGACACAGTTAAGGGCCTTGCTCAAGGGCCCAACCTAGTTTTCTCACAAATCTCACTCATTTTCTATATCACATATCATGTACAGGATCGCAGGAGGCCTCCAGTCTATCCCAGGAAATTCTGGGCATGATTTGGGGTGCACCCTGCATAGGGTGCCTATTCACTGCACAACACAAGCACACACTGTATAGGCAATTTGGAAATACCAATTAGCCTACCTTATCACTAAGCACGAGAAGGATGGGACAGAAGGATTTATGCATATTTTCTATCTGTAAATGACTTGAAGTTTTTGTCTTGTAAAAAAAACAAAAACAAAAAAACAGTTATAGTGAGTAAACATGAGTTTCCAGCTTCTGTACGGGAAGTGATAAATAGCTATTCTACTTTAATTGTAAATGGATATAAAGCATGTCATGTCATTCTGTAATTAATTAAACCTTGAGAAATTGCCCTGGTATAAACTAAAGAATCACTTTGTGTTCACACCTTGTTGCCTACACACTTATTGTGTTTCGTTTCTTATATATTTAAAAGCGTCAAGACAAATTTACATCTCGTTCTGTTGTTAAGCCTTGTTCCTGGTTGTGATTCTAAGAGCAAGTAGTTACATGATATCCAGTAAGGCTGGATTACGACGTGACTAAAACAGCTTAGATGGCATTAACACAGCAAATAAAGCTCCTTGTTTACACCAAAAAGGAAAAGTATTAATGCTCAGTTCTTTGTCTTGCTCTCTTGCAGATCCTTCTAATTCAGTCTAATTGATTTTTTATTAAAGCTTCGTGTATGTTTTTATTAAAGACTGTGCTCAGCAGACAGCCAGTTTTATTCATAGTTGTCATCTTTAAACATGCGCAATAAGCTGTGTTTCTTTATCTTGTTAAGTTCATTGAGGACACTTTTCTCTCCCTGGCTTCATGTTACATGCAGACAGTTGCCAGTTGGTCGTGCACATCCCTCGCTCATGATGCGGTCAGCAGTGATTGTGTACACTCTCTGAGGCGTTGGTGTTTAGTGTACTGTGTCCTCAATCCATCATCCCGTGTCAAAACTTCGCACGACACAAAGCAGGCACAGAACGAGTCCGCTGTTAGGAGCACGGTGACTTGTTAACAAGACTGAGTATAATGAGCAAACATATATATACAGTAAGTGTGAAGTGCTTGGTCTGTGTGAGGCATAACTCATGGTACAGCTACTGTATACTGTATGCTTGGCTTTTAATCTCTCAACATTCATCAGGCAATGCTGGTGGTTTTTATGTTAAAGATCAAGGAAAACATCATTTAAAGCTGCATTTGATGCATTTCTGGCTTTGTTTCATTATTGAAATGAACGACACAAGTGAAAGAGTAACTTTAAAGCAAAACTCTACTCGAGCCTCTCATTAGTCCTTGTCTCTAGACAGACTGTGCAAATACTCAAAGTCTGTGAGCTATTCACTGCTAGAAAAAGTACACTGGGTTAGACAATGCAGTAGATATAAAATTGTTACCAAAGGCAACTAAATGGACTTTTTTTTTTTTTTAAACAAATGTCCAGTATTCTATTTGTTAAAAAGCAAAGATGAGAATGTACATCTATTCTTTTTTTTATATTTCCAAAACCACTTCATGCCCAGTGGTTTTCTTGTATAAACCACTACAGTGCTTAACCACTACTTCCTTACTAATTAATAAATAACTCATACATTGTATAATTTTTTTCAATGTTGGGGTTTTGTCAAAAATACTCATGTAATACTATGCTCGTAAGCAAAATACTGTATTCGAATTCTTCTTGTTCTTTTTTTTTTTTTTTTCAAAACCCTGCACATTTGTATAATATGAAATACCACATATTGTACTGTACATATGAAATGTCATGAAAGTAAAGGTTATGAATGGGCTAGAATTGTTCCCTTTCATTACCGCTTTATTTAAGTGAAATTAAATTAAATCCAGCCTCACATACTTTGAATTATTTTATTTGTAAATATTTTACTAGATTATGTAAAAAAACCTGCAGTGTTATTGTATCTCTGGAGGACCCAGGGGCACACAATATCACAAAGAATTTATCTTTATCTGTCTTTTCTAAAATGTGTAATGCAATAAATGCAGTTGAAAAAACAAAACAAAACAAAAAAACTTATTTCATTAGCAATTCTAACATTTTCCTCTTTCTATCCAGGTCTTATGTACTGTAGATGCCTTTCCGTGGCATGGAATAGAATTTACAGTCATGCTTTGAGCATGACGTTTCCCTTTCTATATTTATCTAAATTCATATTGTGACTTCTGGTCTGGTCTGAAATTTCTTTGCAGGAAACATCATCTGTATTTTTCTGTTTTGTGAATATTCTGGGAAGTTTCTCATTTTTGCTTATAAAGGGGAATTTCCAGAAAACTTCCATGCCTCATGAAGTTTTGCACATGGTCCAGTGCAACATGCTATTTTTACTTCCAATTTAACTGAGGCTTGTGTAACGACTCCCTAGTTGTACATTGTCTGTTCACACCTCCAGAACGTGTGTTACAGCTCAGCAGCTGAAAGTGCAAATTTGTTAGCAGTTTACGCCAATTAATACAGTTCCAAGGTTATAAACACCACATTTTGCCCTCTAACGAACATAAACTAGCAGGGACCCTCCCAGACCTTCTGTAGGACGAATAGGAAACACTTTGTCATACTTTTTATTTCCAAATGGCAGCATGATGGCTTCAGAAGGGCAGGATATTCCCATGCCATGGTGTCCCGTTGGCTTTGGGGAAGAGGTGTAATACTGTAATACACTTACATCCTGGCTGGATCTTTTTCCAGAAAATCACCTCTTTTCATCTTTGTTTCCTTTAAACGGTACTGATGCAATGGCTGTAAGAGATTACTCAGTTTTGTCCTGGAAAGGCCTTTAAAATAAATAAATAAATAAATAAAAAATATATATATTCTTAAGAGTAAATTTTATGCTGCTTCCTATCTATATAGAAGTTAATGATTACAGACATCATATTGGTTTTACTGTTGAGGACCATTGAGTGATTTATGAATAGTAACAATAATGAACTTTCAGAAAAGGGGCCTAAATACTGACATACAGTAAGTGCGGTTGGTTTTTTAACACATACCCAAATTAAACTAAATCAAGGCAAAAAGCATAATGCAGCAAGGATTAAGAAACAAAGATAAACTGGAGCTTAAATAGGAGTGCTGATTAGGTGAAAGATAAAGTATGTGTGAGTAAACACTGAGGCATGTGACCCAGTGAACCAACACTTCTGTGACATGCTAACATTAAAAACCTGAATATAAATGTAAATATTTCATTTGTAATATTGAACGAATGCAAAACATATGGACCTGCAAGTTCTGCATGGGTAATTGACTGAAAAAGGAATGAATGTTTTCCCCATTATTTCCCAATCATTATTGTTTATTACTGTACCGGCTACACAACATTTTAAATATATGAAAACAAAAGGATGATCTCTTTTGCATGGTACAGTATTCAATGGAAGAATGTAATCCAGAGCCGCATATGAGCAGTCTTCATTGACCTTTACATCCAAACTTTGATAATGTGTGTGTACAATTCCAGTTCCAGAGAAGGTCTAACTCACTTTGGACTCTGCTCTCTCAGCTCTTGGCCAGTTACTTGTCTGTTGTGTCTTCCTGTTTACATTGGCACTAGATGGGGGCTGATGAATTCCCTTGATGTAATGGCAATGTCGTGCTCATGCCTCATTTTGCGTAGGTCCTGACAATTGAGTTTATCAAAAACATTTAGATTTTTATTTATTTATCAGCTATGGACTTGAGTAAAATACATAAACATGGGAACATCGTCACCTCTGAGAGGCTCGAGTTTAGATTCTTACGTTGCTTAGAAAAATCTGATAAAGGTAATAAAATATATGATTTGGTTTAGAGGTTATAGAGTGTAATTACTTTGTACACATTCTCAAGAAAGTTCAGGAAACATATAAAGGGCAAATCCTGAAGAGTGGTGCTTTAAAACCACTACTAAAAACATAACAGGCTGGAAGCCGAAGGCCACAAGGTTCAGATCAAAATCAACGTGAACTGCGTCAAAATCATCCACTCATAACAATATTTTCCTGTCCAGAGTTGAGGTTAACCTGGAGGCTATCCCATTAACACAGGATGTGAGGTGGAATACAGTACACTCTGGGGATGTGAAACCAGATAGGATGCACACATTCACACACTCATTCATACATTTGAGGAAACCTGAAAACACCCATAAAACTGTGAGGAGACAACACTACTTGTCAATCATGGTGCTGCTGACAATGTTGCTTGTAATAATTACATATCCATGCATATATCCATCCATCCATCCATCCAGTATTTATATAACTTATCCTTTGTTGGGTTGAATGAGGCTTGGAGCCAATCCCAGGGATCTTTGGCACAAGGCGAGGTTCATCCTGGATGGGGTGCCAACGCATCACAGATAATAATATTTATTAAATAATAAGAATCCTAATTACTGAGTGTGATAAAGGGCTTAGTAAAGCCTGGTGGCACGAGGCAGGGCTTTAAGAACTTTGACCTGGGATGGCCAGAGTGATTGATATGAATGCAAGATTTAATCATGATTAACTTACTCACTGGCAAACAAGTGTACGTGCATTTCATTGGGACACTGGGTTACAGGACAGAAACTTTCACTGTCAGTTTCACTACAGTTATGCAATAATTCCATAAAGGTACTTAATCAGTGCTGTGGTTACAATTCAGGTGTGCTTTAGTTATAGTTCCACATGTCATCGAGGACACTTTACAGAATAAAAAAAAAAAAAAAAAAAAAACTTGTCCAGTGCACTTAAGATCTGACAACCAACAAGTTGAATAAAAAAAATTCTCACATTTAGCAAAGCAACAGCTGTGTAGTTGCCATCAGGGGGTTGCTTTAATTTGTTTTCATTATCTGCTTGCGCATGCTGACCATTGAATTTCTCATTTAAAGTTCATGGGAGAGGTGAATCTTCCAGTGTTTATCTGTAGGTGCAGAGCAACAGGACAATATCAGTGTGGCGCATTCACTGAACTTTGAGGTGATAGACTCATATTAATGTGATGCCATTAATATATCCCATATGTTCTATAAGGGAAAATCCGTTAGGAGTAGTGAGATATGGGTGTCTGGGTAAAAAGCTCCTTGAGGGAATTCAGAGAATAAATACGTTTTCCATTACCTGACTTGTTTTGATCAAACTTTATATAAAGTAGATTTATATGATTATCTATTGTTACACCTGCTTCTAACAATTATCTTTAGGTTAGGAAAATATATTCTAAAGACACCACAGCCACCTGCTGTTTTTTCTCAGGACTCAAGGGAGGCAACCTGTGGCTTGATGCTAAGCTGACCGTGTATGTCCTCCTGTGACACACATCTGCGCCTGGCTGGATTGAACTCTCTGGCCAAAGGCTGATACACTTCGCCCTGGGAGATAGGCTGGGAAAAAGTCTTCGCAGCCTTTACGCAGTACAGCTTGCCTCACACTTTCTCCATCTGATCAACCGATCGAGCTTAGCTGTCATCAGCCTCTTCTCACCCCCCTGACTAAGAGCTCCCTCCTGTGTTTACTTTCCTGTGGCTGATGTTGCCATGGTGACTGTGACGAGAAATCTTTATGTAAATAATAAGTAAGGCAGGGAGCTGGAAACAGGGTGAGATTAAGAGTCAGCACTCACTGAGTCATCTTGGCCTGCTCTGATGTGTCTATAATTGGGCCTGTCTGATGTCTGTATGGTGCAGGAGTAATGACTGTCACAGATTTACGTACTGCCTAATTCAATCTTTCCTCTGCCTTTGTAATTTTGTCCTCTGGGGAAAAATCGTTAACATTATTATTCAGAGTTGTGAATCCCTACAGTGGTTGTTTTCTAGTGAGAAAAAAAAAAAGACTTGTGTTTTTGAATAGCTGGTAACTGCTGATTCTTAACGTGAGTCAGAGGATAAACACAGGCAATTGCTCTTTAGACTTCCAGAACATAGCAAGGCTCTGATCCAGGGACAGAGCAGCTTAATGCACGGGAAAGGCTGCTGATAGATGATCCTAATTCCTTTTGGGAAACAAAGTCACATAGCTCTTTAGCCAAAGCATAAACATTCTATTCCCCATCGGCCCTAGAGGAACTGAGAGTACTTTTATGGTGCTGTGCTAATGGGGTGATCTAAGGAGGACAACAAGTGCCATTTTTAAGATGCCGGCAGTATGGGAGAATTTGATTACCACATTGTTAGAGAGCTTTCAAATGCCGTTTCCTCCCATTGGCACAACTATTAATACAGCAGACTGCGCGCAGTGCCAGCGGCTACTTGCTGAGACAGCGTGCAGACTATTGTCTCAGATAAAGAATAACAGGAATCATCTGAATGGAAAAAAACATGCATGCTGCTTATGTTGTTTTTGTTTTACGTGTGTTATATGCAACAGCTGGGCCCAAGTGGAAAACAGAATACATCAAAAACAACACATTACTTATTGAACAGGAGAACACAAAGTCTATGGAACAGACTGGATCAGATACTGTACAGTATGTACTGTTTGTGTCTATTGAATTTTCAACGTTTGAGGAAATTGCATGAACACACTCTACTATGTTCAGTTGTACACTGTATAAGAGGACTTACTTTCAGAGCCATATTACTGTATGTCATTAGATGTAGGCTAGACACATTTTCTTAAAGAAAAAAAAAAGAAGTTATAATGATTTAGATATTATCTTATTATTTGAAATGGTGAATTAGGTTCACATATCAGATCAGCCAAGTCACCCAAACCATCAACAGAAGTAGACCATGAAGGGCCCTTATAGACTTGGGGACCTTATCTGCGTCTGTGTGCATGGACGAGACAGTTAGACTAAACATTGCAGTGCTTAATGATGTTTCTATTTTTGTAGCCAGCTATCAAGTTAACGACACATGCACATTGGTGGAGAGAGATATTTAACACTTTAAATCTGACATCCAGAAAATATCCAGAAAACGCTTACAACCTGGGACTTGACTTTAATCCCCAATTCTTTCCCAATACAATGTAGCTCATAAAGGTGCATACCTTTACCTGCATAAGCAAATAACATGATATAAGCGTCATGAATGAGCCGGGAATTATTATTTAAGAAGGAATTATTCACTTTAAGACAGGAATAAGGCCACCTTTCTTAATAAGCTTCTTGTGCTAGTCAAATCATTATCTACCCTTATCATTTTTCCGCAGATGGCCTTTGCACCTAGCTGGGCTTTGACTATACTTGGTGAAAAATATAGGTAGCGGGATGATAGACAATCAGTTGTTTTTACACAGATAAGCCATAAGACTAAACACATTGACATTAATACCACCTAGGTTTTAGGTTTCCCTTGTGCCCCTGCTTTAGCTCTGGCTCCTCGGGGTGTCTCTCTGCAGAATGTTAGCTATAGATCCTCTGGGTGTTGTGGCTTGTGTGATGTGGATAAGACTTGATTTTCTGGTGTAACAAATGGGTGAATGATCAGATTTGGATCCATGGAGTTTGGTGGCCGGGTTGGTGACCTTGGGTTGTTTGTTTCCAGGGTTCCAAACTCCCCAGACATATGCTGGTTAACACAGCTTAACTGTTTTTATCCTTCTGCCATATCTTCAAGCTGTGTTTGATTTCTGAAGATTAAAACTGCTGAGCATGGTGTTGCAAAACATGCCCCTGTAATACTGATAAAAGGCATATATATAGCATTTCTACACACTTTTCTCCCTCACGCTTCCATTTAATAGTGAAACCAGCTCAAACTGAACGAATGAATAAAATGTTAATGACTGAGTGCACTGCTGTCTGATCAGTGGTGGTAGAGTCATGAAGGAGTTGCCATATGGACCAAATCATGTGGTCAGGTGTGTTAAACTATGGTTAGCAATTAACAATGTCGTTGTGGTCTGTTGCTGTCCAAGGGACGCCACACTGACTCATAAACACATGTGCAGGCTGCTTGGCACTAATAGAGTATGTCGTGTTCACTCGTCTGTGTAAGAGGTCCTTTATTGCAGCTTGTTTATGCCAGGAGCTATAGCTGCACGCTGTTATGCTTTACACATACTGAAGAAAACATTTCGATCTTGCTCCATTTTTCTCTAACATACTCTGAGTTTATTTAACAACAACAAAAAAGAACTAGTGTGTAATATTATGTTCAGTATTGCCTATTGCTTTCCACATTTTCACGTCTGATTTGACTGATCCGAGAGTGTGTTCTGAGTCATAAAGCATTAAGCAAGTTTACCCACTCATATTATTCATTAGAATGGCCCACATTGCGGCGTTGTCGCTGACAACCACTTGACAACAATGTTTGTACACAGACGTACATTACGCAACCAGGTCACATGTTCAGAGGTAACAGGGTTTCTGGTCCCAGGCTCACTGGTTTGAAACACTTTCTGTTTCTCTTAAATGCAGGCTTTAGGAGGAAATAAGGACTTTGCTTTGTAAGGAAGTACTGCTGAGTAGACCTGCAATACAAGTTTGGGATTTCCCTGCAAACAACAAGGATCACATGAGCATTTTGAGGAGCATGTTATTAAAAGGAATACGGTATTTACAGCAGTAACATAACAATTAAACATACTTATCTTACTTAATTATAATTCGGTAAAAGAAATCCTTGTGGCCGATAAAATTTCATACATAACATACATACTGTACATGATGTCATTCTCATCTAATCAGCTGAACCATCATCTAAAGGACACTCAGATAAACTGTTGCTTTGATGTACTGTAGTACATAGATCATTTCTAACACCTTCAGCATATTGTTCTTGCAGTTTGATTGGAGGATGAAAAAAGATTTAGGTTTACAGTATAATTCAGTGCAACTCAATTTGTATATTCTAATTCTTAACCCACAGTCCTACTGTACCACTCACTATATATACTGGACACCAACTACCATGCAACTGAGTCTCTAGTCCTTTTCACACATCTGGTTCAGTGCAGGAATATCACGCTCTTGGTGTTCTGTATGAAAGGAACAGAAGTGGAATTGGGTGTTGCTGAGATCTGTGTGAAAACGGAGAACCATGCATTTCGAAATGTAAATGTAAATGTAAATTAGATTTAAATCCATCTCAGTGACAAAAGTATACTTGTTTACCAATATTAGTCACAAAATCCCATTGTGCATTAATGTACTTAATGCTGCAGACGTACAGTATGAAGAAAGTGATTTCATTTTGACACTAAAATGCACTTCTGGTGTTTCCCTCCAAACATTTATGATTGTACCACAGACGTCCCTCCGCAGGCAGATATGTCAACCTCTGGTTTCACACTCATTGTGGTATTCTGTTCGCACGCAAGCAGAAAAGATTAACATACTCATGTTTCATGTGACTTAAGTCTTTGAAAAACACATACTGTAAGTACACACCATTGCCACTCAGCACATGTACAATCCAGGGAAACATCAAACTTAAGAGAAATTCAGCTGGCAAGAGCATATTAATGGCTGATTGGAAAGACAGCATTGATGAAAAGGTTTCTTTTTTATAGTCCAGACAAGTCTCATCATTCAGATCTCCATTCTTAAAATAAATTTTAAAAATTTATATTTAAAAAAAAAAGGTTCTGTTATATATGTCCAGGCTGTTTTACTTCAAGCCTGCCAAGCATGAACTAAATGATAAAGAGCACTGGAGCTAGTGAAAATCAACACCCACGCTGTGCAGTTTCAGGTCAAGGGGACAGTTCCATACAGTAACCCTCATCTAAATTAACTGCATGCACTTGAACAGGATGCTAAGGAGCCAATATTACAAAGTCACCTAATGGGAATTACAACTGATCCATGGTTCAGCCTGGTATAAATAAGGAAGCATCAATGGCACAAAGAGGACTGTCATTTACACATGACACAGAGCATTGAGTCTGGATTATTCAAGATTACATTCAGATACCATTTACAGTTAAGTGCGTGCCACCAAGACTGCCTGAAGGAGCTTGTAAGACATGCAAAGCCAGAGGGATTTTCCAACCAAGTAGTAAAAGTGAAAGGTTATGGCCGATCACTTTCAGTGTAACATGCTGTTACATGTTTCATTTAATCACTTCACTTAAGTATCACTAGGAAAGACTTTTTTTCTTTCTTTGTTTGGTAATATTTTTTTTTTTTATCAGAGTCTTGATTTGAGGTAAGTCATCATTCAACTTATTAATTCTAAGGTAGCAGGCTAATCCTTTCTCAGTGTAACCATACAGTCAGTAACTGTGACTACATCGAACACTGATGATAACATGGTGAAATGTTGCATCAGAGTTGTTGCATGACTAACATCATATGATATTGCTATAAAAGGTGTGTTATACATGGTTGTAGGAGGAGTTCAACATCTATCTTCCATATCCAAAGCAATGACTAAGACATAATTTTCTACCCAACCCTTTGAGTATCACCCACTTTGAGTAGGTGGTGCAGTCAGGCACTACTGTCAAAATTGTGTTCTGTAGGAGGAAACATTTATAAACAGCAGCATGCTATGTATGAGAAACACATGATGTCACCCTGACATATTTGCGTAGGATACACTTGGGTCTTTCATTAGCACTTCCTCACATCTTCCAAGTACTTCTAGTAATCATTGGTTCCATATGTTGAGGACAGCGGTAACTCCATACGATCCGGACCAGGTAATCAGTACCACTATGCAATCTACTAATATCCATCAAGAGTGGCTCTCAGTGCTTCCAGACCAATTTCTAATGTTCGTCCCATGGAGATTACGGTTTTCAAACAGGTTCCTACAAGTCTGTCAGATGAGGTCATGAGTGTTTTTTTTTTAAATTTTTTTTACAGAATTCCTTTCACACCCTTGCCAACGTGGTTGTTTCAGTGGAAATATAGACCTGCAGGATCGCCGAATAGTATATTTTAGATGAATTGCTTAGAGGAAGAAGGTCTGATAAACTCTGGGGGAAAGAACCACAATCTAAATGAAGAGTGTACTTCAGTGTAATTGAACACCATCATTTGGAGTAAGCTATGTCTGAAGGGTTTCAGTCATCCAGGGAATGGTTGTGCCAAATGCACTCTTCAATGGCTCCCTATCTCTCAATTCTCTGTGAACAATGTAATTTGGGACAAAACAAACAAACAAACAAACAAACAAACAAACAAACAAACAAACAAACAAACAAACAAAAAAAAAACAGTGTACTGTTGAGAAAAACCTCCACTATGTTGGGAGGGATTTACTCTCTAGATGAACATGGTGTGCTTTCAAAAAAGATCACACTTAATTTTTACTTGGGGAAGCCCCTGAATCACAGCAGGAAAAAAAGCCAACCATGTTGTACCAACTTTGTTGTAGCTACTGCTCATAGAAAGTTCAGACTAAACAGAAAAATGGAGGGAACTTTCAAAGCATATAGAGATGTGCATCATTTTATTTGTGGTTCCTGATGAATGGGCCTGAGACCCCTTTGAGTTTGTGCCATACATCTGGAAAATCCAAATTATTATTATTATTATTATTATTATTATTATTATTATTATTATTATTATTATTATATTATTCAGTAATGGTAATGGAAGAGATTACTATTGCTGACCTTAAATTTCTTATTGTATAATGTTTTAGTTTTTATTTAGTACAGTATGTACAGTATGTACTATATAATTATAGTCATATGTCTTTCAAATCATTGTACCACTGTACCAATCAAGGTAACACAATTGAGAAGTTCAATACAAAAAAAAAAAAAACTTAAAAAAATATTATGCTAATAATAAAAAAACAAACAAACAGGCAAATTCATCTTTGACTGAAAAATATTTTATTCCTTTTCTAATTTAAGATTTTATATTTCTATTCCATTTAAAGAATGTTGCTCTGGATTGATTCTCTTCAGAAGATTGTAAAAAAAATTGTTTGTAGACCAAATGACTTGACTGAGGCAAATATCGGCGTTGTTATACACATGAACAGTTTATCAGTTTGTACCCGTTGGTGTGGTCATATCAAAACAACACTTGGTATCTATGGACTAGAACACCGTTCCCATGGTGATACGCTGTAGCTCTAAACAGAGAGGAGGAAGTGAAGGAGGAAGTGGCTCGGCGCGGATGACGCAGACAGCCAGGGCTCTTGTGTAGACCTTTACTCTATGTCTCTACACGTGGTTTCCAGATGCTACAGAGGTTGTATTGTTAGAGCAGGTGAGGTGAATTCCTTTGTGCATAAAATAGTCACATGTACTGTTTATGTAGACATGGCTGGAAAAGTCTGCAAGAACTGATTCACATACATTTTAATTCATTTTACAGTTGATTCATTTAAAGTGTTTTCTTCACCATGCCCTGGGTTTTGCTCCTAGAGAGCCACAAGTTTCCAAAATGATCAGGCACGCATGGAAATTCTCCATACCAAACACACACTCCTCAGTGTTTTAACCGGTCTCCCTCCTCCCTAAACTCGGTTTCCTGTGTCAAAACGACCACATCACACCCAAACGCCGAGGAAAACATTTACTAAAGACTCCTCTCATGCAACCACTGGTTGCTTCAGGAAAAAAAAAATGTTATGAGTTCAAGAAGCTGATTGGCTCTTTAGAATGTCATACCACCGCTACACCCAGTTTTCAGAGTCAGACCCACACATAAAAGTATTATGTCATACTTCTTTGTTATTTTGGGTAGGGTGATTGAGCTCACAGTAAAATCATTCATATTCACACCTACTTTCAATAGCTCATTTCATATGTCCGCTGGTCAGGGCTGTAATAGTGAGGCTAAATAAACAGCTAAGGTTACGGTAGAGCTAAATTTGAACCCTGTTTGAAAACAATTTTACATTTTTTCACCATGACTGATTTGTCAATGTAACCCACCAGAATAAATGTGGAAAAATAAACCACCGTGCAACCCAGCCTCAACCAAAAACAAAAATAGTTTTTTCAGCAGAATTACGTCGACAGTGATATCACGACTGAAAGAAACATAGAAAGAGAACAAACAAGAAAGAAAAGTAGATATTTTAAAATAATGAAAAAATACCCCCCCTCTCACATATTGTGTTTTAAAACAAAAATTATATGAGATAAATTAAATAACTAATTCAAATGAAAAAGGAAAGCAGCAGGAGTGCATTACATATGCGCGAGTCGAGGCGTCATTACCTCAGCGGTTAGCTGGCGTTCTATAAGCACACATAAACATCTAGACAAGCCAAAACCAGTTAGATCTGGTTTTTCCTGGTCCCTTCCTGCATGTGCTGAGCGAAACTGAAAACTGTGAACAGCCTCTTGTGAGTCAGAGCTGCGTTACCAAGGCTTTTGTTTCTGAATGAGAAAAACATGCACGGCTATGTGTGTCTGGGATTGTAGTTGAGGGAATCCCTCATGATGGAAAAACACACATCATGTCCTACTCTGTCAGTATGCGCTTGGCTCCGTTCCCACTAGCTCTGCCCAATAAACTCCACCCTTGTTTAATATATCTGCTTCTGTGGCATACTCAGAGACACAACAGATACTCAGACCAGAAGAGAAATAAATTAGATCTAATGAAGTAGTTTTGCTGTAGAGCAAAAAGGAACAGCCTGCAGTGAACAAACGTTTTCATTTAGCCAAAAAAAAAAAAAAAGAAAGAAAAAAAAAAAAAAAAAAAAAAAAAAGATTTCCACCAAGTTAATGTGTAACCATGACAGATTGACTTAAAGTGAAAAGAAACATTAGGAGTATTTCGGAGAACAGAGTTAAAGTTAAAACTAGAAATCCTGTTCCTCCGTGAGGGCTTGAGATGCACTGACCTGTTAAGATAAAAGACAGGAAGTGCAAGCAAAGTTTGTTATTCAGAGATGGACTCTGAACAAGCAAAGCTTCTCAAAGGTCCAGGCAGACACAGTGCCAGTGAAACACGAAAGTGGCTGAATTTACTGATAAGCCTGTATAGATTATTGGTATACAATAAAGACAAGCTCCTCAAAGATAGGTATTAGATTGCATGCACGTCCTGCTGTTTGGTCAACATCTTTAACAGAACACTGCCGCAATAATATAATGAACGGTTCATTATAAAATGGCACATAACTCAATAAACAGCTCCAGAACATTTCCATGCATTAAACCCATTTAACCCATTTCAGGTTAATCAGTTAGAGCTCGACAACACACACCTCACACCCCTCCAGGCTGCACATTACATCCCCCAATCACACTCTGTACTCACTTTAATTCCCAAACATATGTGTCATCACATAAGCACTATGTGACATCCATCTTCTACTTGAACACACCCAACCTTGAATGAATGAATGTCCTGTTTTCACAGGCAAAAATGAGTGCCTATTAATCAGAAACAGAGCCCCTTCTAAAAATAACCTCATACACCCAAACAGGTAGTCGAAAATAGTCAAAGTCAAAAATAGTACTGCTTATTTTTATGCCAGAGGATTTTCATCTTTAGTGATAGTCCACATGTAACCTTAATAGTGTAATTGCTGTGTGTAAACCTCAAGCGTGTGCCAGCAGTAAAGATGTGTCAGTGTGTTGTTCTATTGCAGCAGATTCCTGTGATTTTCAGTGCAATCATTGGGGTGAATTGATCTGCAAAAAAAAAAAAAAAAAAAAAAACTAACGCCAGCTAAAACCCAAATAAATACTAATTAACGCAACAAAATAAATAATCAAAACATAATTTACTGTTTTGTGTTTATAAATTCATACATTAACAAATTTTGTCATTAAATCGCATCTATAAATAACAACAAATGCAAATTGCAAAATGGATTTTTTAAACTGACTAAGTAATACAAATAATTATGAAAATTATTATGAATGGCAACTGATTATAAAAAATGTTGCCTTTTTCTTTCTGTGCACTCAGGGAACTGCTGTGTAGTGGAAACATGCATATCTTTAATGCTGATAAGTGTGCATGCTCATAACAAGAGTGTGTATGGCTAACTGGAACTAGCAGGAAAGAGAAAAAAAATATATATATTACCGATTCGATATAGTTCAGAGGGCTGCAGAAGCTTCATATGAGTCTCAAATGAACTTTATAATGCAGTTCTGTACATAGCAAGGGTTGTGGATTTTAGCTCAGATTACGTACTTCATAATCGTGTTTTGGGTGACAAACTTCGCAGGAACATTTTTAATGAGCAAGACCTTACTTACTTGCACCACAGACATGAAAAAAACACAAACTATTAAAGAAGCATTGTACTGTATCTGAAGAACATGAATGAATAAGTAAAGACATAAAGAAAAAAATAAACCTAAAAACAAATTATATACATAGTACAAGTTTTCTTTTCGGCAATACTCATGTATGAATGTACTTTAAATTGCTTTAATTTAAGCAGTGTTGCTCAAAACAAATCTGGTCAAACCTGCAGGAAAACATGACTGACTGCAATTCATTAGAAGTTCCAAGTTACAAGTTCCGATCCTGATTGCTGACATGGCAAAGATAATGCTTATATTGATTTGCTAACAGTTGCCAATTTGTTAATAATTCACAATGTCCTGTCTGAAATTTTGGTCCTATGCAAATAAAAGATAACATGGCATTTGTTTTTCAGTTATATAAGAACTTCCAATGAAGTGATAGAATGTTATTTCTCAGCTTAAAGAGTGGCATTTTCTTAATTTTTTAGCCTACTCTCTTTTTTTTCTTTTAGCTGAAATATTTCTGCTGATGCTTCACTGTTTTTCTTTCCCTAAGAGCCCACAGCTCTTCTCACAGCTGCTCTTTTTTAATTTCCACTCTCCAAGTAGTGACGTAAAAAACTGGCAACGAGAAAGGACTGAGATGGAAAAAGCCAATCTGTGTCTTATTTGCAGTTCTTTCCCAATGGGAAATGAAGCTCTATATTTAGTGCAAAATTACTGGGCGGTAAATTACCAGCAAATCAAGTTCACATATTGCAACAAAACAAAAAAAACAAAAGAATAAATTTTTTTTAACAAAATTAAATATTTTGTTTCTATTCAGAGTCATATAGACAGTAATATAACTTAAAAATATATTATCATGCTAGACTTTGTCCTATTACTATTTTTTATTGTGTCTGCTGTCCACTAGTCATATTAAAAACTACTTAAAAACTCTACTTAAACTTGAAGGCTTGCAGGCTTCCCTCTGTCTCACTGTGTTTTGAACTGATGATTTTCAGGTTAAGCTGGAGGAAAACAGAAGACATTTTGGCAATAATTTGGCAAAAAGACTTGGCTTGGAATGAGTCAGGGTTGGCAAAAATGTCAAAAACAACAACAACAACACACAAGCACACGCACACGCACGCACACGCACGCACACACACACACACGCACACACACACACACACACACACACACACACACACACACACACACACACACAACACCACACACACACACACACACACACACACACACACACACACACACACACACACACACACACACACACACACACACACACACACACACACACACACCAGTTAAGCAAACTTAGACTGTGTTGTTTGCTCCAGCTGTAAGTTCAGAGGACGGTCACTGGCACAAGCCCAGGGACAGAACTGTAAGAGACAAGGCTAGAAAAAAAAGAAGGAAAAAGCATTAGTGTGCAGATTCATTGCCAGCATTTTGATTAGATAGTCCTCTAACTAATTAACCGTGGGACATATGCCATAAAACTACGGAGCAATGTCAGCTTTCAAACAGTTCCACCGCTGGGCAAAGCTCTTCAAATACTGCGTCCATTTATTTTATTGATTTATTTATTTTATTGATTTATTTATTTATTTTAAATAAAGCATCTCCTGTGGTTCATTTTCCTTTTGTATGTTTTCCTTAAACTGATTCATGTGTTGCAGCGTCAGCGTTAAATACATTTGATTTACTAGGCCCTAATTAATACATATAAGTCCTGCAATTTATTTATTATTATTTTGAGATGTGTTTTCTCATAACTGATCACAATTAATTGCAAATGAAAGTAAAACAAAAAGGCTTTTTATTTGAGACTTTTAGGCTTTTTTAGGCTTCACTATCTCAGTCGCATCCTGTGTTTGACAGACAAGATGATCTCAGCATCCTGAAAGGTCATGTTTCTCCATCTCTCCATCCGGACCATGTTTCCATCCTCCTTTATTGGTGCTGAGAACTCACAATCCCACTAGCACTATGTATGGCCGTTATGCGAATGGTGAAGATTCAAGCCTGAGAGTGAAAAAAGGGATCACCTTAAAACACATGATGACACATCTGCTAATTTCCTTTTATCAGTCAGATCTCCTCTATCATACGACAGATACCAAGCAAGCAGGTTAACACATTTCCTTCAAAACATGTGAAGCCAGTAATCTATATTCTTTCACCACCAGCTCATGTTGCATCACAGCAGAATAAACCCAAAAGGATGTTTGGCAGGTTTGCTGTGATTGAGATGGGGAAGAGAATATGCCAACCCTCCCACCCCAGAGAGCTCAGCCTCCTTTTCCCCTTACATGCCAGCGCTGGAATAGGTAAAGCATTGTCTGGATTTGAGCTTTCAGTCTCCCAATGATAAGACAAATGCTTTTGGGTAAAAAAAAAAAAAAAAATGCGAGCCAAAAATAAAATTTTTAGTAATTCATTAATTTTCTAGCGTGAATCACATATTATTGTTACAGTATGGATTTCAACGTGCCATGTATCATCCCAAGCTCACTTTCACTCATTCTTCACTATACCACTTATCCTGTTCAGGGTCACGGGGGCCGTGAACATATCCCAGGGGACATGAGGTACAATCCATCACAGGGCACAAGCATGCACACACTAGGGGCAATTTGAAAACACTGATTAGCCTAATCCTCATGTCTTTGGACATCCAAGCACGCGGATAACATGCATTCTCCATGCACACAGACCTTAGGCAGGAATCGAACCCTCAACCCTGGAGGTGTGAGGCCACTAACCACTACACCACCACCACCATGCCGATTCTTTTTTGCAGCAGTAGTTGAATGATATTTATTCTGCTATTTATTTTATTAAATAGCATTTTATTATTAATTATATATATATATATATATATATATATATATATATATATATATATATATATATATATATATATTATAGCATTTTTATTAATAATTGAAATGTTTTTTGCATCTCTGAGGCATCTCAGTGATGTCTTTTGTTCTGTTATACAAGACCAATTTCATTTGGGATATTTGTTTCAACTTTTTTTTTAACAATACAACTCCAATATGCATTATCTAAAAACAACCCCACCTATACTTTAGGCTAGATTCAATTAAAGACTAGAGTCTTGATTAAAGGCTTGTGATTTGTTCAAACTAACGGGCTAACAAAGACATACGCGAATAATAACAATAACTGCCTTTTAATAACTATCAGCTTTTTTTTCTTAGGCTTTGTCCCTTTAATCCTAGGAGTCACCACATCGGATCATTTACGCTGGATGCCCTTCCTGTCACAACCTCCAATTTTCTAACTAGACTTGGGACTCACACTGCATGCATTGGCTGGGTTGAATAAGGCATAGGGTTAAGGGTCTTACCCAAGCATTTAGCTGTGACGAACCGGCGGCGACAGAGCTCAAACCCCTGACCCTTGCTCAGCTCAGCAGCCCAGAGCCTCAACTGTGAGCCTTTTTTAATGACTATCAGTAGATCAGTTAGCAGTTTGAAATTGTCAAATGAAATTATATTGGGAAAACTATCAAAAATCTTTTTATTAATTCATGCCCTTATCTTTAGTGTTTTGTTCCACAGTGGAACAGATATTGCAGTTCACAATTGCATGGCCGTTCCCTGAGCTGAATATTTTCCATTGGAAAGTCCATTGGCACTTACATGGTAGGCTGCTGCGAAAACATTACTAATTCCCATTTGGTCATCAATATTTAATATGCTGGATGAATGCCTTGAACAGTTTGTCTTTTCTAATCCAGGGTTTACCTTCAGTGCAGATCCAGACATACCCTGATGCTACAAGTGACCCTTGAGCAAGCACATCTAAAAAAAAACACACACAATAGCCAACTGTCTCAAAACATGTAGGAAGTGGAAAAAAGAAGAAAAGAAGAAGTGTGTGTTGAGTAGGGAACTCCTGGTGTGAGGGCTCAACAGACACAAAACCAGTGATGTTTACACCAGTGTGTGTGATATCATGCTGTGTCAGTTATCTGAATATATCTAAGTTTGGAGAGGACTGCAAATATTTAGTTGGTGCACAACCTTTGATATGTGAATAAACAAAAAGAACCATAATTGTGAAAGAGGAGCAAAATACATTGCAATGTACTGGGACAGGATCCATGAAGATGCATTACTTTGCTTTTTTATTCTTAAAAAATTTTTTTTTTTTTAAATGTTATTATTTTTATTCTTAAAACGCATGTAACAGTTTTACATGATTTTTGCGAGCTCAGTGATTGCATATCATTACATCTGTCTTTGTCAGCATATTTGGAAGGCTGAGCTGCCACTATACCATATACAGTCTTGGTGAACCAACTTTTCAGGTTAGGTACTGAACTGTTCGCTGTAGAACACAGTTTCACTACCAACACTGCCGTTTCTGTTATTGTATATCTGTTGATATAGCTATAAGACCTACATTCCCCTGATGCCAAACAATGGTGAGCTTATTACTTATTTGACACATACAGTATTAAGGGGGCCTGAGGCGATTACACAATATGACTGAAACTCACTCAATTTGTAGAAGAGGAGGCATTTTGTCTTTGAGAAAGGCAGGTATTTTCTTTACCATTAGCATGTTCTACCATTAGCATTTCTTCAAAAAGTGAAAATGTCTATACAGTTGCTAAAATGAAATACTATCATACTATCAATCTTGCCAATTTGGTGTGTTTTTGGACCAACATTCCTCTGCCATCTTAGGTTTTACCTAACTGACACAAACACATACAGGGTGACATAAGATATTTTATGTTTTTATTTTAATTTTAAACTCAAGGCACCCCGAGAATGGATAACAACACCACTTGACCGTTTTCTTTGGGGTCATCTGAATTTACTTAAAGCAATAAATCTAAACCCTGGACCTGCACATTTTAGTGTTTTTCCAAGGAAAAACTGTTAATTAGCTGACTAGTTAAATCAGGTGTGCTGGGAGGTGAGAAAACTCTATAATATACAGGGCAGGTGTCCCTCCAGGACCAGGATTGAGAACCATTGATCTAAAGACATACTATCTGTATTGTCTGTATGACAAGGAGCCCCTAAGCTACATTTGTCACTGCCTGCCCTGTATTAAATTCAATTCTTATATACATTATACTCCTAGAGTTGAGAATTCCTATTGGATTGGAAAGGCAGGAGAAACAGGCAAGAGTTCACCTACTGGTCACAGATGTCATTGCACATCATGGTGAGGTAGCAAAACAAGATGAAAACATTGCAAACATTGTATTATGGCTCATTGGTTTTGTTCGACTGTTTGCTTATGGTATATTCAAATCAGGTTAACAATTAGTGATTCTAGATTTGCACGTCTTATTATTATTATTATTATTATTATTATTATTATATATAGTTCTGGATGCTGGTACTGTATGTATATATAGTGAAATCACAAACCTTTTTATATTCTCGGATTTATAATTTTTTAAGTATGTGTACTTTAGGATTTATGTCATGCATTTGAAGTTGAAAACTTATATGCCGGCTGTGTACTTTTAAGAAGGAAGCACCTTCAGACACCCAGCCCTTCCCCTTCCTTCAGTAGGACACAGTCCCTATACATGATGTACTTTCTGCTGTAACTCTTTAATGGCAGTGAACTCATATGTCAGCTCTAGCCTTTGTGCCTGTTAATATATATATATATATATATATATATATATATATATATATATATATATATATATATATATATATAGTTCATACATAAAGTGCACAATGTAAATTTTTTTTACATACCATAATGAAATATTGTTTAGATTAGACAAATATGCACATTAGACTCAGCCATTTCTGAATCAGGTAGACAACATATATTAGTCAGCACTATTTGTGGTGGAAACTAAAGCTTGTTACTATCGTATAGTGTATGCTGACATCAATCCTCTCCCAAATGCTGTTGGGTGTACCTTAACTGACATACATATTAGGGAAGGCCAAGACAACAACCTAATATGTCTGTAAATTACTGAATATGAGTACAAAGAATTTCTCCCATATATGGATCATTGAGGTTGTGGCCTGACTTGTCAAAATAAAGCCTCTAAGCCACAAATATGCCTATCCAACAAACCTAACAGAATTGAACAACAACAAAAAAAACAGGAATAGACTATAGTACTAGGTCATATTCACTTCCTAAGCTCACACATTTCTGACACAAGAAAGTAAAATGGGCGGCACAGTGGTGTAGTGGTTAGAAGTGTGACCTTTCATCTTCCAGGGATGAGGGTTCAATTCCTGCCATGGGTCTGTGTGCATAGATGTTCGCCTTGTGCTTGGTGTGTTTCCTCTGAATACTCCAGTTTCCTCCCACAGTCCAAAGACATGCAATTTCCAAATTGTTGTTTCCAAATTGCCTGGAGCAAGTGTGCCCTGTGTGCCCTACCATGGATTGGCACTCCATCAAGGATGTACCCCGCCAAGCACCCTGAGGATAGGCTTCAGGCCCCCGTGACCCTGTACAGGATAAGAGTAATAAAGAATGAGTGAAAAAGTAGAATGTGTTGAACAGCAATGTTGGTATCCAGGCAACATCTGTCCTCTTAGGTGTTACTTAACAGATTGGGGAGATTGCGAATACACTAAACTCATCATTTCTGTAAAGTTCCAGTTTTGACAGAAAGACATGTCTTGTGTCTAAGAAACTCATTTTACTGTCACAGATCATAAGCCAACTTAAAGATCCCAGCCAAAATGGTGAGATGCGCATTGTGTAAGAAAGCCTCGAAGCCACAACTGTCTCAGTCCCTGCTTTGCTCTGAGTGCCGAGGGTGGAGCAGTGAGCTGTCTCTAAAGGCAAGAGAAACAGAGAAGAGCTCACCTACTGGTCATTACTGAGCATGTCATAATAAAGTACCAGAGCAAAACGTAAACATTGTAAAGTACTTCAGATCATCTAATTTGTTCCACTCGATTTGCACTGATTGTTAATTATGTGGATTTTTTAGCATGCAATTATGTGATTACGCTGCTTTCTGCATGTGATTACATGTTTTATTCAGCAACCTGGTATGCACTTGCCTCCAGTTATAATGCCCAAACATTCTGAATAAATTCAATTGAAGTTATAAACAGGTTGTAATTTTACATGATCATAATGTATCTGGCTCCTGTTACTTATCACCCAAATATATATATATATATATATATATATATATAGGTGGGGATAATAAACCAGTGGCTGTGAACTTTTAAAAAGGAAACACTATGTAACACCCAGCCCTTCCTCTTCCTGCAGTAGGACAGAATCTCTATACATGGTGTACCCACCTATTTGCAGTAAAAAAGTTAGAAAATATCCTGCCTAACCATTGCCTGTGGATATTGTAATTAGCCTGAATGCTTATGCCAGATATAGCATACAATCTACGAGGTCTTCCATGTGTGAGCATAAATAAGTTGTGAATTGCATATCATATTAAACCTTACTAGTTTATTCATTTACACTAAACAGTACAGTAACCTTCAGTGCATCTGACCCTTTTCCCCAAAGGGGGACTCTCCGAGCCTGGCTAACATCTCAGATGATGTAACACATATTGTGGTGTGCGTGAAACTTAAACGTCACTAAGGTGATGGCTTTACTTCATGTCACGGCACAAACCCTGAGATAATGTGTACTGTAGAACAAATCCCCGACTGTTGTGCTCTGAATGATCTTTGCAGTCCTCGAGCAGGTGTCGGCGCATGTGAGGCAGTCCGACGAGCAGGAAATGTTAATCCAAGAAAAGTGAGTGCAGCTGACAGGGTTAGTGATTTCATGCTGGCAGAACAAAGAAGAGAAAGGTGAAAGGCAGGAAGGAGCGTTTCCATGCCGCTGTTCGCAACCTCATGCGCAGATGGCAGCCCCTTGTTGGCGATGGTCACGCTGTGGCCTTTCATCCCCCTCTAAGAGGAAAAAACACTGGGCAACGCCTGCAGGGAAAGTAACTCTGCAGGTGCACCTAGGAGGCCCATTGCTTTCTCTAGATCACTCACACACTCACACACGTGCTTCCAACATGCTGGCTGCTTTCCCACCTTGCTAAATCTGTCAGACCAGCCAACATTACAGCAAAGTCATGGAGCAAACTAGTCATACATCTTAATTGGGTCTTACCAATGCCGTAAGGCTAGTGCTGTGTTCAAAATGCTTTCTGAAGGAGCGCAACTTGGGGTCTTATGTCTCCCTTAGGAGACAAAACAAGCAAGACATAATTCGTCGAAGGCACGCATGCTGTTTTTCCACTGAACATACAAAAACAATAGCAATAGACCTTGGGGTTTTGTTGGTTATACAACAACTTGAGAGACAACTTTACTATTGTTTTTTTTTTTCCAAACAGAGGGAAACCACTGTTAAGTTCAATGTGGACTTTTTATTTTTATTTTTGATCAGCTGTTGGTTTAACCTGTTTAAAATTTTTGAATTTCTGTACTGATGATTTGATTGGATTGAAAAATTCTAATATATTTGCACAAACAATAGCATCAAAGATTAACACTTATTTAAAAAAAAAAGACAAAAAAAGTTTGTCTATGTATTTTCTGTCTTCCAGTCACATTTGCTAATTATAAAATGGCACCATGGTATTGTTGAGTCATGTAAAGTAGCATAGCCAGAATAGCCTTTTCCCGTGAACTTGGTTCTGGATCCAATGGGCCACATACTTTGAAAATCCCTTCAATCAGCATTTACAGGGTGAGAAGTGTGCCTATGTTTTAGATCAACCATCCCTGTTTGTAGAAATATGGGAATGTTCAACCATTGCATTTTGTGTTTTTTTTTTCTTTTCTGTTGTAAATGTCATGCATTTCTCGACTGTTCCAAACGCCGTTAAAGTTTTATTGCTCTGCTTTATGTCTTGTGTCTGGCCTGCGTGCCCTAAAATTAGTGTCGGAAGTCAAATCTTGTTTTTCTCAAAGAGTTCATGGAACATTCCGTTTCTAAATAAGAAGAAAATACAGAGACACGCATTATTGTCAGTTCCCTTGGCTGGCATGTCATGTTTGGCTTTCAAAACAGAGAATGGCTGCCCAGCCAGCTGCTCTAACTTTAGGCTATTTGTACAGATTAAAAACACTTTTAAGAACTAGGCTTTGAGAAGACCTTACAGCACCAAATTTAAAATGTAGAATTTGGCAAATTATTATTAACCCGTTCTGTTAATGTACTGTAGCAAGTACCGCTAGCAAAGACTGAGAACAGTGACATGCGATGACAGAGTCACTCAGGCGCGAATTCAACAGCCACTATGTCATCATGCACTGTACTACGGTTTAATAATAACTCACTTGCTTTTATACCGCCACAAAATGCAGAAATGCATCACATGACCAGGCTTTCCCATCCCACCCAAGATGTGACTGAGAAGGTAACAGCATTGAAGTCATTTTGCTTAACCGCAACTTCCCTCTATCTCTGGTCGCAACTTCTGTTGAAACTGTCTTGAAACTATGGGTGACAGCATTTCCTGCTGGAGTGTATTTTTGCCATTACTTTGCCCATCGTAGGCACCTCAACCAGGCAACGTCAAAAATAATACAAACAGTAGTAAAACAGACATTTATACAGTGAGACTGGACGGGTCCACAGCCTATGACCCTGATGGTTATTTTTATTTAAAGAATTAAAGCTATTTTTTTTCATTTGCACAACAGAAGAAGTTTTGAGTGAGTGCTGTTAATAGGGGTTTCTCTCTGGGTGGCTTCAACCTGATATCAGTCAAACCACTGGGTGTGACACTTTCCTAAGCAAACAGACAGCATTCACAAATGAAGTACAGAATTTCTACTTTAAGATTTTACGAAGGATTTATTGATGATATTTGTAATAAAATAACAAAAAAACTTTTTTTTTGAAATGTTGCTCTATGTTGCATTAGCAATGTCAGGATTAAAAAAATCTCTATTAATAATATAACCATGTACAGAATTACATATTTTATATGATGATTAAATATCAAGCTATTTTGACTTTGTCACAGCAGTCTTGCACAACATTTATTAATTACTACATTTATCTTTTGTACTGCTTATTCTGTCCAAGGTCTGGAGCCTATCCCAGGAGACAGTAGGTCAATCCATTGCTGGACACACACACACACACACACACACACGCGCGCACGCACACAAGCGCACACACACACACACACGCGTGCGCGCGCACGCACACACGCACACACACACACGCGCAAGCACACACGCAGGCACACACGCACACACACACACGCGCACACACAAACACGCACACACACACGTATGTATGTATGTATTTTACATTTACAAATGAGTTTGTTAGCATCTTCCACATCTGTCTCTGTGCCATAACCATCATCTGTTCAGATGAACATTGCTGAGGAAATTATTGTTGAATAATTTAGCCCATGTTCTCTTGGATAAATTTGCATGTTATTTATGTGTTTTTCAGACTTTGTTGAGTATCATCTGTGCAATGTATCTGTTTTGATTAAGATGTGAAGATGCAGGAGCCCTGGAGGTATCTTGACCAGTATGATCAGTATCTGATCACAAAATGAATTGATTATACTTTTCATAAGCCAATCAGCTATCTAAAAATATGATAAAATTTTAAGTGTCTTCTTCTTCTTCTTATTATTATTAAAGCATACTTTAATAATGAAATCTTTTCTTGCTGTACTTATTTGTATATCTGATGTGATTTTTGCAAGAAGAACACCAAGAAAGAATGAAGTAGCCAAAATAAAGCATTTCAAAGTTTTGTCTCTACTATATTTTTCAAAATTAGAGCTGTCAACAACCCTAGAATTCAGCTGTAGTAACATCCGATGGGTTTCCACAGACGACAGTTTTCCGGCCTACCCCTGACACCCTTAATGTACACACTGATATTGCCTTTTTGTAGATTTGTGATGTTGTGTATGGACTTGGCCATACTGTACTTGGTATGGACTTTGTGTATGGACTTGGCCAGCACAGAGAGTCCCTTTTAAGAAGATTACATTTCTTAGTTAGCGTTTAACATTATGCACAGTCCATTCTTCACTGTGATTCAGCTATACTGCATATTTGAAAGAGCTGTTCTTTGCGTCACTGGATTATAAATCCCTAATGCTCAATACACGCTCAATTTGATGCTTTGTCTTGTGGTAAAGTAAATACCAGTCATAGGAGTGTGCACCGGTGAGACTCTATACATGTGATGAAATCTTCAGAAAGCAGTACTACATTCCTGTAAACCACCAGGAGAAATGATCTCCATGATGAAGCATGCCATCTGTGGGTAGCCTACTGGCACTGCACCTTGGTCTGCGCATCCTCATATGACTCCAGTGCATGCATGCATCCATGCATGTCCATGCACAGCCTTTAGTCTTGTACATTTTGTTCTGTATTCTGCATGGCTGACAGGACAACAAAGAATAAATGAATGTATAAGAATAAAGAATAAGAATAAATGAAAGTGGTGCATATGCAGCGTGTGTGTGTATTATTAAAAGAAACAAAGTCATATGACCTTTGTTTTATTGAAAGCAATTGATTAGCATATGTGTTACTTTTAAAAACAATTAACACTTATCCAGTGTTAAACAACATTCTTCTTCACCCCGTTTCCAATTTACATAATACACCTGGGTGTGTTTGTCTAAGTGTTTTGAGTATTTTGAATTTCGTTGATTCACTCAGGAACATATTGTACGTAGCCTGTTTTTGCACCATATTTATTACATTAGACCTGGCACGTAGCCTGGAGAGGTTGCGTGCCATCCCTTTTGAAAAGATTATTATCTCTATTTGTGGTATAGTGAGTGAAGCATACAGCTGTTCCACAGACATGATAATAAGGCAGTTGAACTTTTACTTACTCGACTTGCTGGCTCAAAGTCAAGCTACAATAAGGAAGCGGGAGCATTTCTAAACAAACAACAACACATTTCCCAAGCTTCTCTCAGATTATTTATATTGATAAATGCCTCATCCTGGTCCAGGATATAGGCTGGTGGAAAAAAAAAAAACTAACGAGAGAAACCTGTTAATTCAAACTTTCTTTCCAGCTAAAATGAGGGAAAAGTAGAAAGAAAGAAGGAATGACTAACTGCTTTTTTTTTTGGATGGGACGGGATGCACAACACAAGCTCTCAGTGATCTTTATTTTATTACTTCTGAATGTGCCACTATAGAATGTACACTTCGAATCTAAATGCTGTTCAGGACTAAAAACAAGAGACCGATCTTATCTAAAAGCAATATAGAAAGTCACATATATATGTCACCAGGAAAATCCAGGTCAGGTTTAAAAGGGAAAAAAGGCATAGGATGTCACGTTGAAACTTTTTGAACCTGGTTTTCTATACAGCTCTGCGTACAAGACATACTGTACGAGACTTATCTCAACAATTTTACACTATTTTACTTATAGACTTTTCTTATCATTTATTCTACCATGATATTACAATTATGGGTCAACAACAACAACAACAACGACAACAACAACAACTATACAGAATAGATACTGTAGATTAAATTTTATTGCCATTGCACAGTACAGGTACTCTTTAACAAAAAGCAATTTAAATAGCAGTGTATACAGTATACAATACACCAGTGCTAACACTTGCATTGAGCAAAGTATAAAAAACGCTTTATATAGTAGATATATGCAGTAGCTACTGAATAGTGTGAATAGTATACTTTAAATGAATGGTAAATAATTCCATTTTAATAGAAAAACTCTAACTTGTAATGACATATGAGTCAGTAAGTATTGGCTGTAAATATGTGTAAAAGATATGAATATTGAATATGCAACAGCACACAGTTATCAGTGTAAATGTACAAGCAACACACACACGCATGCGCGCACGCGCACACACACACACACACACACACACACACACACACACACACACACACACACACACACACACACACACACACACACACACACACACACACTCATTATATTAGACAAGACAGACTTTCAGGCATAAATACTTTGAATGCATGATACTTTCAGCAGCTGCCACTGATGATGAATCTGAACTTGCTGGTCCTGGCGTAAATGTTTCTGTGTTGGTCAGTCGAATTGAATGTTTAAATATCTAACTACACTGTTGATATAGTGAAGGAGATTGCATTATCCATAACCTACAATCTTGACATTTAAGACTCATAAACTCCTTCCAGCATTTACCAGACATTTTCACATCTCTGATGCATACAAATTGGTAGAAATTAAATTGAATTGTGAAAAATATTAATAAGTAAGGAACTGTTATAGGAAAGCAGTCTGCTTTATTTGTGGTTCATTTGATGTAATGTTATACAAGAACTGCCTGTCTAAAATTAAAGGTACTTGAATAAATGCCATGATAATGCAGGGGATGGAGGTGAAATACAGTTTTCATCAACCTCCGCATATTGCAGTGAATAAATCACTGTGTTTATCAATGTCTCCCGTTAAGCAACTTAATTTCAGCTTGTTGTATGTGTCTCGATCTTGAACCTGTCATGCCAATATCATGTCTGGTTTAGGTTGTGGTTTGTTCTCAAACTATCTAGTTCCTGTTAATAGGCTCTTCAAATTGGGGCCTTTACCACACTCCCAAACCGTTTTTGCTAGAATCACATGCCGAATTGTGCTGAATTAAAATATTTTCCAAATTGTTTTGAAATGTATTTTTGGTCATGGACCATACAGGGAAAGCTCTGAAAAAAAAACAAAAAACACTTGTTTATAATATCAACATCCTGCTCATTTGATGCAGAATTTTGTATGCTTGGATTCTATGATTAATTTGGAAAAAATGTCAACCAACTACAAAGTCCCAAAGAACCATTATGATTCACCTTGGAATGCTGCTATTATGTTTTTTAGTCAACGTACACCTTTCAAATTCTTTTGATATTTTTGATATTTGCCATTTCTTGTAAACTTTTTTCCTCATCTTTCAACACATAAAACAAAGTACAAAGTAAAAACTGATGTTCAGCATGTTAACTTATTGCATAATAATGGCTGAAATATCCAATTTATATAATTAATCTGACCCATCAATTAGTACTTAGATACAAACGTGGCACACCTTTGTTTGTTCCAGATTTTTCGGCACTTTTCGTTCAAGCTCAATCAGGTTGGAAGGGCACAGCCGTTTTTTCAGGTCTCTCCATAAAGACTCGACTGGGTCTTGACACAATCTTCTATCACAGGCCTACAAATTCAAGATTCAAGAACCAAATGTGCTTTATTGGCATGAGAAATATTTACATATTTATTTATCGTATTGCCAAAGCTTAGAAATAAGTCACAAGAAAAAAGCAGGAGTATAATATTAACATGATAATTCTCTCTACCTCACGGCATAGTGAGACCCGATACAGACATGTTTGTGCCTTTCCTAATTATGTCCAATTAATTTAAGTAGGTGGACTCTGGTGTATTTGAAGACATATTTCAATGACCAGTGATAGGAGTAGGATGAACCAGAGCTCAGTGTGTTACAGCACTTGAACACCTATATGAATGGGATATTTCAGGCTTTATAATAATAATAATAATAATAATAATAATAATAATAATAATAATAATAATAATAATAAAACCCTTCAAATGCACATTTAAACTTTTTCCTATTATATGTATACTACTACTACTACTACTACTACTACTACTACTTGTAATAATAATAATAATAATAATAATAATAATAATAATAATAGTAATAATAATAATAATAATAATAATATTATTATTATTATTATTGTTGTTGTTGTTGTTGTTATTATATTATTATTATTATTATTATTATTATAACACATTAACAAAACACCCCAAACACACTTTATACATTTCTCATTGTGGAGTTTTATATGTAGAATGGTGATTGAAAAAAAAGAGGTTGAAGTGTGAAACATGCAACAATATGTGGAAAACTTGAAAGGGTCTGAAACATTTCTGTCCACACTGTGCCCACTCATTTACAGTATAAGTGTGACTTCTAACTGCAGGACAATTTTTGTAAATGTTATATATCAATGAAGATACTTGTTAACTTACATAGAAGGTTCATATTTGTCTTTGTAGCTCTGAAGGATTAAGAACTTGATCAACTGATTAATTCATTATAATTTTTTTTGAACCCCCTTGACTGAGCATGTAGTACATGACCCTTGATCTTTGTTCAACTTCTCATTTACTGATTTTGTTTCTTTGCACGCACACTGAAAAAATAACATGTTAAAAAGCAACAGATATTTCAATCTGCAAGTGTACCATGAAGTCTTGGCAAGGCACACACAAGCGAGATCTTGCAAAGTACACATTTCTTTTTGACTTCTGTGACCTTGTGTTTTGAGGTCACATTGCATAACAAGCCTGTTCTGTGTCAAGATTTCAACGACATATGCCTGTCTGCACAAATGTGCAGACACAATTGTCTCCATTTCAGATTGGCACACAGAGCCTGGGCGGTTATTTGAGTCTGTCCTGGCTAGTCTTTACAGCACAGAGTAAACACATGATGATTGGTTTGCTAGGTTATAGTACACCGTAAATGCGGCATGCCATGCATATATTTCTGATGCATAATTATAGGATGTAAAAGCGTATCATCTTGGCAGGTGCTGCAAAGTATGTTCCCATCATTAAATCCAACAATGGAAACTGTGAAAATTGCTTGCTTTAAGTCTAGCTCTTAATATCTGTACAGGCACGCTGGAGGTGGCATGAGCCAAACTTCACATGCAAAATCAATGTAATTAATAGAAAGAAGACAAATATTCTTCAATTTAATCAATTATAACAAATACAGTTGGACTCCTTTCTTCGAGTTGACTTTAATTAATTAATTTAATTTCAATTCACATTTTAATCTAAAATTAACAAAAAAAATGCAGTAAAGTAAAATTTTAATACATAAAAGCTATATCCAAATAAAAAAATAACTATCTTAAATTAAGGTACCAGATATATATTTTTATTTTGAAATATTTATTAAAATAAAGAAAAACTCAACGTAGCGGCTTTATTAATCTGACACCATCATAAGATTCTTAAACTAAGAAGATGCAAATGTGAACATGCCTTAACTTTTCAGATAAGCAAAACTGTTACAGTATGCAAACCATTGTTGTAGCTTGTTACAGTATTTCATTACAATATATGATTATTTTACTAATGCAAAACATGTTTGATGGGATTATTTCTCTTTTTAGACAAGAAAAAGATATTTCCCAGAAACAATCATGCACAGTATTATATGAAGTGAAATGCTTATACTGTACCAATGATCTAAAAATGAAAAATGAAAAAAAAAAAAAAAAGAGTTTTCAATAAGAATATAATTTTACAAATTACAAATGTGGAAAAAAATAGAAAAACTTTTAGCTGTAAAAAAATCCAACATTTACATCATTTACACATAATAAAATAATTAAATTAAATTAAATTAAATAAAAAAAAGAATTGAAGTGGAGTATAGAAATGATGTCCAGTCATGGGCAAGACAATGTGCAGAATAATGTACAAAGTCACAGTTCATGGTTCTATGGTTCTAAAATGCAAATTTGCCGTACGGTGAGATTGTTAGTGGGAGGTTCTGGTTGAGAGGTCGTATAGCCTGCAGGAAGAAGAAGTTAATTGAGGGTTAATTTTTAAAGGTTAAATACAGTAAGCATACAATTCTGATTTTTTTACTTTAATGAGACAGAGATCTGATTTTTCAGGGCTGTTGGAATGCACATATCTGATGCTTATTAAATCAGATCAGAATTACTTTCGCATGCGTTGCAAGATCGGATACATACAGAATCCAATAAGGGCTTATGTGACTTGAATGTGACTCTTTCATAGCATTTCATAGCAGTGCTAGCAATAGATAATAAACGGCGACAGTAAGCAATCTGGCTATCTTCTAAACCTCAACAAATACACCCAACTACAGTAACTACTTGCCGTCCTCCGGAGCAAAACTGTAAAGGTGTTTTTGCTGAAGTATCATCCTTCGTTTGAAATGAATGAGCGGGTGCATGAATATAATGTTTAAAACCAATGTCATGATTAAAGGTATATCAATGTACACAACACGTGCCATTTCACAGGACAAATGCATCCACATTAGAGTCTAATAAAAATCTATTGAACATATGAATGTTAGCTGTCATGACATGCAAATCTAATCTGAGTAAAATATCAAAATTTATCAATGTGGCTTGTAATGTGATCATAGCCTTACACTAGTCATGGGAAACCTTTACACCAAAGTGTT
This sequence comes from Clarias magur, assembly GCA_013621035.1. NCBI lineage: Eukaryota > Metazoa > Chordata > Actinopteri > Siluriformes > Clariidae > Clarias > Clarias magur. The sequence continues at coordinate 518,331 of QNUK01000141.1, read as the reverse complement.
ATAGCATTCTTCAGGAGACAATGATGTGCAGAAAAAAACAGTGACCAGGTAAATTAAGCAATGTCCCTTAAAAGTAAGTAAGGTCTTACTTCACCATGCTTTAATAACTGCACTGGCTGTGGCTATTCATAGCGTCCCTGCTAGACTGACTGTTCTTGGCCTAATGCGCTTTTTCACATCCTGTATCTGTTATTTATTTATTTATTTGATGTGATGACACTCTGTTTGATTATTGTCATTGACTGTGTCAAATTTACTTTGTCTGTCCTTCATTTAAAAAACATAAACTTAAAATTGGAAAAAACATGTACTGGTCTTTTTCCATATTTAATTGTACATGTTTATTGAACCTATGCACACTGTAGGCTTAGATTGCTTGGCTGACAGGAGAGGAACCTGATACGAGGCCAAACTGCCTCAAGCTATGATGTGTTGTGAATTTTAAGGTGTTTTTTTTTCTTCTTTTTTTTCCTGCTCACCATAGATGTAACGAGCGCTTATTTGACTGTAGCCTTCGTGTCAGCTGGAACCAATCTGGCCGTTGTCTTCTGACCTTTTTCATCAACAATGTATTCCCACACACAAAATAGTTAATCACTTGCTTTTTATTTTTTTACTTTTTTTAGTCTGGATTACCTGCAGCTTTTTTAGGAGCATGCTTGGGAGTGTGTTATTCCACTTACACAACAGCCAAAGATTTGCCAAGCATCACAATGTTTAATTTATTAATGCATGAGTTATTGCACATTTTTATGTCTTAATAAGTCAGATTGAATATTTTGGAACATATGCAAGACAGAATGCTGTAAATAGTTACATTATAGCAACAATCTCTCTCTCTCTCTCTCTCTCTCTCTCTCTCTCTCTCTCTCTCTCTCTCTCTCTCTCTCTCTCTCTCTGTCTTTCAGCCCCAAAACCACAAAGCATAAACTCCTCTGTCTTGAGGACGTTCCTGTTTTGGGAAACTTTTGTGAAGCACAATGGAAAAAAAAAACTTTACCATAACAACAAGTATACCCCACTACAGTACAGCATAATGCATTTCTTCTTCAGAATTTACACCTGAAGGAAGCCGAGTCTTTAACCTATAGTTGACGTCAGGGATTCTGTTACATATTACAATTTACCTTCATCCAAAGTATGCGTATTTCCCACCTACTGGATGGTTCATCCTTAGATTTTTACAGTGGAAAATAAAGCAATGACTATGATTTGATTTCGATGGCCTTGGTTAAGGCTGTCCACCCCTGCTTTTGTATTGCTCTGCAGGCAGTTATGTAAACAGGTGGTGTTATGTGTGCCAGAAGCTGTTCATGGTCATGTTTGTTTGGGCTCAGAGTTAAGCCTATACTTTCTGAGAACGCTAGCGTGTGCGAACGAGCCTGCTTCAGACCAGACCATGGCTCGAGTAAACAAAACTGATGCAATGTCTCTTATAAATTTGAGAACAGTCTCAGGGTCAGGTTAGGTTTCTTGTCTTCAAGGTATCGTTCTTGACTTTTTTTTTTTTATTCTTTTTTTTCATAAATACAAATGTCTACAATTTCATGAGAGACATGCAAATTCGACCTGGCTTGTGGGTTATATTTAATCCTCCATGATCTCGTCATGCTACTTCATGTGACAAAAGCCACATGAAATGTGACAGATTCAAACTGAGGTGGTCATTAATGAATCCGTCATGTGACAAATGCATATGACACACAAGTACAGTCCTGTGTTTGGACCGGTTCTGTCAGGAAAGGGTTTTTAGTTTGTGCTTAAAGTGTTTATGTAGAACCCAACAGCATTGCGTCACTCTTTAGCCTTAAGAGAGTAAAATACAAGAAGTAATTAAAGAACAAATTTTAATAACAACAAGTGCAATGAAACATGTTCAATCAACATTTTGTCAGGGGTTATTTAGACGGTTAATAATAAATTGCTTTTGTGAAACCCATGACTGTACAGTTCATTATGAAATGGATTCAATTACTGTAGTTAAATCAAGCAGGGACATTTTTCCTTGTTATTATTTATACTAAAAACTACTAATTTTAGCTCAAGAAATGTAACCATAAGCATTTCTTTGTAAATGTTCAAATGTTTAAAACATATTTTAAAAACATATTTTTTCCATTCAAATTAATTCGAAATGAAGAATTCCTTAAGATAGAAATACCCAGACCCTTTAGCGTGCTAGATAGAAGAATTTTTTTTTTATTATTATTGCAGTGTAGCGATGTAATCTCTCTTGCTGTAAATATTGAGTTGTCAGTGCTTCAGATCTTAACCTCAGTAGGTCCCACATATGAAATCTGATAGTGTACATGTGATCCCACTTCCTCTAAAATTTACAGAGCAGAAGATGTTTTCGACTGAATTATGAAATAAACATGTTGAGGAGTTACAGCCCAGCATATGACCTTATTTGGCCTTTTTTTCCTCCTTGTATTATTATTATTTTCCCTGTTTCTCCTTATATCTTGTTAAACCTTTGCATGTTGGACACATAACTTATAAACAACAATTATGCATAAACTTGAAGATAATAAAAATATGAATATGACGGATCTGGCTGTGTGTGGGCGGCTAGGTGGCTTAGTCGCCTTGGACCTCCAGGTTCCGGGTTCGATTCCTGCCTCTGTTTGCATGGAGATTGCATGTTCTCCCTGCACTTGATGGGTTTCCAAAGACATGCAGATTAGGCTAACTGCCCGTAGTGTGTGAATAAGTATGTGACAACGTTTTGGCATCAGGGTGTTCCTCACCTCGTGCCCTAGATCCCTGATACTGTATAAGATTAATAATCCTGTATACAGGACTAAGCGGTATAGATGATGAGTGAGTGAGTGCGTGTGTGAATCAGGAATATATTTTCCATAGGGTGGCATTTTATCTCAGGGCACCATGCACAAACATTCATGCATTCATTCAGTCCTGTGTGCAATTTACAGCCGCCGATTCACCTGCTGACATGGGGACTTTTTGGACAGTGGGAGGAAACCCACTTGGAAACGCTGCACAGACTGTCACCCAAGCTCAGGGTGAAACAGAGGTCTGAGACGACACTGTACCACCCACACTCACTACAGCGTGAAATATGAAACTGTCATAAAAAAGAAAAAAAGAAAAAAAAAAAGACAGGTTTTCTACAATATGAACTTTTCATGACAGCTCTTAAAACCTTATAATATCAGACATTGTTTTGCTTTTCTAACCATCACAATCTTAGGCGTTGTTCTGAAGATCTCTCCAGACACGTTTCAAGCATGCCACGTGTTTTTATTTTGACGGCAGTTAAACAGAGAATCACTTCCTCCTTTCTCTGGTGTAAAAGAGACAAAATGTACCGAACACTAGTGCTGTTGTTTCGTACATAGAAACAGGAATCAGCAGACGAAGCGTTCCCCCTGGTCTAGACAGAACGTGCCGTTAATTACCCTTAAATATCTGCGCGTGAGTGTATATAGAAACGTAGAAAACAAGCTGACTTAACGTGAAAAATCTGACTTCCCTCTCGAAGTCACAAGCGCTCGGATTAGTGTAGAAAAACTGATCTGTGAGACGCGGGTTAACTCTCTAAGATCAGCACAAAGGACTGCATGACATTTCTCTTGTTTACTTGTTTCCCTCCATAAGAGAACACACACACACACACTCACACACACGCTCACACACACAATGTCCTCAGAAATAGTACACTGATATCCTGTATATGCATTATAAGAAATGCACTTGCACCCACATCCCCTTGCCCACACCTGCCACAGTGTAGTCAAACACAAGGTTCTGTGTACACCACACATTCAGTCTAGGAGACACAAACACGCTGCTTTGCACGTCTCTCCTGTCATACGGACCATCACAAAAAACAAAGACGAGATGTCTAGTGTAAAGCCTGTAGCCCTGATTTGAACCTAGATCTGATGATCATGCAAATACTCCAATTAGGAGTCAACTATCAATGCATATTATTGACAAAAACAAAAGATTTCCTACAAATCCCTAGAAAATCGCCAGCGCCCTCATCATGTGCAGGTGCACGTGCATGACTTGTGCGTGTAAGTGACGAGATGTGGAAATATCTTCCTGTTCTAAAATCCAAACATGTTCACACACTTATGTCAGTGTTTGCCATTATACTTGGCTTCATTGCGTGCCCTCTCGAACGAGTGGGAAGTTTCGAAGAGAACAAAATGTTCCAGACACTGAAAACAGAAACTAGGTCACGCTGCTTTTATGAAGTCTTTTGCTTCCCCCATTCGGACTCATGCAACACTGCAGCCACATGCTGACACTGTGTGTGTGTGTGTGTGTGTGTGAGAGAGAGAGAGAGAGAGAGAGATCAATTCATTCAATTCTATAAAATATTATGCGGAAGGAGTGAAGGAAATTGGTACATTATTGTGGTATAATAGCTGTGATGAATAAAGAAACATACTGGTACAATATGATATTATGCTACAGTCTGAATAAATGATTGTTAAACCTCTGAATATATGATGTGTTTTCCTTTATTGTTTCTGTGGAATAAGAGCAACCTTAATATATTATTTATTATTACACACACACACACACACACACACACACACACACACACACACACACACACACACACACACACACACAATAACAGATGTATCATTTCTAGACCAGACTGTGTACATTCTCAGCTAACGTCTTGTCATTCATAACATGACCACATGATGGAGACAAAGAGCAACTTCTGTTAATTAAACCAACTAAATGGATCTTTTTTTTTTTTTTTTTAAAAAGGAAATTTCACTTAATGTGATTTTCAGCGGCAAACGAGATTTAGTCCATAATAAAATTTTTACTTGATAGTTCTTGTTTCAGACTTCTTTACTTTATGTACTTCGACTTCGGGGAAACAGTTTTCTACCTCACCCACAATTCTATTTGACTAGCCACTCATATAAGTCTCAGTGCAACTTGTTTCATCTCTATCTATAGTTAGCAATGCAGCAATACATAAAACCTTTAGTCTATCTTACATTTTTATCTATACACTCATACAACAGATCATCTATTAAAGCTTCACCTCTCATTGAGCTTGTCATCACATAGCTCGCTAACCGGCTGAGGTGATTCTCTGCACAACTGCATTTTATAGCTCCACTTCATACTGGAACATTTACCGTCTCCAGTAATTCTTTGCTAGATTTCTCATTAGAAAGACGTTGAGAATCACTGCAAAATGGTGAGTAGGGAAAAAAAAACACTTTAGTTTTAGCAGTGAAAACCTAAACTATTTTTCATTATGCTTGTTGATGAAATTGCTTCTCTTGTTAAATGTCTTTGGAACGGCATCGACAATGCCTCATCAGCACAGCACGCAATCGCTTCTCATGGGCAAAGTGAAAACCAACAAGTTATCACCAACACCACATAGATATTTCAATTTAAACACCTTTAATGTTTTTTCTTTTTTCAAACACATTTAGAGTTTCCTCTCAACTTTAAATGAAATGTAAAAGTTTCTGAGAGCATATTTTATCACATTTAACTTCCAGGAGCCAGACTGACATTTCCAACTCTTGTAACTGAAAATCTCTTCTATTAGGGTGCTTTCACATTATGGTCTTAGGCGCGGATCCCAGTATCCTTGTTGGGTACATTTATATCATGGATCAGCATAAAGTGCCCGAGTCCACTTTAAAAGGTGGTCGTGAGGACAGTAAGGGCAAACTCAGGCATGGCTCAGACCAAATATGAAAGCCAACCATATCTTTGTAGGTGCAGCACATGCCAATTTCATCTAGGGCAAGAATGATATGGGAAACTCTTTCATAGTAGTTATGTCAGTAATTATTGATCGTTTTTAATAAGCAATTACAAGGTTATATATTTTCAGTAATCAGCAGGAAAAAAGTTCTGACAAAGATTTAAACCCCTTTATATGTTTAAACAAGGCACACAAGGATAGAAGATGACGTGGTGGTTAGCACTGTGGCCTCGTGCCTCCTGGGTCAAGGGTCCAATTTTGTTCTCTCCATGCTTGGTGATATTGTACACTCCCACTCTAAAGACATGCTAATTAGGTTCACTAGAGGCATTTCCAAATTGCCTTTAGTGTGTAAGTGTGTGGATTGTGTGTGTGTGTGTGTGTGCGTGTGTGCGTGCGTGTGTGCGTGCGTGTGTGTGTGTGTGTGTGTGTGTGTGTATGTGTGTGTGTGTGTGTGTGTGTGTGTGTGTGTGTGCCCTGCGATAGATTGGCTCACTGTCAAGGGTAAAAAATGGTATAGATGATGAATGAATGAATCAATCAACACAAGGATGGCGAGGTACTCACGTTACATAAAAATAAATAATGATAATGGTATGTGTCACATTATACATATAAAGAAAGCAAGTAAAAATATAGTTGTTACTTTGCATCCTCCATGTCTTTAGATCACATAGGCCCGATCGTATAAATTCCCAGCGTATAGCAAATTTCTTCAGGTGCGTTTTGACAACCTACCTATTGAGTTGAGGCCATGACATGCAATTTGAAAGTTGTTCAGCTTATTGAGCTCTAAATGTGTACCAGGTTTTGTATGCGTACGTGCAAATGTGTATGGACTATACAGCAAAATCACGTGTGAGACTCAATTCAATCCACACAACAACTTGCCACAGGTTTTATGCCAGATGCCGTTCCTGACGCAACCCTGCCATTGTATCTGGGCATGGGACTGGCACTGCATCCAGTGGCTGGGGTTTGTTTGGGCGTTGACTGGGAATTGAACCCGGGCCTTCCACATGGCAAACGAGAAACCTACAACTGAGCCGGCAATGCTCTGACCTAACATCAATAAGATGCAACAAACATTTGTGAAATAAATATTCTTTAACTTAATAAATACAATGTTATAAGTGTTCATATAAAATTCATTTATTGTATTTCCTGTTTTGATTGACAATTTACACAAAACTGTGCCAAACCTCTGACGTAACCTGCTCTTTATATTGACAATTTTGTCCTCGCTTTCTGCACTTTGGGGACTGAGGAGTATGCGGTCTCCGCTGACCATCACTCTGTGAAGACTGAACTAAAATGAGATGGTTTCAAATTTGATTTCTATATTTTATTTTTATGATAAATTTATTTTTAATATCCCCAGATTCTGTCTCCGTCTCTTGCTATCTTTTCCTCGGATCGTGGGATAGGTTACACCATGCGTTGCACCCTTTGTATTCAGGGGAAAGAAGGATGCATTTGAATGCGCCTTCAAAATGTGACAGCGTTATTCATGATGCTATGATCTAATCAGAAATCAAATGCGTCCTTTGAGGAATGCTGTCCCGATCTGAGACACACAAATAATATCCTAATGCATTGCTTTTAACTAGACATCCTATTAAACAATTTTTTATCATTATTGAAGTGTCTATTGCAGCATACTGTATATCAACATTTTAGCACACAGGCCTAATTATATTTTCTAAACTACAAATCTGAGCTGAAAAAGTAAGAAGGCACACAAGAATGACCCCCCCCCCCCAAAAAAAAAATCAATAATATTAGGCATAGCATAAAGGTCCTCCTCGTTTTCTTCTTGTCTTTGTGTTTATTTGCGGCTAACACATCCAATAAGATGCATACTGCCACATCCTGTAGTAGTGAGTGTAAATACGCATATGTGCTTGTGTATGGAACAATATTACTAATGTGAAAGCTGGCCAGTGGGAGCAAGCGGATGAGGGAGCAATTATACCTAGGTATGGTACGAATCAATAATGCCTAGTGTGAAATCAGAGTTAGGGAAATGTGAAAATGTACTTGCTTTTAACTACACTTACATGTGTGCATAATGACTGCCTCATCTTTCCTTCTTTGATTTGGTTCACAGCTTGTGCACGTCCTCAGAAAATAACATGAGGCGCCCACATACATCTGAAAGATGCAATATGCATGTAAATGGAAGGAGCAGTATAGTCAGTAGGCATGTCCAAAAATGGCAGAAAATTTTGAGGAAAAGTGTGATCCCACGTTTTCCACTGTACAGTGACAAATATGCATGTCAAAACAGTTGCCAGGAGATAAGTACTATTGTAAATGTCAGAATGCTTGTTTACTTTATATAAAACTGTCGGATTGAATTCTCTAGTGCGCCCCCTACTGGATTCCTCCTTTAACATGAGTAGTATATTGGCAAGTATGAGAATAAATAGTCTCACGACATTGCATGGTTTAACAGTAAGTCTATTTCTAACCTTAATCTTACGGTACCTAGTAAGTAAATGGGAGACCATACAGGATATTTTGCTAATGCTAAATTGCTGAAAAGAAAAAAAAAAACAGTACTCTGAAAGGTTAATGTATTTATTTATTTTTCTATAAGTAACACGAACTGTATCACTCCATTAGGTGAATACTGTATAAACACGTTACTTGAATACTCTATATAATAATGTGATGTTTATTGCCAAAGAATGTGTGCGCAAAGCTGTGTTCCGCATATCAGGTTTAAAATAAGCATTAAAGTGACACCGGTTAAAACGCTTCAGTAGGCTTTGGACTTTTAATTTTTTTTTTAGTGCTTCAATGCCTCGGATTTAAAACCCAACATTCAGAAAGCGGTTTCACCCACACTTACTTCGAGCTAATGAACATTATATGATCACATGCATTAGTAAGGCATGTTGAGTTTAAATGAGCTTCAGTGAACCTTTCACTTCTTTAACTGTTAACTGCTTCAACACCTCAGATTTACACACATCAAAAGTGCAAACAAAGCCATAAGGGATTCAAGAGGCGGTCTTATACCGAACAGCGAAACACTTTGCTGCCATTAGGCTTTTATTAATGCATGCAAACATAAGGAGCGTTGTGAAGTTGTGATTAGCTCTTAGTGGAATAAGTAAAGAACAACACGATAATGAGTTTTAACAGGTACAAATAAAGATACAAATAGGAATTGTGCTAATGTTTTCTTCCTTAAGTTTGGCAGAAAGATTCACAAAGCATCTGTCTGGGAATAGAGTCGTACTCTGGGACTGCAACAAAAAGTTATGTGTGTAGTTTTGTGAGGGAGTGAGAATGAACAACATTTTCATCAAATCATACTTTATTCATGCACTTATTGCTTAAAGCACAACATTGCTTTATTAATCTTAAGAAATGGACTTGACTCAATCATGGTGGCTTATAATGGGCTACTAACCACATTTCAGAAAATATTGAGTAAATAAAGGTTTCTGCATGCATATCTTCTGGATTTATGAGTAATGTAATATGATTGTGATTTGATTAACTTACTGTAAGTGAGTAACTCATAATCAGACTAGAGCTGTGAGACTGGATCGCTTTTGAAATGTATTCCTGATTAAATAATAAAAAAAATAATTCAATTAAATAGATTTAATTATTTATTGTATTTCATCTTCTATGAATGCCATTGAACAATCATAATAAAATTAAGTACACAACAATTCGGTGTGTACCATTTAGATCATTATTGTGGTTTTTAATAATACAACCCAGTAAGAAATATAGCTGCTTGAGACAAATTAGACCTAATTAGGTATTAAATTGAATTAAATCGAAAAAACGCAATGCACAAAAATCAAACCAATTTAAATCGACAGTTTGCATACAGTATGATTCATAGCTCTAATGCTGAAAGTGTTTTGTTAAAAAGCAAACAAAACTATTCTGGTTTAGGCCACACCCACTTCATTTTTAAATCCAAATTCAAGTACAGATAGTTGTTTCAAATGCAGATCCATATATGGATAATAGTGTAGCATTACATCTCTAGCCTCAGGAGTGATCCAAGTGTCATCTTTGAAAATGACCAGGATGCAGATCTCAGTCTACTGTAGCCTATCCTGGCAAATAAATAACACAGTGCATATGTACAGTACAGTATGTGTGTGACCTGTTTCTGCAGGGGCTAGTGATGCAGATTGTGATTAAACATGAGGGTGTGACAACAGGACAAAGGGCTTCTGTTGCTACACACACACAGAGAGAGAGAGAGAGAGAGAGAGAGAGAGAGAGAGAGAGAGAGAGATAGTTTGTAATATTTTGCCCCATATAAGAATTGGACAGTGTATTCATTCACTTGATGATTTTAATTTTATAATGTCGACTGTGTACCCTCAGTGGTTTGAAGGACTTCAAAAGATAATCTTGAAGCGTTTTAACCAAACTTTTAATTATGTTAAAACATATTTTAACATTGTTGTCATATTTTTTTCCCTTTTCATATCACAAAATTTGAAATCGGCAAGGAATGAAACACGATGCAGCACATAAAAATGATCAAAAGTCAAATGGCCTACAAGAAGCAAGCTTTTGTTACCACCCCAAAAGTGGCCTCTCAGTGTTTAATTCCTCTTGTATTTGTCAAAATTCTATTTTGTTTACCGATAAATTGAACATAATGATTTTTAACCATTTATAGTTCAACTTCATATTGTGGATCTAGGTTCTGTTATTGCTTACATTAGAGCAGATACAGTACAAGCAGACATCCTTTTAAATGCTCTCACTTATTTTCTCCTTTGAAGTCAACAACAAAACAAACAACAAGAACATATTGGAATAAAAAAAGTTCGCTGTTCTGAAAAAAATGATTCTGGTTGAAAACCTATGGACTATTACAAAGCGCAGACTGCTGGAACTTCCTCTATAAGTGTTAATTAAATGTCTCATCGCAATAAACTTAATCATATAAAAAAATAAATATACGATTTGTTTTAACAATAACAACACTTTTTTATGTGATTATTATTAGTCTTGGATTGTTGAGCACAATTCGTACGAGTCCTTGTGAATGTCCCACACAATCCCTAGTGTTAATTTATCACTTTCAGAGCTTATTTGAGTCCAATTCGACATTTAATTCAACACTCTAGTTGTTAATTCAACGCTATAGATTTTGCTGTGTATACTGTAAATAACATAAATATGAGTACATATGTATATATATCAGGGGTAGCTCAGTGGTTAAGGCATTGGACTACAGGTTCAAATCCCACAACTTCCAAGTTGGCCCTTAGCTGCTCGGATGTATAATGAGATAAAAATGTAAGTTGCAGGTGTTATAATAACAAATCATAATCTGTTGATAATAAATACATTTTGTGTTGTATTAAAGCAGTATCACACTTGAGGTTGTGCGGAATATCCGTATAGCCGTGCTGATATTGAGTACAACAGCACTCCCTCTCATGTAATATTAATTAATAAACGTCATCAGATGCGAACATTTAAATAACTGTGGTACATAATCAATATTCTTAAAGAATTCTTAAAAATAACACAACAACACAACAACAGTGATCTCAGATACGAATAGTGAATATTATCTTGAGAATATCACATTGAACCTGTTGGTTGTCTGGTTTCATTTATTAATCATTTTATACTGTGTAGTACAACAGGTTGAGGTTAATTCTGTAACGTAATTTTGCAACAACAGATCCCTATAAAAGTAATTAAATCCTAAATTGTTATACTGTTAGCATGTTTCATAGGCTCTTGAGTTCTCGCTCGCTGTTTTATTTTCCTTAACGACACTTTTCCTCTCGGTTCAGTGTGACCTTCCAAGCATGCACTTGTCAGTTTGAGTAGCTGTGGATTTACACCAAGCTTGCTCGCTCTATTTTTACTTCATGCACTTGATAGTCTGCACTGCAGAAAATTAATGAGTTCCAGTTTCATCTATTAGCAAATCTTCAGCTGTTCCATGTCCTACACGATGGCAGAGCAATTGATTGCTAATTCAAGCTCTGACCGACATTAATCCTTCAGCAAATCAAAAGCCCAGGGGCACTAATTCAACACAAAGGCAGTGGCTATTTGCATCTCCAAACAGAACCTGCAGTGATCTATGGTGGCTACATGACATCCTGGAGCATGATTAATCTCCCGCCCCCACCGCCAGGGGACACAGTAAGAGAAATAAAGCAGCGGAATCAATAGTGCCTTTATTGATAGGCTTTGCCAAATAAATCTGACATTTAACGGTTATCACAGGAAGGAAAATATAACACTCTGACACCCTGGGTATGCTTTTAGAAAGGACGAGGGACAAGGAGAAAAAAACAACAACAAAAAAAACAGGAAGAGGTCTGTCAAATTATCTGAATGCTTATTTCCTACTTGTGGCGTTATATATGCCCGAGCTGGAAAGTGTCTAAAATCAGGTTTGTGCAGCAGAAAGGGCTAGTCTTCCCTTCAAGGCAAGTAATGTCTTCCAGGGAACATTAAGCCATCACATCATCAGTAGCAGCACACGGCTTTGTTGAGAAAGCACACTGCGTGGGCTGGTGTTTTGGCCTTGGCTTAACAAGGGAGAAAAGTGGGCCCACGGCTCTCGGCTTTTAGCCGGTGACAACGGCGTCACGTAAATGGAGGCTCTCTTGTCCAGTTTGCAAACAGTGCCGTGCTCATCAGGCAGAGAATGTCTGCTTTCCCACTCCGCCTTGCTCCGCAGGCCCTTTTCTTAGCTCTGCCTCCCTACCAACCCGATGTATTCCCATCACTAACATGCTGTAGATTGAACAGCACGTTATGGAGGACATTTTGTGCTAGGGTGGATCAATATGCAGGATTCTTTGCACAAATCTAAGGTGACAGGTAAGACTCCTAGAAAGCAGAGCATGACCTTTGAGAATACAGCCTGAAACATCTCTTAACTCTGCCAAGTTAATGCTGACAACCCACTAAGCCTACACTCATGGATCATTTATTTTCCTGGACAGTACCAATTGGAGAAAAGGGGTTGTACTAGTAAACAAAGTCAGGTCCATCAATTCTGAACCCCCCTCCTGGGTCACCCTGATGAGTTCTCTCCATTCTGCTTTCTCCACTTCCTTTCACATCGCTGGCATCATGGTCTATCAGTGGCTAACCAAAGGTTATTCAAAGAACACCCAGGATGTCTCCTTGGATTCCTGTCTTGTTTAAAATCACTTTTCCAGACTGCTCTCTAGCGTCTTGCATTAGCCAGCTTTCAATTACAGCCAATGGCTCATCTACATACTGCACAGGGCAGGAGCTGGTCTCTCAGCCTGTGCTATTACACAGCGGCCCTGACAGGAAATCCATACGTGTCTGCTCTAGCCATTTAGCTCCCACTTCTCTATTTGCGGCATGAACCTGCGTGTCATTTCTTTTGTAAAAAAAAAAAAAAGAAAAGAAAAAAAAAAGATAAATAATTTAAAGGAGAAAGCTTTATCTGGTGGCAAGGTTACTGTCAAAACATTCAAAAACACAACCATAGGTGCTGGATCGATCGGATTTAAATCCGCCATTGGGCAACCTGCCTAACATTATCATTCTGTTTGCTTTGCGTTAGCTCTATCTGTGGACAAATACACTCAGCTTATTATGGCACACCTCCATATTTCTGACGACTCACATGGCCTTTTGAAATCAAACATTTCAAGTCAGAAAGACTTTTTTTTTTTTTTTTGAAATGCCTACACATGCAGCTAGTGGTCAACAGGGGGCAATGTGACCTACTAAATCAGGTGCTGAGGTGTCTTTTTGTCCTCCAACTGGCGCAGTCGTCTAGTTCGGACGAAAAAAAAAAAGACTGCATTGCATTTAGGGCAATTGTGTAGCAACAGCAGGATGAAATGCCTGTGGATTTACAGCAGTCACTGGCAGTCTGCATTGTATGCCTCAATTTTGTTTGGACAACCTGCACTCCATGTATAATTAATGCTGATACAATTACTATTCTTTATGTCTGTGGACATGCATAAATATAAACTCGGGCAGGCTTTGTGTTTAGAGAGTATTTGCACAAACTCTCTGCATTAATACCAGTCTGTAATGAATAGCTCTCGTTGCTCACTTCAAGGACAATCAAATTTATATTCGCGCTTATTTTTACTCCCTTTAACCGTGCGCTTGATTTGGCAGATAATTAGCACTATGAAGACTTCTGGCGGGCTGCTCCGCACTAATTCTTGCACTAAATTCTCAGCCCAAGAAAAGGAGGATTTAACAGATTATCGCTTGTCGTTATGCAGAGCAATGCTATTTCTCCTACAAGCAAACAAAACTGTATGTAGGAGAGATTTACTTTTAGATTGGAGCCATATTTTTGAGGAGTTCAATACACAGTGAGTTAATTGCCATTGATAATCATTTAAACAATTATGGTGCTGATTTTTCAGATATTTATATATCACTCAAATGAGTTTATGTAAAGTGTGTGTGTGTGTGTGTGTGTGTGTGTGTGTGTGTGTGTGTGTGTGCTTTTATATCTTAGTGGGGACCAAATGTTCTGAGAAAAAAACGACTGTCTCATGTATCTGGGTTATTATGAACATTAAAACGTACAGCTTTAATAAAAATAAATAAATAAATAAAAACCATAAAAAAATTCTGAAATTAATGCTTAAATTAATAGCATTGATTAGCCACATTACTTTAATTATATCAATCGAAGGTCCATACAAAGATAGCATGACAAACCTTTCTCTTTCTGTGTGTGTGTGTGTGTGTGTGTGTGTGTGTGTGTGCCCTCCCTTTAAGTTGGTCAACAGTCGCACCTAAAGACACTTCCTACCGAGATATTACATTCTCCCTCGTGATGGCGAGAGTACAAAGGAACTCCATTTGAGTTTCTGAGAGTCAAGATGCAATTAGCATCTGATTTTTGCATGCAAATTGAATTACTTGTTTCTGTGGGACCTTAAGACCTCACAGACAGACACTATTCCCCACTTGTCCCTGAAGCAATGTGGGTCTGGCAGCATTAACATTTGATAAGAGGAGTCGTTTACAAGTCCCAGCTGGCTGTGAGATGCAGACGGTGACCTTTCAAACCACTGTAAATCTCAGACCTTTAAGACTTACACTGTTCTTGTCTAGGCCATCTGAAGGTTTCCTTTATTCGACCACCAAAAGCACAGAGTTTTTATTATTTTTTTTGTTGTTTTGTTCTGCTTTGTTTAGATAGGTCTTGCTGTAATAGGATTACTCTATGGACAAACACACTGAAACGCCTCCTGCAAAGTTTTTTTTTACTAATGTGCTATTATTTCTGGTATGATAAATTTGGTAGTGATATATTATTAGGTTACAGCTCGCGACGCCATTTGTTTGCCTTTGTACTGTTGCCATGGAATCTGTCTCTTGTCAAGAAGAGGGTTCACCTAGTAGATCTTATATGGAACATTAGGAAGCTCATTGTAGTGATTGATTTTCATAACTGGCCAGTTGTAGATCATCCTCCAGCAAATCCTGTTTAATCTAATTGGAGTACATTGTAAAACACTCTGCTCAAAGACAGAGAGAGAGAGAGAGAGAGAGAGAGAGAGAGACAGAGAGAGAGAGAGAGAGAGAGAGAGAGAGAGCGCATGCAAGAAGAAATCGGACTAAGAAATCAGAGCCCCTGGCAAAAAGTTGGAATTTGAATAAGCAAATAATAGAAGCTAACCAAGAAGGTGAAAAGAAAGTCAGAGCAGCAAACCAGAAAGGTGCGACCGACGCCCATTTGCAACATGATGGCTTCATGAGTTTATGGGGAATACATGCAATCGCTTACTGATACAGAGCATGAGCTAAATCCAATTTGAAAAATAGCACCATGCAAGCAGTAACGTGATGGTTGCCATAGGAATATGTAGGCGTGTTAATTGGTACATTAGTCAACTGAAGATGCCACCTGCCCTTTACAGTACTACGCATGATGAAAACATTGATGCTGATGCCATAAAAGCTTTTTATTCAGAATCATACCTGGCTAACCTACAGTCTATATATATTTGCTTTTGCTGTACTGGTAGGAAAAAGATGCGGTGAGAACTTAAAATATCTACCTGCTGTCTACAGGATGAACTGGTATCTGATACCAACTGTTATCATGAGGTTCTGCATGTTTGTATTCTCTCTCTCTCTGTCTCTCTCTCTCTCTCTCTCTCTCTCTCTCTCTCTCTCTTTCGTTCTCTACCTGTACCGAGCTGAATCAACGTGTGGAAAAAATGCTGGAGCCGAACGTGTGAATTTCACACACTCTGTACGTCAGACAAATAACACCTAGGTTATGACATCAGCATTTCCCCTCCCATTGAAACTGTCAAAACTGAGAGATGCACTGTCTCCCCTTTCCTTCTCCTTTACAATTCTGGCGAAATGGAAATATTTATATGATTGTTCAAGATGCGGAAAGCGTTCTGTATCTAATCTGAAAGGATCGAGTTGACCAGGTGACTCGCGGCAAAGAGAATTTCAGAATTTTTGCCATACTGTAGTTCTACAGAAAAGGATGTCTTCTTTTCAGCAATAACATTCCGAACCAGTCAAAAAAATGCACACGATTTCAAAAGCTTCATATCTTTCATTAATGTATTGCTTGTTTATTATTTTATACACCTCAAACACTTCAGGAGTGTACTTTAGTCTTCATAGTCTTCATCGACAAAATAAGGACAGTGATCTGGATATAGAGTTCATATAAAATAATTTTTTAGGAGAACCTACTGTTTGTCTGAACTTATTAGACATGTGATAAAAAATCTTACTGCACAATATCATCTTGTAGGAATACAGTTAGTCATCCCGTCATACCACATCAATTCATTCGTTCATCACAAGAAACTGCTTGATCATGATTAGTGTAATGGTGGAGCCACAGTCTGTCCTGTGTTTCCTGGGCATGAAGCAGGAACTGTACACATCCTGGATGGGACTCCAGTCTATCACAGGGCTCCTCAAATTCATACACTCATTCACACCTAGAGGTGTGAATGTTATAGGGAGGTTGGAATAAACCCCAGAACATGGATCAAACACAGACACAGGAAGAACATGTGAGCGTCCTATTATATTTAGTATACCAGTAACAGGTGTCATAGTGAATCATGCTATAATTTTCTAGATAATAAAAGTAAAAACATACAAAAATAATGTTTTTTTCTTTGGAGAACAAATATTGGTTAAAAAATCAAGTAAATTCATTCAGTGTAACATATCTGCTACTTGCAAAAAATAAATATAAAAAAAATGCTAGATTATGTGCACTATGGGTAACGTTTGCTTATTTTGAATCATAATTTTAGTAGTAAGTCTTGCTTGGCTGACCACTTCTCTGTTCTTCATGAACAGTTTAAAATTATATTGGTGAAGAAACTGTAAACCATAACAACATACTGTATGTAACATAATTGGTTAATTAATTAATTAATATATTCAATGACAACGCGCTATTATGGATAAAACATTAAGAAAAACAGAGGACACTTACCACAATGTCTTTAAAATTCTTGCAAGAGAAAAAATTTTGGACACTTGGCATTGAGGCAAATAACTTTTGACTCACAGGAGTTCTGTTAGTAACTTAGTTGATAGAAATTTCGCAGACATTAATAAAGTGATATGTTTAAAAAAGTAAAAAAAAAAAAATCAAGACAGAAAATCAATTATATACAGTACAGTTGGAGAAACTTCATGTTGAAGAGACCCTGGCACAAAAGGCTTGTTGGTTAAAGTTGACCAGTATATTAGTGTGTATACCTGTGAAATACATGTAAAAAAAAATGTCATTATTCTGTAACCAAGAAATCCCCAAATACAAAAGTGTGACTAATTTGACAACAATAAGTGAAGCAAAGGACACACATACTGTATGGTTTGTGTGATATTATAGCCCTTAATAGATCAAATATGATATTTTTGATGAAACTATTTAGAATAAATATACTTATCATCAACAAATTATAGAATGACCCTAGTGTTGAGTTTAGCAAAAGAAAAAAAAAAAACTAAATTGCAAAAGTTGTGCATAGGAACACCTGTACACTTGTTCATTCATGCAGTTATCTAATCATCCAATCATGTGGCATCAACACAATGTATAGAATTATGAAGCTTTAAGTCAAATGCTTCAGTTCAAATCAAATCAAATCAAATCAAGCATCAGCATCTGATCTTAGGGACATGGTATAATTGCCAGTTGGTTTAAGGCTTTTTTTTTGGCTCCTTGGAGCTCGTGCACAACAGTATCTAAAGTTATTTATTTATTTTTTTCAATTGGACAAAAAAACGAAATCATCCAGTGAGTAGAGGTCTCTAGGTGGAAATAACTTTTTGATGAAGAACAGGAGAAGGTCTGATAGGAGCTCACAGGAGGTCTAGAAGGACTTTACCTGAAAAGTACTTGAAAGCTATGCTTTCCACCATTATGAAAATTAATTTTGTAGTGGAGCAGCTACAACACCTGACGATCACATCAGCTTTCATGCCTTTCAGCCAGAAACAAGAATCTGACGCTCTAGCGCGCACAGGCTCAACAAAACTTGACAGAAGTTTGAACAAATGTTAGTTACCTGGTCTTTTTCCAAGAAGGCCACATGCTTGTTTTACTGCGTCCTCAGGCGGCATGGCAAGCCGATTTGAATAAAGTCATAGGTTTGCGTGTATTTTATGGTATTTTTACAATATTCATCACATCTTTTTTTTGTATTTGTACACCGAGACAGGCTGTGACTAGTTTGGCCTTGTGAAGAATGGCTTTGTTTGCTTCGAAGCATTTTCCATTTTGTTTTCTTATTCTGTCTTACTTGCGTGTTAGCTTTACCTCATCTGATGTCAGACATACTATTGTACCAAGCTCCTAGAGGAGATTCTTGGGTCTGCTGCCAAACAAATGACTATTACCATGACATATTTGCTGTTCCCTCTTTGCTGTATGAGGTGGTGTTATTGGACTGAGCACCACAAGGACAAAGCAAGAACCAGAGGATTTGTCCAACAAGCTTTGAACACACAGAGGGCTGTAACGACACTGGAGTCCTGATGCAGAGTAAAATCTGTTTTCAGAACACACAGCTGAGACACAAAGACTGTCTAGAAAATTTATTACAACTACAAAGAGAGCGTGGGGATGCATAATTCATAATCTACTCTGGTTACGTACGTGGTATAAAAAGCAAGAATATAGTGTAAGATATCCTATAGACTGACACAAAAATCCACCAAAAGGATAGAGTTTTTAGAATGTGATAATTCTTTGGCTGCAAGGATAGTCACGCATTCGTTAAGAACGATATATTACCAGTGCATGGCATCAGACATCTGAGAGAAGGCCTTATCCAAGAGCAGGGAAGATAAGTCTAATGGGAATAGTCTGATATATGAGACTCGATAGGTGTGATGAAGGCGGATTTGGAAGGGATATAGCTAGATAGTGACATGACATAATCTGTTCCCCTTCATATTGAGACGCCAGCACTCTAAGCCTGCTCTGATGGGCACAAAGCTCAGACAGCAGAACACGCTGGAGATCTGAACCCCAGCTGCGCGTACAACATCAGAGACGGCCTGACACGCAATGTGGAGATGAACATAATCACCTTGTCATAAAACAGCAATAAGGGGAGTATGAGCAGTCATCTATAGAGCATTCCGCCTGCAGCTCACTAAGAGGCTTTGTACATGTGGTTGACTGCATGGCAAATTCGATTGAAAATGAAGAGTAGGAAACATGATGAAAATAATATTCTGGTGGACTCTGAAAGACACAATACGAATCAATGAGAAATGACTCAGGGAGTTTAACGCCACAGAAGGTTGGAGTTTCTTGGATTCATATACTGAGAGTACTTTATTTCTGGCTCTGCTAAAAACTATACTGACTTAAAGCCCTTGCATTAATGAACGGTCAGGTCCCTTGATGGCTGCTGTAGTTGGCAAGGAAGTGCTGAGTGAGCGAACAAACCTCCGGATGAAGCTCGCTGAAATAACTCTTGCTGGAGCAGGAGAAAGCGAACGGATGCTCAGCTCCAGCTCCCCGGGCAACTTTGTCTGAGCAACGGCTCAACAAGCCTTTTGTGCCAGCGTCTCTTCAACACGAGGTTTCTCCGACCACAGTGAAGCCAATTAGAGCTGTGTTCTTGAAAGAGCAGCAATTATTCTTTCGCACGACATGCATGCCTCCTCACGTTCCACCCATTATTATCTCCTGGCTCCCCCTCTGTGAGGACCTGGCAAACTGTTCACGCATCCCGACTCCTGCGAGCTTCACTGAGCCTGCCTGTCCAAAGCTGCAGTCTGACGCCGACAGGGCAAAGCTAAAATAGTGTGCGGAATAAAAGCGTGCAGGCGAGCGCGGCAATGAAAGTGCTGGTTTCAATCATAGCCCCCTGCTTACTCGCCAACGATGTCTCATTCAAATGCATGGTAATTGCTTGTCTAATGTCAAAGCACAAAAGCATCAGTGCATAGGAGAGGTCAAGGAACAGCTCAAATGAGCTGGTGCTGTTCTAATCTGAAGCTGGAGGTGTATTGTGGTGACCATTAGTAAGGCATGCACTAAGGACTATGTAAATCACCTCTAAAATCTCACAAGAGAAAAGCTATCATTAAAACAAGCCATGAATAGATATTGCGATGAGAGAGGCCATAATAAGCGTTGTCCAGGCTCGCACGTTACTCTGCATGGATAATCGCTGTGGCAATTACAAGTCACGGTAAGAGGTTCTCCAGCACAACCCTGGGAGCCCTACCCACCACAGGTGTTCACTTCCCATGGCCCCCGTATTCCATAAACTCATATAAGCTGAGAAATTTCGCACCAGAGGTGGAGGAGCCCTGTGATGAGTCTGCTCTGGGGAATGCGAAACCGTGTGTTAACGCAAGACACATCTCTGTGAATTAATCAGGTTCTGTATTATGGAACACATTTGAACAAATTAAACAAATGAATCAGTGTGGTATTAATTACTTTTGCTTTTTATGAAAAGTCTTGCTTTCTTCACTGTAGAGCTCTCACGCCTCATATTTTACCTTCTCGTACCAGCATGACATTTCCTCATCCATAGGTTGTGGTCATCGATAAAAGGATAATCTCCATGCAAGACACTTACTTTCTAGATACCTAAATGTTAAAAAATTATTTTGCCCTTCCAGACGTTTTGCTGAGGAAGCAACCCTATGATAATACGAAGATGCATAATGAGAATCAAAGCAATTTTTACAGAGTAAGATGTTTTTTTTCTTCTTGTCTACTACAGGGGGAACGAAGTTTCATGACTGAACAATTCGCTCCTTTCATCTGGGCCCAAGACATCTTGCTGGTTTTAAATTTGTACACGCTACACTCTCCCTCTGGCTGTGCACTAATCCCAGAGAGGCGACGCTGGAGTCTTCGGATTTGTGGATACACACACCCACGCAGTCTCGCCTCTTTGACCTGCCTGAGCCAGTGTTCTATAGAGATGCTTCTTCTCAAAAAGCGAGCCGCTCTAGCCAGTGCCTCTGACCCTGAAACCCAATCATAGGCAACACAGAACAACAAAACATTCCCAGGGCTGTCATCTACAATAGACACACAACCGCAAGACCTTGTTTTACAGCGCTGTTGTGATAATCAATAAGAGACTCGCCAGCTCCAAGGTCCTGCTGCGGCACATTTCCCATGCGCTTGCTTGCTTTCTCTCTCTTGTTTTGCTTTTTTTTTCCTTCTTTTTTTTTCTTGCACTCTCTTCCTCACTGACTCCCACTTGCTCTAGAGAGAATGGTCTCAAATAAATTGATTTGATGGTATTGTTGATGTCAGATAACGTGAAAAAGCCCAGTGGAAGCTGCCAACGAGGACCCAATCAATCACTGTGCCACCAGTGTATTTATCCGGCCCGCTCCCCGTTGCAACTGTGCTCTACAGAAATAATTGTTTATTAGAAAGACTAATCTAGTTCACAGGGCCTGTTCACAGGCCGACCACGGCAACATCGACGCAAGGAGATGGAACACATTCGTCGGCCATAGCTCCACAAGATGGATCGCTTGAAACACTTAGATAAGAGAGACAGTGCAAAATAAGTCCCAGGCATCTCAGTGACACAAAATAGAGTGGCATCAGCCAGGCCTGTCATACCACAGCTCAAATAAATTGATGCTCAGCCTGTCCAATGGGGCTACTAATTGTGTCTTCTTTTACCTGGAAGGTTTTGTCAGCGTGCATCTGTCATTTATGACATCTGTGAAATGACAGTCTTCCAGGTGTGGAAAGAGGCGGACGCCAGGTCACAGACTCCATGGCATGGTGACAAGGGATGTGCTCGCTCCCAGCCATCACTTCATTAATCTCAAGCTAAGATGTAAATCCCAGTGGCTGTTTGTTTAAGCCTGACTGCTTTCTTGTTTTGGTGAAGTGTGAGCGGGACAGACTTCTTGCTCCCGGAGGGTTTGATCCCATGCTGTCTGCTGATGCGGAGACTTGAACACACTTCTGCTGAAATCCCAGTTTCATAATGTGTTACCGCCAAACCAAATAAAGCAATTCTAATGCTGCTTTCTCCATTGTTTGCCTGGGAAGTGCTAGAAATAGAGTGGAATCTGTGGCTGATGAGGAAACAGGACACAAAATTGCTTTAGATCCAGCGCTGTGCTGAATGAACAATGGAACCAAAGATGTAAAACGTCCATAGAATGCTGTTGTTGCTTGTCTTTTGGTTTCTCCCCTTGACACATCACATAATTGAAAACCATGGAAATAGAAAGGCCAACAAAAAAACTGTATTGAAACTTAATTAAATCTCTATGCGAGTTGTTTTCTTTAGCAGCCGCACTTTAAGAACTGAGTCCTGCGAAATGTATTGTGTAATAGTAGAAATGTATAATAGCTGAACTACACTCCATATATATATATATATATATATATATATATATATATATATATATATATATATATATATATATATATATATATATATATATATATATATATATATATATATATTTGGACGCATGTCATATTCTGGTAGTGTGTAGTTCAGCTATTAACTTACTGCTGCTGAAAGACTTGCTGTATATTACACTGCATGTTTATTGTATTGCATGATGTTCTTTAGCTGTATGCAACTAACTACCTGACAGTAGCACCAAAATTATTGTACACAACAAACTATTACAGCATATTAGGCCTTTTGGGAATGTGATCCTCTGGAACACCGAGAGCATGTTGCAAATGCCTGCTGCAGCGGTACATGACAAATAAACATGGACCAAGATACACTCACATGTACATTTCTAATGTGAAATTTTATCCTTTTACATTACAGATACTAACAGTAATGGAGTTTTCTCCACAGAATTTTTTTTCCTTTCACCTCCACAGAATTGTATCAAACTGGAATAAACATTGTAAAAAAAAAAAAAATTGGTCAAATTCTACATATGTCTGTATTTAAATAAAACAATAATATTATGAATAATACTAATCTGTATAAATAAAAGAAAGGTTTTGGTCAAATCTCACCCTTTCAATGGACCTTATTTTATACACCGGAGAACCAGAAACAAGCCTCAGAAAACGTTCAGAAAAAGCTTTTTCCCAAATGTGGGTGTGGCTATATGCGTCACTCAATAAGGCCAATCAATATGACAGAGAATGATGTAATTGATCAACAAGCCACCCAAATCCTCCCAAAACAGAAACGAAACAGCATAAAAAAGGCAAGTAGACTATGAAACATTAACCTTTGAATATGTACAGACAGATCAATGTATGTTTACTCTCCCTGCAATGGGTTTAAAACCAGTTTGTCTCATGTGTTCCAAAACTGAGACACTAATAAAAAGCAGTAACATGAAGCGCCACTATGAGATAAAACACAGGTCGTTAGAGCAAACATATCCGCAGCAGTCCTGCGTTAGGGTGTGCAAAATACCCAAACTGAGGGCCAAGTGTTATATGTGCTAAAATGAAAATGCTGAGTAAAACTGAAGTTATGAGCAGTTATGTGCCAGATTATGTCACAGCATCATGCAAAATTGGCTGGACAGAATTTAATGAAACTTTGGCAATACTTACAGTAGATATCCGCCTGAAGCCGGCACCATAATTGAAATCAAAATGTTAGGTAAAAGTGATGTTATGAGCAGTTAATAATAAAAAAAAAAAGTTAATTAAAAAAAAAAGTCACTTTTTAAAGTAACTAATTACATTACAAAATTACTGTCTTCAAAAAGTAATCTGTTACATTACAGCGTTACTGTCTGATAAAAGTAACTAGTTAGAGTACGTTTCGACTGCAGAAAATGAAAACTCCTTTGTGCTTCCTCATGCCTGTTGTTTAATTGTTGTCACATCAAAAAAGTAATCCGAGTACTCTAATGTGTTACTTTGCTAATCACACACACACACACACTTTAATGTGTTTCTTTCTTTGTCCTGTGAGCCTTATATCATTCCAATTCACCCAAAGGAATGTAAAAAAAAAAAAAAAACTCATGTCGCGACTTTTTCTTGCACCCTGTTTTATCCCAGTCCTGAATAATGTAAAAAATATTAAAAATATTCATTTCATACATCCAAAATGATGTTGCTCCACCTAGTTGGTTTAGTCACAGACCTGTTTGTTTCTAATAAAATCTATATGTTCACAGTGGGTTTAAATAGACAATCTTGCTGCAGATTTACATTCCATATTCTTTATCTTGCTAATTTAGCTATGAGTGGCAGTATTATGTATGTGTAAATCTCTAAGCTTAATGACAACTTCCCGCAGGAGATTTTGGATATTAAGATTTATTGTGGTAATGTTGATTTTGTAACACGGCCACTTGCGCGAAGGGCAAATCTGTAGACAATGAGGCAGATTTATAGACAGGCAGAGCAGCGGACAGCAATGGTTGCTAGGCAACCTGGCCATGTTGCCAATCAGAAGAGACGCGCTACACCTGTCCGGCAGGTTATTAAAACCTCCAGAAACCAGCTCACTCTGTGCAAACATTAGATAGGACCGGGTATTAGAGCGTTGCTCTGGTATAGAGAAACGTGAAAAAGAAAAGTGAAAAGAGAAAGAAAAGTAAAAAAGAAAATAAAGTGAAAAGAAAAAGAGAAGTGAAAAGAGAAAAAAATAGAGAAAAGATAAAGAGAAAAGAAAAGTGAAAATAAACCTAAAAAGACGGGAAAACAAGCAGAGGTGAGGTGGCACGCGCAGACATAAGCGCATCTCTCTTCATAGTAACACATACCCCTTTCTGAACAGAAGAAAGTTAATAAGAGCAGTGTATAAGCACCTTTACCTTGCACTGCATGGTGCTCACGCGAGCCAGTCTTCCTTGGCCAAAAATAAACACCCCACATCTCAACGCTCCCCTCAAAGTCCTGCATTGGGGCTCCCACACTTAACAACATACTTGGTGGTGCCATATATACAAGTGCCCCCTCGTAACAAAATTTTTACACACATTGGGACAGTGTTGGTGATAGGTTGTTTTGAAAGTTTGAATTACTTTGATGAAATGATGTCGGAGCAACATTCACTACATATGATGGGATAAGGCTGAAGGACACTAACACACTGTTGCAAAAGCGACTTCAAAATAAAATTGAACACCAAATTGATGGCTTGAGTGGAATTTGAACACAAGTCGCTGTAGTGTGAGCACTGTGTGCTTACCACCGGATGGCAAGTAAATAACAAGCAGCAGCAAAAAAAAAAAAAACCTGAAATTTAAATTGTGGTAGGTGTGGTAGACTCAGTGATAGGTGTCTTGCCTGCCTCCCCAAGCCCACCCCCTGCACAGAATAAAATGGGAGGGTTGTGTCAGGAAGGGCATCCTGCAGTATAAAAGAAAACATTAAGTTGAAAAGCAGCCAAAAGGGTAAAAAAAAACAAAAAAAAAACACTTAATGTCTGAGATCAGTTCAGTGAAAGTTTGGATGCTATGTAGATGCTACGATCTACAATTGGAATTTGGAATTTTTGGGACCGTGGATGTTAATCATCATAAATGCTCCAAATAATGGGTACAATTTCATCATTTCTATTTGGAACATTGTGTTTGGGTTATTCCTTCAATGTTATCTCACTGTCATTTTATTAAAGTCATTTTATCTTCCAAAAAAACAACCTGATGGTGGATGTAACTGCAGCGTCGGTACAACTATATTATAACGGTCATCCAACATTAGGGTTCCTGCTGGGTTGTGTCTCCTCTAAACTATTAAACTGACCATTAGCCCACTGAATCATGGTAAGCTGAATCATCATGGGTGTTTGTAGTTTGCAGTATATTTAGTGTTTATTTTAAAGACATGCTATGGAAGCAGATATCCCTGCATGTTCCACTTTTCTTCTAAATGCCAGTGCAACTTTTTGCCTGTATAAATTCGTAACATTTAGAGGTCTGCACTGGGCTGTGGACAAGGCTGTGCTGACATTTTAGATCCGTGCCCAAACAATTATGCTTAATTTTTGTTCTAGCTCAATATAATTGAGCATAATGTTTGAGAGCATTGCATGCCTATTTTTTTTTCATAAAGAGGAGGATAGAGAGGGAGGGAGGTAGGAGAGATGGTGAGACAGAGAGGGAAGGAGAGTGAGAGCAACTGAAGCAAGGAGGAAGAAAAATACCATTGTCACACACAACGATGGTCGTAAATGGTGCTTCATTTTGCAGTAATTTACAAATCACTGAGTGGAAACAAAATTAGATTAAGAGGGTGCGTTGAAGTGGACCTGCTAAACATCACTATTAATTATCTGTTTGTCAAGGGGAAAGGGCATTTATTTTCTTGGCAGGAGGAAAAACAATGTCTGTATAGTTGGTCTAAATGGGGGTAGAGTCATTTCTCAAATAAGTAAAAGTTAAAGGCAAGAAAGAAAAAAAAAACAAGGATTCTCTGAAGTTCACTGATGTCTACATTAACAGTGAGGCAATTAAAATGGCGTTTAAACAGTAGGTTCAGAGAAGAACTCATCCTTCACAACTCATTGCAGACAATAATTAGCAAAGGTTTGTAGAAATAATTCACTTTTGATCTACAGCTCATACTGAATATACGTATTTACACACACACGTGTGTGTGTGTGTGTGTGTGTGTGTGTGTGTGTGTGTGTGTGTGTGTGTGTGTGTGTGTGTGTATTTGATATTCAGGTTTTGGTTGTTTTTTTGCCACAGACAGTGTAAGATATTTTAAAGATGGGAAAAAAAATGTCCTCTGATGTTTTTGTCATCCTGAGAGTCTGAGACGCTTCGCAGTGGTAAAAGTCGCTGGGAAACTCACTGCAGCTGTCAGAGAGATGGAGATTTCATGCTGACAGCGCAGTGAACTTCTCTGCAGTTTAAGAAGCACAAAATGTTGGACTGTCCAATTCCTGTATCTGCTCAGCTCATTAAGGCCCAGGAGTGCAGTGAGTTGATGGGGGGGATGTGGGGAGATGGGGGCATCTAGCTATTCCCATGCGCGGGCATCCGGAGGGGCATCTGGCAGGGTGATGCCCTGGGTCAGGCTATCTGTGGATGGAGCACCACGTGGATGGGATGCTGTCTGCTGCCGACAGCTCATCATTTATCACTACTGAGCAGCGGACGTCAGGTGGGCGCGTGATTAATTTCGCTTTACCACTTTCAGAAATAAGCGCTATAAATCATCTTAAGCTCCCTGCACGAGATACTCGGCAATGGCCACTTGACAAATTTTCACTGCATTCTGTACCACCTCTGGTAGCTCATATAATAATTTTTTTTTTGAGCTCACCACATGTCTTTTTTGTAAAAACAAAATGCAAAAAGAAAGTAATGGGCAGACTGCCTGAGTGACAGAAACAGCCCTCTATGATTAATTAAACATGACGGCTTCAGTTAGAGCAATCGGCACAAAGCATTTGTAAACACCCCGCCTCCCCCCCCCCCTTATTTTCTCCAATGTGTCCATCCATCTATCCATCTGTTTCTGATGGGTGTGTGAGGGAACCAGTGCTGATAGAATAGATGGAAGTAGATGTACAGACATTCTAAAATTCAGCATGACAGACATCAGTGTTCAAGTGTTAGAATGTAATACTGGTTATTTGGGATTGAGTGTCAGTCTGCCAACCTGTCTGCCATGTCATTAACAGTTTTGCACCACTTAAACTGCACATGCTGAGCCTTAAGTCATATTTCCTGTTCTTTTTTTTTTTTCACAGTGTGAACATCATCAGGGTACAGATTTGTTTTATATACCAAAGCCCACATCTTGGCTAGAATTTAATCCATCTTAAGGTCAACCTCCATCTATTTCTGATGCCTGTCTGTTTAATTAAGTAATGATGTTTCAGTCAAATTTAAATCACTTGGAAATGAGCATGTTCTTCATGTGCTAATCATTTCATTTGATGCAAATTTCCCTGTTTGGTGCTGTATCTTTTAATCTTTTGTCCGTATTAAAACATAAAGCTTGCAGACTATAACAAGTACACTGGATTGACATGAAGCCTAGATTTTGCCATATAAATCTGATCACAGATAATGCTTCATACTCTTGTCCAATGTTCCTCTCACTACCTGCCCTGTTGACCCTTCGCAATTTCCCTCCTGTCTCTGAGATATGGACTGTTTCCAAATCCATGTTCCTCAACAAACCAGGATGTCTGTCCCTCATGAGCTTGACAAATGCTACACAATCAAGGCTCCCTAGCTACTAAGCTATGCCCACAACAGTCAATTCGGCTCAGAGGCAAAGTGAAACGAATCGATTACGAGAGTGTGCTTCAGTGTGGCTGTCAACCAAATGTTCCAGAGACATGGCTCCTGAAAAGAAAATGTAAAATCACATTTATTGCATGGAGACGAAAAAAGAACATTTCTAAGATTAGTTTCCCCCCCCCCTCTTTTTCTATAATACTAAGAGGGAAGGAGACTATACTGCATGACGTTTCATGCTTTTAGGTATATATATATATATATATATATATATATACCTGTTTGTCTAAAAGTTGTATTTTACTCATGAGAATACACACTGTGCTCCTTCTCATTCATGCAGTTTCATCAGCTAATCAGTCACTCATGTGGTAATGCATATACTCACTGAAAACAACCCGGAATGATCTGTTAGGTGGAACTACAGGCCTGTCAGGTGGTACCCTCTGTCAGGTGATACCCTCTCACAATTAATTCTAACAAGATGATGTCATTTTGTTTGTTTTATTGGGAAAGTCCAAGAAAGTTTTAGCTCCTGATGTTTAAAAGATCCACTATAGACAATTAACTCATCCATAGTTCTTTCACAATTCTGTATAAGAATTGGTTCCTGTTTGAGGTTTTCTAGTTCCTGAAGTATTTTTGTTGTGAGTCTTTCGTCAAGAGGTTGCCACTGTGAACCATCCGATCCACACAACAGCTTGGCACAAGTTTTTATGCTGAATGTTAATGTTCTGTTACACAACCATCCCCTTTAATCTGGGCTTGGGCCCGGCCCTGCATCCAGTGGTTGGGGTTTGGACATTGGCTAGATTTCGATTCCGGGTCTTCCACATGGTTCCTGAAGTAATTAATCAACTTTAATAAATATATAATTTTACTCCTCCACAGCAGATGTGCTCTGATAATATCTTCTGATGTGAAGTGAATTTTCTGGATGCCACATATCAACGATTTAATAATAGTACTTTGAAACAGAAGAAGTAAAAGAAGAATTTTTTTTTCCTAAGTAGTTTTGGATGCCTCCCAAGTACAATAAGAAAAATGTCACACACACTAAAATGTTGTTGGACTGCGTTTATAGCTTTACATTAAAACATGTACTTGCCATGGCATTGTTTCAACAACCTTGTTCAACAACCTTGTTGTTTCAACAACCTCCATCCAGAGTTACATTCATGTTTTTGAGAGTTACATGTATTTGTATTGATGTTGAACCATTCCATAAAGTCTTTTTCAACATATCCCAAAAACTTTCAATGGGGCTAAGGTCAGGGCTTGGTGGAGGCCAAATCATCTGAGAAAATGATTCCTTATGCTCCCAGAAACACTTTTTCATAATCTGAGCCTGATGAACTTCGGCCTTGTTGTTCTGGAGTATGCCTATGCCATCAGGAAAGAAATAAATTCAGGTCGTCAGCTGACTTGATCGTCAGTCTAGTCCAGACCAACAGAAGCAACCTGGGCTGACACCAAGTATTTACAAAGCTCTTTATTATTTGCTCATTTGTATCCAAATATGGACTGTAGATTATGTTTTTTTTTTTATTTTTATTTTTTTATCATTATCACCCTGATAACACTCTATAATACCAAGAACTGTATTTGCTAACCAAATTATCCACAGTTCTATTTAATATCAATTAACAATGGCAATAGTTATGGTAAGCTACAACCTGACACATTGTGTTTCTGTTGCAGTGTTACTTCTAAGCCACACCATATCAACTGATGCAAATCCTGTAGCTATATGATTTGAAGGTAATCTTCCCTTTCATAACACATCCACAGCAATACTACAAAAAGCCTGTAGTTTTCAGTGTATACATGTGTGAGGGATTTTTCAGAGCTGCTCCTAGGATTGCCATTGCCACAGGCAGTCAGCCAAAAGCAGCATCAAGGCACGATGAGGGTGTCCCATAAAAATGCATGGCCACATGCTGCTACCAGAGGTGTTTCATCTTCCCTCTGTCAGCCAACCCCCGAACACCTGGAGCATGGGTGCTTCCGGAGCCTGAGTGCACACAGAGAACTATGAGAGAACACACACAGGCACATGCGCACAGAGTCTAAAACACACAAAAACGTCCTCTGACAATCCTATTGGTCATTTCATTGGTCTGCTTATTAATTTAGAAACATTTGCAGCCCCCCAGGGAGAGGGAGAGATAAATGCCAGCAGCAGAGACAGGCCAGCAGCGAACTCATAAAACCTATTAAAGGAAGCTGTTGATCACCTGCATCAGCAAGCCTGATTATGGCCACGGCTGGCTGTAAAGCCGAGTGGCCCTGTGCGCATTCACACATGAATGAAGCAAGCCTTACTGCACTCCAGGCTTGAGTAAACCTCTGATAACCGACCTTCTGCCCTCATTACTGTGAGAGATGAACATTTTGTCATGATGATGACAAGCAGCAATTATGGACAGACAGGTATCATTATGCTAAATCGGTACTATTTAAGTTGTTGGAACGTGAGTATAAATTTTGAAACAGTGCTTACTGTAGATGTCTTCTTTATATATAAGCTCTGATCATTTAGCTGTTTTAGCCTCTTTACATACAGTACCGTGTAAGTCTTTGCACATGCAAATAAGTGCTGTAGAGCCAGGATGTCTCTGCTCTTCTGCAGTACAAAACTGAAGAATTTTAAGCAAAGGCTTGTCACACAAATATTGACTAATCAGTAATTAGTCAATAATTTGTGTGACAACACTTTGCTTAAAATCTATACATATAATAAAACTGTAAAGTTGGTGTGTCTGTACATTGAAGAAATTTGTGAAAAAATAGTTTGGGGGATGTAGGACGAGTAACAGAAAGCATCAAGATGGTTTTTGGAATTTATTTACGTCTTTGTTTGTTTGTGCATGTATCACGTAAGAACTACCGAACGAATTTTAATGGGGTTTTCACATGTGTATTTGGCTGTGCCTAAGGTAACATATAGACTTTGTTTCATTGAAATACTGTAGACCCATGGGAAGAGAATATATGCTGCTTTGAAATTCAAATAGAAATTACCACCTTGAAAAAAATCATTAGATGACGCTATGCATTTTTTAAAAACACGCTTAGGAGTGTGCAAACGAAATCACAGACACATCTAGTATACTATAAGTAAACTATAAACATGAACAAAATATAATATAAACTAAATATACTATAAAGTACAATGTATGCAGTTTTATATACATAAATCAATTTGCTGCATAGTTTTGCCAAACATTCTGCAGAACCAGACACAGTTGTTGCTGGTTTTTTCTTTTTTTTTTTTTTTGCCTTTTAGATAATAAACTGTTATGATTTCTGGCCTACAGATATTTTCCTGTAATTATTATTATACATTTTTTTTGCTGAAATGTTTTTGCACAATAAAAAAAACAAAACGACAATAAACATACAACAACAAATTCAGCAACTATTAGAAATCTGAATACAAAACTTCAAATCAAAGAAACAAAAGTAAGTTCACAAACCTATCAGCAGTAATTCAAATCAGAATGACTTTATACATATATATATATATATATATATATATATATATATATATATATATATATATATATATATATATATATATATATATCAACTTACAGCTGATTTGGCAAAACATACAATATAACTATTATAATTAGGTAGGATTGAGGATT
Source organism: Clarias magur (assembly GCA_013621035.1). Taxonomy (NCBI): domain Eukaryota; kingdom Metazoa; phylum Chordata; class Actinopteri; order Siluriformes; family Clariidae; genus Clarias; species Clarias magur. The sequence goes on along the minus strand of QNUK01000141.1, from coordinate 486,306 downwards.
ATTTGTTATTTTTGAATACATTACTAGATCACGTTAATGATATGCAATGTTGGGGACTGTAGTGGCAACTGCCAGGTCACTCCTGTTGAGTCTTTGCATAAGACCATTAACCCTACATCCCATTCAACCCAGTCACTTCATGCAGTGCTGGTCCCAAGCCCAGTTAAAAAATGGAAGTGCCGTAAGAGGAAGGGCATTCGGTGCAAAATTTGCGCCAGGTCTTGCTGATCAAATGAAAGGCGCAAAGGAAAAAATGGAAGCCAAAGAAAAAATGGCATCCAGTTTGTACTACATACTTAAAAGAACATAATATAAATACTCTTAAAAAAAGCTACATGAAAGCATATTTCTTCCTCTTATAAATATCATCCAGCTCTCGAATTTACCACTGGCTGTCAGACTGCTTGGTGTAGCCAATCAGCAACAAGCATGTAACCACTGAGAAGGACCTTCCCTTTTGTTTTTGACCTATTGTAGGTCTGTTTGGTTTTGCTGTCGGGTTTCCTACATACATTTCTTCCCCCCAAAATCCCTTCTTGCAATTATTTAAATGGAATAATGCTCATGATCATTTTCATGAATGGACTACACAACCTGTGAGCTCCAACACATTACCTGACCCAGTCACACGCCTCACTGATCACCAACACCTGTTTCCTGTTCCAGCTAAATAGTGTCACTGTTTCAGTGCTTGATTCTATGTCTCATTCTGTAGCATTGGTCACGGTATGTTAGTCCATGTTGTGCTCATGTTATGGTCATGCATGTCTTGTTCTTATTTCTTTTGTTTCACATTTATCCTCTCTGTTATTGTGTGCTTCTCTTTGATAGACACTAATCTGTGCTAAACTGCCTTTGCTACTAAAACATCACACAATTGTACATTGACAAGCCTTTAAATCATATTTTGGATGATTCCATTGTTTTTATTGTATTACTTTTTAAATGCGCTCATACAATTCATGTCCTTTGAGAACTTTTGTCAAAAAGTTTGGGGGATCTAAGAAGAGTAACAAAAAATGTATATATATTTTTTTATTTTATTGTCTTTATATGTGTATTGATTTATGTTTTGTTATTTTATATTTACTGTCTGTAGGTTTATAGTCTGCTCTTGGTTGCAGAGAGGCATCTGAGTAAGAATTTCATTGTGCTTGGTACACTGTACTTGCACATATTACAGTTTTACAGTGAATCCTCGAATGGATGAAGCAAGGTCCATAAAGACAGACTTTGCCTGTTTGAGTGGAAGAACTTGAGTGGCCTGCGCAGAGCCCTAACCTTAACCCCACTGAACACCTTTGGGATGAACTGGAACGCTGACTGCACCCCGGGGCTTCTCGCCTGACGTCAGTGCCTGTCCTCTGTAATGCTCTTGTGGCTCAATGAGCACAAATCCCCGCAGACACGCTCCAAAATCTAGTGGAAATCCTTTCCAGAAGAGTGGAGGTTATTATAACAGCGAAGGGGGACCAAATTCCGTACGAATACCCAAGGTTGCCAAATGGGTTCTTTACATGCCTTTGGCTACATGATGTATGTTAGTATACTTTGCTATCTGTGATACTAATATGAAAGCAGTTTTAGCTGTGTAGGTTTTTAACAAAGCTTTCCTAGTTATTCTGGCAACTATTTGCTGTTTATAACAATATCAATAACTGTTTGCTACAAGGGGAAAGTGATGCAAAAAGTGATCATAGTCATACTCTGATGTACAGCCAATGTAATATGGTACTGTTTAGTTGTTTTAAGGGACAATAGTATGCACTATGTGTCATATCACTATTCATTTTTTTTAAATCTACCTGCCTTTATACAAGTTTTTCTTGAAAACAACCCACCAAGACGCAACCAGTTAATGGAAACCAGTATTAACAGAATGATTGCCACCTATATTCCATTCAGCTTATTGGATTCAAAACCCACAACGTTAAGCTACTCTTTTGATAAAGGGCCCGAGTTAAAGAGCGTTAATAGTATTTACTGTCTCTCATTAGTGCCAATAGAGATAAGATTGTAATACCCTCTCCCTCCTCTCAGTTGGTTCTACCTGAGTCAGCAAGGGAGTGAGTTGGACAGCGAGCTCACACAGGCAAGGATCCTCCTACATAGTTTTGCTGTATTAGGATATAATAGGCACCACTTCCCCTCCCCTCCTATGATATATTTCTCCTCGGTGTGTCTTCTTCACGCATCGGAGCTGCTGTTTAAAAGCTTTTCCCCACCGAGAGTTAAAAGCAAAGAAGACGGCAAGCACAAGCTTCACTCAAAACCGCAACCTACTTTACAATCAAACACATTATGAACTCCTGTTAGAATTAGGACACCTTCTGGGGAACCAGTGGGACACAAAACATTATCCAAATCCTATTAACTATTTGTGAAAATTGAAATGCTGACATTTTGTGATCTAATTAAAAATGCTCCATTATGAATAGCAAATTGTTACAGTAATTAACTATGATCGAGTGTGTGTGTGTGTGTGTGTGTGTGTGTGTGTGTGTGTGTGTGTGTGTGTGTGTGTGTGTGTGTGTGTGTGTGTGTGTGTGTGTGTGTGTGTGTGTGAAAGGAAAAGGTGACTACATGGTGAAGTTGTTAGAATCTTTTCAATCTAGTCCAAAAGAAAAATGAATACAAAAGGCCCATTTTATTCATATCATTACAGTCACATTCTTTCCCCACTAAGCTTTAATTATTCAATTAGTGCAAAATGCCATTTCATGCTGTGATTAAATTGGGTAAATGCATCCATTAAATTAGCTGTTGCTTAATCAGCGACTAAACTGCTCTCCTCTTTAAATTTACTCTGAATGCTACAGTACGTATGTCTGATTGTTTATACGCACAGTACAATGCACTCGTCTCACTAGCGTCGTCTGCTCGTTTGCATCTCTTCCTGCTCTTCGCTCCCCCGATAATTCACATCCAAATTCTTTTAGCTCCTTCATCATCTGAGGCCATCAGGTAATAATGCCCCATAGTGCCTGTCTAGTTTCCTTGGTCAGCAACTTATCTTTCTCTGGACACTGGCCCCTACAGGCCTTTAAATCATTGCTTCTTACTCAAAATAACCAAGCCGGTCACGTTGTCTGCTGTCATACTTGGTCATCATAAGAGATAATTACCCGCCTCCACGGACAGCTGCACTGCGCAGCTCTACCAGCAGCACTCTCTCACAGTGAATCTGTCGAACCTGCAAAAGGACTCGGTATGAATAACGAGTCCGGAGTGGCAGAGATACTGTCGCTTATGTCAAAAGCGCGTACACACACACACACACACACACACACACACACACACACACACACACACACACACACACACACACACACACACACACACACACATACAGGTAATGGCAACCAAAGGTAAGTCAAACTTCAGCAGTGGGAAAAATGATTTTTTCTTTCCATTCAAGAAGAAGATGTATCAATCAATAAAACAGATGAGCACTTAAAAAAGGTTCACAGCAGCAATTCTTCAAACACTGGCAGAACAGGAACCTGATTGTCGGTATGACCAACAGGGGGCAATGTTGCTGTTTGGAATAGAAGAGCTACCAGATTGCTGCAGTGGATGAGTGGACAGAGGAGGAGGGAAAGGGAAAAAAATAAAAAACTGCTACTCATTGAGTGACAGGAGGAAGCTACAGTGATCGGTATTGATCCCTTGACGCTGTCTTGTTGCTTGACCATTGCCCTTGTGCCCACACGAACCTAGTGCAGGTTTATCAAACTGGCCGTGACATTACAGCCATTTCAGAAGCTTCTGGTCAGAGTTGCTCGGTCTGTCTGTCTCTTTGTCTATTTGTCATGCCCCAGTATGCATAGTAACAACAAAGATAGTCTAGCGAACTCACGAGAGAAACCTCTGTTGTCTTGGGAACCAAACCAAAGAAGTTTCATGAGCTACATTCACTCAAGCATCACAAACAAGATCTGGCAAATCCAAAAGGCGCTAGGAATATGTTATGTTAGTGCATAGTACATTTATTTATTTATTTATTTATTTGTTATTTATTTATTTATTTATTTGTTTGTTTGTTTATTTATTTATGGATTTTTAATTTTATTTCATTAAAAAAAAAAGAAATCTCAGGTCTTTTTCAGAAGATGAACATGATAGAGTGTGTGTTGCAGATAGCAGTAGCATTGAGGCGATGCTTTTAAAGCTGTCTGGTGGTGGTAGTGACTGCTTTAGAACTAGATGTGTCTCTTTTTTTTCTCCATTCACACACAGACTCTTTCACACGCACGCACACATGCACACGCACATTTCAAACAAAATCTATAATCAAGATCCTGCGCTCCACCCCCTCCAGTGAGGCCAATTGGTATTCCAGAATATCCTCTGCCCCCTGTTGCGTCCCCAATCTCTAACCAGAAAAGAGAGAGAAAAGAAACTGCTAAACCCTAGGATGGAAGATGGCTGGCTGTGGATTAATGGCTGCAAGAACAAATGAACTCTAGGAGAGAGTTTATATCCATCGATACAAAGTAGCCAGGAGGACGACTACCTGTATTTCTATATTGATGCACCATACAGGTTGCTCGGGTTTACTCACTGCTGGATTGGCACCGACTTTTAGTGTGGGCTGAATGAATAGGACAGCAGGCTGAGTGGTGCTCTCTGCATTGAAATGAGGCTGTGATGAAAGTCAAATCATCACAAGTCAACAGGTGCTATTGACTTGTGTTATTACAGATAATTGTACCTCGCTATGCCTGCGGTGTGCGGCGGTTACAAACTAAATACAATATTCATATCTGAATGTGGCTTATGAATTAAAGTCAGTAATCCTTGCATTATTTCCATAGAAATGAAAGAAGTCTGTTTGCATTTGTCAGTGCAATTTATCACCCGAGTCCATGTGCACAGAGAGCGCGTCTTCCTATGGCTATTTGCAACTGGTAAGCCGCACGACATCCGTTCGCCCGTTCAGCCTGTAGCCTCTCACATTTGCACGCATGTTTAATTTGGTTATCTGTTAGGCAAGAGTGAAAGGAAGAAGGCATTACACAAAGGGTGCCTGGGGCAAGCATTCAAGGACTTCTGTCTTTGATATTTAATTGATATTTTTTTCTCAGTATAATGCCTGAAGGAAAAAGAAATTCCTCCACGACACTGAAGTACCTTCATGGACGCGCCCTAACCTTCCCTTAAGGCTGTACTGGCTGGTTCCTCCAGAAAACAGCCCAAAGATATTCAAACCAGACTCTAAAGAATTCATGAAATGGAGCAAAACAAACTACGGTGTCTAAGGTTGGTGAGAGTTCGCTGGTATTTCTTTGTAAGCCCCTTCCTCTATTCATGATTATAAAAAGTGATCAGCTGTTTCAATATTTTTGATTGGATTCGTCAAGTCGAGTGTGTTTAAAATGATGGACTTGTGTCTAAATTATGCAGGGTTTTCTTTGTCCGCTCTGGAGTGTCTGACTCGGTAAAAATCACATAAGACACTGACCTTATAAATCAGAGGCACTATTCTTTGCTTAGCATTTTTAGTAGGCTTCTTTTAAAAGATAAAATCAATACACCAGGTGATGAACTCCAAATCAATAGTGTTCAACGGCATGGAATTGAAAACACAGGTTTCTGAAGGCTTTTTTTTTTTTTTATCAGCGCTGGAAAGCTTGAACTTTTGTTGGCCGAGTAGACGCAGATAAGAGCACAATAGCTGTTTCGCTGTCAGCTGAGGTCATACTCCAGTGAGCTGACTTCCTCCAGTATCCATAACTATTAAACTAAAGTTCTTCAGCCAAACAACCCTTCGTGAGTTCTTTCGAGGATTTCTTAAACTTGCTTTTGCTTGCTCTTTTTTTTTTTTTTACGTACTGGGTAAATCCAGTGGTGCTCTAGACTTGTGTTCCAGTTTTATCTCCTGCTCTAGCCAAGGAAGAAGCCTGTTGTCCGTGAGTAGCTGACGAGGAGAGATAGAGAGAGAGCGAGAGAAAATAAGTGATGCTAGAGCTGCAGCTTCATGTCCCAAAGATACCTGCACAGAAAAAAAGGAGGAAAAAAAAAAAAGGCCACGGAGAGCCGCAGGACTAAGGCAGTAAATCCAGTCTGATCCCTGTGACCTATCCAGATTTCATAGATCTCTCTCATCTGACCACAGTAGGAGAGAGAGGCCTCTGGCATGGTGTCATTTAATTACCTCTGTGTCTTTTCCATGTGCTCTGCATGGCACGCGTGTGAATCAAGCACACTGATGTCCTTGTCTGTAGGACTTTTAGGAAAGCATTGAATATAAACAAACAAACAAATAAATAAATAAGAACCCCACCATGTCAGTTTTTCCTGAAGCACAGCTGGTTATTTGCTCTACTGTTTGGCTTTTGTGAGCGTCTCTGCCAGAAGCCAAGCAAAGGAAGTACATTGAGTTTGGCTGTAATTTACGTGGAGCCACATATTATGAGGGAAGTTTTCATTCTTTTTTTTTTTTTTATTTCCTTGACAGAACAATAGACAATAGAAGATTAAAAAGAAACTGTAAAGATGAACAGATCTGGTGCTGACGATTAACCTCATGGCGTCATATGAATTATTAGAATCAAACCATCTCTCCGTCTCAGTTGGCAACAGAGTGGCAGCAGATGGCATCGACGCCTCCTGGTCCCAAAGGAAAGCTCCATCTCATTCTTATCCCTTGTCCAGTCATGAGGTCATTCAGGTGAACTGAGGAGAAAATTGGCAAGATGCTGTTGAGCGGGCCCACCAAGCTGCCAGGAAGATATTCATCCACAATGGTAAATAACAAATGAAAGCTTAGAGCGGAATTACCTGTCAGGAGGCCTCTCCTCATTAAATGCCATCTGAAACGGAACTTGGTAACAAATGGACGTGGCGTCCATGCTGGTGGTTATCAGGAGGGGCATACATCAAGGAGAATGTTGTTAATATCAAGTGTCTCATCTGGCCAATCGTGAAATAAACGCCAATGGAGCTTGCAGTAACACGGCGCGACGGCGAGCGGCATCTAATGGGACGAGCAGTCTGCTCTGCGAGGACGTAATGGCCTGAGACATCATTTTTCAATGGGAGAGCATGCCCGTGTTAAGATGTCGCAACACTGCCATTTGTAAAAGGGGATGGCAAGATGTCACCTGCTTAGCTGAGGTTAGGCCAGGATAAATCAGCCTGATGCCTGCTGCAGACTTCCTGCTGAATGCAAAACGCTTTAAAAGACCTGTGGAGCTTCTCTAGCTGACCAATACTTGGAGCATTATTACACTAGACTGGTAAAAGTAGCATGTAACTGTTCACACCATATCATCTGTTTTTTTTTGTTTTTTTACACACATACACATTCACACACAACCATGCATTTTAAAAATCATCTGCCAAACATGTGGCTGCGTGGTTTTATAGGTCACCGGGAACAAGTGCATGCTAACGGAGATATTCTGAGCGATGATGGGAAAACGTGTAGAGCCGTGATTTACTGGCTCATCCAGCTCCATAATGAGGAGTAATTCCACTTTGACACACCGCTTCCCCTTTTGTGTTGAGCGGGGGAAACTCAGCGTTCCTTCACCACGTCTCCTGCAGGAAGAGGTGACCTGACACCCATCTTATTAACCGCAGGATCCTGCATGTGTCTTCATTAATAGCCTATTAAAAGCGACATACAGAATATGAGAAACTGACCTCCCTTCCACAATATCCGGGGAGGAGATTAGCGGGAACTTGGAAGATTTATGCTCCCGGAAGGAGAAAAAATAAGTTATTTAGCTGAAGTTCAAAGACTAAATAAATCATCATTAGGCGAAAAAGAGGGGGAAAATGTAGCATTATGTTCAGCAAAGCAGGCTTGAGTCAAAAAGGCATACTCTAGTAGCTTTATCAATAACTGTCACGGGTGTGTGTGTGAGAGAGAGAGAGAGAGAGAGAGAGAGAGAGAGAGAGAGAGAGTGAGAGAGAAGCAGACAGGCAGACATAAACATAAATAAAAAGGAGAGAGTGAGAGAGAGTGAGAGAGAGAAATAATTTTTTCATGGCCCCAAATGGCTCACCGCATGCTGGAAGCCTCAGTAGCCTCAAGGTCAGATGCAAAGCTGCTCTCCTTTCACTCTAGCCCACAAGGCATTGAATGCATCCCACAGGAAGTGTCAATAAACTGCTAGAGCCATGAAAACAGGTGAGACTCACCTTCTATTAATTTCAACAGGCGTATTTCGATTCATCTCATCCATGTTTTAAAATTTCAATGAACATGCCAAGAGTTTCATCTATGAGTTGGTATTAGAGCAAAGCCAAAAAGCAAATATACTTTATAAAATCTAAAATATGATTATTCTGGACAGAGTTCCCAGTTTGCTAATTGCATTCTGTTCCTTAACATATTGGTCATTTAATCAGATACAACTATCACATGAGTGCAGTTTGGCAGGATACAGTTAGAGCACATCTGTGTGCTTAATTTCAGCCGTAAACTGAAAGTCTATTCATTTGTCTGTTTTAAGTAGTTAGTATGTTCTATGGATTACAGGAGATTACACAGATTGGAAATAAAAGGGATAGAATTTTCAACACTGTTCATAATAATAATAATAATAATAATAATAATAATAATAATAATAATATGCTCATGTGATTATTGTCCAAAAACAACAGTTTGCTTAAGGTTGACAAATGACACACCGGATATGAAACCCTATATAGACACATTTAATGATGGAAAACATACAATAGAGAAGTTTCCTTCCTGTTATATTTATACTTTATACTATAGCAGCCATAAACACTTGGTCTCTCACCAGCTGCTTTTTGGCTCTCTTAAAGGTAATAAAAGAAAAAAAAAAAGCCCTCAAGCTTGTCATGTTATTGAGAAAGAATCTGGTGTCCTGAAGATTCTGTGGTAGGACCCTGACCGATCAATACAAAGTGCTGACACCTGCAACTCCTCCCTTGAATGTTAAATGTCTCTTTACTGAATAATCATTGATGATAATGAAGATGAATAAAGTACAGGTTCTAGGGTAAAAGGAACTTCTCTTTTTGGATTCAACAAGCCTGCAACTCTTTCTGTGAGTCTGGTTATTTAGCTTTGTGTCATAATAGTGGTATATTTAGTGGATCTGTTTGTAATCTCCATTAACTTCAGAAGTCACTTTCTAGCACTGATGAGTGCTGATTCTCTCAGCAATAACTCTAGCACCACATAACTTTACCATGTTAACATTGGTTATCAATTATATACCAGTGAACTGGTGACAGGATCATGGGGCCCAAGACTCACCCATGATTGAAAGGCACCAGAACACCCAGTGCACCACAGACTGCTGCACATGGGGCCCATCATGAGCCAGACTCTGAACTCAGTCCAATCAAGCAACCATGTGTGCCAAACAAATCAGATCCATGAACGACCCACGCTGCAAACCCACAGCATCCAAAGGATCCGACATCCTGCGCCAGGTGCTGCAGCACATCCATTGAGGTCCTGTGGAGTCATGCCATGAGATGTCAGAGCTGCCCCGGTGGCACAAAAGGTATTTACTGAACGCAATTTTGGACATAATGTTTTGCATTGTAATGTTATTGCTGATCAGTGTATAAGATTTATAAATATTCAAATTATTAAAATTAAAATGCTAGGTCTCAATGATGTTGCTCAAATTTGGATGATTGATTTGGTGAGGATGAAACTGGTGAACTTGTCAATCTTACACTGCTACCGCTCAGATCCAGTATGGGCATTCTGTAGCTCTAGCTGATGTAACTGTATTTTGTTTGTTGGCTTGTGTGGGTGGAATGAAATGAGGCAGCATGCCGTATTAGGGGACTGAGTGTACATCGGTTCTGTAATGAGACTAATGCTGTTTAACCACAAAAAAGACAACACCAAAACACTAACCCATGAAGAATAATAAATGCAGAAATCAAAGCTGTTGTTTTTTTTCTTCTCTATACCACTTTACAGTCTCATGGGAAAGCAAGTCAAATACAATCTCACTCACTGAGAACGAATGCAGAATCGAAGACGACAGCCTCTTTTTCTTCTTAAGTCTTAATTAGTTGCTGCTGAGCTGAATGCTCGCTCTTCTTTTGAATGCCTCCATTCCACCAAGACCAAAAGCATCAAAGAGCTAATTTTCTTGAGTCTGTTTGCATAAAGAGCAGGAGAAAAATATTTTTTTCCAGCTCCTTATATCGAGGTTTCATTCACTATGCACACACCCACCTATTATCTTTATGACACCACTTCATATAATTGGAGATAACATCCAATCTTGCAGATCTTTACTCATCAAAGTTTTATTCAACAATTCTTGATCAAACATTACCTTTTATTAGGTTCACGTAATAACACCTGGGGTGTTCTGTTCATATGACAAGATTCTTTTCTTGTTTGCAATATAGACTGAGCCTCATTTATCAAACTGGATATGAACAGATTTATTTGTAGACAGTCTGCAGGAGCATTTACACAAGAAATGTTGTATTTATGAAAATCCAGTTTATTTAGGAAAAAAAAAATCACATCCTAGCAGAACTCCTGATCATGGGTACATTTGCAGATAAGAAGTCTCAGTAATGTAAAGGTTGACTGGCTTTAAATTTTATAACTGGGCTGGGTTACTGCATTTTTAAACAAGGATTATGTTGTCAGCTTTAATTTGCTTATTTATTTCAACTGCAGGTACAAATTTAGTGAAAATTGTGCAGAATTCCTTTATTATTAATGACTTGAAACAAAAAGAGCCAGAAGAATCAATCATTCATGAAGAAAGACAAATATGACTTGCTGTTCAATTAGGACAAAATAAATGGCACCCTAAAAAAAGGAAGAAATGTGAGTTTTTGTGTTTCTGTGGTAGCTACTGTATTGTGCTGCAATGGACAAGAGTTTATTACTGTTAGGTTTAATGCATGCCATGCTTAGGATGTGTTATATGCCATCAATATGCTTTACTTTAAAATACAAATGAGATAAATGAGGTCCAAAAAAAAAAAAAACATGGTTATTACACGTGAATACACTTAAATGAATCAACACCAATGACAAACTAACAAACCACTCAAAAACCAGGGTTGGTAAATACTTTTAATTTATTCACGCATACACATGGCTGTAGTGACATTATGAATTATGTAAGCAAGGTAACATACGGATAAAAAATGTAAAAAATAAATAGAATAAATCTCTTTCTTGGTGTGAAAAACATAAATTGAACCTGATACTATAATTATAAAACAACAGCATGGAGGAAATAAATGGTCTATTAAGTTTAGAATCACCAATAAGTGGGTAAAATAATGAAAAACAGTTTGGAAGTTTAAATAAAACTGAAACATAAAAAAAAACAAACAAAAAAAACAACAACACATACATAAAATCCAAAATCACTTCCTTGCTATCTCTAGAATAATATAAAACAATATTCACAAACCAGTTTTATTTTGCTGTTTTAAAAAAAATGTAATTTCTTGTTCAAGGTCTTTCGCCAGGCTGGAGGAGGATTGTCATTTCCGCTATTTAAACATCATACAGACAGAAGAGATGACGTCTACATTCCCTTAAAGTGTACTTTAAAGTGTGCTCGCTACTTCCTGCTCCCTCCCTGTGCAGGGAATGTGAAAGGTTAAGGGAATTTCCCTTGACAAAATTCCACACTTTGGAACACGCTGCGACTCTAGATGTCACTTCCTCTGTGTGTTACCTTGGTAACGTATGCACCTCGGATACCTGTTGCTGCAGCTGCTGTGGAAATTGCACGGTGCTGAAAATATATATTCAATATTTAATTAAACAAAAACAGATATCATTGCAAAAAAATGTATGCTAATGAAATATGTATTACACATGAATAAACTATTTAATTCATTTACAAAATATACAGAAATTATTATTATGCTTTTTTTCTTTCTTTCTTTCTTTTTTTTTTTTTTTACAGATTACTAGCCTATGATTTATTGATTAAATAGATTAAAAAATAAATTAAACTATTTAATTAATTACAAATTAATAAATATTCTATTGTAAAATCAATTTGTCTTCCTCCATAATATACAGTATATCCCTTTTCAAGCTCAGTTTTTTCCCATGCTCCAGTGAGGCACAAGGATTTCTTATTTTTTCATGAATTTTTCATGCATACTTCCGGCAAAGTGATGAACCATTGTTCACTTGTCCCCTACATCGTTCACAGTTCCCTTTGAACTGAACAGTTTTGCTCCCTGTGGTTTGGAATCTTAACATAGCTAAATACCCTGTGCAGTCCACTTCACAGGAAACTACTTGCAGATCGGAACACAGCTCATGTGAGTAGACAGTCAATTTTGCCGTGAATGTTGATTAAGTATCTCAATATAGAATACACTACGGTTTGATTTGGTAAAACAATATGAATAATCCATGCTATTGAGGGGCTGGCCCAGAAATAACTTCAGCAAAAACTCTTTATGCTAGTCAGAGGTAGGTAAACGCATTTATGTTCATTTAGCCTCCAATACAGCCCTACTTATATAGCAGAATACAGATGAACTGAAGCTAATTGATTAGGGTCTTTCAGTTCAGCCACTTGTGATGGCTCTCACTCTTACCTAAATGACTGAAGAACTCAATACTTCTCCTCTAATGAGGAACACAAGTTTCACAGAATGATGGAGAACACCCTAAACAGGGTGCATGATGGCTGTCAGAATGTAAGTGATTAGCATGTAAATGAAACTTTCGGGCCTCTTTCTAACCTGAAGCTTGGTATACAGTACCTAAACTCCTCATCCTGGATTTTCCCGATAATACCTTTCTGGCTTAAGTTATTAATGCAACTAGTGATCTTGTTATACCACAACCCTGTCTGTTAGACCACAACACTGCTATATGCAACATATACTGTAGTTCCAGCTGTAACTGGATTATAGATTTAGATTAATCCACTCCTTTGAATAGATCATCATTTTTATTTATTTGGGTGACAGATACTTTAAATAATCTAAGACTAGTAATGACAATTTCAAAGAATTATTGTCAATCAATTTTCTACCATGGGACAGTCTTCCAGACAGAACGCTTATTTGCTTTCTGCTTTCTCAGTAACATGTCAGCAGTTTGTCTGGCTAAATGTGCAGTATGCAACTTTTTAAATGTATGTATATCTTTTTAGAACAAATACTACCTAAAAATGAACTTACAGTATATTGGAAAAGTGCTGTCAAAGACTTCTGTAACCCAAACTCATTAAACAGCATGGCAGCAGTGCAGAGATATTCTCTTTTAAAGAGCAAGGTCGCACTGCTTAACAATCAGAGAAGGCCAGAGTCAGGGGTGGAGCACATGCCTCTCAATCAATACTTAAATGCACTTTGGTTCCTCTGCTATCATGAGCCTTCATACAGTATGTTGCGGTAGCTACAGTTTCTCTGCTCTCACAAAGCTTCAGACATTGTCATCGATGTTGCCATTGGCTACTTTTTATTACTGAAAAAACTCGGCTTGGGTGGACAATAAAAATGGACTAATTTAAGTGATACACAATATGTGCATACATATATATTTGAGTATGAGTTCTAGTACTAATAATATTTGGGCTGTTTTTTTACTGGAGTGAGTGGGTTCTCAGCACTGCCTTGGGGGGGATTTTGTCAGCATGATCTATGTGTGACTAGCAGTACCAAGCATAGAGATTCTGGCATTACTTGAGAGCGTGCAGACATAAAAGAAGGACACAAAAATGAAAAGAAACCAACAAAAGGTGATTTAAATAAAGAATTTATATCAGCACTACATTCAGCAAATGGAGATATGAGAAAGAAGAGAAATTTCCTCCAATATTCTGTCTGAATCAATTTGTGACCGGTGAATTACATTATTTTAATGCCCCCCATTTGAATGCTTTAGTGTCCACTTCTAGACAGGGGGAAAAAGCAGTCACATTACATAGTGTATGTGCATTCATTATGAGCTATGTGTAGGGCTGGATAAAGTGTAGCGGAGCAGGGAGATGGAGGGCTCGGTGGAGCTGGAGTTGATAGATGTTAAATTCTCATGCTAGTTCCTTCTAGTGTGAGCCACAAAAGTTGCATCATACAATTTGAACTTCAAGGACCGACAAAAAGGAAGCCTGTTCAATGGATGACTGTTTTAGCTGCTGTAACATAGATGATAAAAGGGACTGACTTGATTCCTAACTTACACAACGTTAATTGAAATTATAATGCATGATGTGTTATTCAGTAATGCATTTACATTTCCAATCACATGCAAATTGTCATGACATGCCAAGCCACAGTCACGTCATGATCATCTAAGCACGCCTGTTCCACGTTCCCTCCACGTTATCACAAGCACTCATAAGCGCCACTTCTGTTCTCCCTGGGAATTACTCACACTATCTGCAATTGGATCCATCACGCCCTCTAGCGAGCCTGACAGAATAATCTGGCCCAAATGGATCCAGCAGAGGCAGCTCACCTGAGGGGGCATTAGAGAGCCAAGGAGCACTCCTAGGCACCCACCAGCAGGAAATAAGACAGATCACAAACACACTTCAAACGATTACGGAAACGCTGCAGTCTCTCTCTACCCAGATTCAGAAGCAACAATCTCCGGCATCCACTCCCCAACCCCCCCCTCCAATGCTCCTTTCTGGCCCAGAGCCCTGCCTTCCTGCCCCGCCCATCTATGATGGAGATCCAGCCACTTGCCGTTCCTTTTTATCTCAGTGCTCCCTTTTTCTGGAACTACAGGCCACATCTTTTCCAACGGAACATTCCAAGGTTGCCTATATCATCACCCATATCATCACCCATTGATTGGGTTAAAAGAAGAGTCCTGGATTGGAGCCCCACCTGCCTCTCTTCATGTTTACGTTCTGCCACTATGGGCCGAAGTTTGCTCACTCCACAAGAGGAAATCCCCGACCTAACCAAGGTACCCACAGAGTACCTCCTCCCAGGCACCTCACCACCTAAGGGTCGACTTTACTCCCTCTCCCGTCCTGAGAGAGAGGCCATGGAACAATACATAAAGGAGACACTCGCAGCAGCGATCATTCGTCCATCATCCTCACCAGCGGGGGCAGGATTTTTTTTTTGTGGAGAAGAAAGATAAGTCCCTCAGACCCTGTATTGATTACAGAGGGTTGATTGAAATCACGATAAAGAACCGCTATCCTCTTCCTTTGATGTCGTCTGCCTTCGAACTTCTCCAGGACGCCTCCTTACCAAGTTAGACTTGAGGAATGCCTACCACCTTGTCAGGATACGGGAGGGCGATGAATGGAATACAGCCTTTAACACACCCACTGGCCATTATGAGTACCTAGTGGTCCCGTTCGGCTTAACCAACGCGCCGGCGGTGTTCCAGGCTCTCATCAATGACGTCCTTAGGGATTTTCTGAATGTTTTCGTCTTTGCTTACCTGGACGACATCCTGATATTCTCACGCTCAGTAAAGGAGCACAAGTTCCACGTGCGCCAGGTTTTGCAACGGCTTCTGGAGAATAAAGTTTACATCAAGGCAGAGAAATGCGAGGTTCCTCTTTTTTGGGATATTCTATCTCCCCTGCAGGCATCCAGATGGCCCCACCAAGGTGAGGGCGGTCACTGATTGGCCGGTACCGTCTTCAAAACGCGAACTCCAACGCTTCTTGGGATTCGCAAACTTTTATCGACGCTTTATTCAAAGCTACAGCATAGTGGCGACCCCACTTACGGCACTCACGTCTTCCAAGATCCCATTCCGTTTCACCATAGCACCCATCCTTATATTTCCTGACCCCTCCCTCCAGTTCATTGTGGAAGTAGATGCATCTGAGACCGGAGTAGGGGCCGTCCTGTCTCAGAGATCTCCGAAAGACAACAAGATTCACCCTTGCTCCTTCTTCTCCCGCCGACTCACACCCCCCGAGCGTAACTACGGCATCGGGGACCGTGAACTCTTGGCGGTCAAGCTGGCCCTTGAAGAATGGAGACACTGGCTGGAAGGGGCGGACCATCCCTTCCTCGTATGGACCGACCATAAGAACCTGGAGTACTTAAGAACTGCAAAGAGGCTCAACTCACGCCAGGCACGATGGTCACTTTTTTTTTCTCGTTTTCGGTTTACCTTATCATATCGCCCTGGTTCCAAGAACATCAAGCCTGACGCCCTCTCCCGGCAATTCTCCACCTCTCAGGACACATCCACGACGGAGGCGATCCTTCCTCCTCATTGTCTTGTGGCAACAACCCAACTTGACGTGGAGCACCTGGTTCGGCAGACCCTCGAACGGGAACCGGGCCCAAGCATCGTTCCAACCAACAAGCTTTTCGTCCCAGGTTCCGCGCGACCACAGGTGCTAGACTGGGCCCACAGTTCCAGATTGGCATGCCACCCTGGGGCGGCACGCACCCTTTCCCTCCTACACCAACGCTTCTGGTGGGCTACAATGAAGGAGGACGTCAAGAACTTTGTGACCTCCTGCGACACCTGTGCCAAGAATAAGACGACTAACCGCCCTCCTGAGGGTCTCCTCCGACCCCTCCACATTCCCCACTGCCCCTGGTCTCACATTTCCATCGACTTCATCACTGGCCTACCACCTTCTCAAAACAACACCTGTATCTTACCCATCGTAGACCGTTTCTCTAAGTCGGCGCATTTTGTCCCATTACCCAAGCTCCCATCTGCCAAAGAAACAGCCGAACTCCTAATTAATCATGTCTTCCGACTTCATGGACTCCCCGTCGACATTGTCTCGGACAGGGGCCCCCAGTTTTCTGCCCAGTTCTGGAAGGCGTTTTGCAACCTCGTAGGCGCCAACCCCAGTCTTTCATCTGGATTTCATCCCCAAACTAATGGCCAAATGGAACGGATGAACCAGGAGTTGGAGAAATCTTTAAGGTGCATGGCCTCTCGAGACCCTTCTTCCTGGAGTCGCTTCCTACCCTGGATTGAATACGCCCACAACTCGCTCCCTACCTTGTCCACGGGCATGTCTCCCTTCCACTGCTGTCTGGGCTATCAACCACCCCTCTTTTCTGCCCAGGAAGAGGAGGTAGCAGTTCCCTCAGCCCAAACCTTTGTCCGTCGCTGCAGAAGAACATGGCAGCGTGCCCGTAATCAGCTACTATGCACTGTAAGCACCTTCCAGCGCCAGGCGAATCGTCATCGGTCACCAGCTCCCAGGTATCGTATCGGCCAAAGGGTCATGCTGTCTACACGGGACCTCCCACTCAAGACCACGTCCAGGAAACTCTCACCAAGGTTCATTGGACCCTTCACTATCACCCGAGTCATAAATCCATGCTCTGTCCGACTAGCTCTACCTCTCTCCATGCGCAAAATCAACCCTACGTTTCACGTTTCTCAGATTCGTTGTCTAATCTCGTGCCCATTATCTACACCCCCCCAGCCTCCCCCACCCCCCCGACTCATAGATGGGGGAGAAGCCTTTTACCATTCGCAGGCTTCTCAAGTCTCGCCGCCGGGGACGGGGCCTTCAGTACTTAGTAGATTGGGAGGGCTACGGCCCCGAAGAGAGAAGCTGGGTACCCGCTAGATTTATCCTAGACCGATCTCTGATCTCAGATTTCCACAGACTTCACCCTGAAGCACCTGCAAGAACGCCTGGAGGCGTTCGTAGAGGGGAGGGTACTGTCATGACACGCCAAGCCACAGTCACATCATGATCATCTAACCGCGCCTGTTCCATGTTCCCTGCCGCTCCTTACATCGCACCGCCCCTCTTCTCTGCACACCTGGACACTATCAGTAATCAGCTCATACCTATTTAAACCATGCTCTGACACCGCCACGTCGCCAGATTATTGAGTGCCTCACTAGCCCAATATTCCAGCGTTATTTTCTCTTCATTGTTTACCAGGATCTCGACCACGCTTTGTTTTCCCGACCACGATTTCGCCTCTCGTTCTGACTCTAGCTTTTGATACTTTGTGTTGCCCACCTCTTACCTGTTACCGACTACGAGCCTGGATCACGGACTGCTTCACGTCTCTTCGGCTTCGACCCCCGCCTGCTCCACGACTACAATTAATCCTCGCTCCTCGCCGAGCTCAAGCTCCTTCCCTCCACGCCGGCATTCATCGCGGAGCTCTCTCTCTCCCCGCGCCGACTCTACGCGCTGCCGCCTCAACACAAGGCTCACGCTGCATACGCCGGCATCCGACATATCTCAAGCTGCATCTCACTCGCGCCGGATCTGCGCGCTTCCGCATTCACGCACCGCCTACGTCACGCCCAACGTCACTCGCCTCGGTGCATTCACGCTGGTACTTCCGCATTCCAACGAGACTCTTCCCATTCACACTGCAGCGCGGAGTTGTACCCACGCCTCTTATTTAAAACCGCCACTTTGCCTGCTTCAGTTATCACAAGCACTCATAAGCGCCACTCACACTATCTGCAATTGGATCCATCACGCCCTCTAGCGAGCCTGACACAAATAGCTGTGGAATAACAACAGATCACGGTGCTGTTTTTGGAACAATCATAGTCATGATTATTTTCCAGTAACAACATAGCCCTTGTGTTTGATTTTCTATATAACACATGGCATACTCTCAGACTTCCAGTGGTCAATATTGCCACAACCTTCACATCTGAACATTTTCCGCAACTAAGATTTCATATTTGCTCACTAAAAAGTGTTGTAAAGTGTCTACGTTCTACAAAACCAAAGTAGGTAACATAGTCACTTATTTGACCCTCAATCCATGACCAAGGCCACAGCATTGAAGATTTATAGTGCTGCCTCCAGATTTTACATTCAGCAAGAAGTTTAGGCCAGATAATAAAATACAGGACTCTTCTCTTCACATGGCTTCAAGTTTTGAGAAAAAAAAGTGACTTTTTTTGTTTTGTTGTTGAGGTGTTGCAGATAGCAGGTGTTGTGTACACAATGAAGAATACTATCTCATTTACTCAGAACTGAGGAAAAATACAAAAGTAAGAACTAGCCTTTGAAATAGAGATAGAGTTCTTCAGCTATCTGCACTGTGAATGAGAAAATGATCACATTCAGTCAAGCATGAAAGACAAGTATTCTTACATCAGCACTGAAATAACCATATGATTCATTTCACTTATTCATTACCTCCATTAGCTAACTGGGTTATATTCACATTCTCTTTTGATCACGTTGATTGATACGCACTCTGAAGTAGTCGGCATGTTATTAACTTCTGCTGAATGAGCTGTGGAATCTGTTCTGTCTGCTCAACTGGTAAAATGAAATAAACCTTGGCATAATTGCAATAGAAGTCTATGAGGGGGGGGGGGGGGTCTATCTATGAGTTGGGGGGGGTTAGTGGCAAATTGAGGTTGTTCAGTGCCCTACAGTCTATTTATAGATGTGCAGCGAACTGCTTTATAGAATTGAGGTGAATGTGTACTTGCATGCCTACCGATGTGGGTGCGAACATATCTAAGAGCGTGTGTGTGTGTGTGTATGTGTGTGTGTGTGTGTGTGTGTATATACACGCGCAGCTAATCTAGATACCACAGTTCATCTTTGAAACACACGCTGAAAACACTCTTCACTCTAATTTGTCTGTTTAACAGACAGCCTCACCGGATCAATATGAATGCAATCTACAGCTGTCCTATTGTCTTTCGCCAGAAGTAATCAGCTAATTAAATTTTGATGTTGAATGAGAAATTGATTCTTTAGACAACACCGTATGTGTTTTACATTCGTCAATGACTGCAGAGTCTTTAGCGGGTTTATAAAGTGGTGTGTTTGCCTCCACTAAAACACATTCGCTGAGTTTTCATTTAATTACTCTTACCTCCGCGAAAATCCCTCACTGCTCCCGCTCATTGCTAAGTGAAACCAGGTTTATTGAGTTTGTGCTGTTCTTTACTTGATGATATTTACACATAATGGATTGCCACAATGGCTCACGTAGTGCCTCTTTTATAGATTAACATGGAGCCAGGAGACTTAATTGAGGAAATAAAATGAGACTGGTGTGAGGCACTTCACCAGAATGCGAGCCATCTTTCAGACAGAGCGGATCCCTCCCGGTGGCACGCAGGCATCCGGCTTGATGGGTAATGACACGAGAACCTCGAAGTATGTTCATAAATTACATCCTGGCTGAGAAGATAAATCAAATGTGGCCTCATTGTGCAAATACACATTCTTCAGCTGTCAAGGTGACTGCAGATAAAGTAAAGCATTAAATGATTTTCAGCTCCAAATTATTGGCATGCTGTGTTTAAACCAGTGATTGCCAGCACTGTGGATTGGGAAGGATATGCTAAAATGCAGACAGCACACCTGAATTGTAATGTATAATCATTTAACTAAATATTTGCCTATTATCATGCAAATCACGTAGCATTCCTCTCCAAAGGTCTCTTATGCGCTATTACCATGCAGAAAGTTTAACCACAGTAAAATGAGTTTTGTGACTTGTTTTCAATATTGAAATACATCAGCAAATCTCCGAATTAAATGTAACACTTTGCTTCATTTAATCTAAGGCATTCGTATAAAAAATAATCAATTTATATTAATATTAATTTCATTCTCCTCATAATTTTCCAGTAAAGCCTAAAAATAATTATGATCCATCCATATTGCACGTGTTTAATTAAGTTTTTCTGCTCTTTTGACAACACGTGAATGGTCACTTTAAACAAATACACGAAATCTGGCTGTTTGACTAAAATATAATCAGCGACTGATTTAATTTGATAGACTTTCCCCCTAAAGCTATACATGAAATGAAATGGAATGAAAGCTACTACTCATGCAGCTTTAATACTTAACTTTCCCCCATGGGAATAATTAGCAAGTGAACAAAAGACATAATTGCATTATTCCAATGACTTTTTTTTTGAAGGTTCAAACAATTAACGAGGCATCAGACGCTGCATGCACAAGCATGGTAGCGTACAGCCGAGGTCTGTTTGCTCAATTTTGGAATCTCCAAGTCTAGCGATTTAACCAAAGTTTAAGATTGCTTCAAAATAGAAAAATATGCTTTTTAACGTTTTAGATTTGGCAAAATGGACAGGCGCGCACAGAAACACACACGCACATGGCATTACAAAGTAGTTAGGGAGGTGTGGTATAAATGGATTAAACCATAGTGTCATTAAAATAAACAGCTTGACAGCAAAAGGATATAAACTGTATTTTCAGACTTTCATTCATTTTGTTAAAATACCATCTGCAGAACTTTGTACAGGTGTTGCTGTATTTGACAGCAGTAATGCACTTCAATATTTATGAAAGTAATATTCATGAAAGAAAGATAATGATACAACACTCAGGAGACATGCGATCACTTTGCGTACAAAAGACATGAGATAAACATGTAATTTGTGGGACGCTGTTACGCTTGGTAGTCCTGGTTATGTACAGTATACTACACCAGGTTCTAAAATAAGGTTTTCCAAAGTCTTTTTTAAACCACAGAAATAGTGTACCTTCAGGTAATTTGTGCTCAATTTGAACTTATACAGACTTTCCCTGTAATATGTATTGTCATTAGAAAACTAACTAATACCAAAACTGGTAGAGGGAAGGTGCTGATAATGCACTGCTGATTGTACACCATAATTCATGCCTTGTATTTAATGTTTCTTTATCAAACTTTGTATCAAATTTTTTTTCTTTTCAGTTTTTTTTACAAGTTGCTGCCGTCTGACTCTAAAAAACAGTGACAAATTTGCTATATGTTTTTATTTAAACCAATTCTATTATGTATAATAAATTGCATGCTTGCATAGCGACAGTGATATGTTTGCAAGCTGATTTATTTGATGTAACAAAATTGTGCAATGTGGATTTATAGTATTTTGTAAAATCATCCAAAATTCACACAGAAATAACTGAAGCAATTTTGATTAACACCCTTGTGACTCAAAGAAACAATGCACAAAATATTTTCTAACAAACTGTAACAGATTGTAACTCTTTTCTCAGTGGTATCTATTTTTTTTTAAAAACTGTTAACCACTTTCTTCTGGAAGGATTATTTTGGATTTTTAAACAACCAACCAGGCACAGTAGCATCACCAATGGTTTTAAGAAAAATACACTGAAGAGTTCAATGCAGCCAAGCTGGGACATTATTTTTCAAGCCCAGACAGGAGATTTATTCATTATTAACAGTCATAATATTCGATGGGTGGAATACCTGCTCCTTGAAAATCGATGGACAACTTGTCACCATTTGCACATTACAGGTTGGGAGATATTGCCACATCCCATTTAGTCCTGACCTCACTCCCAGCAGTTTCCATGTGTTTCATGCATTTTAGAAGTGCAGCAGACAGTCCAATGGAGGTTGTGGTGTATTGAATTTATTTATTTATTTATTTTACCTTGAAGTACTACAAGTGAAACACTGGGATAACTTTTTTGTTCTCATAACTGTGTTCTGTTATACTGCTTGATCAAAAGTCCAGGTTTGACTTGAAGGTATCACATACACTACGTACACTAACTGTAATGGGTAGCAATTATGTAGATGTGTTTACTTAATCATCCTTTGACTCCAAAAAACCTTTAAAGGAGAAATAAAATGTAGATAGATTTTTAAAAAGATTTATTTAAATGAATGGGTTTCAACTTTTAAAACATGTAAAAAGCATAAAAATAGGAGTCATGAATATATGTGGACAGTATATCTGCTTTTATTATATGTGTGCAGGAGTGTGCCATCATTCTTACAGTATTATGCCATTTGAGAGTTAATGATATAATCATTATTCAACCCTAATAGTTTCATGGTTGATGTGTTGATAGATATTAGGTTTTAGCCCTTCCATTTATTATCACAGCCAGCCGTCACTGAATATAGATAGCAAAACCTGAATATTTATTGTGTGGTCTCATCAGTAATCAATTCACACCCTATCCATTGGTTTACCATTAAATACTCAAATTTGTACTCATTGTGGTCACTCCTTCATTGACCCTGCTGTCATGGGAACGTACTCGAAAATTCAGCATGACTAACAATCTGTGGTTTGATTTTTATGAATGTACATCAAGCGTATCTGCTTCCTATTTGGTGTATGATGTGTGCCGTTGTTTATTTACCTAAAAGCACCAAAGGGTGTGTGTGTGTGTCTTTGTGGAGATAAGCAGGAATCAGCAGGGGACAGATTGGCTGGAGTACATTAATGTGTGCAAGGTGGCCAGGATCATCCATTTTTCATTAGGCCAGCTTCATGAGTGACATTTTCAAGTTGGAAATTCGAGACATTTTTGTGGACTGACATTTCATTCTCATCCTCAGTTCATGTAGAAGCCCCTAGTCTCTGAAGAAAGTGTGTATATATATATATATATATATATATATATATATATATATATATATATATATATATATATATATATATATATATAGGAAACCCTCCATTATTACAGGATAGTATTATTTGACATTGCCTTGGGCACTGCATATTCAAGTAAATTATTCCTGAACTGACTTTAAGTTTCTAACAAGTGACACAAGGCATGACGAGTTGAGAAATCTGATTGGACTTGAATGACTATGCGAAATATTAAAAGTAACATAGTGTCTTTTGGTTTTTAGACGTAGGACACCAGAAGCAAACTAAGGCAATGTGTCCTAAAATGCCTGAAATGGTGAAGAAACTATGACTGTTTCATATGTTGAACCTAAATGGCTGAGAAGCAGTTAACCATGTGTTGGACTGAATTGAATACTGAGTGCACTATTGTGCACAACTTTTAAGAACATGTGCAACAGTGCGTGTTGTGAGGACATTACTTAAATAGCAGCTTTAAAGCTGCCTCTTACATCTAATGGACTCTCACAATATTTATTTCTTGGCTTTCTGGAGGTTTGCTCTCAGATACGTGTATACCGGCACTGCACTGGAGCTAGAAAATGAGGTAATCAATAGACACAAATAAGAGAAAGCTTCTGGAGAGAACTTCATCATTCTTTGTATTAGCTGGGCTCAGCTGTGGATGCCCTGTATTGACATGCTTAACTTTCACATATTGGCTCTAATCAATGGACTTCTGAGAGAACTGAGTGGTGTCTGACTGTGTAAGTAAGGTGTTCTCTGTAAAAGGCCTTATCCTAATCTTCCCAAAGAGCCACTACAATGTTACCCATGTCACATAAATATAACATAGCGAGTCATCAATTTGAGGCTTTATGAGGGCTTTGGCTATTTGTTAATATTTGCAGCCAGCTAATGTAAGGTTTGTGCTATTATACACAATAGCCATGCATGACCAGGAAAATGTCATACTAATCATACTGTACGTGACACAACTATACTACAGTATGCATGGGTAATCTGCATCATGGATAAGTTATGCTACATTGCTTAGAACTTTTATATATTTTATTTATTTTTTGCATAAAGCATACTGCAATATGTTTCGTACAGTATATAAAAAGAAAAGAAAAAATGGACAGTAAATTACATGTACTATATCATATAAAATGTAAATTCACAAGTCCACATATCCCTGGATTTAGTTTTTTAATAGTAAAACAAAAACAAAAAAAGTACGGTAATATTCTTCTGGAATACTTAGTTACTTAGTCAAAGACACAAGGGCATGGTAGCAAAAGAAAAAAAAATGCAGCATTCACAAAAACAAAACAAAAAACAAAATAACAAAAACAAACAAACAAGCAAACAAAAACCCAATTGCTTAGTACTGTTAATTTAATTTTATAAAAAATATTTTAAATTATTTCATTAATTAATGATTATTCATCTTATTTATTAATAGCATTTTTAGTAAAATACATTTCAGGCTGTTACACATTGCAACACTTTGTAAACATTGTAAACTATTTTAAGATATTTTAAGTGAATTATTAAATTTTTTGAATTAATCAAATTATATTAAATTGATTGAAATACTACCCTACTCTGACAGGCAACTATCATCTACTACACTGTACTTTACATGTACTTGTCTGATTGCAAGTAATTTATGCCAATGATGGCACTTTATTTGTATTAAGTTTATGAAAATAAACACACAATCACTTTCATCATCCAAATCATCCACACCAGTCTCTCTCTCTCTCTCTCTCTCTCTCTCTCTCTCTCTCTCTCTTTCTATCTCTCTCCAAAAGTAAATGTCAGTCATGCATTAGAAAATGAGCTTCAGTGTAACCCCTTTTCCCAACTGATCGCTGTTCACTCGTATACTGGTGCTGAAATAATGGCTGGTTTTCAGTGAGTTCTGTCTTGGTGCCAAATTTTCCCATACATATTTGCAAAAACTGTACAGTGGGTCTAAATGCTCTTCTTTTGTATAATAATGATATA
Source organism: Clarias magur (assembly GCA_013621035.1). Taxonomy (NCBI): domain Eukaryota; kingdom Metazoa; phylum Chordata; class Actinopteri; order Siluriformes; family Clariidae; genus Clarias; species Clarias magur. The sequence continues at coordinate 461,066 of QNUK01000141.1, read as the reverse complement.
ACTATCCAGGTGCATGTTGACAACAGGTATCTGATTACAAAACTGAATCAAAAACTGAATTGATTATGCGTTTGTCTGTTTCTTTATGGCATGTTGTGATATTTCATTGAAAGACATTCACTCTGTGAATAAATAATACTTAACTAACAAAATTTTAGAAATCAATAGACTGACTCACTTTTTGTGTTTGTGTGTATATATATTAAGAAGAGGAGTTGGAGTATGTTGTAAATATCAAATTATAAATTTGATGAAAACCTGATATTCTCCCCCCTAGAATTCAGAATTCAGCTACAGAGATAACTTATGAGTTTTTCTCAGCTTGCCAAATGTATACAGTAATATATGTGTAACATATAACCATTACATTCATCTTTCCAGGCAGTTTTCATACCAGGCACGATTGCTTTGTACTGTGCCCGAGTACGATTGTCCCCCTTTCATCTCCCCTGCTGGCCAGCTTTTATATTAGTAATGTTTCTCAATGCATGAATATATTTTTTTATCCAGACACCTAGTTGGTTTTCCAGCTGCCAACAAACATGAAGTAGAAGAAGAATTACAAGGAAATCATCCATCACACTATGCTTACTATTATTGACAATATCAGGAATGACTCTCGCTCACCTTCCTACTTTATCAGATATGGCCGTTCAGTTCAGAAGATGAAACTAGTGACACAGACAGCTTGATGAAATCACATTCTACTGAAAACACAGTCTACTTATCTGTTTTGGAACATTCACAGCTGTGAATTATACAACTAAATACATTTAAGTTCACATACTAATATAATTCATTTCAAGATAAATAGAAGACAGTGTTATGTAGTATGTGGATTAGAACTGAAACAGAAACACATTGCAGTGCCCTTATACTTGTCATTACTTTGATGATAATTCTTTACAAATATTTCACTAACTATCAGACAAAATGCTAGTGGACAACATACTAATGATGAGCAAAGAGCACTGCACCACCTTAAAGATCTCAGTGCTCCTGTATATGTACGAAATTGCTTTTGACTACTTCAGGGGAATTGAAAACTTACAGCGTTGTTGCATCATGCCTGACTGATAAGCTGGGCAAGTGTAGCATCTGCGCATAACACAGATCCTCTGACTTTAGAAAGTAATTTGGGAAATGGTAACGTACTACTTGTGATTAAAAAATCAGTTAAAAATTTTTCTAGTGGAAATTAGTAAAAAAAAAAGAAAAAAGAAAAGAAAAACATGTTAAATCATAGAACACAGTGCATATCACATTTAACTGATATATGTGAAACAGGGGAAATAGCATATGGGTTCTTTTATAAGATGCTTATATGTATATCACATGCATTAGGAAATTTCAACTATTGTACAAAGGGTAGTTAAGTCAAACAGGGACTTGTGATGAAATTTCTAGTCAATGAAGGTAAAAACTGATTTACATTTACCTTCAAGCAGAAGACTTTCGTCTTAGCCAGAGTAAAACATTTGAATGGTGCAAATATTTGAAAGAAAGCTGTACATCCCTGAATGATGATCCCGGCAGAGGTGGCTCGGAGTCCACTGCAGTTGTTCTCGTGCACCAGTGAAACACCTGATTCTTGAAAATCCATGGATAACTTGTCACCAACTTATGGAAGACAGACATGCATCTGTCTATGGGGACTGTGCACACAATCATTCATAAACACCACTTGCACATTGCAGGAACCCAGCTGGAAGTTATTGCCAAGTCCCTGTACAGGTCCTGACCTTGCACCAAACAATATTTACACGTTTACACCATTAACTGAGTTCCTGAGGGGCCAGAGTTTCAGACATGAAGCAACAGTTTGAACATGTCTCCAGCATATTGATAAATCTTTCTACCTTGATGGTATCCAAACACTAGTGAAACGCTGGGTGCTGAGTGCATTAATGTAATAGCCGATTATATACAAGTAAAGGAAATAAAGATAATTTTTGCTTACATAACTATTCAATTATTTTGTGCAATCAGGAGACCCAGGTTGCTGTGAATGTCCATCGTATTTGGTAAAAAGTCCAGTTAGAAACACTTACTGTTCCAAAGTGAAAATTTCTTTATTTATTTATTCACATAATTTTAATTTAAGCAGCTGCTTTTCATCCTGCTAGTGTCCAGCCACCTTGATGCTTTTAAGAAGAGCTCCAAATTTAATGAAGCCTGATAAAAGTTCAAAAATAACCATAATAATAATAAAAGTCCTTAGTAATCATCATATTTCATAAGTCAAATTGAACCGCATACAACTATATTATAAATAGCGGTTGGTAAGAAATCTTTTGTAACTGAGAAAACCCCATGTGGGTTCATGCCCGCAAGGTTGAAAACCTATGCTGTAAAATGTTCATAAATAATTTGTGAAGTTTATTTCTGAAATATTGATGACAGGAAGGACACAAACCAGGCATTTCACACATAGGTGGTATTCTCCTAGTCCCCCTGCTCTGATTGTGTAACTGAATGAGTGAAGGTGTCACTTTACTGCGTATATCATATCCTCTACCAGTGTGTGAGCTACAGTAGCTGTGACTAAGTGACTGTCATCACTCTGATCATACAAAGCCCCTCCATCTATAGCCTTTATTCCACAGAGCTGTACTTCATGCAGTTGTATACACCAAGTTGAAAGTATAGATAGAGAATATTTCACACACACACACACACACACACACACACAAAAAGGGCCGAATCTGTTTGGCTGGACCACGGACCTGGCCTCGTCACCTTGCACAAGGTGCAGAGAGTAGGATTGGGTGAGTAAAAATGAGAAGTGACAGGATATTGATTTGCTTATCGCCACACTGCAGACACACCAGGGTGGAGGGAGTGTGGGGGGTTGCTTATCAGACCTCTACATCTGATAGAGAGAGCAAAAGTGAGAGAGAAGGAGAGAGAAAGCGGAGAAAAACAGATTTGTTAGCTGATTGGTTTGCTTCATTTTGGGCCTCATTTGCTTGCAGTGTGTAGTCCTGACAGCCATGCAACTGTGGCAGTAAAGGAAAAGGAGGCTTCTGATGTGATAGGATTATTCGCCTATATACTGTAATTGACAAAAAAAAAAAAAAAAAGAAGCCGCTATCTCTAAATAGGATTTCCAATTCTGTCTGCAATTAGGTGACTTTTAAAAATTTTACGCGCAACATTCAAGGAGAAAAGATCATCCTCATACAAAAATGTGTCAGAAATAGGGGCAAGACAATTTTAGCACAAGAGCAGGAGAGAGACAGTTCAGCGAGCTAGATCTCTTGTAGTTCATTTAGGTCAAGTCCAATACAAAGCAGTCAGAAGGGCCTCATTTACATAAAGTGAATTCATTCCTTTTTTTTTTACTTTGATCAAAAAGAATGGAAAAAAGCTTGGCATAACAATGAGACTTAGAAAATAGACCTGGTGGATGCTTCAGGTGTTTTCTCTAATCATGCTGAAATGGAAAATGTATTAGATCAATATCAAGCCAGTCGGTGGGCTGCTGTAGTTATTACTCGATGTGTTCCTTTCTCAAATTCTCCCAAACAAGCTGTGTATAAGCAAAGTTAAGAACGTGTTACTGCACAGTCAGACTCTCCACAGGTGTTTGGCAGGGCGGGGATGGCATCCATTATGGATGACATGCTTTTTAAAATGCAGTGTGTAGCAGCAACGGCATGTGACTGGTGGACACCGGGAACTCATTACCCAGTCCCTTCACCCACGGGCTTCCTGAGCTCGTCACGTTCATTTTCTCTTCCCATTTGTTGGATAACAAATAGAAGTTCAATGCCCAGATGGGGATTGCTACCATTTTAATAAAAACCTCTCCTCTATAAGACATGACTCCTCTTGGAAGAAACTGCTGCTTAGGTCATGATAGATCTCAGCATTGGTATGCTATAAAGGTTTATCACTCTTTCTTGCACTTGTCAAAACGGAGCAGAAACTTTGGGAAATGAGATTCAGCACACCTCCTTCTTTGTGCTGTCAGGTGATTAACTGACAGAGGTTACCTATTCCATTAGGATCATTATGATGAAAGGGCATGCATTACCATGCCTCTGTTTGCTTTAGAAGAATGAAATTTAATTTATGGCAGGAATTCTTTTTTTTATTATATCATGTATGCTTTAATGCTAATAAGACTAATTACTATTGTTAATACTACTAATATTACTATTAATTATTATTTATTATTATGCTAAATATAATCAAAGTTATTTACCCTAATAAATTTCAATTTCAAACTAAATCTAATATGAAACAAGTAAATAAAGTGAGCTTCATAAGCCCTTGCTTAAAAAATATTGATTCATCCATTAAAGTCTTACTTTGTATGAGCATAGGGATTTTTTTTTCAAGCCAGTAGGCTATGACTAAACTTGTCCTACACTGTATCCAAAATTCAGATTTCTTTAAATTCTTTTCATGTGAAGCTTTACATTTTTAATTTCTTATGAGCTCTCAAACTGCCATTTATTATGTGCCTTATTTTGAAAGTTCATGTTTATGAGGTGTAGGGATTTCAAGAAAATCCCCACACTTGGCTTTCTTGCCTATACTGCTTATAAATTGGGAGGTCACTTTTCTTCTACAAGAAAACCCAGTTCATGGGGGGGAGAAAAAAAAAACTGAATGACAAACTGTGATGCATGATATTATTTACCAAAATGTCAGAGTTGCCTGTAAGCACTTTGGACCTTGAAAAATACCTGAATCAGACACCGCTGAATGCCCATGTTACACACACTGCAAGCCACTGGTCATCTAACACACCTGATTGTTCAATCTTTGCAGGTGAAAGGGGAGAAAATTCTTTTTGTAGTGCTTATAGCAACAACAGTCCAACCCTTAGCTGCAAAGTTCATTTTGGTACAAGATTAGTCTTCAATATATGTGTCATTGAGGCAATAGAGTTGTCAGCCTATTTAAAAAAAAAAAAAAAAAAAAAACCTTGATCCCCTAATGATTCTGTTAATAGAAAGATCCCTGGGACACAGGGGAGATAGAGGGAGGGAAAAAAGAGGGCTGATTAAACCATTTTCATTTACTTAACTTGCAGCGAATATTTCAATTAGAGCATCTCCAGGCAGAGAAGAAATAATGTAGGGTTAAAACTGGAAATGGGAGAAAATGAGCTCCCTAAAAGCAGGAAATGAAGAATCCCACACATGCAAGAAGTCTTTTTCACAAGGTTTATCTCTGCCACTTCCACTCTCAGTGGTGTCACTCAATTTAATACGGAGACACTTTTTATCACAGCCCCATTTGCTCTGATCCACAGTGAAGCGCCTTGACAACAGACATGCAGTCCTCATGAAGCTCGTGAAGCTGCCTGAATGGGAACTTCAGTAAAATCTACCCTCACAGCAAAAAAAAAGAGAGACTTCCTGTGGACCCCCTCCTGCTGCCTGTCCCTATTACCATAAACCCACTCACTCATGAGAACCATTAATGCAGAGTCTTATTAAAAACCTATCAATACACACGCTGCCATTGCGCTAATGGGCAGGAATTCCTCTCCGTTAAGTCCGGACTTGCGGTTCCACTCTGGGCTAATGAGAGCCATCCCTCAGCATCTCTTTGGGCTAAATCACCTTTATTTGTATCTGCCTCCTCATGCTGTCTGCAATTTATGGAAGTGTGCACTATGGGGGACACATTAGTACTGGCCTAGAGGGCTATGCTTACAGGGTGATTCAGCTCCATGCTGGCCCCATGGTGGGCTGTTAATTGTTCTTTGCAGTGAACCTGGTAATAAAAAGAAGAGGAGGGAGTCACCAATGCTGCTGCTGATGAAGCGATGCTTTGTCGACGTTTATTTTTAATGCAAAGTCAAAGGGAGGATGCTTTCCATTCCTTGCCTGCCCTGTAGGAGTTTGCACCAATAGCTCAAAACAGGCACTGTATATTGCTCTATCAATCTGAACATTTCACAACTCCTGAATTTCTATCTGTGAGTAATGTGGGAGTGTATTTACACTGGCATTTACAGTTTGAGACCTGTGCAAAGCCTAGCCACTCGAAGCTCCGTCACAAGCCACGGTGGAAAGATGCTTTCCACATCACCCTTATGATAGAGACAGTCTGCTGTCATGGATGGAAGTTTGCAGTTTGCGTGTAAGTTTTTTTTTTGCATGCAGTTTCTGTGAAAAGCGCAATTTTCATGTTAGTTCACAACTACTGTAAGATTACTATTAAATGAAACCTCTGATAGGGGAAGATAACCCTGACTAACAGCACCATACCACTAACACCATCATGCACTAACCTGTCAGTAATTTCCATTCACTTTACCAGCACATTTTAAGGCCATCTATTTGCAATGGTAGTTCTGCCAAGAAATCATGGTTTCCAGTTACGACCATGCTTTTGGTCCTGGTGTTAATTTAAAATCTTTTTAAAACAGCTGCAATGAAAAAACGACAGGAAGCATATATCAGGGCGGATGAACAGATAAAAACTTCAAAGCATGTTGGTCATCAGCCGAGCACTTAGTGAAGAGTCTGCTGTTCTGAAAACACTGCAGGAGCCCAAGGAACTGTGAAAGTGTGAAAGCCTATGATGATAGAGTAGAACTGTTCAGCTCTTGATCTGTGGGAAGATTTTTTTTTTTGCGATAAAGAGAACTGCACAATTGAGCTCTGTCAGATTCACCTACTAGAGGTCACTCCTAAATTTGTCATAGCTGAGCAGGGAGGCACAACCCTTTGACTTTTGCAGTTCTGTAACAGTAAAAGAAGATCTGGAGTGTTCATCCTGGAGTCAGTCATTTCAAACGAAACCCACTATTGGCAGAGATAAATGAGACATCCAAGAGCACACCTCTATCTGCCACCAGAAGCCGTTTCTTATCACACTAGACTCACTAGCAAGCTAGGTACTGCTCTCTGTGCCCAACCAAGTTGCTCACTCCGTCATGGAGAGCTTATTGAAAACATAAGCCTGAATATTCCAAGTCACCTAACTGGATTTACTGCCAAATGCCCTCAAATTAAATAGGAAGGATATATGAATAAATCATTCCTAATTCCAAGAGACAATAAAAAAAGGTTTAAGTGGAATTCAGATAAAGACTGTAACATGCACCTGGCTCTTGTTCAATACATGCGTATAAAATCAGCATGACCTTTATTGAGAGGTTATGCAGAGTTGTATGCCATGAAAGGAGTCAATACACATGGAACAATGCCAATGATTAAAATCCCATGAACAAACAAACAAACAAACAAACAAACAAACAAACAAACAAACAAACAAACAAACAAACAAATAACAAAAAAGCAAGCGGTGGTCAAAACCAGGATCTCAAAAATCAGAAACCAGAAACTTAAAAAATCTTGAGATCATCAGGAAGAAATTTTAACTGTCCAAAATGTTTTTCATCTACAGTGGAAGCTTTTAGTCACTGACTAAAACCACATTGTGTCTTTTCTTAAGTTACTTGTCAGTGGACGGTGGCTTCTGGATTGTGATTGTAGATTGAAAGGATTGTATTGTATGTAGATGAATAGGATTGCACTTCTGGGTGGTTTGTTCCTCTTTATAATGGATCATCATATCTAATTATATGCAGAATTCCTTGTTTAGTGTTGAGTAGACAGCTTTGAGCTGTCACTACTGGAGCAACTGTAAAAACCTCTCATACATGCACTACAATTCAAGCATGCACATTAAACTACTGAATAGCATCCTTTATAAGATACGGAATTCAAAGCTAAATCCATGGTTTAAATGGCTAAATTTAATTTAACAATAAACAGCTAAATAACATGCTTTAATAGATATCCATCCAACAATCTAGGAACCTAGAAGTCCAACTAGGGATCCTGGAGATATTGTATTTATTCTAATTTTGTGGGACCTTTGGTCAGCATTCACACACACAATGCCAGTTAGCCTAATCTGCATGTCTCTGAACTGTGGGAGGAAACTGGAGAACCCGGAGGAAACCCACCAAGCTCTAATAGATACAGTATAATATATTATATTGTACAATATACAATCTATAATACACTATTAAATAAGATACTATAGCCATGGCTTGTGAATTAAAATATACATAAATTATCTGATGTGCACGAGAAATTAAACATTTTTAATATGCATGAGAAACCACAAGCAAGATACTTTTGGCGTACACAAGAAACGATCACTTCATTTCGCAGTTTCGTAGTTAGTGCAGTCAATTTGTAGATGATGAGAGTTGGGAGCCAAGAATTTCAAGAAACCATTTTCAGTTTGGGAATGACTAGACAGGACTAAAACAGAACCAACACAAATATGAGCATGTGGGGACCACAATATGAAGGTGGAATCTGTGACAAAGACCATATTCAGTAAACATGAACTTATGTTGGTCAAAACTAACTAGCTGGTCAAGGATGTGATGGTTTGAATGAGACTACCAATTAAACCTAGAATGTAAAATATTACAATCAGGTAAAAACATTTTTTTTTTGGTGTGTGTGTGTGTGTGGGGGGGGTACACCCATTTTGAATTTAAGATTCATATAGAGATAATATTTGCTACATTAAACTGATACAGCCATAAAGTTCTTTATTTAAAATGTTGTTATACATATTCAGCTTCTGGGAACCTGTAAGGGAGGTGCATTGAATCTATAGTCAGTGTTGTGCTGAGGGTGGAGGAAAAGAGGTGGACATGTGTAAAAACTGGTTGCAAAATGAATTGGTATGAGAAAACAAGCCATTGTTCTGACAGAATCGAATTACTCAGTTTGATTACAGCTTCAGCATGGTAGGCCCGCCTGTAGCATGCAGGTCTCGCTAGATTCATATGCTCTCCCATGAGAGGCTCGTAATAGCCATCAGAAAAACAAGCCAATAATGTTATAGCCATAGCAATCATTATCTGCCTTGGAACTGCTACAAGCCTGAAGAGTGAGGAAGAGCCAGCTGTCAAGCTCAGCCGTAAATAGGAATGCAGGTTGAGGAATGGTAGCGATGGCATAGGGTTGGACTCGAGCCAAGAGCACATTGAAAGCAACAAAAATCATTGACATGCTGAGTCAGGTGCCAAAACACATACATTATTCACTCAGTCCTTTTCTGATGCCTGTCCATCCTGCCATTTCCTTCCAAGCTCATGAACACATGGGAAAGCACAGAGTGTCAAGCACCCATAGGTTTTAAATACTTGTGAGGTTAGGAAACTTGAAAAGGCATGCATCAGAGGACCGAAGAGGAGGGAGGGGTTCCTGCTTCATGTCCGAGAACGAGAGAGGCAGTGGCAGAGGGTGCATACACTGGGGGGCAGTATTGTAACACAGAGGGTCTAACCTATTAAGACTGACTAAGAGGTAGGAGGGCTATCTGTGGGGGTTAAATTAGCCATCTATCCATCAGGAAACATTAGGAGCAAAAGGAGGAAGCAACCTGCAGACGCGGAAAGAACAGGTTAAGCTGACATTGTAGGGACAATCATGTGAATGTTTTTCCCTAAGTAACTTCCCAGGTTTATCCTCGACACTGAGCAGTGCTGACAGAGTGTTTTATTTATTACTGCATAATAAGCTGGTGGAGGTGTGAATCTGTCTAGCAGACTCTCATTAAGCAATGGACCTTTATTTTTAGGAAAAGGAGCATGCTAAGCGTCAACAAAATGACAACTTACTTTAATACAGGAATGACAACGTGTGATAAAATGTTGCAGTGCATAGAGCAAATAACATACCGATATATTTAAAAGAAACATTTACATTCAATCCTTTATAAGTTTGCCTTGAAATAGTTGAATTCTGAGGGGTTTTTTTATGTAGTCTTAGTGATAGTTTGTATAAGTATTCACACCTCGGACAAATTGCTGGGGCTGTTGAAACACAGTTAATGCTCACAGATCAGAGAAACCATGGGCAATGGGCTGTAAAATCCCAAAAAGCATAAAACAAGATCCAAATGGACATTTTGGGAATGCGAGCTCGCTAGGCACATCACAATGCCTCCTCCGAGCCTCATTTCCTCTAGTAAATGTCACACAAAACACGTAATATATCGCAACAGTAAACATGTGCTGCATATTAACACAGCAGCTCCAATTTACTGGACATCAGTAGCAAATTAACTTGCATATTATCACTGTCATTTACTGGTGCTGGCTCTATAAATTGCATCCCTTCATTTGCATGGCAGGGTGATTCTTGTCAGGACAGAAGGGGTGCGAGGCAGTGTGAGGGATTGGAGGAGCAGTGTGTGGCGGCTGCCAGTCACACTTTGACTTTGTTCTGTTCTGGTGCCCCTACTCAGTCCTTTTCACTCCAACCCAGAAAAATGACTAAATCCTCCCTCTAAAGTGCCGCATCCCTGATACTGATGTGGACACACACCTCTTTGAAGTGGTGCTCATGCAGGCTGGACTGCTGGGTTTCTCCTCTTTGTTGTAGTAATGGTGGATGACCCTTACATCAAGCCCCCCCTACCCCCCACCCCATTCATCCTTCACGTGTCCTCTACATAGGACGATAAAAGGTAACGCTATTTTGAAGGCACTGTTAATTAAGGTCTGTCATTTAATAAAACACATTAGAAACTCATTTACAAGCCAAACACATTCATAATGTATTGTTGCTCATGAATTCTTACATAACCTGAGATCTGTTATGTGAACATGACTAATATATGCACACTGCATATTGCAATTGTTGCAATTGCAATAATGCAGAATAAACACTTAGTAAAAAACCTTGTTCTCCAAACTACTAAGAATTAAATAATACCACATATGCACCTTATTAGTCTTATTTATCAACATTATTGCTTTACATTGTAAATCACATAGGGAAAGTGTAAATCTATGGTTTTTAAGGCTAATTAAAGCAGAATAAGTCTGCTTCAATTATATATATATATATATATATATATAAGGATAAAAAAATATATGGAATAAGAAGTAGGAAGATGTTTTCAGTGGTACAGTGTGTCTCATATTCTTACAGTAGGTCAACATCAACATTAATGTTGTTATAAATAAACACTGAGGATTAATTAATATTCTAAGCTTCAATATCCTAGAAATAATTCCAGCAGCAAGGATGCATTTGAGAATAATTTCTTTATGCATCACATAAAAAAAAAAAAAACTTCAATAGCATATAAATGCACATGCATAGACTTTTTCTTAAATGCATTAGTTTATTCTCTTTTACAATATTTAATAACTTGTTTCATCAAGTCAAATTAGAGTTGACAAATTAGGGTTTAGATTATTAAATGATTTGTTCTGACTGATGGATTGATAGCTTGATTGAATAATAAGAAAACTGCCTTTGGTTTCATGATACCTAGCACAGACTGCTATAAAACACCCCCAGAGAGAGAGAGAGAGAGAGAGAGAGACATATTTCAGTAGTCCGAACATGAAACATACTGTAAGACAACAGATGTCATATAAAGGAGCTTCAATGTCTTGTCATAAAGTACAATAAGCAATGATATTAGGCAGTTCTACACACGAGCTTCTGCAATACGGATCTTTATAAATAAAGCCTAAGACATAATGAATAACCCTTTCAGATCTAATTTAAGTTTTATTAAACAAATAAGACCTTTATGATCCCCTTGTATGCATTCTTTTAAATCAGCTGTTGCTGGGGAGAAAATAAAAGAAACACTAACATTCCTTTATATTACAGTGGGGTTATATTCTCTAAGCAGCATTATGGATTAAGTGTGGATTCATTTGATCCAACAGTAGTTGTGACAATAGTTCTGGCTGTAACATACAATAATGTATTCTTTTATTCAGGCAATCATTATAATACATTTTACAGCACCAGTGCATACACCGGTATTTTATGGCATAATCTAATCCAACGACATGTCTGAGGCTTAAAAAAAAAAAAAAAAAATTTAATAAAAGTGTAAGTAGTATTGTGGTGGTCCAGGTGGCGCACTAAATACAGCAGAGTTTTTGATTCCCACCTCAAGTCTGTGCGCATGGATTTTGCACTTTCTATGGATGGTATAAGTGGCATGGTGTGTGTGTGTGTGTGTGTGTGTGTGTGTGTGTGTGTGTGTGTGTGTGTGTGTGTGTGTGTGTGTGTGTGGGCGTGTGTGTGTGTGTGTGTGTGTGTGTGTGTGTGTGTGTGTGTGTGTGTGTGTGTGTGTGTGTGTGTGTGTGTGTGTGTGTGTGTGTGTCCTGTAATGGCTTGCCCCCCTGTACCATTTCCTGGGAAAGGCTCCAGGCTTCCTGTGATCCTGTACATGATAGGTAGTATAAGACATGAACGAATGATTGCATTTTTAATGTACCTCATAGATAAAAATATTTGCATACAATTTCTATAATCTTTTTTAAAAAAAGCAACATTTTTGCACAAGCACATCTTACATAGCACTGTATCAAAGTTTCAAATACATGAGATTACACTGTAAATATGTTTAATGTTTAGGGCACTCCATCATCAAGGCTAAGGCTAAATCCTTCGGGCTTCCTTTGAGATGCATGATGCCATCTGACTTGTTTATTTCGAACTGCTGCTCACACACTGTTAGGGGGTGGTGTAACGCCCTCGCCTGCTTCTGCTTGTGAGAGCTCACAGCCCCACATGACTGTCTAGTCTCACTATGCGCATCCCCCTGAGAACATAGCCAATCTGCTCCCTAGACTCCCAGCTATGGATGTCTAAAACATGATGTCTGTTGCATTACCCTGGGCTCTTTTTTTTTCTCATCTCCAGATCATAGGGTGGCTGCTTTTTAAGCTTTTAATAAAGTTTAACATATGCTTACACTAACAAAGCTCATGAACCCTCTCGTCAACTCTGCAAACAAGACCTATTCACATTCTGAAAATTCCTGCATTACTATAATATGCTACTATGTGACCTGCAAGCCTGATTGTGCTCGAGGAGATGATAAGTTAGCCTTATTTCTAGATCTCAGTATGTCTCATCATATTAAAAAATTCACTTGAAGTCAACAGCTGAAACTGTTAACAAGTTCAATTATAGCCATCCTAGGTGTGTTGAATGTTAATATGTTGCTATGCAATGCTTACGCTTATGACAGAATGGTGATGTTCAATGTATTATCTGTGCTTATATATAAGTTTTACCTTCTATCACGTTAGTGTTTTTTTTTCTTCTTTTTCTGAGAGACTGTATCATCAAGTAAGAGAACACAGAGACTGGTGAGCAAACTACGTTTGGCTAGTTAAGCCATAACAAGAACCATAATATTGAATGTGACTATAAACTAATGCCATTTTGATGCCAAATCACAGCAGTGTGAGCACAATAATACACATCCGGCTTTGCTCTTCGGGTTAGTCATATATCACACTACCCCTTTGTGAATTATTTTGGGCGTGTAGTGTGTGATCCTTATTTAATGATGCTTGTATTGCACTTGTCGCATATCCACACAGACCGAGCATGACATGGCTTGATGTAATTGTGTTGATGTTTGTCATAAACTGGGGTTAGGAGACCTCAGAAGTAGAGATGAGCTTGCACAGCTAATTGAAGAAGACTGACGAAGTTGTTTAATAATGCGAAGGGGAGGAGGTATGCTGACATACTTGAGATTAAATTGCAGTCTGCTGAGTGATTGAGGTTTCTAATCCCATGTAATGTACATACTTTCGTACTTCAATCTGGTGTCCCAAACGCTCTCGGCCTATCCTTTAAAAAGATTTAAGAAACTGGCAACAGTCAATGAACTCGTATGTGCAAATGCCTGATTGATTTAATAGACGACATGATGCTATTATTGTTCTGCTCTATTATTTCTTTTTGTCAGATAATTAGATTGAATTATTCAGATCCAGCACTAATCTGCTTTCCTCATTTCCCCCTGAAATTAATAATACGGATACTTTGCCTTTTTGTGTAATCCACATAGGTCTAGGCATTCCTGAGCGCTGTTGCTCTCAATGGTAAATACCAGCCAAGTTAAACACGGCTGACAGACAGGTGCATTCATATCCTTAATAAACAAATGAACAGCAGCAAAAAAAAAAAAAGCAATATGAAGATCTGCCGGTATTAGCACATCCACAGTGATAAATACGAAAGTTAAATAAGCCTAACAAGGATACGCTGTTATCAGTGTTATCAGTGTTTTCAAATTCTAGTATATGCATTTAAATAGATATAAAGGTGTGACCATAATTATCTGGGATGCAGCAATAGAAAAAATATGTCAAGGTTAGTAATACACACACACACACACACACACACACACACACACACACACACACACACACACACACACACACACACACACACACACACACACACATTAATAATCAATATATATAATTTTTTTATGGATTTAAAGCCCAGAGGTATTCTGTAACAAGCAACATCCCTTGAGTGTTGCCATGGCCTTCAGTGTGGTTGCTCTGGGGATGTCCTAATATATAAAAATAATGAGGAAGTGCATATCAGAGTTCCGTCATCAGGCTCAGACAAGTGCACTGGTCGTACAGCTTAATTCCCAAAAGGTGCTATGTTTAAAACACTAATTTGAAATCTCAACTGGATGCATGATAATGCGGTAATCAGTGGGAAGGGTGAGCACAGCCACAGCCCCTTCTATCAGGTTTTGAAATGTGAAATTAAAATATCACCTTTCCGTCCGCAGCAGACAGCATGATTTACTTGCATCCTGGCTTGAAAACAGTACTGAAATCTCTGTGTGCGTGCAACACGTGGGAAAGGGTTCAGATGATCGTTACTTTTAGATGCCATAAACTTCCATGTACCTCTTGCTAAAACCTTTACTAATTGTTTCCATCTCCTAGGTAGCTTTGATGTTCAAAACCCGCCTTCCTTACAAAGGAGGCTGGCTGTGGGAGCTGAGGAGAAGGCAGATGGGCCGCGACAGGATGAGACGAACCTGACATCTCTCTCCCTCTTTCAAGTGCTCCAGTTCAATAAGCCCTCACTGCACAAGCTGTTGTGGAGCACCTTTGAAATCAGAACGGATACACAGTAGTCTTGACTGCTAATGACTTCTTGTAAAGTTCCAAAGCTGCTCTGATTACACATGCTAACAAGCATGGATAAGGGCACTATGCACATGCACACACAGGCGCCACTGCAGTGCCCATAAAAGCAACATGAGGACGCTAGTAAACAATTAATATGTTAATGCTGGACGTTAATATCAAGCGGTAAAGCAGGTGCAGGCTTGTGAGTAAAACAAAAGACCTTGCTGTTCATGCTTTGCTGAAGGCCACCATGCTTCCACCATGGGCATGGGGGAAAAAGCTTCAACTATCCAACTCTGGCATAGAGGGAGAGTTAATATACCTGCTAACCTCGAGTTACTGACCCAGAGAGTGACTTCACCAAAATGAGCTTTGCACACAGCAAACTGCTACTTTGTCTGAGCATTGTGGGAACAGAAAAAAAAAAAAAAACTCTACCATGGTCTTATTATACTAGATGACCTGCTGGCCATCCAGGTCAATATACCACCTTGGCACATCCAATCCGTGCGATTTCTCATGTTCAGTCACTGGACCATATAATGTAGAGAGTGTGATTCAAGGGAGTGAAAATGAGATTACTGAACTCTTCTCCACTGATCCAGGTGGTGTTTTTTTTTTTAAAGCTTAAATCTTCTCTCTGAACATGAACAGCTTAATTCTACTTGTGTAGAGTCTGTAGTAGTTCCAATCTTATTGACTTATTGATATTGAAAATGGTGTAAATATGAAAAAGTCGAAATGTATTTACTGTATCTTATATAATACTATAGTTCATATAATTCATATTTACAGCATTCTTACTTCACACATTGTATAGTCATTTTAAAAAGATGTTAAAACTGCATTATTGCAAAATTAATACTATGCTTATAGCAGTTTAATATTATTAAAGCCATTCATGCATTTTAGCTATATTGTTATTTTTATACTTTTAATATACAAAATCATTAATTTATCATTAATTCATTCAAAAACAGATTTTTTTTTCCATTAAAACAGATTTTTGACATTTCAATATTTTTTCATAAAATTAAAAACAAAAAAGCCAGACAAAAGAATATGGGACAAAAGTTGTCTTGTCTGTGGACCCTGGAGGTGCAAGGCGACAGCACTAATCACTTAACCACGGCACCGCCTAAGAATGAATTGATGAGATCAAATTATATAATACAAACAAAACTTGTGTGTAAATGAAAATTAAATGTACAGCTTATTAAATATTTAAAGTTAAAATTAATCATTCAAACATTAATAAAACATCAATATGAATGTTTTTTTTATCTTGTTTCTTTGTTACAGCTTATTGCTGGTCTCTCTATAGGGAAGGACACATATTAGATTCGTATTTTAATTAATTGTCATTACTGTGACCTGCCTGGAATGAATTCCTAGCTTTCCTGTTCTTTTACATAGCCCCAGTGGATTTCCCATTAACACTGTCTTCAGCACTTGTATCATGGCAAAAAGCATGAAAGTGAGGCCGTGGCTTAAGTGGAGAGTCAAGAAGCTGGTAAGTTCAACAATATCTCATGAAAAGCACAAACCATGCACAAAGTGAGTTTATTCACTCAATAGTTAAAAACAGCCAACAGAGATATAATTCTTCATTACATATTAATACAATTTGAATAGCTTAGTTATACAGATATACAGGTTAATTTGGTTCAAATACATTAGTGCAGAGCACATCATACAGGGCATTCAAGTCAATCCATTGTAATACTATTTTGGTCCATCCATGTGCGATCCGGTTTGGATACTCCCCACCCTGGAGATGTATCAGTCGTTTCAGTGGCAGTTAATTAAGATGTCGGGTTGCCAGCTAAATGCCTGATTGTCCTTCACACACACAAAATAGCCTAATTTGTTCATCTTTGGGAGGAAACCAGAGTACCCAGAGGAAACCCATCAAGCAAAGGGAGAAAATGCAAACTCCATGCATACACACTTGTGGCAGGGATCGAACCCAGACCCAGCAAGACAACAGTGCTAACTGAAAAATTAGGAAAGAAATTTAAAAAGGAGATAAAGCTTTTACTTGTATTCTCTTTATGTCACTTAAACTAAAGTAACATTATCTGCCTTACATTGTCTAGCTTTACTTTCATTTTAAACTTGTTGCACTTACAATGCTTTTCTAAAATAATTGATGCTATGCTTGCTTTCATTAAAACCGAGCAAAAAAAGTAACCAAAACAAAGGCAAAAAAAAAAAAAAAAAAAAATACAGAATAACAAGCCACATGAGGTTTGTTTTCTGCTTCAAGGTTATGTTTTTAGTACCTGCTTTTGCATTAAACTTAATGATGCTGTATGTGTTCTTGTATTATTATGATATGGTATAGTTACTGCACCTACACAGTTAGATCCTTTGACAAAGTATAACCTGTCAGTACAGTAATGATCTAACTGGTAAACACATTTACAGTGTAGTGCTGCTTTGAGCGCAGTGCTTTATTGTAGAATGTACAGAAATTACAGAAATAGACACTGTATACACAGCCAGAGTTTAGATCCCAGGAGTAATTAAAAAAAAAAAGACCAAAAGACAGACTGGAAAGGGAAAATGAAGTAAGAGACACCTTGCAGGAGTTTGTAAGGTAGGGGAACAGTAATCAACTGAGCAGGTAGGAGGGGGTAATGTGGCACCTTGGATTGCCTACCTTGAAAATAGACTAATGCAGCAGGCTGCCTCAAAAATAGGAGACTGCAGTCCCTTTCCAGCTCAGAGCTTCAAGGACTTTCCTAAATTGGGTGGATGTTTGTGTGTGTGTGTGTGTCTGTGTGTCTGTGTGTGTGTGTGTGTGTGTGTGTCTGTGTGTGTGTGTGTGTGTGTGTGTGTGTGTGTGTGTGTGTGTGTGTGTGTGTGTGTGTGTGTGTCTGTGTGTGTGTGTGTGTGTGTGTGAGTGTGTGTATGAGAGAGAGAGAGAGAGAGAAAGAGAGTTACCTGCTGTACTCAGCACTTGAGAGGTTTCAAAATTCCAGTCTTAAGCTGATAACAGAGCTGAGTGAACACGTTTGTCAGAAGGTCGAAAGTCCACGCTGTCGGAATTGGGAGAAGTGTACAAGGAGATCAGGAGAAAAAGTAAGCTGAAATCAACTGCCTCCATCAAAGCCTGCTCTCATCAGAATGACCATCTTTCTTTTGAGTGACATCCTCTAATTCTAGTATTGAGGGACTCCCGACTATGGACAGTATGGCTTCTGTGAACACTACACATCTGGTAGAGGGACCTAGACTATGCCGCAAGAAAAAGGACTTGCCTATCTTCTCTTACCTCGAGTAATGTTTTTAGAAAAAAAAAAGTCGCACAGTAAAATACGTACACGACTTACCACAAAGACACTGAAGACATTTTCACTGTGGAAGAAAAAAAAAAAAGTTTTTGTGTCATCAATCTTTTGTGCAAGCAGTAAGCCGCAGGAGGAATTGTTTACTTTTTCTCACACTAACATCTTTTTTTCAAAGATGACATGAATAAAAAAAATCGCAAGCCCTTCCAATCTCAATTACACAACTTTGAGCGAATGTGATGATTGATGTTAGGTGCAAACAGATCGCTTCTATAGATGTCAAGCTCACTGTAGCTGAGGTGAAAAATGTAAGTCATTTAATGTCGGAGTGGGGTTTCAGTAAATCAGAGCCTCGGGCTTCATGTCACAGCTCTTAACAGCTCTTGTAACTGGACAGGTGCAGTCAAATCCAGAATTATTGTTGAACCACTGTTGAATATAGGAAGGATAGATATAGGAAATGAATACCTACTTCATGATTAATTTGGGGTGAAGCCTCCCATGGAGAGAATAACACCACTGAGGGCCAGATACACATACATCACAAGGTGCAGTGCAAAATGTATTGGCTATGAAACGCGTTCGCATTGCATCTGAAATTAACGTTTAACTCTGTAGCTCATCGTACAAACTGTGCCTGGAGCCATCTACTACTAGACACACTCTGTGTGAAGACCAAATTGTGTTTTTAATGTGAAAAAGTGGCAAGAATGATCAAGCAAAGAGCTGCTGTCAAGCTCGGAAATAAAGAGGAAATGCAAGTCAGTACCAAAGATGATGTGCTAATAAACGGAGCTCTTTTTTAACTAAGGATGTAGAGGGCATTATTATGGCTAATATGCCACTTTGATTACTGACTGATTTTAATGAAAAGACTGCTGCGTACAGAATAAGGTGGCTTCATATAAACGTGTGTAATAAAACGGCTTCATTTTATTTTTATGGTCAACATTTGGAAATTAGCATAAAATAGTGACAGAAGTGTTTAGTGTGTATAATTTATCTGTCAGATAGGAGGAACAGTGTGATGTGTGTATTCCTGATGTATCTCAGCTGTGACCAGGGTTGCCAGATCTGCATCACAAAAGGCTGCCAAAATTACCAGATCTTCGTCAGAATCATAAACAGGAATTAAACATCAAGTTTCACTAAAAAAAACAACATTTTTTACAGTAGTCGTTCTTCTCATCAGATTGGCGTCACAGTGCTACAATTAAAACAGGACAGTATGAGATGTCAGGCAAGAGGATAGGAATCACAATGACAGACAATTGAAAATATGTATATGAAAGGTGTTTGCAAGGTAAACAAAATCCAATGCAAAGATTATTCAATTAGATCAGGTGCAGTATCCTTTATGCATATCTTTTTCTAACGGGATGCACTTTAAGTGCAAAAGAGCATTAAAACCTATATGGCACTTTTGGACATAACACAACATGTTTTGTATGCACAGATTGTGGCATGATAACACCTCAAACTGGGCACTGGGCAGCTTAATACATCATGCTGTAAGCTTCTCCCTGTAAAGTCTACTTTTGGACAAAGTGGTAGCGTGATCATGGAGCACGCCTCCATCCATTTCATGCTCTCTTAAACATTATGTTTGTGCATGTCTTCTTCAATCTGACCTACAGTTTTGGACAAGGGTTCAAATCTTCAGAATACTTTGAGCTATCCATCAAAAAAATTATTGTTTCTTTTTCTTACGCTATTTGTCTTGTCAAAAGAGCTGGCTAGTCTGAACCTCCCAGCAGATAAAACCTTGTTGTAGGCTAAAATGCAGCATTATACAGTAATCTTTACAAGACTCCCCTGGACACTATTAAACCACATTCTTTGGGTGACATTCAAGTGATTAATTTTAGCCAGTAGGAAGAAAAATACCGGCATCTCTTGCCTCAAAGCGAGCACAGGTGTGTGGGGTGAACGCATGTGTGTTTTATTTCCAAGGACCTGCTTCATCACTGAATGTTTGATTTATTATTATTTTTTTTTTCCATGAATGTGGAGTGGATGAAACGGACATGTGGTAAAATTGCAAAAACCACCCCAAAGCATTAATAATCAACCACAGTATTTTCACTTTGAGTGCTTTACTTTCTCTGCTGATGGCGGTCATGGACAAAAAGGTTTTGATTGTTGTTTCATTTAACCACAACACACCATTTTGATTGCGGCTCCAATGGCGCTTGATTAAAGCCAGACGCTGCATTTTGTTCTGTTCAGCTGTTCTGAGGAAGTGCCCCTTCCTTGAATGCAAACTGTGTTTTGTTATAAAGATGGCATCCGATATTGAAGTAAGCTCATGTGTTGTCTTTATGAAAAAAAAAATGTTTTAAAGTGTGCTTACAGGTAGTTCACAGCTTTGTTCTTTCTTATCCGTGTTACCTGACTTGTGTGGATTAACAGCCCAATGCATCTTTCGTGTTGAAAGTTCTGTTTTCACCATGGTGGATGGATGAAAAAGGGATTTAACAGGGTGTCAACATCACATTTTCAATGGAGAAAAACAAGAAAGAAAAAAAAGAGGATAATTTTAGACATAATAGAACATTTTCCCAGAAGAATGGAGCGCTTTGGAATGTTTTAAATATATTTTGGGGTCACTTTTTTTTCAGGCACATATATAGTATATTAAAGAGACAAAAAATCGTTTTCACAGTCCAAAGACATGCAGATTAACCGGTGTTCCCAAATTGTCCGCAGTGTGTGTGTGTGTGTGTGTGTGTGTGTGTGTGTGTGTGTGTGTGTGTGTGTGTGTGTGTGTGTGTGTGTGTGTGTGTGTGTGTGTGTGTGACCTGTGATGTATTGGCACCCTGTCCAGGGTTTACCTTGCCTCATGCCCCAAGTCTCCTAGGATAGGCTAAAGGCCCCCACGACCTTGTATAAAGGATGAAGATGAATAAATAAATGAATGTACAGTATGAGGATGGATGTCGATAGAGAAATGGTAATTAATTACTCCACTTGTTTAAATAGTAATTGTGAATAATTGACTGTGTATTTATAATAAATTTATTAAACATTGTAAATGTTCCCAATTTTGACAGTATTGTCAAAAATATTGAGAGAGAGAGAGAGAAAGAGAGAGAGGGGGAGAGAGAGAGCAACAGAATGTGTTCAAGTAATCCGTGTTCAAAAATAAAAAAAATATTTATGTACTTACTGTATTTGTGCATGTATGTATGTAGTATGTATGAATGTATGTATGTATGAATGTATGTATGTATGTATGACTCATCATACATTATCATCATCGTCATCATCAGCAGAACAATAAAATCATAGTGAAGGTATGTAATGAATATATAAACTATAATTAACAAATGATAAATAGAAAATAACACCTACAATAAAACCAAAATCCACACAAAATAAAATAAAATAAAATAAATAAATAAATAAATATGTGCCAGTGTGAATAAGCCAGTTGGTAATGGTAATGGTAGGTGTGTTTCATTTGAATTTAAACCACTTTATGAACATTATTCTGAGGTTTAAGGCAAGAAAAAAAAAACACTTCAGAGATTGATTATAGGAATTTACAGTGAACCTGCCTCAGCTGATTGAAGTGCTCAGGATGGGTTATGCAGTTTTAGTTTTAAATGTACAGTAGTGCTCTATCATTAGCAAAACTTTGCAATGGAAACTAAACCCAATAAGTAGGCAATTGACAACAAAATGAAAAATGTCCATTTTAAATCACTGCACCTAATAGACATTGTGTTAAGAAAAGGACAGCGAGCGCTCACATGTGAATCAACAATTAGTGCACAATTAGAAGTCAGCTGTGCAAAATGTGGACTAAGTACCTTGCCGGCTGTAACTATGCATGCTGTTTGATGAGATGAAATATGTGTGATATGAGAGATAATCAATATAAATTGTTCATTTCAACCTATGAATGAATGAATGAATGAATGAATTACTAAACGAATAAGTAAGTAAATAAATAAATAAATAAATAAAGCAAAGTAGGTTAAAACAAAAAAAGCTCACAGGCTCACTGATTAAAATCTAATTATTCTCTGTCATTATCTTTGCAAAGATGGTGTGCAGAAGTCAGGGAACAGTCCATTTCCTCCTTGGCATTTGATATTTGCATAGGAGGTGAAAAACAATTAGAACCATGGGGATTGGCCATATTAGCCCGATCCCTCAGAAATGAATTTATTACCTGCCAACTGCTTAATTGATTGTGACTGCATTCTCTTAGACGTTGATGTGGTTTTAATGTAAATACGGCAAGCTACCACAACAAGAAATGCAGGAAAAAAAAAAAAAAAACGTTCCCATTTCCTATTTACAGTGCAATATCAATTACATCGACCAATGCAGTCAGGACAGGACTGTGTAATGATGTTTTAGGGATCTAACACATTAATTCTGTACATCTGTTCCAGTTTGTGTGTATTGAGCTGCTGTATGTACCCTTAATGCAAAGCTTTTGATCACAGAATCGCTCCTCAGCCACATGTTCCACAAAAGAGAGCCTCTCTCTATTGGCAGCATGAGGCTAGCAGGCTACGAGAAAATACCAAAATAATGTGTCACTGCCCTGCGGACATACCCTTGTCCTTTTCATTCTCTTTGTGCTAGAGCAACAATGCAGACAAAAGCGGAGTGATTATGCACTACATCATGATGGGACAACAGTGCTCATGGAGAAGGATAGATGAAACTACCCAGGGAAATTAAATCTCCACTTGGGAATGTTCTAGTTTGTATGGGGCATTGTATGGGTGTGTGTGTGTGTGTGTGTGTGTGTGTGTGTGTGTGTGTGTGTGTGTGTGTGTGTGTGTGTGTGTGTGTGTGTGTGTGTCCAAAGTTCTAAACTCTAAAAGTTTCCTGGACCCCCTACTACTCTTCAAGATTCTTCACAAGACAGAAGCAGAACAAAAATTCAACACAATATAATTTGTTGTTATTTTCAGTGATGCATTCAGAGATATAACAACGCATGAATTTTTTTGCAGCTTGCACTGCATTGTCATGCTGATAAAAAGAAAAAAGAAAAAAAGAAAAAAAAAACATTTGTCAACTGAAACAGCAAAAAAATAAAAACCAACACACATTAGTGATTCTCAATAATGATCATCTGACTTGAATGAATTAACACAATTAAGGTCCATTTTCACCAGCATTTCTGGTTGAAATGTACAACTCCAAGACCAATTACATCATTAGCGCCAGATGTTCCCGCAGCTGTATTCATACTGACAGCAGTACAGAGGGTTAAATTAACAACATTAATTGAACAATAAAGCTCTCGATGAGCCTCCAAATGGCTGTAGATTAAATCAAAGTCAAGCCTTGGAAAGATGATTTTCCCTAAACGGATGGCGGCCATTTATCCATATACTATGAACAGCTGAGAAAATATTGATTTAATTCTGTGTGCAACTCTCATAGACATAGTTCCTATGGGAAATTAAATATTTTTCTTTTCATTGTGACATCACAAATGCATCGAGATGCAATGTGTTAGAATGATAGTACCGATCAGAATTACTGCATTAGCACGGTTTCATCTTAACTCATCTCTTAAACTCTTCTAGTACTATTATTACTACTAATACTTTTACTACTATCCTAGTACTGTACTAGTTTAAATTAATAATATTCTAGATTTTTTCAACAACTCTACATCCGAAACCTGATAATGCTGAAGATTTAATAAACTTTAATCAGTGGTATCACGGTACAAGCCAGAATTAAATCTTTAATATAGGTCCAAAAATATCACCAGGGAGAATATTAGTCCTCATTATTCATTGTCTTTGAGAGTTTCTTTGAAACTTTTATGCGGTTCCCTGTCTTACAAAGTTAGAATATCACAGAGGTTAATTGAGAAGACAGCAGTGCATCTGTTGCCCTCTCATTTCAAGTTCGGCAGAGCGAATGACCCTAATCTTTTAACAAAGTTTACATCTTTCTCTATGGAGAAACGTCTCTTTGCATCAATTAGCCAAAACAATCCCTTCTGTAACAGATATCAACACTTACACACTTCGGGAAAAGAAGTTGGTCATCCTATTAATATAAACATTTGGTGTTACAGATTTTAGATACTGTATTAGTTCGGATTTAAAATATTCTTGAGTAATAAATAAATAAAAAAAATAATATCTGCATATTTGAGTAATAGACATGTATTAGGCTCATGTATATACAACATAGAGCGCATAAATGTTCCATCTCTATGATGTGCATAATCCAAGCATTTTTGGAGAAGAAGATTTCTATTAAAATGCAGACTGCATGTTTGAGATTACTGCCAGATGCCACAGGGAGCTAATGATGTTAATTGTTTTATCCATAGCAGTTATGGGAGATATGGCACACATTACAGTAACAGGTGCAATGGTAGATACGATAAAGAGATGCTAATGCTGCAAGCCAGCCTCTCCTCAGCTCTCATCGCTGTTTTCTGTGTTGTTTTATCTGCCTTGTCATGTTTGATCTTGTATGGATTATTACTCCTTCAAGTGGTAATGGTAGTCAAGCTGATTAATGTAAATGCTGAAGAACGAAAAACAAAAGTGAAGGGAAGTAGTAATGTCCCAAATGTCTGTGAATTCTTGTCTTTTTCAGCAACGTTTTTAAAAACTATTTTATTAATTAATCATTGCACAGTCTTTATTTTTGTTTGTGCTTGGATGCTATTTGTGTTTTTATTTGCATTTCTATCAAAATGTACAGTGCAGTTTGTTCCATTTTTTCATACTGTAAATACAATGAAATCTTAACTAGGCACTTAATAAGGATGAATGCATTCACTTGTTTCACTGGTTTGTGCTGCGTTTTGGGGCTTTTATGTGGGCTGGACAGGCTGATCTTTGGTCGTCTTGGGCATAAACAAGCCTTGTGTGCTGAGACACTGTATATAACTGATAAAAATGTTTTTTTTTGGTGATGTTAATGTCATGGCTGATTAGTGTATCTTTTAATTACTGTATAATGACTACTGCATTTCTATTAAGTTACATGTTCTTCACTAAGCTTTACATCAAAACAAATGTGATTTTCATCAATGAACCTAAATTACGTTTGATTTTCAGCAGGCTATTGCACATTCCCAAATTCCATATTAAACCTACCAGCATGATAGAAGTAATGCTATGTTTACCATTGGACCACTGGACACCCCTGTAATTTACATCCATTTGACATTTTAAACCAATTGCCTATCCATAGCAGGCAAAGACATATAAATGACAGAAAATGGCTGATCAAGTGGTTTCAAATACCTCAAAATTACCCGGTGGTTTTGGGGTAATGACAACTAGGCTATGAAAATAACAAATGCCTTTAAAACAAAGTACTATGTCCTCTTCACACTAAACATCAAACAAACAAACACAAAAAACATTCTGAACTGTGTAAAGAACCATTAAAAGGTTTAAGCTGATTTTTAATTTTTTTTTATCTTCAGGAAAACTCTACTACATGTTTTTTACGGATTTGTTACAGTATTTGTTTTATTTACGAATACACATGTAATGTATTGTATAAGTGAACTGAATATTCTTAAAACTCATGTAAAGATGATAATGTACAGTATGAAATTACTTGCATGCAACATGGTCACATTAATATTTTTTCCTACTACACACACACACACACACACACACACACACACACACACACACACACACACACACACACACATATATATATATATATATATACACACACAAAAATAATAATAATAATAATAATAATAATAATTATTATTATTATTATTATTATTATTATTATTATTATTATTATTATTATTATTATTATGGATACCAACAAACAATGTGGCCAAATGCTACAGAATTATATGTTTTTAAGGAATGAGTTTGATTATCAACATCATCCACATCAGTCTCACCACCCAAGTTAAAATGTGCTTTGCAGAATTGAAACTATAATATATCATCATCTCTTCACACCATTGATTTCTGTCCATGCTAACATCGCTCTTGCCTGTTTTGATGATGATGTGCCGATTATTCCTCGTCCCCCAGAAATAAGGATCCCAGAGCTGATGGGCTGTCATGCCACTCAGTAGAACATCAAGTTGAAGTTGTCAAATAAGTATTCCGTTATCATTCTTTTAACGCATTGGATGAGCACTGTCATTCTTTTTTAGGCGTTAAACTAGTCATAGTTTACAGATAACATCTTTTACATGCACGATCAATTACTGATCTTGTACATATCTTTTGAACATCACTAGTTTACTTTGTCTCTCTTTGTTCCTTTATTTTCATCTCTTTTTTTTTTCACTTTGATGATGACAACACCATCACATTTCGCAGCCGATAAAAGCCATGTCACTTCTGCAACCCTTCATTTCTTCTGATTCCCAAGCAGGCAAAAAGAGCCCTGTTTGATAACAGCAATTCTAGAAAGGTCACAGGCATCAAGAAAATAGGACGAATGAGCCAGGGGGTTTTAAAGCTGTATTAATGAGAGTCCCTTACTGGCACATCCTCTCTCAGGTCAGACCATCACCTAAAATGATAAAGATTTATCACAAGAAGGCGAGCTGGTCAAAGCTTTCTCTTATCTCATGCCATCCCTTTTATAAAAGCAACCACTGTCAAGACCCACAGTGGATGAAAGCTGATGCATCGCTGTTATAGACCAGAGGAAGAAGGAAGGATCCCCAAAGTCTGTAAATATTTTATGCAATATATTTTGTACTCTTTGAGAATTTTTAAGAGGAAGTAACCACATTATGCTCGACTTTGAAGATACTCTGAAGAGGTAGCATACATAAAACAGGAAATGACTTCAGATAAGAAATGGTCTTCCTCATGGGATCTGGCTTTGCAATTCAGATTCAAGAAGAGCAAGTGAAAGTCTTGCTTTGAGACAAAACTCATGTTCCTTTAAAAAGCTTGGTCATGCCCTATGATGTTCTGGTTCTGTAGGTTTTTCTGTTTTTATTCAAAGTTCAATCAATGGTTCCTGTGATTTTAGCTTTTAACAGTTGAGTACAACATTGTATTCATTCTACGTTACAAGGCAAATAATGTATATCGAACACACTTTATAAATTACACAGCCATTGATATGCTGTATTGCAGACGATTTATAGCCACGTATATATATAATGAATGGATTTTTCCAGACGCTGGGGAGGTACAGCATAGAATGAATCGGTACTGGAGATCTACTGTGCTGTCATACAGACAGAGCAGAATTCAGACTCATCATAAACTCATCATAAAGGTGTCACAAGTGGTTACAATAGCTTTTGTCACGGCACAGGAATTTGCCTAAAACCGACACAGATTGTCAATAAATAAAGAGAAATCAATTATTTTTATTTTTTTTAGGAACTCAAAATCTTTTCTTTTTTAAAACGTTTGTTCATTGATGAGTGAATACTAATGATACTCAAATTAATGATGGCTTTTTAGGGCACTAGGAAAGGTACTTGACTGCTAATTATTTTAAAGGCGCTTGCTTCTGCTTTGTTCAGAATTTTACAGATGTTCAGTCTAATTAACAGTTTCTCTCCTTTCATTTATACAAAACGAAACAATGTCTGTTTTTAATGTCAGTTAATTGCCACTAAAGTAATAAAGGTAAACTCCCGATGAAGTCTGCTCCTCTGATTAGCATGGCCACTGGCTTTCCTCTGCTTTTGGCATATCAGTCATCTTTCGCGCTTAGTTATGTATTCATCCACACTAAGTGATCTTTATTTTGTGTGAGGTAGGCACCCTACGGGCCATGGTTAAAGCCATAAATCCATTGTTGACATGGCAACCATTAAATCTGAATTTCTGGGGTTTGGAGTGCGGCTGTCGCAGTATGATAAAACGTGTGAATGCAGTTTCACACAGCAATTCAAGCAGCAACTGTTGTGTCTACAAGCTTCACTCTCTCAGAGGGGAAAACAGAAGCTCATGCTGGAAACACAAAATGAATGAGGCTCTCTGACAAAGATGAAAGGTTCTGCTGCAATTTCTGCCTACCTAATCCAAAAGCTGAGTGAGAGATTTTGGCTGTGGTGATATGGGAGTGATATGGCTTTCAATTCATAACTGATGTTCCCCCCTCATCCCCACCTCCCCATTTCAGAAATGGGTCATTGTATCCAGTGCAAAATCAGCCCACTGAATGAATGCACAGGAGGAAATCTAAGATAATAAATGCATTGTCTTGAGATAATTGTAGTATAATGCATAAATTGTGGCTAATGTCCAGCAAGGAGCTTTATAATTCAGACAATATTCAACAATTTGACACACTGGAGACCATGAGGCACCTGCAGAATTACTAATCGTGAGTGGGACCTGGCACACAAACACTTCCTTTCTGGACACTAAGAAAGAAATAAAACATGACAGGATATTTTTTGTAGGGAATCCATCCACAATGGGATTATGTTATGTGACCTGACATGGCAAATACCAAAGCAATTTGCTAACTATTAAAATGTTATGGTTAATTGTTTAGAGTAACTTTTAGTATTGCAGAACGTCCACAAATTAGTTCTAGTTATCACTTACGCTGTAGCAGATAGAAACAGATATTGTGTCAGCATGCTTTCTTAGAGAAAACTGACCAAGCATGGCGATAACAGGTTGGTGAACAGGATGTAAGCTTCAGGGTGGAGTCAGGGTTAACCACTGAGCCACCATGAAGTTCACATATTAAGGTAATTGTATTATGACACAATCAATCAACCATTCAAACAAATAAAAAAACCTAAAAATTGAAAGAAAAAAAAGAATAATAAAGAAATAAAACAAGGGGAGTTAGGGGAGTGAAGACGTCAGGTGGTCCATTGGCAAAGTCGATGTATGAGTCGAGGGTATGTGGTAGTAATTCTCACCCGAGGATGAAAGTGTGGTTCCTGAGGTTGCGGTCAAGGGTCAGCTGCGGCCCCCACTTGGCATGGCTCCCAGTTTTGTGGATACTCTTGACTGGTTTGAATCTTATGTTAGACAAGGGGACAAACAGTCATCCCAGGATACTGTTTTGATGTTTGACAGTATTTTTGATGTTTGACAGATGTTTGACGGTGAGGGGAAGTGCAGTGCCAGATGTGGCAAGTTATATGGTGCCCTGCCCACTCAGCACGTGTAGTGTAGCTGGCCTTTTATGCTGAGCATGCACTTTCCTTTTTGTTATAATGGTGAGCGCAGAAAGTATGGATGAATAAAAGAGCTGGCTATATGCCCACCATCACAGATGTTTAACAATATGTATCACATAGTATATGTCCAACACCCCATCCCTCCCATAAATTATCTCTATAAGTAGGGCCTATAGTACTGGAATGAGGAAGAGCAGTCGCCAAAACGCACGTTCAAAACCAGTCATGGAAGCACTCTGAGCAAGAAAACACATCTCACAATGTTTTGTCATCTTAACCAACACTTTGTCTTTTTAGTAATGGCAAAGTAGGCAAGTCGCTCTGAATTGCCTCTGAACCGTTTGTGTTGATTCTAACATGAGCTACAAAGCAAACTAGCTTATAACAAAAGGCAAGATCCAAAATCCTTCTCTAACCCCTGATCAAGGGCCCTACCTGGTATGTTGAACAAAGCATTGTACATCCTACATAGTGCACTAGATTTCCATTCAACTTTGTAAAGTGGAAGAAGTAGAAATATAAAGAGAATCTTATGGGATTTACAGCACTAGAGGAACACCACCTCCATGGTTTATTCTTCTCACCTTTTGGCTAATTGTTGGTTGCCAGCCCGATGCTAGTTCTGCACAGGCACCTAAGAATATTTGTTGGTGGAGCAGAATAACTGGTTAAATAAACCAACCAATCATAATCTGTTAATAATAAATATTAAATAATATCAGCATGCCTGTCAAATCTTCAGCACTTGGGCTGTGCCCTCGAGTCTTTGGGCACATACTGTACCAGCCATGATATTGCTTATCACATTACACAACAGTTCTGACTGAGTAATCTGACTTGAGTGGCATTTCCTATATGGTGATAATAGATGGTAAAAGTACTGTTAACTGAACTATACATGGATGCATCATGTATGATATATGTATCAGTCTGCGTCGCTGGTGTTTTAAGCGTCTAATTTCACCAACTATCAGACACATCATGAGTAAAGGTAGGCCAGTACAAGCTTCAGTACTTACTGTAGCAGAGAGATGCTGCGTGCCAAAACCCACATTCAAAACCAGTCATGAAACCCATTTCAGCAAGAAAACACACGATAATGTTTCGTCATATTAAACAACACTTTGTCTCTTTAGTAATTTCTTCTAAGTTGTTCTGAATTGTCTCTAAACAGTTTGTGTTGTTTTATTTATGCCTACGGCCAGCTACAGCGCCAACTAACTTCAAAAACAAGGCTGTATGCCAAATCCCTCTCTAACCTACAGTATAATAAAAAGCACTGTATGGAATGTGGAACAAGTAATTGTACACCATAGCACACTAACTTTCTATTTGGATTCAACCCCAGAACCTGGAAGTTAATGTAGCTGATATTCTAAAGTGGACTAAGTGGAAATCTAAAGAGAAACTTACAGGGTTTACAGGATTGTCCACCAACTCCACGGTTTGTTCTTGTTGGTAGGGATTTAAAACTACTGTACTTTCACCACTATTAATTACACTAATTGTTGGTCGCTAACTGTCAGTCATTAGCTCCGCCATTTGCAGTTAGTTAGTTCCACCAGTTTCAGAAAGATATGTGTGGATTAAAGATATGCGTGTTAAATAAACAAACAATCTAATCTGTTGATGATAAATTGTTCTTGTTATAATGTTATACAAAAGCAATATCACACTCGAGTTCCAGGTGTTCCCTATGACTGCATCACAACCATGGTGATATTCAGCACATCACCACCTCTTTCCTATCATATTGTCCAACACATGGTACTACACCTATTGTATCATACGATAGTTAAAAGATCACTTTACTATTTCTCTTTTTGCATACAATATACAGTCCAGCATGCTTGTATCTTTTTAACTGACGGGCCTTAATGGCACCTATAAACAAACCAAACTTCAAGGTCATTATTTGCATCACAGTGCTTTTGAGTGTACCAGAGCATATATATAAATATATAATAATACAACTGAATTTAAAGCTGTCTTATTCAACTGCAGTCACACTGCATATACTGAGTAATTAACATTCATCTGAAGCCTTCTTACAAATGGCAACTCAAGCTGAGCTAAGTTTGGAACTGAAGGCAGCTGTTCAAATTTACTGATTAAGCTAGTGGCCCCTAATCCAATGCTTTGCATATTTTTGTGTTTTCTCTGCATGTTGAATCCGCCTCATGAAGGACTTGGTAATTAGCAGATGAGTTGAATCAGGTGTGTTAGATTTAAGATTGCACAAAAATGAAAGTCAAAACTGCTGACATCACCACACAGTCAATACATACATGCTATTCAAACACAGCCTCTATAATAATACTACTACTAATATTCTGTGATAAGTCATACAGTTAATAGAGATATCCTAAGGAAATATCAAGGTTACGATTTCCAGGTTTTTGTAAACTCCAGTTTTGTGAAGCAGTCTATACGTTACAAAGATGCAATTCATTCTTAAGACAGGCAGACTAATCACTAGTAGCATATGCAGGATTGTCTAGGTCAATAATGAAGGAGACCATGATGGTGTGAGCTCACAGCCTCTGGAAGATGGGCTTCCAGCTGGATCTTGTGAGGTACCTTGGAGACCCTGTAGTGCCCGATGAGTTATCTGCACACCACTGAAGCAGATATTTGCACTGTTTTCAGTCAGCTTGCAGACTATAAAAATCATGTTTGTCTTAGAAATGGGTTTTGTCAGTGAACACGCAGCTGAGTTGGTCAATCAGATCTTGAAAACGTTCAGACTTTCCAACAGGAGTCGTTCTAAACACAGACACTGCCTGTTGGGAAATACATCCGGATTAAAGGGCCTGAAAGATTGAAAAAAGTAATTTAAAAAATAATGGGCTTTTTAATGACTAAACCTTAGGGACACACAGATGTGCTCTTTGTTAATTTTCACTTGTATAATGTAAAATTCCGACTGCTTAATTACTCAAGTATACACAAAGAAACTGCTTTTAACAAAGCAATTATAGGGGATAATCTATGCATTTTGCTGCAGCGTTTTGCAAATAGTCCCTACATCATGGAACAACAGGAATGTTTTTTTTTTTATTTATTTTTTATCAGAACTATATAATATTTAAAATTAAATCATACATTTTTGTCGAACAAGCTACTAAGTCATCACTTTCTGTGCCATTAGTGAATACTACCTGGTCCCATTAAACAACAATAAAAAGCTACTAAAACCATAAGAATGCTTCTTGGTTAAAAAAAAATTATGTTGGGGGCATGATGGATGTTGACATTGGTCACATCATTGCAACAGTAGGCATACATATTTTAATATGACTTATCAGCAATATTCTCAAAATTATTAGCATTTTGCTTTTAGTAACTGCTTGATCCTGGTGGACCTGATATTATGGTGGATCTGAGACCTATCCCAGGAACACTTTGCAAGTCAGGAGTACACAGTGAACAGATCACCAGTCCATCACCAAGCACAATGTACACACACACATATACAAATACCTTAGGGAAATTTAGAGTAACCCTGAATCTAGAGGAATTTCAATGAATTGGTGAAAACAGGTGAAACACACAGAGAAACCAACACAAGTTGACGATTTAACATCATATTTTTATTTCTTTGAACTTTTGTAATACTCCTACAGAATTGTACAATAAAGCCTTGTGTGCAATATTTCAGTTATTGTATTTGTTAGACACATTATTCTGTTTCTAATGTACTGTAAATTTGTATACTTTGATTATGTTGCAATGCTTTGACAAATTTTTCTATGAAAATCATTTCTCATGCTCCCAAATTCATTATGTCACAGTTTGAGTTCTGGAATATGCCCATGCTATCAGAAATGAAGAACTCTGTAGAAGTGATAACCTGGTCATTCAGTATATTCAGGTCTTCAGCTGACTTCATTTTTTTGCTACATAACACTGGAAATGCTCTTACTCTGACTAGTAATCAAAGCTGTGATGTCTATTATCTTTTTTTAATAATACAACTCCATTAAAAGTAGATTTTCTTTTTTTTCTGGCCACACATAAGTTCATGTCTCACCAACATTTCTCTTCAAAATACCACAGTATTAGGACATTAAGGTAATTAGAACCATGAAAGCTTTAAAAGTTATATGATCATTTAAGTTGCTGCAAGTTCTAAAAAAAACAAAACAAAGTGGTTGTCCCTTTGACCAGCAGAGCAGTGATTTAAAAAAGATCATAAAAAAGAAAGAAAAAGAATTATCAAACAGAAGGAAAAACATAGACAGATTGGCATTGGCATTAATTTCTTACATTTTGGACATTATTTACCCACTTTAGGTCAGGAGTAGTGCAGTGGTTAAGGCATTAGACTATGGTTTGGAAGGTCCCAGGCTAAAATCCCATGACATAAAAGTTGTCCTTGTTGGGCCCTTGAGCAAGGCCCTTACAGTAACTGTTCAGATGTACAGTATAATGAAAATGCAAGTTGCTCTGAATAAGGGAGTCAACCAAATGCCTACATGTAATTTTACTTACATCTATTGCAGATATACAGAAGAGTTTTCTTTATTGTGTTCTTTAGCCCAAACGCGTCTCTTCTGCTTGTTGCCTGTCCTTAGCAGTGGTTTCCTAGCAGATATTCTACCATGAAGGCCTGATTCACACAGTCTCCTCTTAACAGTTGTTCTAGAGATGTGTCTGCTGCTAGAACTCTGTGTGGCATTGACCTGCTCTCTGATCTGAGCTGCTGTTAACCTGCGATTTCTGAGACTGGTGACTCGGATGAACTTATCCTCCGCAGCAGAGGTGACTCTTTGTCTTTCTTCCCTGGCGCGGGCTGCATGTGAGCCAGTTTCTTTGTAGCGCTTGATGGTTTTTGTGACTGCACTTGGGGACACTTTCAAAGTTTTCCCAATTTTTCGGACTGACTGACCTTCATTTCTTAAAGTAATGATGGCCACTCATTTTTCTTCACTTAGCTGCTTTTTTCTTGCCATAATACAAATTCAACCTCTTTGAATGAGAAGGTGTGTCCAAACTTTTGGTCTGTACTGTATATATATATATATATATATATATATATATATATATATATATATCTTTCTTTCTTTCCATATCATTTTAAAAATCCATGTCTCTAAGTGACCACTTCTACTGATTATACGAGACAGCCTTGGATGTAACACCCAATTAAACTTTAACTCCAAGCAAAACAGAGAAATTAAAGAAAAAGAACTCTTAACAATAGCTTTTGGCTTTACTGTGATTTCAGAGTATATATACACATGCATATGACACACATGCACTGAAGGAGGCAATGCTGACATTGTTATTGCCCTTTAAGATAAAAAAATATCATTAGGGAACATCTCTCCTGACATTCTCTGTTGATTCCTTTCCACCCCCCTACTCTGAAGAATCAATAGAACCCAAGACCAGACAGCATAAAGTGTGCTGCTTTGAGCCCGCAGGAAAAGCAGCAAAACAGCTGTTGGTAAATATCATTACAATATTGCATGCTTTATTGCTGGTTTAATGGTGACACATTTGATGTCTGTGCTCAGAGGACATTAACATTTAGAACAATCAATATAACTTCTGGTTGCAGATTTCATGAGGCACATTTCCTTGTGAGAGTGGGATGTGTGAAAGGCTGGAGGAGAAATGAAACTACTGTAATGGATACTGCATGGCTGAGCATTTGGCAAGCTTGAGCAAGAGCCACAGTGAGTGCGCTGGTCATATTCTTGAGCTCAGTATGGTCAGTAGCTCTTGGATTGAGGGGATTTAGTACTTCATGCTCATGTGGTAGATTCCATCAGTTTAAAGCCTTGAGTTATATAGTGTATTGAGTCTAACTGGATTAAATCTACAAATACCAAAACTATGTCATACTTAAGCACAATTAATAAACATCTCTTAATCTACTACTACTACTACTACTACTACTACAACTACAAAATAATAATAATAATAATAATAATAATAATAATAATAATAATAATAATAATAATAATAATAATAATAACGCTCCTGGAACCATCACCTTATTGTGGTGGAGAGGTTTCCATTCCCTTACGAAGCTGGGAGTTGTTGTCTGAAGCCATGTGCTCTAGTTAGGGCCCTTTCAAAGCAAATTGGTTTCAGACAAGGGGCCAGACTAAGAATGGATTGAACTAAACCCTATGAAAAAAAGAGAAGGGAGAAAGGTGAACCTGCCCGGAGGAAACCCAGGGCCCGCGTCCAGGGCCGGTCCTGGCCAGAGGGCCCACCAGCAAGCGCCTTGGGCCCAGCTGGGCACAGCCTGAAAGAGCAATGTGGATACCCATCCTCCCTCAACCCAAAAGACCCAACACCTGCGAGAGGAACCGATGAGGTCGGGTGCACTTCTACAGTATTTGGGAGGCAGTGAAGGCCAAGGCTTAGACGGACCAGAGGCTAGCTCTGGGGTCATGGAACATTACTTTTGTGTGGGGGAATGAGCTGGAGCTTGTGTGGGAGATGGAGTGTTATCAGTTAGATCTGGTTGGGCTTACCTCTATGCACAGCCTCGGCTCTGAATCCTGGACTCCTGGATAGGGGTTGGACTTTGTTCTTCTTCGGATTTGCGCAGGGTGTGAGGCACCAGGCAGGTGTGGGTATACTTCTTCTGCTGAGTGCCACAACATTAGATTGTCTAACCTATGTGAGAATGAGAGGGTCAACTCTCTACACCTGAGAGGCGGGGGGACAGACTGTTGTTTGTGCTTATGCACCGAACAGCAGTTCAGGGTATTAGGCTTTCTTGGAGACCCTGAATGGAGTCCTGCATCAGGCCTCAGGAAGGGATTCCATAGTACTGCTGAGGGACTTCAACGCACATGTGGGCAATGTCCAAAATACTTGGAGCAGCGTAATTGGGAGGAACGGCCTCCTTTGTCTAAACCCAAGTAGTGTTGTGTTATTGGATGTCTGTGATAGTTATGGATTGTCCAATACTATGTTCGAGCACAGGGATGCTCATACTGTAAGTGTATTTCGCACCAGAGCACCCTAATCTGAAGGTCATTAATGAATTCCGTGATCATATCATCTGACCTGAGGCCGTATGTCTTGGACACTCGGGTGAAGAGAGGGGCAGAGCTGTCAACTGATCACCATCAGGTGGTGAGTTGTGTCAGGTGGCCCAAGGAGGCCCCTGGACAGACCTGGTACGCCCGAACGAGTAGTGCAGGGGAATTGGGAAGTCTTGGGGAGGCCCCTGTCGAAGAGCCCTTCAACTCCAAACAACTTAATGGTGGCAAAGACCTGGCAATGAGATCCAGCCTAACTGCTAAAAGTTCTAAAGGAGTGGCAGACTTGGGTGGTTTTTCCCCTTTTCAAAAAGAGGGACTAGAAGCTGTGTGCCAACTAGAGAAGCATCACCCTACTCAGCCTCCCTGGGAAAGTATACTCCAAGATGCTGGAAAGGAGGGTTCGGCTGATTGTCTAACCACAGATTGAAGGGGAATGTGGAATTGCATCTGACCATCTTTTTA
Organism: Clarias magur; assembly: GCA_013621035.1. Lineage (NCBI taxonomy): Eukaryota > Metazoa > Chordata > Actinopteri > Siluriformes > Clariidae > Clarias > Clarias magur. Next base: position 424,244 of record QNUK01000141.1, on the reverse strand, counting down.
CTCTTGCAGGGATCATGGAGAGGGTTGGGAATATGCCCATTCAGTCTACATGTGTTTTGTGGATTTGAAAAGGTGTATGGTTGGATCCCCCGAGATTTTCTGTGGAAGGTACTGTGGTACTGCCGGAAAATCGGAGCAGTGGGGGCAATAGGTCACAAAGGAGAGGCCACGGGGCAGAACAAGGACTAGGTCGAGTGATTGCAGCTCCAAAATAGCCTGGGAACGCCTCAGGATCCCCCAGTGAGAGTTAGCTGAGGTGGCTTTGGAAAGGAAGTTTGGTGTTCCCTGCTGGATGAACAAGGCAGGTTGTGCACTTTACATAATATAATTATTTCAGTATACTCATAATAATCGTATTTGTTGACTTAATTTTTTTTTTTCGATTAAGGTTCACGTAATCATGTCTCAATGTGACCGTACAAATTCCTAATACGTTGTCTAATCCCAAACCATTCATGTTAAGTCAACATTTCATACATACATCAGGGGGCAGTAGCGAGACGCCAGCTGTCATGAAACGATAAAGAAACAGAAGAGCAAGACGCATCAAACTACACATGCGCAAAGTTAATTGACTCTCTGTGCGCATTAATCCCTGCGGTTTTGTCCGTTTTGACAGAGGGGGGTCAACAACATTTTTTCTCAGATATTTTTATTTTTTTTCACCAGTACATATTTTTATATGTGATAATATATATGGTATCTAACACTGGTCTGCTTCTGTACACTCAAAAAAAAAAAATAATAATAATAAAATGACGACATCTGTTGGTCCAAAGAAAGTCATTTTGGTCAACAGGTGGAGTAAAATCTGCACATGCGCAGTTGGAAAACACAGCAGAAAGGAACAAACCACAACGGCCGCTCTTCAGCTCATTTAGATTGGTGCCATTTTTTGAGAATCAAAAACAGAGAAATGAGAACATGTTTGGACAGACAGGTGAGATTTTAACATTTCTATGCATTTATATTAACATTTGAATCATTACTCTCTTGTAATACCGTGTTGTGTATAGTATTGTCTTGAAGTTGCCATATTACTCATGTCTAATTTAACATTATAGTTACTGTAGATACATTTTTGTTTTTTGCATTTGTCTGATATTTTATACTTGTTGAACTTTGTTATATATTTCATCACCCAAATTAAAGGTGCATATGACATTAAATTGCTAGTAAGTAATGGTTTCTTAATTTTAACCGATTGTTGTGTGCAAATACAGAAGTTTCTAATGCCAGTTTTAATAAACTTAAATAATTACTGTAATCTTAAAAGGTGGTGTTGGCACATAGTTATTTAATATCTAATTTTATTATTCAAACCTGATAACCCTAAAAACACATGGCAATAAGCATATTTGACATTTATTTAAGATGACATCTAGCTATTTAAGGTAAGCTTGTTTGTTTGGTCATCTAACACATTTTAACTTTTAAGTTTAGTAGTTTGCAGTTTTTCATATTTTCTTATTATTATTCGTTGGTCACTCGCATTCTTTTTCTCCCTTACAGAGTTTTGAAACATAACCTGTAGAGTCCTATAAGTGAACATTCACCTTTTATTGCTGAATTCAAGAAAAGATGGCCTGCACTCTTTACTGAGCGAGAGATTTGTCTTTAATGTCATTAATCATGTCAGCTGATTAATTACGTGGCGGTTGTTATAAGTCTAAACTATCATTTGAAGTACTTTAGATGTAATTCAGGTTTGTCTATTTATAATAAATGTGTATGTTATCAGTGAGTGCTGGGAAAGGAAATGATGTCTTGTCTCTCTCTTTTTTTTTTTTTTTTGGAAATTGTATCAGATATCTGTGGAATTCAGCAGGATTACAACAATTCCTTTGGTGTCCAAATCCATGGGTCAGTTTGATCATTTCTCCTCCCAGCTCCTCAAAAATTTCGAAAAAAGAAAGGAGGAGCAGCCACCCAGAAGATCACAGACATTCCGTCAGTTATGGATCAGGTATGCTCCCTAAATTCTTCACCATTTCTAATAATTTATAATAGGTCTAAAGAATATTTAATCTAAATATGAATATTTGGTTATTTAAAAAAAAAAAGTTAAAGGTGAGTTTCTGTTCTAAAGCTCCAATTATCATGATGATTTTTTATCTTTTGACACTTCAGAAAAAGAACTCGCCATTGACCGTCATTTTAACAACAGAAATAGCTGGACAAATTGGCCCAAATGAACATTTTATGTAGGGGAGTTTTAAAGATCGAGAAAATAATGACTTTCTGTCACGCTTATACAGTATATGTGTATCCCATGCATTGCTTCTAATTTGAGACTATTTGTTAATGGACACACTTGACTTTAGTAAAAGACAGCAGTGGGATCATTTCTGTAATACTACATAAATGTAAGATGTGCAGTAAAAAGTACTAATTCTCATTTCATTTTGATTAGAGCATCACCAGTGAAAAAAAGGGTGAATTCATCCTGAAAGCCGTAGTGGTCTACCTAAATTAAGATCCTTCAAACCTAGGGAAGGAGTACATGGTAAGCTATTTACATAAAAAAAAAAAAAAAAGAAAACTGTATTATTTTTCTCTAAAACCAGTTCCTATTTTTACACTTGAAATGTTGGTAACTGTTTTGTTTTGTATTTGCCATTTTTACGATGGAGCAACACCTCTCTCGGAATCTAAGCGATCAAACATGATGGGGCAGATGTTGCAAACCCATATAAAGATGCTGGTGTCATCATCGAAGGCATCCAAGTACTTCAACTTGGACAATGTAGCTAATGCATGTTCTATTATAGTTGGTCTAATTTATGGCTAATTGGCTTATCCCCAGGATCTGAGAGATGCTTTTTAACTTTTTCAAAAGATTTTCATGGAACTTGATGCTAACAAGCTGGCAAGTCCAGGTCTTAAAAAATAAACTCCTTTCATAAGCACTGTAATGTGAGACAAGGGCTAAGATGCAGGATTATTTTTTTTCCCTAATGTTGCACTGGTTGTTGCAGCACATTTTTTTCCAGTGATGACCAGGTGATGTCTTTAAATCTTCATTTAAATAACTGCAATGTTGTTAATTTTAATTTTTTGGAAGGTATAGTTCACTAAAGAAGACTATATTTTCCCCATATATATTTTTGTAAATAATTTAATTTAAAGACAGAATGCTTTTATTTTACTTTTCAATTGTAATATTATTTTTGTAACTTCTTGTAATAATTAAAGATAAGTTTTATTTTGAAAAGTGAAGACCGTATTTCAATTTTGGTAAACATGTTCTTGTTAGAGGAAAAAAAAGTAAAACATTGTAAAAATGTTACTTTGCTTTCAAATATTAGTCTTCCTTTAAATAACAAGTGTTGGCTGCTTTTTTTTAGTTTCACGAAATGTACAGTACTTTATACTGTTAAAAAAGGCAGTTCATTTTTTGTAAATTCTTTCATTTGCTTTTATTTTACTTTATACTTGTATTATTACCTTAATAGTATTAAAATTTTTACTTATTGTAGTAAGTTAAGATAAAAATATGTACTGTAAAAGTAACAATGTTATTCAATAAAACAAACTTTTTTCCTTTGGTCAAACATACCAATATTAATTTTAGAATAAATAAACATTTGTAGTTGTCTAAATTAAGTGCTTAAAATTAATTGACTCAACAAGATAAAATTACTTATAAGCTAAGGTTACAAGGTTCAAATGAAAATGATTTGACTTCATTGGCTCAAGAAGAATTTTCCCATTGGTTTCCATTTACATGAATTAAATTTAACTAACATAATTCAAATGTGTGTATTAATTATATTGAGTTATACCAACGAGTTATTTTTTGAGTGTACTCTTGCGACTCGATTTCGGATAAGCAGATTAAGATGGATGGATGGATACTACTACTATTATTATTATTATTATTATTATTATTATTATTATTATTATTATTATTGGAATTTTAACCTTATATTTAACAAATGCTTTTGACGGACCATTTCTTTTACTTTTTAATACTTTTTTTATTTTATTTTATTTTTGCTTATATGCACCTAATATAACTTCTTAAATTCCTTATGGTAAAATAAATGCTGTAACTCAGTTCAGATGGATGGATGAATGGATGAATGAATAGCTAGATATGAACCAGTGTGAAACAAGTGTAGATGATGACATATGATCAGGCTGGCGATTAGTATACTGGTGATGCTGAATGCTTAGTGGTTGAAACAGAGGAAAGGTGGAAATTAGGTTGATGCTGAGGTTGTTACATAAAAAATAAAAAATAAAACATTTTTTAAATTGTAACTTTAGGCACTTTGTAGCCTGTTGCAGTAAAACATTTATTGTAATTTTATTTAATTTTATCTTATGCACAGAATGATAGATAGATAGATAGATAGATAGATAGATAGATAGATAGATAGATAGATAGATAGATAGATAGATAGATAGATAGATAGATAGATAGATAGATAGATAGATAGATAGGAAAGTTGTGCCTTTGAGATGCAAAATCCTGAAAAATATCCTCCTTTTTTATTTTTTTTTTAAGAATTTACATTGCTAATTCAGACCTCATGCATTGCAGGCTGAGTGTCCCTTTCAAGAATAGAAGACTTCGAGACACAAACCTGATGGCTGAGCCCCAGATCAAAGCATGGCCATGTCAAGCTTTCTCTTGCAGAGCCACAAAGAGGACAGATGCATGAGAGCATGCATATTCTGGGACACATTTTCAGGTAGAAAGAGGCTTACAGTACAATTGCCTGATTTCCCTACCACTACAAGTGAAGAGAACTGCACTTAATTGCAACTAATTGGACTTTCAATGATGAGAAATGCTTTGAAAGTGAAATAGGTAATGCTTTTAAGCCACAAAGCCTGAGAGCCACACAATGCATCGCTGACAAGGAATAAAATAAAATAAATAGTGCACCTAAAGCAACGTTACATTTTTATATAAATTTGGTATTTTTTGTATCTATTTGTTGTTTGACCTGAGTGTTTTTTCTTCATCTTTTAAATAAAATAGACTTACCCCTTGTAACGTTTTGAAGAGGGCTTGAAATGTTGAAAAAAATGAATTAATCCTCAGTGCTGCCAAAACACTTCAATAGAGGAACTATATGGATTAATGGCACTAGTTACACTAAGACCCAGGGCCTCTCCATCTCTTTTAATAGAGTCTATCAATTCATGTGTCAGCAATTGTGGGCGGTGAGATTGCTTTGAGTAAACGTTGTGCATACCTCACGACACTGTACTTCAGATATCATTTGGTGTGACTGACTGAAGTTATTAGCTGCATGTTTTTCTGTAATGCGTAATCTGAAACGACTCTAATGTGGGCATTTCTTTTGAAAAGGTACCACATGTAGCACAATTGAGAATAGTAAAATGTTCTGATGATTTTTAACCACCCATTAGGAGAATGAGCTAGACAATTCTGTGAGATGCCGTAATTTAAACCAAAGCAGGCCAACTTCCAGCGAGTCTGTCCACAGTGGCTTGTTCTCAGATTCCCTGTCTGCCAAAAGCAATCCACAACAAGAGCATTGGAAAGAAATAAAGATCACACTTTTTATTCAAAGTCTAAGATTCTTCACAGGCTTTCCTCCCAAGAGTTTAAGAATGATTCACCACTCATCAACAATCGTCCACAGCAAAGAACAAATGTGTACGATCCAAACCCACACTTTGTTAAATAATACCCCCTTGCTAACATATCACTGAATAGAGACAGTCGCATGGGATATGGTGAACAGGTGTGCTGTTGTCACTGAATACATGACTAAAAGGTGCCATCAGCTCACTTCCTCCACTCCCATATGCATGCTGTCATGAACCCAAGGAAGTCAGCATGAGGTAACTTACAAAAGCAACCCGTGCATGTCCTTCTGTACCAACAGTAACCCACTGAATCGAAGATTTTTGCAAAGTTAAAATAGCAACTTATCTCTATTTGAAACCAATGGAAGTGAAAAACAAAAGGGAACAAAACAAAGCAAAAAAAAAAAAACTTTCTTTGATCCTATGCTCAAAGCAGCTTCCGATTTGTATTCTTAGCTGAAATTAAATGAAATATTACATGGTCTATTGCTGTAGTAACCCATCTGCCTCAATGTTTGATGTGCATTCTTAGATGCTTTCCTTTCCACTATGGATGTAAAGAATGATTTGATTTGATATAGAATCCCTATCAGCTTGAACCAGTCTGGCCATTCTCCTCTGACCTCTCTCATCAATAAGACATTTTTACCTCCAGTATTGTCCCTCTGTGGATTTTCCCCCTGCAATATTCTGTCTATACTTTAGAGAAGAAAATCTCAAGAGATCAAATGTTTGAAATATTCAAACCAGTCTGTCTGGCACCAACAAGCAGCCCACAGTTAAAATAGCTGAGACTATTTTTCCTTCTTCTGATGTTTGATGTATGCACTAACTGAAGCTCTTGATGTGTATTTGCATGATTTAAAGCACTGCACTTGTGTCAGTTCATTGGCTCATTGGATAATTGCTTGACTGAGAAGGTAGACAGGTGTATCAAAATAAACTGGCTGGCAAGAACTACTTATTGATGTGGATCTGGGATGTTTATACATATTTTTATGCATGTCAGGCATACAGAACATCAACTCTTAATTATTAAAATTTAGTATAAAAGAGAAGTAAGTAGTATCAAGCTGATTCAATAAATACATTCATATTTGAAAGGCAAAAGAATATACTGTACATCTACTAAAACAGAATAAATGTTTAAAGTTACACACTTCTGTTAGCACTGGAGGTTTTTGAGTGGTGTGGGACATAGGGCTTATTTTTTCCCCCTGTTTTTGCCCTTAATTTAGTCATATCTAGTTCCAGGCGCGTCACTAGGGGACTCCCACATCAAGGCTACTACCAATCAGTCAGGGAGGGTTTCCTCTGAACCATGTGAACTGGTCGCGCACGCACCGTTGGTGATGGTGGTGGCATAACACAACACATTTGGACGACAGTGCTATTCAACTCGGGGGCCCAGGGTGGGGCTTTTTTGACTAGTGCATCCCATATGTGCTTTAGCAGATTGAAGTCTGCAGGGTTTGGAGGCCAGGTGATGGCCTTTGGAGCTTTGAATAGTTGTGGTGCAGTGGATGTTCTAGTGCCTTTTTACTGTGGCCAGCATTTCACTGATTAGTGCTGCATTAGCATTTCTTTGGTCCCCACTGACATGGGTGAGTCTCGTGTGCCTATGATCCTGTCACCAGTTTGCTGGTAGATACTGTTGTTCAGTTCACTTGACAGTGGTGTTAATGTTAAGGCTGATCGGTGCATTACATAAGGTTCATTAATCAACCAATATGTCAAAAAGTTTTCATTTAAGGAATTTTTAAAAATTTTGATAAATAATTCATATGTTGTTCTCAAAAACAGAATTTATTAATAATACAGAGAAAATAAAGGTTTTGTTTTCCCCATCCATATTTCTATGTTTGGTGTTAGTCTGTTAAAAATAATTCAATACATAAATACAACTTTATTCACTTGAGGAGAAAATACAATTTTATTTTCATTATTCTTATTTATTTATGACATTTTGTTTATTATTTTCAAAAGCGGTTAAAGTGCATAGCTACTGTATCACCCTAGCAACATTCAACTGATGATGTGTACAGAAGCGCTTGAAGCTTTACAATGCCCCAAACTGAGAACACTTCGGTTGGTTGCCTTCAGTACAGACACACAAAGCGTTCCAGTTGACACAAGTAGATAAAATAATAACTTCTCTAAATGATTTGTTTATTTATGCCACCAAAAATGAAAGTTTCGTACCTATCCAATTATGGAATCTAAACAGTACTTATTTTATCTCTAAGTTTCAATTGGATTTAACTTGATGGAGCTTAGTAAATTCCTACTGACACAGCAAAGTCATAGAACCACCTCACCATCTCAAAAAAGAACAGTTCTACTAAAATGTACACATTTCAATAGGCACAAGGTAGAAATGATAATTACATAAAACATAAGTGCTAAAAATATCGGATAAGGTAATGGTTAAGAGCACAGTGAAGCAGCAAATCGATAATAGCAGGCATTCTGGCGACAATAATAGAAACCTTTGGTTTGTTATCAATACCTCCAGAAGTGAAACCAGTCACCTTGTTAGTACAATCATGAAGGCCTTGAGTGGAAAGCTGCACTGTGTACTGCCCAAAAGTGTAAGATACCCTATGATATACTGCTGAGTGGAACTTTTATTTCTATTGCTGTGGTACATTTCCTCCTGAACCTTAAGGAAATGCCCACAGCAAGAAATACAGTAGGCACAGAGATCCCACAGACAGCACTTCAACCTTAGCGACAGTTAGTGGAAAATCACTGCTGCACAGATGAGGTGACAAGTTGGTTGGCTCAAATGCCATTGTCAGAGCTCACCTTGCCAGCTGCCATTGGTACTTGGACAAGTCTTTGGCTCATAGGCCCAGGAGGCATTAAATGATCGCATACGAGACATCCAATTTCTTTTAGATGCTTGTTTGCACTGGCACATTGTTCCTGCCGAGTTAGGTTCCAAAGACTACAGCAGCGGGTAGAGGGAGCTTCTCTCCACAACTGGAGCATTGGGGCTTGATAACAACAGACCAGTGGCTACTAAACACAATGTCCACAGGGTATCATTAACAGTTTCAGCATCAGCCACGACCAAAAACACGTGTCTGCACCAAAACCTAAGCCAATTTATTATACTGGTAGAAATGCATTCACTACTAGAAATATTTCTGTAGAAATTCAGAAGACCTGCTCAACTAATGAAATGAAAATAATGCTCAGACCAGAGAGTCTGCTGGTCCATATTGTATACATATACAGTAGTACCAAATGAGCAAATAGGATGAGAGATGAGGGAACCAAAATGAGGGATTTTTTGAGTGCATGCTTAGCTATACTGTATTAAGGCATTAATGACTGCACCGCACAAGGTAGGACACATACTCCACAAAGTATAATGGTACACAGTTAAGCAGTTAAGCACAGATGCCTCTGCAATGCCCCAAACTATTCAAGTATGGGCTTTGCTCCAGATTTTCCCCTGAATGTGATCTATATGGGTTTATTTACAACAGTTGCCTTATTAACCAAAGGAAGATGCAGATATTAAATAAATTGTAATTAATACAGCCATTTTCTTAGCCAGTACTGCATGGTGACCGTGATTTCACCATCTACCTTCATTTATAGTACCTGTTACAACCCATAACCCAACAAGTGGCACTTGACAACCACAATGACTTTAATACATGGCCTTTAGTAGTTTTGAAACAAAGTGAAAACTAACCTTTGATTAACGGATGATCCTTTACAAGCATCTATGTATGTGTTAAATCTATTCATAGGGTAAAAAAACATTTGTTTTTGTAGACTTATTTTTTCAGTCTTTAGTGTAGTTCCAAAAACACACAGGCAAACATTTAATAAATCTTCTATAAACCTGTCCTTATTGACTATAGAGAGATACTTGTGGCATACAGTGCTCACGATGAGAAAACATCTACTGTGGCATAAACACCAGCAAACTATTGCAAGTCACAAAATGAAAGATGCCACCTGAAACATACCAATCCATCCCGTTTTCCTCACAAAGAAGATGCTGATATAAGAATGTATTAGAGATTTAAAACTTTAATGGTTCGAAGACACAAAAAGTGGCTTTAATAAACTAAAGTATTGCTGCATTGATGAAATGCCATATAGATATGCAGTCCACAATGTGATTATTCTCTCTTAAAGCCATTCCTAAAAACATGTCAGTGTGAGCTTTCCCAACTGCAAACATTCCTCTTTGCAGTGAACCCTATTTCAAAAGGGATAATAAAGGTAGTCTTTTGCAGCACAACTATAATACACAGCTGTGACTTGATGGTACAATAACACAATAAAACACATAGTTTCAGGGATATTATTTAAGAAAAAGTAAATATCCAAAGAAATATTTTTTTGAAGCTGCAGTGTCTCTCATTTCCAATGCAGGTAGGAGAGAATTTTCTCATTGAATTCCATTTACCTTATAGCACACAGCTTCTTTGTCCACAGATCTTCTACCTTCATACACTCCCCTCACCCCTGGGATTCAGACAAGCAGAAATAATGTAATCACAGGTTCTAGAGTCTCTTTCACATTTCTCTGTATTCACTCACTAGAAATCTTTGGCACGGGCAGCATCAAATGATCAAACCTCTGTGCCATCTTTACTGTCACAATAGCAGCTTATTTTCAGATGCTCCATGCAAAGCCAGCCCTGACGCATTTGAAACCAAAAACTATCACTTTTTAAACTTTTTGGGCTCTCATTATATAAATGTCTGTCTAATTACTGTGTTAAAAACAAGCGGGGGTGGTACGGAGAATACTGTAGAAAGGTGGTCATTCTATAACCGTGGCATAGTATTATTACTAAGCTTTGCTTAGTAGAAAAAAAAGTAACAGTGCAAAAAAAGAGGAAGGGATGTATGTATGTATGGGAGTGCAAATTGGTTTCACACAACACATCCAAATCCAAATTAACAATTCAATACCACTTTGACAATAAGACATTTTTCTAATGAAGTCTATAATAAAGGTATTATTACAATTGTTTTGATACATGATTTTGCAGAAATAAAGCATTCAAGGTTGTTTGTCAAGTAAACCCTTAGAACTGTTTGAAACTGAGCAAGCAGTTGGGATGGCTGTGATTGCAAGTTATGTTTTAGAAAAAAGCTCAGATAATAATAAAACTTTGACAAATTGTTTACAAAATGGGCAGAAGAGAAAAACCATAACTGGGAAATCAGGTAACATTTGTACATGTTTCCATGTTTCCATAAAAACGATGCACTATGTACTTGACTGAAAATTCACTTATAATTGAAAATGTGGTCTCATTAATTGTGAATTATTCATTATTAGTTATTAATAATTGATTAATTATTGTTCTCTGCACCTTATGTGTATATTGAAAATCCTATTCCAAAACCATGGCTACTAATAAAGGAGTTGGTCCTCCATTTGCTACCATAAAAGCCTCCAGGTGGGTTGTATAGGCTTTTGACTAGACTGTGGAATTCTGCTGTAGAGTCTTGCTCATTCATCTACCATAAGTAAAACCATTAGTGACGTAAGGCACTGATCCTGGGGTGAGGAGGCCTAGAACACAATAAGTGTCCCAATTTAACACAAAGTTATTCTGTGGCACTGAGGTCAGGGATCTCTGCAGGCCACTGATGTTTCTTCACACCAACTTTTGCAAACCCTGTCATTATGGACCTCAAATTGTGCATTGTCATGCTGGATCAGGTTTGGGCCCTTAAGTTCCATTGAAGGAAATTTTTATGCAACAGCATACAAAGACATTCTAGACATTTTAGGGAAGGCTCATAGACAGGTACTATTTACATTTTGCCAGAATAGACTGGTTTTTGTCCAACATTCCAACAGTTCGAGCAATTCGGTAGAAAGACACAGGCTATTATTGAAATCTTTGGTTGAATCTATGCACAGTCAGGTCCACATATTTGAATATATTTTTTTTAATAAATGGCATAATATATTAAAATATGACCTTGGAAATATAAATGCCCATTTAAAGTAATTTTCAAATGACTGAATAGTTTATGGATGCATTAATTGAATGATACATTTTACTTTAATATTGTAGTGAAGTCTGGCCAAGAATGGTCAACACCATTGCCTTAATCTACATTCACCCAACAAGACACATTATTCAATTCTGAGGTTTTTTTTCCCTTTCTTTTTTCTTGATCAGATTTGATTTGCATGTCATGGCAGTTCACATTCATAATTACAAATGACATGTGGACACTTTTGTCCTGTGAAAAGACATGCATGCATGTACAGATTAATATGTCTTTGTTTTTCCCATCTGGGTTAAAACATGTCATATTTGACTGACCATGTATTTATTTCAAACAATAGTGGTAATTTTAGAAAAAAAGAATATGCTTGGGATTTTGCTGTGGACTATGGCAAGCAGTTAGTTGACCGTATTTGTTGAGGTCTTGAAGAAGGAAGATAGCCAGAAACCTTGCTTTAGCTGTTTTAGCATCTATTCCTAGCACTGCAATGAAATCCCAACGCTGCAGGTGCTGACTGAGGGCATCAGGGCCCAATTCCTGCGCAGAGGCAAAAAGTTGTATGAATTCCAATCTTGGAGTGTGTCCAATTTAGGACCACATATGGCTCAAGTGGCTCAGATCCAATCTGAAAAATATTAGTCGTGCATTTGGACAGCAATAAAAAAATTCAGAAATGTGTCACATTAGGGTAAAAAAAAAAAATCAGTCACTTCAGGCTGGTAATGTAATTGTAGTGTTTTAGACTACTGCTACTACAGTATGTCCATGCTGCATGATAAGTGGAAGCTACGAGTATAAAGACATGTGGGGTTCAATATACAAAACATGGCGTAGGTTTTGCGAATGAGATGAGCCCAAGGAGAAGCACAGTAGGGGCTCTGTGGCCAACTCATTAGGAGAGAGGGGGAGAGGCTGAACTAGTCATGGACAGAGGATTTACTAACTAGCCTCATTTTAAGACTTTGCTAACATCTTAACCTGCCTACCCAAAGAAAGACTCAAACTTTAATAGTTTGTTGGACCACTTTTTAGCTTTGATTACGATGCACATTCTTCATTGCATTGTTTTGATAAACGTATGTCAACAATTTCTCCATCGCCAGTTATTTTGGGGCTTGTATTAAAAATAGGAGAGTCAAACCACTCCATAAACTTTTTTCCAGCACATCTCAAAAACTTTCAGTGGGGTTAAGGTCAAGATTGTGGTGGCCAATTCATGTGTGAAAATAATTATTCATACTTCCAAAACCACACTTTTACAATTGGTGCCCAATTAATATTGACACTACTATCTTGGGTTATGTCCGTTATGCCTTGGGAAGGTCCTAACTTTATTCAAGGACTTTTCGAAGTCTCCTTAGATGTTTTCTTTGCTGGATGTGGGCCAATAATTTAAGCCTTTTAAAGCAGAGAAACATCTTTTATTATCTACAGGATACACCTTCCGACATACTGTAGCTGGTTAATAAATGAGAATCTGCTCAAGGCATCAGAAAGGTTATAAGAATTGTTAATATCTGAAACATATTAATCACTGCAGTTATTATCCAATGAAAGGCTCATAAGTATTAATTTATTTAAATCCAAACAGATTCATTTGTTTTTGCCCAGGCAGTGTAGATTGTGATTATAAGGATGTGTTCCATATACTGTAATACTTCAACTACAGACCACTTTGATATTCTGTATCAAAAATTGGAGAAAAAAAAATTAAGAAATTTAAAATATTTAAAATAAAAAGAGTAAACATTACATATGTTAATTATTTAATATTCATGATTCTGCTCTATTTCTAGTTCACTATATAAACTTAAGCACAAATATGGCATTGACCATGCCACCTGCTTTGTACAAAGTTATTGCCAATCATATATAGATAATAATGTGCAAAAGTTTTAGACATATTATTATAGTATTCTCCACCGTACTATCTTTACTACATTTTTTTGTTTATCATGTTCGCATTATTATGTATAAAATCATGATACTATTTAAAAAAAATACATTTAAATTAAGCAGAACCTTTAAATAAAATATATTTGAATACTGAAAATATATCAGAAGAATATTTGCATGCCTGTAAAAAAGCAGGTAATTACATGACAGAAAAAAAATAAAACACAAAAAAAGCAAATTTAAGTTGGCATAAGAATAGAAGGGCCCAATCATATCAACTAGCATGCTCAGTAAAAACAAAGACCTGTTTTACTTACTGTAAAGCATGTGCAAAACACACACACACACACACACCACACACACACACACACACACCACACACACCACACACACACACACACACACACACACACACACACACACACACACACACACACACACACACACACACACACACACAAAGGCCATAAGCAAATATGCCTTTTATGTATCTACATATAAGAACAGAAAAACAGAAAAACAAAAGCAGAAAACAGTAATACAATGGAAAATAGTAACTTTAAAATAAAAACTGTCAGTATTTGGTGTTGAATGCAGATTTGTGCAATTTTATAAGTTAAACAGCTGTTAGGTTTTACTGAGTGTGCTGGGGAATATGCCAGATATTTTCTGGTAAGTTCTTGAAACTCTCTCCTTTCGGTTTTTACAGAAGCCTACAGTAAGTTTATTAATTTCTATCTGAAAACCGGTCTGTTATATACATATAGATTTTGATTTGATTTCCGTCCACACGAAGCCAGTGCGTTCCCTATCCGATAATTTTTTTCCTCGTTCGGCGTCGTCTCAAGAAATATCTGCGTACACACGAAACCACTGAAAACGGTGTAGTATATTTATGGCAGACCAGTATGGGGCGCTGTAATTCTGCCATAGAGATACACTATACACAGAGAAGAAGACTTTGAGCATGCGCATGGCATCATCGTTTCACAAAATATACGGATTGGCTGTACACACGAAACCGCAAGGGTGTCGTTTTCAGATTCATCCACTTTGGGACCCGGTTTCAAAAAATAGCGGTTTCAGTCTCCTAAAACGCCGGATCCGTGTGGACGAAACGCCAATACGATTAAAAATTATACGTATACAGGAGAAACGCGTCTCCTTGTGGACAGGTGAACATCAGTCTCTGTGAAATGCTTCTCTAAAGCACACTGAGAAGAGAGGTGTTAAATAAACACTAATTTCTTAATTTCACATCTGTCTGATAGAGTGACTTACGAAGGTTAAAATCCTTCCAGCTCCTTAGAAAGAGAGGACTTGAACCCATATCATGGAGATCAAAACCCCAAGTGTTTCCATTACACCACTTCCTAGTAAGATAAGCTAATTAAAGCTTTTGGGCCCATACCCCAAAAATGTAGGTTAAAATCCTTCTCTTACCAATGAGCCCCTACGTAATTATAATCTTATTATCAAGCCAAGGGCTAGGCACAACCCTAACATTCATAAGCTCCCACTGACTATTAGCCTGAATAGGCCTAGAAATCAATACACTAGCAATTCTACCACTAATAGCCCAACATCACCACCCACGAGCTGTAGAAGCAACCACCAAATATTTCCTAGCACAAGCAGCAGCCACAATTCTATTCGCCAGCACTATGAACCCCTGAACAACCGGCGAATGAAACATCTGCTGCTTAACAGGCTTTTTATATTTAGAGATGCTTGAACACCTTAAGCTATCTTAAGATAGTTGTCACTATTAAGAAATATGTTCTTTTCTTTTTTTTTTAATAAGACATTTGTTATCTGATGTTTTACATTTCTCCCCATTGTTGCATTTTATCTTCATTAAATCCTTTTTCTTCATTGTCTTTACAGACAGTGTCTTTAATTTGTGGTCCACTATATTGAGAACTACATTTCCCTTAAAATGTTACACCAGACAGGTTCAACTGATTGACACTGATACTGTAACTTGCATTGAGGCTAATCAAGTGAAGTGATTTAACCACTGTAGTACAGATACCTTTCGCTGTCTTTTTATGCCTTGAAGAAGGTCTCCGACCAAAAGCTCCTCTGACCGAAAACTGGCAGATTGAATGTGCAGATACTTTTTTGTATCAATGTTTTCCTCTTCTATTGAAAAAAAAATCCAAACTTTAAACTTTTAATTTCACTGTAGCAAGTTCAACATATATTTTGTAAAATCATGTTTTATATATGGAAAATTTCTAAGAGTCTATATATTTATTATATATATATATATATATATATATATATATATAATATATATTATTATTTTATATATATATAATAAATTGAGTCCATAAAAGTGGCTCATACGGACTCAGAAATTTTGCACAAACTACAAATGTTTGTTCCGCAACAAATCCCATTAGTACACTTATAGGAAGGTATTAAAAACTCACTTATGTTTTGACTGGAGGCAATGAAGGTCAGATTTGTTTGTGTCTAAAGCACAGAAGCATAAACCATTTAAAAGAAGTACTATTTTAATGCGGCAAGAGTGCACATGCCATGAAGGATAAAATTAATCAAAGAAAATGAAAGAAACCCATGCACAGAGGCAGATAAATGATTTAACAGCTATTAAAACTCACTAACCATGTTATAGACTGATACTCCAAAACAATAAATCCTGAATTAGCATATTAGCATGAAAAGAAACCCTCATCAAAGGAAAAACACATGATGAGCCATGCTGTTATGAGAAAATAAGCTATATCTGGTGGCCATTTCCAGAATGAAGTGGATCATTTTCCTATAACCGCATGGCCTGTCATGTTTTATTCCTCATTCACCACAGTAATTTGCTAAAGAGTATAATTTTTTATTTAATAATGAATGTCATGTCATACTTGTTACAGCTACTGTCACGGACTAACCGGAGATGAAGCAGAAGACTTAGCAGTTAGCCCTGTAGCGTGGATGGTAAACCCAAACGCGGAAGTAGCGCGAGTAGGCAGGATAACCACGCAAGTTATTCTTAGAACTCTCCCGAAGCGAGAGCAAGAGTTTACACAAATAAACCCGCGTTCTAAATACACACACCCAATCAGAAGCGATAACCCAAGAAAGTGAGTACTCACGTTTGGACGAGCGAGGCGACGGCGATAGCACGGGCATAACTCAATGACTGAGCGATGTGATGCGTCATCTTGTTTCCTTTTATGCTTCCTGAAACCCGACCGTATTACTTCCGGGTCCTAGTGCCGGTCGTGTTATGAGTGTGCATGACAGTACCCCCCCGTCCAGGACCGACTCTCGACGGTCCTGGGGTGGAGGATACCCGACGACGGTAGTCCCGGATGAGTTCGGGGTCTAAGACGAACCGAGCCGGAATCCAAGATCTCTCCTCGGGACCGTAACCTTCCCAATCCACCAGGTACTGGAGCCCTCTGCCCCGAGGACGTGAGTCAAGGATCCGGCGAACGGTGTAGGCGGGACCACCCTCAATCATACGGGGAGGAGGAGCAGGGTGGGTGGGTGGAACCATAGGTGAGGTGGTGAAGGGTTTGAGCTGGGAGGTGTGGAATACCGGATGGATCCGGAGCGCCGCAGGCAGCTGGAGCCGGTAGGTGACAGGGTTAATCCGGAGGTTGATGCGGTATGGTCCGATGAATCTGGGTGATAGTTTCCTTGACTCAGTCTGCAGGTGTAGGTTTTTTGTTGAGAGCCATACCTTATCACCTACTTGGTACATTCGTCCCGGTGGGTGTCGACGGCGATGTTGCAGGGTGTAGCGGCGATTGGCCTTTTGAATGGCGTGGTTTGCTTGTCTCCAAAGCCGTCGACACCGGCGAACCAACTGTTGGGCCGACGGCACTTCCACCTCCGGTTCCTGATGATCGAACATCGGAGGTTGGAAGCCGTAGCATACCTCAAATGGGCTTAGGTTGGTGGCAGAAGATAGGTGGAGGTTGTGTGACAGCTCAGCCCAAATGAGGTAGCGGGCCCAGGAGCACTGGCGATCAGCAATAAAGCATCTCAGGTAGCGCTCCAGTTGTTGGTTGGTTCGCTCCGTCTGACCGTTAGTCTGTGGGTGGTAACCGGAGGACAGACTGCAGGTGGAATTGATCAGACGGCAGAAGGCCTTCCAGAACCGGGACGTGAACTGGGGCCCCCTGTCCGAGACGATGTCCTTTGGGAACCCATGCAGGCGGACTACGTGCTCTAATATCAGCTCAGCGGTCCTTTTAGCTGACGGGAGTCCGGAGAGGGCCACCAGGTGAACAGCTTTGGAGAACCGGTCGACGATGGTGAGGATGGTGTCCTTTCCTTCCGAAACCGGCAGGCCCGTGATGAAGTCAACGGCAATGTGTGTCCAGGGTCGGCGGGGAACCGGGAGTGGTTGAAGTTCCCCGGGTGATGGTCTGTTGCTGTCCTTGGACCTGGCACACACTGGGCACGCCTGGACGAACTCATCTACGTCCTTCTTCATACTGGGCCACCAGAAAGCACGTTGTACAAACAGTAGGGTCCGCCGTCTCCCGGGGTGTCCTGAAAGGGGGGAGGAGTGTCCCCACTGAAGCACTTCGGCCCTGATGGCGTTGGGGACGTAGAGTCGGCCAGGCGGCACACCTGCTGGTGCGGTCTCCGTAGCTTGTGCCTGGCGAACCCTCGTCTCCAGGTCCCACCTGAGCGGTGCGAGGATCTTGGTGGCTGGTAGTACAGGCGCGGGGTCCGCCCGGGGGACGTCTTCCTCGTGTTGTCGGGAGAGGGCGTCGGCTTTGGTGTTCTTGGACCCCGGGCGGTATGACAGGTGGAAATTGTAATTTTCAAAGAATAGTGCCCATCGCGCCTGTCTGGGGTTCAGCTGTTTTAACGTGCGGATTGTAATGAGGTTTTGGTGGTCGGTCCAGACGATGAACGGCTCTCTGGCGCCCTGGAGCCAGTGTCGCCATTCCTCCAAGGCCCACTTTATGGCCAGCAGCTCGCGGTCCCCTACTCCGTATCGCTGCTGAGTGGCGTCAAATTTCTTGGAGAAAAAACTGCAGGGATGCAGTTTTTGGTCTGGACCTCGCTGGGAGAGAACAGCCCCGGCGCCCACATCCGAAGCGTCCACCTCCACAACGAATGGTTTATCAGCATCCGGGTGAAGGAGGATGGGAGCAGTGGTGAAGCGGCGACAGAGCTCATGGAAGGCGGAGACAGCAGTTGGGGTGAGATTGAAAGGGTGAGATGATGGGCGGGTCAGAGCGGTTAGTGGCGCTGCAACGGTACTGTAGTCCCGGATAAAGCGGCGATAAAAATTGGCAAACCCGAGAAATCTCTGGAGCTGTTTAAGAGTCTTGGGTAGGGGCCAATGACTCACAACTTCCAGTTTCTGCGGGTCCATGGCCACACCCTGGGGCGAGATGACAAAACCCAGGAACGTGGTGGAGCGCTCGTGGAAAGCGCACTTCTCCAACTTACAGTACAGCTGGTGGGCGAGCAATCTCTTTAGAACCGCTCTGACATGCTGGATGTGCTCGTTGAGTGTTCGGGAGTAGATGAGGATGTCGTCCAGGTAGACGAACACCCAACGGCCTAACATGTCTCTGAGAACGTCATTTATGAACTGTTGGAAAGCGGCAGGTGCGTTGCAGAGACCAAACGGGATGACCAGACTTTCGTAATGTCCTGTGGGGGTGATGAAGGCCGTCTTCCACTCATCGCCCTCTCTGATGCGCACCAAGTTGTAGGCGCTCCGGAGGTCCAACTTAGTGAAGATGGTGGCACCAGAGAGGGCGTCCAGGGCAGAGTTGGTAAGAGGCAATGGATGTCGGTTCTTTATGGTAATATTGTTGAGCCCCCGATAATCGACACAGGGACGTAGACTACCATCGCGTTTCTTCACGAAAAAGAACCCCGCAGCGGCAGGTGAGGAGGAGGGCCGGATGGTACCATGGCGAAGTCCACTGGAAACATACTCCTCCATCGCCTGCGTCTCGGTGTTGGACAATGAATAGAGATGGCCGCGGGGTGGTGTCGCACCTGGCTGAAGATCGATCGCCAGGTCGTATGAGCGATGAGGTGGTAGATGGGTCGCACGTCTCTTACAAAAGACTTCAGCCAGGTCCCGGTAGTCTAGCGGGATTTTATCTGTGTCGACATCGGGGGCCTCGGACTCCCTAGAGCACGTCCCAGCCTCGGCCCGTAGGCAAAGCTCAGTGCAGGTCGGCCCCCATTGGAGGATCCGGCTTTGGGTCCAGGATATGAGCGGGTCGTGCTGCAGCAGCCAAGGGTGTCCGAGGATGATAGGTGGTGAGGAGATAGTGGTGGTGTGAAACTGGATCTGTTCTTGATGTTGGTTAATGATGAGGGTGATAGGTTGGGTTTGAAAGGATATGGGGCTGGAGGAGAGAGGCCGACCATCGACTGATGTAATGGTTACAGGCTGGGATAACGCCTCAATCTTTATCCCCAATTTTTTGGCATAGGAAGAGTCAATGAAGTTACCTGCTGCCCCGGAGTCGACGAACGCGGTACTTCCGACCCGTTTGTGGCCAAACTGGAGATATACTTTAACCGTGAGACGGGAATCATTGGTCATGGTGGTGGAGAGGGACATGGGACCCGGTGAGTTCCTCCCATTTCTCACCGGGGCTGCGCGTTTCCCGGCCGCAGAGGACAGATGGCCCGATGATGTGCAGAAGATCCACAATACGCGCAGAGCCCCTCTCTGAATCGGCGTTCCCGTTCTGCAGCGGTCAAGGAGGCGCGCCCTAATTGCATGGGTTCCCCGACTCCTGTGTCAACCACGGCGGGAGGTGGAGTACCGACGGTCCTGGTGGGTGCTGCAGTGAATGGGGCGTGAACTTCTGGAACTGGTGAGCGGGAGAGGAAGGGCGTGGTGTGTGGTAGTGCAGTCATGGTGGGTGGCAGGGTACGAGGAGCTGGCTTGGGGCGAACGAGCAGCCGTTGGTCGATCCGGAGGGCGAGTTGAATTAAACCCTCCAAGGTAGCTGGAAGCTCTCGTCCGGCGAGCTCGTCTTTTATCCGCGCAGCCAGTCCCTCGTAGTAGGCCGTCCGGAGTGCGGAGTCTCCCCAGTCGGTCTGTACGGCGAGAGTACGAAACTCCGCGGTGTAACGGCTCACGGACGACCCTCCCTGCTTTAGGTGATACAACTTGGAGTCGGTCTCCACCTCAGCAGCTGGATGTTCAAAGGTGAGCTTGAGCTGGCGGGTGAACTCGGTGTAGGAGTAGGCGACATCTGAATCCGAACGAAGAACCGCCGTGGCCCACTCAGCTGCCTGCCCGGATAGCAACGAGATGAGAAGAGCAATGCGCAGTCGGTCTGTGGAGTATCTGGTGGAATTAAACTCAAACACAAGATCCAACGCAGTTAGAAAAACACTGCACTTCCCATCCGTGCCATTCCATTTATCCGGTAAAGATAAGAAAACATCAGAAGGTGGAGAGGGAGTTGGCGGCGCAGCAGCCGCTGCGATGGGCGTGGCCACAGCCGGCTGAGCGGCCGCCCCGCGGAGGACCGCATTCTCCTGTCGCAGCTCCGCCACCTCGCGGCGCAAGGCCGCGACGCCCTGGAGCTCCGTGCGGAGCGATGCGACCTCACCACGGAGCTGATCGATCAGCTTAGCATGCCGGTCAACCACATCGCAGAGGTGAGCAAACTCCGCTGGGTTTACTGCCGGTGGCTCAGTCATTCTGTCACGGACTAACCGGAGATGAAGCAGAAGACTTAGCAGTTAGCCCTGTAGCGTGGATGGTAAACCCAAACGCGGAAGTAGCGCGAGTAGGCAGGATAACCACGCAAGTTATTCTTAGAACTCTCCCGAAGCGAGAGCAAGAGTTTACACAAATAAACCCGCGTTCTAAATACACACACCCAATCAGAAGCGATAACCCAAGAAAGTGAGTACTCACGTTTGGACGAGCGAGGCGACGGCGATAGCACGGGCATAACTCAATGACTGAGCGATGTGATGCGTCATCTTGTTTCCTTTTATGCTTCCTGAAACCCGACCGTATTACTTCCGGGTCCTAGTGCCGGTCGTGTTATGAGTGTGCATGACAGCTACAACAAGTGCTAAGGAACATCTATAACAAGTTAGATTTTTGAACACTACTTTACAGCAGCTCCTCATAAGTCCCTCTTCTATTCTATCCTAAGGCAAAAAAAAAAAAAAAAAAAAACAGATTAAGATTGTTAATAATGAAAGTTCTTTCCATGAAGATTTCCCCTTAAAAATTGTTACAGTTTAAGTGCTTACTTCACAAACTCCCATACAATTCTTCATTAACTTTAAAAGAACAACATGTCAATAATTGTCAATATATATATATATATATATATATATAATATATATATATATATATATATATACACCTATTATGGAACAAGGAAAAAAATATACATAAATAAAACTGCTGAAACTGAAAACTGCTGCATATATTTCCTTTAGTAGCTTTGAAGCTCCACATTTTAGGCAACCCATGGCATGGAACAGCTGCATTAAACAACAAAATGCAGCACATGCTGAAAAGCCAATTACATCAATTCTTTGTGTCACATCATCAGTGTAGCAAAACCCTGGGCTAGACAAAAATTTCCAGTTGTTATAGGAAATATAGGGTGATTTGAAATGGTGCTCAACCAGTAAACTGAATGAAATTATTGGATAAAAGAACATGCATTAGATCCAAGGTTTACCGATGCTTTCATAATGCATGCATTTTGAAAAAATAAGGGGAAAAAAACTGCTTAATGAAAAGCATACAGCAAATAACCAAAATAACAATATATAACAACATATACAATACAAGACCAGCAGTATGTTGAAACAGAAATTTATTTCTGTTCAAGTCCCTTAAAAATATTGGGGTAGAATAAAACATCATCCTCATATACTGATTTCATACACTGATCATTGAAAACATTACAACATTATTGCCAAGGTTGTGTATTTTCCCCTTGTGCCACCTGAAAATGGCCCCTTGGGGCATTGACTCAACAAGACATCTGATTCAACAGTCGTTATTTAAAATTCTTTATTGTCACTACAAGTACAGTGTAATTATAGAAGTCCTTGTAGTGCAGTTAAACTTTCAATTTAAAGAACTGAAATAAGTATATTAAAAACAAAAACAAAACAAAAAAACATAACTGCAGTCAAGGAGATAGTAATAAATATGTCAGTCATTGTATAGTGATGTATAATTTATAAGAACCATGTGGGGTGCTAAGTATAGTATTTATATTTAAATATAAAAAATAAGGTAAGGCAAAGGTCAGCATTGCACAGTATTGCTCAAACCTTTCATAGCAGGTCATATAAATAAGTTATTGCACAATAGTTACACATAAGGATTTTCACATAATGAGAGTGTGACACAAAGCAACGTTGAAAATATATATAAGATATTGCACAAAAGTCCAATGTAGGAATTTGCATAGGGTAAGTGGGTATTACAGTGTAACAGAATAAAAACTTGTTGAAAGATATACGGGTTATTGCACAACAGTCCAGGATGTAAACATGTTGAAAAATAGACAATGTAAAGAGCAAAAGAATGTAAACATATAGTGAATAGACATATAGTGAAGTATACACAGAATTTAAGCCTATATATTGTGCCAGTATAGCCAGACTAGCTTTCCACAGGCATACATGAGCCTTGGATCCCATGATCCTGTCGGATGGCATTTGGACCAGTTGGATGGCATATACAGTAATTGGTAAATAGTGGTAATGTGTCAATGTTATGTGGTATTAAGGTTACGGTTGATTGGTATATATTACTACTCAAAATAAAATTATGCTTAGTGTAAGTTGCATGGTGGTGCAGTGGGTTGTGTGGAACATAACAGCTCCAGGGACTTTGTGCCATCCTGAGATAACTGAGTTTTACACATGCTCCTTGTGTTCATGTGGAATTCCTCTGTGATATTTGAGTTCCATTAACATGAGACACCTAGTTGCTACCAAACAAGTAAAGTTACAAATGTTGTTACTCCAGTGATAAGTGAATGTGAAAAAAGTGTCTGGAAAATCTTTCAAATTTTGTAGCACTTTCAGATAAACATAATCTCCGTAAAAGATTTCAATTTCTCTCTCTCTCTGTCAAAAACAATAACAAACTACTTCTACTGAAATCATATTGATTCAGAGCTTCAAAATACCAAATTACAAGTTTTTGCTCTATTCTCTTCAAATTGTATGGATTTAAAAGCATATGTGAAATATTACATAAAGTAATGGACTATAATTAAAGTGAAACTATATGATATTGAAGCTGCATTGAAGCTGATATTGAACTTTCTTCTTTTCATTTTCTTTCATCTTCAAAATGCTGTTTGTTGCTGTTCACATATCTGAATGCCTTCACATAACCATCTTTTCCCATAAAATGCATGGAATCGTCTGGAAATGCAGATGATATTAACAAAATTTACATTACAACTAATTATTGTGTTACTTGACACAATGCTGTTTTAATCTATTAGAAATATTAGAACATATTAAGGATCCAAAATCCAGTCAACAAAATAAAACATCACATCCCAAATACAAGTGAACAACCTGTATTTGATGAAGCAGTACCTGTTAGATAGTTTTAATCTTAGTCACTTTACAATTACACAATAACAATTCTACTTATACACTCTTTGCTTGTTATTGGCTTATACTGTATTTGCTAACAATAGTTTTTTTTTTTTTTTTCAATCATGTTGCTGTTATTATTAATAGACATTATAGCAGGGCGAGGTTTGATTGTCTAATTGGTCAGAAGCTTTATATGTAATTTCATGTCCTTCTTACACATTTCATTATTATAGTATATATTATCGTAAGATATAATTCATAGGGACACGCAGCATACATGAGGCTAATAAAGCCCTGATTGTAAAATAACATGTATTATTAAAGGAAATCTTTTAATACTTGAAAAAATTCAGGACATTTGTTGAAAGAAATATTCATAAATTCATAAATCATCAAAATTCCAATGTCTTGCAATAATTTACAGACATTTTATTTCAACATTTTGCAAAAAAAAAAAAATCACCTTTAAATTTGATGAGTTATTTGATTTTGTAAAAGATACAGTATTTAATTCACTGACCTTTTGGAACTTTTGTTCCATCACTACTTTGTAATTGAATTGCACACTCATTATGCACCACTGCATTTAGTGACAAATATAAACATATTGTTTATGAATAAGTATAACCTGGTAATAAAGTAATACCATGTTATTACACATTTATTACTTATAATCGTGTACCAAGACATGAAGTGTATAAAGTGCGGTTTTAAGTATATATTAAGTGGTTAAAATAGATATTTAGGATATTAAACATATGTTTTCTATGAAAGAAATACATCAATTAAAATAGAAAACACCTTTTCTGTTTACAATTGTGGAACATCAATTTAGATATACAGACACCTATTATTAATGTATTTCACAGTTTTAATCATGCGTGTTTTGTGGCTATATTATTAGTTGTATTCGTAATTGTATGGTGTGCTACTGTTCCGCTCATGTCAAAGCACTATGCAGTTAGTGAGCGAGTAAAACCTGCTCTCTGTCTGCACTCCAGTGTTCACTATTCTGTGGCTTCAGCAGCTCTGCTGTCAAGGGAACCATGGTTATTAAAAGATATTACTCTGCTTTCCATTTCCTAGCAAATCAAAGGATTATGAATCTTATTTCCTTCCCATAAAGATTAAATGAAAAATCAGTGGTCTAATGGATAGGCCTATTTTAATCTAACACATTAATACTTTAGTATGCAGGATATTATTGTTCTATTACAATGACTATAATTACTTTTATTCCATAATCTCTGTCAGTCCTGGAATTGTTCACTTGTTAAATACTGGATCTTGCCAGGAAGACCATTAATTACTGATCTCTGTGCTTCTATTTAGGCCAAGATGTGCGAAATGTGAAGAGACATCATTTATTATCATGTATGCATTATGAATATTATAATAATAATAATAAAATATACACGTTTCTTATAACATGTTTGTTTATTTCTGTGTATTTGTTTGATTTCTGATGACATGAACACAAATTTTACAGCTTCCCCCAGGCAGTAATTTAGCCTTTCAACTCACAAATGATGGCATATGCCGTTACTTTGAGCTGGCATAAGGCGAGCACATTTATTAGGCTATGAAGCCTTGATTCGTAGTATTAGCAATGAAATACATTGAAAAAAAAAAAAGGTTTTATAAGGACTTATAGTAACAGAGGATGGGATTATCAATTTCATTTGGTTTCATGACACAAACTTTTTTTTTTATACATCTTTCATATGGAATTTATTAGAAGTCACCCTTAAAACATTTGATTGCATTCATAAGCTCAGATAGTAATTAACCATATCCTAGTCATTCAGAAATAATGCTATTAATAATGTCTTATAAGTAACAATAAGTTTACAAAAAGTTAAGTCATTTACAAAGTTGTGTTGCATCCATCATGTACTTTGTCTGTGCTAGTTAATGTCTAAGATGTGTTTATTGATCTGGTGCTTAGTGAGTCATACCATTTTATTTATTCTCTTCTTTAGAATGACTATTATGTTGTGTAACTAAGAATAACCATAAAAAAATTACATAAATCATTTTGTGCACAGTGAAATATACACTCACCTAAAGGATTATTAGGAACACCATACTAATACGGTGTTTGACCCCCTTTTGCCTTCAGATTCTACGTGGCATTGATTCAACAAGGTGCTGAAAGCGTTCTTTAGAAACGTTGGCCCATATTGATAAGATAGCAACTTGCAGTTGATGGAGATTTGTGGGATGCACATCCAGGGCACGAAGCTCCTGTTCCACTACATCGCAAAGATGCTCTATTGGGTCGAGATCTGGTGACTGTGGGGGCCATTTTAGTACAGTGAACTCATTGTCATGTTCAAGAAACCAATTTGAAACGATTCGAGCTTTGTGACATGGTGCATTATCCTGCTGGAAGTAGCCATCTGAGGATGGGTACATGGTGGTCATAAAGGGATGGATATGGTCAGAAACAATGCTCAGGTAGGCCGCGGCATTTAAACAATGCCCAATTGGCACTAAGGGGTCTAAAGTGTGCCAAGAAAAGATCCCCCACACCATTACACAAGGCATCAACAAGGAATTTTCGCCCCAAAGGACTGCCGCATACTGGATGTTTTTCCCTTTTCACACCATTCTTTGTAAACCCTAGAAATGGTTGTGCGTGAAAATCCCAGTAACTGAGCAGTCTGAAATACTCAGACCGGCCCGTCTGGCATCAACAACCATGCCACACTCAAAATTGCTTAAATCACCTTTCTTTCCCATTCTGACATTCAGTTTGGAGTTCAGGAGATTGTCTTGACCAGGACCACACCCCTAAATGCATTGAAGCAACTGCCATGTGATTGGTCGATTAGATAATTGCATTAATGAGAAATTGAACAGGTGTTCCTAATAATCCTTTAGGGGAGTTTATTTAATAATTTGTGTCCTCAACAAATCCTCAGAGTGTCTGACAAAAACACATGCATACAGATACACACTGTATTGTCTGGAGAGAGGCAGCCATTAACAATTCTAAATTGCAGTTAGCCGTTACACTGAGACTCTACTTTGATAAATTGACTCTTCTTTGTAGAATTACACTTGAAGCACACGTACTGATGAAATAAAATAATAATTATTATTATAATGTAAACTGACCCAAACTGCTTTTGATCCCAGGTTAACAATTACCCTGTCAGAATCTTATGATCTCCCTGGACAAGAGTTGGATGACTCCTTCAGTCACTGCCCGCAATCTTGGAGTAACTCTTGACAATCATCTGTCATTTACCCCCACACATTGCTTACCTTTCCAGCTCTTGTTGATTTCTTACTTATGATATCGGAATAATTTGTCCATTTCTGTTCACACAGGCCACTTGGGTGCTTGTTCAATCTAAGACTGGACAGCAAGTCAGTTCTGTCAGGTCTGACCCTGTGCACCATTTGTCCTCTGCGGTGCAGCTCTGCGGATAGCATAACTATCTGCTAAAAACAAGATAGATATCAGTAGCGGAGAACAATTGAATGAGCCAATCAGGAACATGTCTTCATAATGTACCTTCTGTAAAGTACAAGTTGGTATGTGAGAATGATCTTAAATGTGCAAGAGAGAGTTTTTGCCCAGGATTGTGGCAGAAATGTCCCACACTACTCCTGCATCACCTGAAGCACCTGAGAATGTCACTCTGCCTCCCTGACCTCCTGAGACCGTTATCCTGCTTCACCGTTAAGTGTGGGCCCTGCCTCTCCTTTCAGCCACTACACTTGCAGCAAAATAAACTGCTGTTTTATTCCATCCAACTTTTTCTTTATCCCGTCCAATTTTCATTTCTGACAATATGACTCTTATGCACTATGTGTACATTCTACAACTTTATAAATGTTAAAAACGGCTCCAAGTTGTACAAGATGTGGATTGAAAATTTAAATAAACACCAAAACCTAATTACTCAACCCATAATGCTAACTGTTAGTTGTTGTTCTAGGTAAAGACAAAGTTGCACAAAGTTGCATCATCTTAAAAGTTTGTAAGCCTTTAACAACTGTTCCAGCATTGCTGTTTAAAATGTGTATGAATTTTTCTAAAAATGTGCTATGAATAAGCTATGTACTGTAGCTTCCTTTCATATAAAGTGTGTGACAGGATAATTTACGGGAAGGAGGATAGATACAGGGGGTGAACCCAAGTCAATTTTTATTCTTGTACCTATTTAACATTGCTTTTCACGCACAGGGTGCTGCCCGCTCACTCTGCTTGCTCTTTATTGTCCCCCTGGCACACTACAAACAGAGAGATGCTAATTAGAAACTAATTTTCATCAGTTGTGCATTATTCCCCGCTCACCTGACACTCTATTCCTTCACAGAGCTGTGCGTCACTACACGCCCCATCACAAAGGGTTACATTTAAATGTAAACAAAGTAAATTTTTATTCAAGTTACACATATTCTCGTCAACTTGAGTATATATAGAGACCAGAATACATACTATATTACTCTTCACTGACTGTACCGGCTTCATAAAGTACTACATCAAGCTGACTGCTCAAGGACAAACTCTGGAATCTAAAAACCAATACAGCTTTAATAAGCTCACTAAGGAAAAGTGTTAAGTTGCTAAGTTTACATTGTTATAGACAAGAACTCAGATGGAATCAAGGATAAAATGTAACATTATGTACACATTTTACATTATAATTCTTTTTTAAATTCTCATCTACTTAGTTTAAGTTCCAATTATTAATATTATTTAGTGAAACAAAATGCACTAAATAATATTAATGCATTATGAATTATGCATTAATGCATAATGGTTCACAATGATGTGAACCACTGCAGTACCATCATTCATTAAAAAAAAAGAAAAAAGAAGAAGAAAATGAATAGAAGATGTGAATATATTAATCAGATACAAATAATGTGATTAGTTAATCAATTAATTATGAATTAGTTAAACATTAATTAGAAATGTTCCTGAGCTAGGGTTAATGTCAGTTCTCTCTGTATTTGCATAGCTTTCCTTCAAATTTTCAGGTTCTCTCCTATGGTCCAAAAACATGAAGTAGGACTAATCGGCAATGCTAAATTTCTCATATGTAGGTGTACTATATATGAGAAAGATCGATGCCCAATCTAGGATGAATATGTATGCTTTGTTCATCAGGATTAATGGGTTACAGAAGAAAAACACCCTGCAAACATAAAGTAATACATGTACTAGTTCATCACCAATCTGCCAATGGATGTATATATCTTTCAACAAAATATCATAACATATACTCTATATTGCCAAAGACTTGTGGAAACCTGATCATTACACCTGGGTGTGCGCAGTCAAACATTCATTCCAAACTTGATCCTGCTTTTGCTGGTATAATAACCTCCCCTCCTGTGCGAAGGCTTTCCACTAGATTTTGGAGCATGGCTGTTGGGATTTGTGCATATTCAGCCACAACAGCATTAATGAAGTCGGCCATCAACATCGAGTGAGAAAGCCTGGGGTGCAGTCAGCATATAGTGCAGTCAGAATTCAAAATCATTCCAGAGGTGTTCAATAGGGCTGAGGATAGAGCTCTTTGCAGGCCACTTAACTTCTTCTGCACCACCCTTGGCAAAGACCTTATTTTGTGCAGACTGACACTGTCATGCTTGAACTGGTTTAGGCCTTTTAGAACCATTAAAAGTAAATCTGAAATGTTACAGAATGCAAACATATTTTAGATAACGCTGTGCTTTGAATTTGTGGTAAACCCACATACTTTATGGGAGTGATGGTCAGGTGTCCACATACCTTTGGCTACAGTATATAGTGTATCAGTGGAGTCTATATAAACTGAATTTTAAATCATATATTACAGTTACAACATTTGGCATATGCCTTTATCCAGATCAACTTACATAATTGCTTTGAAATCTCCTTCGATATATTTATTGAAGGAGACTTCAAAGCAATTATGTAAGTTGATTCAATAGGTTCAATAGGTTACTGACTAGAAAAACCGTCAGGCACACACTCTTGGTAAGGTTTACTGGGTTACTGACTAGAAATACAAATCAGTCACACACTCTTGATAAGGTTTATTTATCTATTTTTTTTATTTATTTAGACTGAGCTGTATATACATCTAGAGGAAGTTCATTCCACCGGCTTGGTTGCCAGAATAGAAAGCAGTCAAAACGCATGTCTTTATTGAACCCTGAGAGATGGTGGGAACAGTTAAGCAGTGCTGGAGGATCAGAGGGAACATGGTGCAGTGCGTGGTGTTATAAGTGTTTTGAGGTAAGTGGGTGCTGAATCGTTTTGGGCTTTGTAGGTTAGCATTAGTGTTTTGAATCTGATGTGGACAGCTATAAGAAGCCAGTGGAGTGAAAAGAGTAGAGGGCTAGTATTGAAGAACTTAAGAAGGTTGGAAACAAGTCGAGCAGCTGCCAGGATTGAGTTGCAGTAGTCCAGTGTTAATATTAAAAGGGACTGAACAAACACCTGTGTGGAGAGAAATAAACAGACATCAAGGTTATCAATGTAAGAGGACAAGGACAGTTGTTTCTTCAGGGTTACTCAAAGGTTGCAGTCAGTGAAGGTGTGATCTGAGACTTGTCCAGGGAGATCATAAGATCCCAATGAGGAGAAGAATCAACTGGGTGAAACAGCAGTTTGCTGATTAAGTTTCAGCTGATGAGCTGCTTTCAACTGATGTCTGCCAGACCTCTGAGATTTGAGAGGAAACATGAGTGTGTGAAAGTGTGAATGAAGCAATTTCCCTCTGGAATTAATAAAGTTCTTTGAATCTTGAATCTTCTTTGAATCTTGAAAGAAGAGGATGAGCTAAGAGTCATGAACATACAGTAGCAATGGTATGGAAACCCATGCAAGGATATGACCTCACCAAGAGATATAGAGTATAAAGGGAGAACAAAATAGGACCAAGTACAGAGCCTTGTGGGACACCACTGTAGAGCGTGCATGGAGCAAATGTAGACACCCCCTCCATGTCACTTAATATGACTGACTTTCTAGGTAGGAGGCTAACTAACGCCATGACATGCTACTGTATAATTTCCATGGCTCACAAGAATGTGTAAGAGAATCTTGTGGTTTACCATGTCAAACATTGCTGAGTGGCCCAGGAGAATAAGAACAGGTGATAGTTGATCTAGCAGCTTGGAGATTCTCAGTTACAGCCAGTAGGGTAGTCTCTGTGGAATGTGTCGCTTTGAAGATTGGTTAAGGTCATTGAGGTTGTTCAGTGAGAGAATAGGGATAGGATTAGGAGCATTTTATAGTCTATTGAAGATCTTGACTATCCAAATAGAGCAAAAGCAACAAAAGCAGCATCATTATAATATCAACAAAACATCACCTTCTATAAACCGCTGACTGTTGTTGAGAATCCCTACAACACTGTAACAAATGGAAATAAATAGGATTCCCTAATTTGAATAAATAAATGCTGTCAAACTGCTTAAGAGACATTGCGCATTGACTTATGTTTTTTTTTATGAGCATATGAAGTCTTATGGCTGTGCTAATATCATACAGTAAGCTCACAAGAATTATGTGATAAGCTGAGAAGCTTATTATAATCTTGGAAGTTTAAAGAGTTTCTCCAATTTAGTTATCAGAGAGCATTAAATTGCATCGTTTTCTAGCAGGTACGGTAAAAAGTTGAATCCTCTTTTAACTTGTAAAGGAGCTTAGTATAACCACGGGTGACACTGTCATATAGAGCAGAGTCATTAAAGAGGTATGCTGTATCTACAGTAAGCTACAGTTGAATGTGCTTGTGTTGAAGCACAGGTATTTGTGTAGAGGATTAATAGATTATATTAATTATAAATTATAATTATAATTAATTATTTAATTAATTATATTATAAATATTAACACAATTATATAAAAAGCTATGATATGCACAGCATGGAGTGCTATACAGAGACAAAGTGTAGCTGTGAGAACCAAAACAGTGCATAACAGTCCTATTAACACAGCTTGATAGATGAGAGCCCAATGTCTGACAGGACTCAAACAGAAGTGACATTCATGCTTGGGAATCAAAGTCACCCTATAACTTTATTCTATGGTGTACTTTGATAATCAAGGTGAAGGTAAAGATCTGCTTTCAACATAGTGTGTTGACATTGCAAGTAGCCTCCAGCATTGCAAAGAAAAAAGAAAAAACACTATACCAAGCAGCCAAGCATAATGCTTTGATTCCTGATGATCTAAAACAAATAAAAAAATAAAAAAAATTTTAAAAAGTCTGGAGGCAGAAAAGCATCTGTTTTTCCATGCATGGTGAAAAGCCATGGTCAGTGTGCAACAATGGCACTTGTTGCTTTACACCTTGAAGCTAAGCCATTGATCTGTGCTACATGAAGAAAACTTTGGCAGAACAAGGCTTAGAACAGTTTTAAAAATAATGATGGAAAAAGTATTTTAAAAAATGCTATGAAAAAAAAAATGTTGGCACTATTGCAAATTGCTTCATCAAAGTGTATTATTCTACATTCAGTACAGCAATTGGTCAGATTTTAAAAATGTTATGTGCCTCACATCGCTTTCATCCATTTTTTTAAATATTTGCAAAAGCAAAATATTTTATGAATTGCATTTTGCAATGCATTGCATTTTATCTGACTAAACTTCCAACTTTTGATATACTTTATCATTTTAAAGAAAGCACACTGATCTCTCTCTCTCTCTCTCTCTCTCTCTCTCTCTCTCTCTCTCTATATATATATATATATATTTATATATATATATAATATATATATATATATATATATAATGTGTGTGTGTGTGTGTGTGTGTGTGTGTGTATGAGACTAATCAAGGCTCATAGTTTAAGATATCAAGCCAGAAATTAACCTTTTACACTGGTTGCACATTCTGGATGTGGCAAATTACGAGCTCCTGAGGTCCTGCACTGATGCTGTTTGCCGGTCTCAATTAGTCACTGATAGTGCGTGTGACAAACAGCTGGTCACCTTTGTCTGGATAATCTCCTAGTGCAGCTGTGCTGTGCAGGAAGCGTGCTAGATTAATAAACCCTGTTGCCCCATTTGGGAAAGCAAACCAGTCACACACATTTAAATGCACATAAGGCACATTTTTAAAACTATATTGTCAAATAAATAAGTCAGTGTATGAAATTGCAATATGAAATTCCGAAACAAAATCATATTAGCTGGACAAAATTGGGCATAGTGCATTGGATTGGAAGTGCAAAAAACATTTTAATGCTTTACATTCCTAATGCCTTTTTTATTGTCATTGTTCAAACATGTAGATTAGGCAAGCAGGGTCACAAAAGTTCAATATTTGTAAATGGTCAGAAATGTAATTCTAAATCAATCCTAGAACAGGCAGTAGCTCTTTTACCATTTTAGCCATTATTTGTTTTGATGTTTTTTTTTTATTATATAAACATATAGGGATCAGGTTTGTGCAGGATAGAAGACATATCCTTTCTTCCAGCACTAAATAGGTAACATGATTAACTGAATTTTAATTCATTTTAACCAACTACCCAAACATAACTAAGCAAAAAATTATAAAATGAGTCACATGGGCAAAGAAAAGGCACAGATAGACATTTTTTTTATTATTATTGTTTTCGTTTGTGATGTCCTTCCTATATTATGGTAGTGGATCAATTTAGCCTTTATCAAAGTAATGCTAGCTTTTGTCCTACCTGACATATTCAAAAACCCAAATAACCAGTTTGAAGTCTGAAGCTTCCCTGTTAACATTCACCAGCAAAGCTTCCAAATACACACATATGTTTTTTTTTTTTTTTTTAATCATCATTGACCCATGCTGTGTTGCCGGCACGTATCTGTGCCGCTTGAGTTTTAAGGGATTTATTAAAAACTAGAAATAGGAAAGCAGGTAAAACAGATACACATTATATGGAAATTGGAAAGTGTTTATTTATTTATTTATCCCCCCCCCCCCTCCTCGCCACCCCCATATTTTTGTATGTTTAACATCTTTGCCTTGTTAAATTAGATCTCCACTTCATGACCAAAGGTTTATGGACCAGTTTACTAAACATCACACTCATGAACTTTTTGAACTTCCCATATTTAATTGCCCTTTGCTGTTATAATATAAGTTTTCACTCATCTGCAAAAGCTTTCCATTAGATTTGTGCCTGTGGGGATGTGCTCATTCAGCCACACAAGCATTACTGAGGTCAGACACTGATGTCATGTGATGAGACCTTCCTGGCATGCCGTTTGCATTCCAAATCATCTTAAAGCTGTTCAGTAGGGTTGAGATCAGGGCTTTGTGCAGGAAATGATGTTTTCCATATCACTCCTATCAAACCGTGTCTTAATGGAGCTTGCTTTGTGCACAGGAGAATGATCGTTTTAAAACAGGTTTGGGCCTCTCATGACCAAATTTTTTTCAGTTCTAGTGAAGCGAAATTTTAACGTGATGACATCCAATACAGGCATGCGTTTTAATGTCGCAGAAACAGTTTTGAAAAGGCTTACATGCACTCACATGAAATGTTCTGCTATCCACATTTTTGCCATAAAGTATAAGTTGAAGGTCAACAATCATCAATATGAGTGACCAATATACATCTTTCATCCTACATGCACACATTGATTTCTTGGGCAAATGAATTGATTTGCCTTTTGCTATTTGAATTGCTTTTGCCAAATATCACTATCGTTCTCCTGAATATGGTCGTTGTTTTTGCTGTCCTCAGTTTTGTTTTGTTTTTTGTCTTGCCACACTCCCACCACTAGCTGCATGCATCTGATCTGACCATTCTTATACGGTCACGTGGCCATGTGTCAGATTAAAAAAGTGATACAGTACAGTATATGTTATTTTATTCTAGTAATGTAAACATAACAAGATATACTGTATAAACACCATAAATGTAGAGATAAATGGCACTGGACTCTGGCATATTAAACTCACTGTTGCCAGTGAAAGTGCTTTTACACGTCATTCATTCATTCACTCAAACAATCAATAAATCATTAATTCAACAAAGTAACAATTTATACTTTGCGTTTCTAGGGATTTAAATTAGTAGTGAGTGGTGATCTTTAAAAAAAACAAAAAAAGTAAACTGACTTAATTTCACAAATAATCAATGTAGCATTTATTTCAAAGAGCCAATTAAATAACATTGCCTGGCTTACAGATCCCTTTTTAAGTACTTAAACAGCATGGCAAATTCTTTTGTTTTTGCTATACTCTGATTATACTCGGTTTGAGATCAAAAGATGAATTTGAACTGATAGAGTTTAATTTCCTTACGTTTATTAAAAACATGTTACGTGTTAAACAACTTGTCAAACAAATTTATAGAAACAGACAGTCTTAATGTTTTATAGAGAATTGACTTCAAGGATTTTCATTAACAGAATACATTCTTACTTTACTGCATTTTGATGAAGATCTTTTTTTAGGCTACTCAATACAACACACCTGTGCCGGATTTATTATGAATTAGTCATGAATACATGATCATTAACTTACCTTACCTTAAATGTTTAACTTCCTGAATTTTATAATAAATGCGTTTGTTACTGGCCTCAAACCTAGGAGATATCTGTGCCGGCAGCAAATGATACACAGGCGATGTGCATTGTGGATGGTTGAATAAACGCTGTGAAAAACACAAGGACACAGGTGTTATGTCTTTCCACAATGTCAGCCAGTTTATTACTGACACAGTTTCTCTTCAAATGTATCCAAATTTTGACAATAACATGTCAAACACTCAAGTGCATCCCGCAAAACAACCATACACCAGGAAATCAGTACAACCAACAAACATACAGTATGCAACACACACCTTCGAAAACTTCATTGCACTTGAAATATTAATTCAAAATATCTCTTCTCTTGTCCCATA
This sequence comes from Clarias magur, assembly GCA_013621035.1. Lineage (NCBI taxonomy): Eukaryota > Metazoa > Chordata > Actinopteri > Siluriformes > Clariidae > Clarias > Clarias magur. Next base: position 388,336 of record QNUK01000141.1, on the reverse strand, counting down.
TAGCTCATGCACACACTGAGAAACAACCAAAGTGGCGACTAAACTTGAAACACAGCTTGAAAAGCAGAACCATAAAACACTCTTAATACTATAACATGACATGGATTGACACTTCAGTCTGACAAACATCCTTCTAATATAAATCACCAGCAATCAGGCATGGAACATTATTAAAACCACTTTTAACCTATTTTTGTAATTCTTATTCCATTTTTAATACACTTAAAAAAACACACAAACTCTTTATTTTGCCATCTTACAATAAAATTGCAAATTTAATGGAATATATTCATACCTGTAAAAACCACGAGGACACAGGGGAAGTGTATTTCCTCAGTGGCAGCCAGTTTATTACTGAGGCCGCCAACCAGGGGAAAAGTTTAATCTCTCACATATTTCACGGGTTCCCAGTGCGCCATCTATGGCCGTGGTGGTGTAATGTCACCACGATCTACCGTTTTAACAACATAATCAGAAATTCCCATATTTTGTAAAAATAAGAAAGGGGGAAAAAACAAACAAAAAAAAAACACACAAATATATTAGGGGTGTCACTGTTTTAACTAAACTCATTACGCTTTTGTTAGTATTAGTATTTACTAACTCATACTGGACGGCACGGTGGTGTAGTGGTTAGCACTGTCCCCTTGCACCTCCAGGGTCTGGGTTCGATTCCCATCTCTGTGTGCATGCAGTTTGCATGTTCTTCCCATGCTTGGTTTCCTCCTACAGTCCAAAGATTAGTGTTCCCAAATTGCCTGTAGTGTGTGAATGCTATATATGTGTGTGCCCTGCTATGGACTGGCACCCTGTTCAGGGTATACCCTGCCTCATGCCCTAAGCCTCCTGGGATAGGATCCAGGCCCACTACGACCCTGAATACAAGATAAAGCGGTATAGCCAATGAGTGAGAGTGAGTAAGTAACAATTTACTAACTTTAGTATTTATAATACTCTGAACAATGTAAAATCCCCAGTGAGAATTTAACAGTCTGGTTCCTTTGAGTTAAACTATATTTATAAAAATAATTTTTAAAAAAACCTGTAGTGTGATAATGCAACATAAAATGAAATGAAATATAAAATGTTAAAAATTCAAGTACTTAATTTTAAATGTACACTCTTGCTTTAGAATATTATAGTATATGTATCGTATATAGATACATTAATAATTTTGTACCTACATTACCATTTAATTTTTCCTGTATTAGGACATGCTTACATGGAAATACTGATGTACTGTATTTCTGTGGTTAAAACAGTCATTTCATCAGAGATGATGATGATGATGATGATGATGATAATGGCAAACTATAATAGAGACCCAGGTAGCCAAGTTATGTTCAAATTATTCAACAAAACCCGAAAGCATTTGCTAAAAAAAAGAGAGAAAGAGAAACACAAGCTAAACCTATTTACCCTTAGACTCACTGCGATCACGTTCTTAACTCATGTCTTTGCAGTATCGATTATACAATATTGTAATAAAGTCTAATAAATCCAGTTAAACTATAACTGCTAACATCCACAGGCCTATTCAGAGTTGCTGAAATAAATAGTCAGCAAATAAGGCTCTAAATAAAAATCAATATGGTGGATTCAGTAATCAGGATTAAACAGCAATCATTATTAACTGGTCATCATGTGCAAAATAGGAAATCAATAGAAGAACAATTTGCATGAACAATTTACATCCATTTCATGCGAACCCCGTGCTATCCTAGCATTTTACATCAGTGTAGCTCAACTCCCATATTCTTCACATCCTTTTAATGACACTTCTGTGTGTACAGAGAGGACAAGAGTAAGAAAAGAAAAGAAAAAAAAGACAAAACAAAACGCAAAGTCAGTGATTGATAACTTGCTGTGGTATCTTTAGACCAGCTAGAATGACTTTGCCAGAGAAACTTGGTAGAACTGAAGGCAGTCCTTGTTATGAGCCACTGCTGTGTCTTTTTCCCTTAGTGCTCACAGGATGGCTTGCTTGTCACCAAAGCACAGAAATTTGGTGATTATCCAGGCCTGTTGCACCCACTCCTCCACAGCCAAATTGGTCGACCAGTGCAGGTTGCCAGTTCTGTAAAATTGCTCTGTACAATGGTGACAGCCTGTGCCTTTGAGGCTCATCAAGTTCAAATCAGAGTACAAGCTTCCAGCCTGCATGTTGGCAAGAGCATTCTGAAGGTCCATCACTGTGGCTTTCCAGCTCTACGCTTGGCTGTCAGCGCTTACTGTGGATTTGATCAATGTACGTTTTTATGTGTATGATTGTATGTTTCTCCATCAACTCCACCAGCTCCAATATTGATATATTTAGCTCTGTGTACCTGTAGTCTGATTGATACCGGAATCACAATGGAGCAATCCAAATGAGATCAACGCAAATAAAATTTTTATCCAATTGAATGACATGGGTAATCTTTTTTTTAATAAAAAAAAAATACATTAAAAGAAAGATAATAATAATAATAATAATAATAATAATAATATAATAATAATAATAATAATGTACACCCTGTCATTTTGCAATAAAATGATTTTGTAAGTTTTTGTAAAGGATTTAAATCTATTTGCAATAATTGGCAGAACGGCTGGCAAGCAATCATATTCTAAGGTTACAGTAGATGAGAGAGTATCCTTAAAAATGTTTTCGTAGCACTTGATATTTGAATGGTTTGAGCAGCAAAACGAGGTAATCACCATTTTCCAACTTTTCCCCATTTTGGTACTGTAGATTATTGTCCACAGACACACATGGCTGTCTATATTAGTTTTTTAGAAGCATTGAGCTTTCATTAGCACTGGTTTTGCTGCATTTGGGAGCCATGATGCACTTCATTATTTACAAATATAATCTTGTGGGCCCACAGCCGTAATTTATGGAATGTCAGGCATAAATTACGGTGCAAATTTACTGCCATCACAGTCTTGCTATCCAATAATTAATTACACTCAGATGGTTTGTTGTTACAGATTTAATGCAACTCTAAAGCAGCATGTTTAAAAGTCTAAAAGTGCTGACTAGACTTACATGCTTCTTGCAGTTAGAGTAACATAGCCTCAAAAACCTCTCTCCATTAGGACCTACAGTATATAAACAGTTCATTAGGAATCTGCAAGTGGAAAGAAATATTCGGGATTGGCGAAAATCTTTGCATGTCGACATAACTTTTACAGTCTGGTTTCTCCACTGAATTGTCATGGATGAAGTTTGTCTTTTGCAAGCTGATGATTCAGCTTGAAGCAACATTTTTTTTTTTTCAGATTCAGGCCAGACATCTTAGCATTTGTGTCTTTCTGAGCGAGTAGAAATCATTGTTAATAAGCAGAACTTGATATAATTTAGGCCTATTTTGTGCACTGATTAATAAAATATTCCATTTTAATTAAAAACTGTGGTCACAGTAATTGCAAAGAGACACTAGGCTTTGTTGCACCTAATTGTAATGAGTAGCATGTAGATGGAGCGTGGGAGATAATGAAGTTCACGTGAAACATGGCTATCAGCATCCAGCACCAGCTGTGAACGAACCCACCCACAAACACCCAGACACACACACACAATAAAATAAAAATAAATAAATAAATAAATAAATAAATAAATAGTTTCCACTGGGGGTTGGGAAAGCACTACCCATATAATATTAGTACATACTCATTATTTGCTTTTGAGTATTTTCTGAGTTTGTGTTAAATACATATGAATGCATGTTGCCATGCAACAGAAATTTGTAAGGAGACTTTGAGTTTGCAGAGACACAAGAGTTTTTTTTGTGAGTGTTTTTGTAGCAGGTGAAGATACCAGTGTCATTGGCATAACCCCTGCAAGCTTTAAGCATCGTGCTATCAGCAGGCGCCCAATGTGGGTCACAAACCTGTAATAAAGCAGGGGAGCTTGTGCTCGGATTTGGCTGCCTGTTTTCTTTCTCAGCATCCGGCAACATCCAGAGCATTGTGTTAAATTATTAGGGTCAGTGCCTCTGCCTGCTCCCGTGATTTGTTTGAAGATACACAAGGCCCATTTGACACTCAAGGGCATTTGTTTCTAGTACAAAGGCTGTACATAAAAAAAAGAAGAAGGAAAAAAAAAATACCAGATTGAGACAATGCCAATCATTCGTCAGGGTGACTTTGATATCAGATGCAAGTCTTGCCTGCCACCAAATTTTCCACTGAAAGACTTTTACTTGCATCTTCATCAATATGCCTGACTGGCTGAAATGAGGTGAAAGGTACACTTTTTGGGTTTAGTCTCATTTCAACAAGGTGTCTGATTCTCCAGAATATCATTAAACAGGCATCATCCCAGTTACAATGTTGCAGCTAATCAGCTTAATGAGGCAAAGATTGCAGCAGTAATCAGGCACCATTAGGCTTATGAGTATTTATTATCGGTGGCATGGACACAATATAGAGGTGCCATAATGACACACAAAAAAGGGGATGGCACAATCTGTTTATTAATGGCCTGCTGTCAAAGGGTCGGTGCAACCCCGGTCATCAATCACCTCTGAATTCTGCCATAGCCATGATAGATTTGCTTTCCTTCTTCTGACCCAAACATTATACGTTTCAAAGACAGCAAAGGATGCAAGTGAAAGTTCAGTGTGTCATGTAGGCTACCCCGAGGCTACCTCCTGCAGAGTGCTTGTGAAGGTGATGTTAGTGGTGTGACACATAAGGAAAGTCAAAGCAGGTGTCTGTATTTAAGTGTAAGAACAAGAACACTATTTCTGTGCCCTCGTGTTAGATTCCAACCGTGTCTCATCTTGTTTGCCTTTAAGCTCAGTTTCATGCTGTTTGGAGCCTGTTTTGCTACAAGCTGAGGAATCACATGCTTTCATATATGCGTCTCCTTGATGTTTTCTTGCTCTCTGTTTGCTAGCAACGGCATACTTATTAAGGCTCACGTTTTTCATGTGCATCAAAGTTTGTTGCTGCAGCTTGATGGAGGATGAGCAGCAACATGTCCAGGTAACACTCGATTTATCTGCAATAAAGAATATTTTGTGCGAAGCAAGTAACCGATGGTTTTGTGCTGAATATCTAAAAGACATTTAACGCCTGTGTGGGTAGATGGGGTGGGAGTAGTAGGAACCAATGCTCATTAAAACAAGGCTAAAAGAAGCATTTGAAGGACATTAATTACTTTAGTGGGACTTGGTTCTTCAGTATCGCATGGGTAATTACACCCTGTGTACCTTATGGATGCTATAATATGTAATAGCTAACTCTGAAATTATTTTAAATATATATTTTGTTAGGACAACCGACTTTAATTTTAAAACAGATGGCTTGATTTACCAATATAGATGCGTTTTGTAAATCATTCTGTATAGTAGTATATTCTAGACTGTACATGGATCTATGAAATTTGCACAAAACCTTTGTACTAACCTGCACACCATTGCAGAATAAAAATTACAATAAGCTATGAATATACTGTATATATCCATATACCCTCACACTCAGACACACTGATCAACCATATTAGTATGACCATCCAGCACAATATTGAGTAGGTACCCCCCTGCTACCAAAACAATAATAACCTTTGTGTGCTGACACCTTCATATTGCACCAGCATCATCCTTTTCCTCAATTTGAGGAAATAGCTCTTCTATTGGATTGGACTACACGGGCCAGCCTTCACTCCGTATGTGCATCAGTGTGCATCGTCTGTTCATCGGTTTTCCTCCCTTGGATCACTTTTAGTTTGCCCTGACCACTGCAGCCTGGGAAGGCTGTCCAAATTGATGAAGCGGGGTACTGCTGGTTGAGATAGAAAGGTGTCAGGACACACAGTTGTGGTGGAAAACGGGGGTATCTACTCAATATTAGACAGGTGGTCATAATGTTATGGCTGATCAGTGCCTAGAGTATATAAGCCCAGTGGTATTAACAAATCTGGTCAATGTTTGTATATTTATATTTATAGCACAGTTTACTTTATTTACATGACTTAAAGCAGGGGGATGCTAAACAAACTGCAAAAATATTCAGTAACTACATAAAGTAAATAAACTGCATATTTTATTTTGATTCTGATTACCTATAATTAATATTAGCAGGCAAATCTAGTGCAGCCTCAAGCTGCGCAATCATGGCATCAATATGTGTTTGGATTTTAAATAAAGCTCACAGTATATAGCAAATGGTGAAAGTGGAATAAAAAATAAATAAAAAACAAAAAAAAGTAGACAAGAATGGCAGAAAATGTCATGAGGTCACCCCTTGAGTGTTCAGAGTGTCCTGTATCTACCCACAGTCCACAGATGAAATGTTAATTAAGATGTAAATACGATGGTGCTGGAACCTGCACTGAATTGATTTCCTTCATCTGAGGACAGACCACTTGTGCTTTTTAATGCATCTCTACTTCTATACTGTATGAGCTACAGATCAGTACCACGGATCAGTGTGGTTTCTTTTGCAACTAGTTCGCTTGTTTACTTTTTTTCTGAATACAAATAGCAATGCCTTTCCTGTTACCTTAAACGTATTGAAGACCTTGGCTCTGTAATGCTCGTTGTCTGGCCGTTCCCATTGGTTGAAACCTGATAAGAAGCAGGTGACCTCCACTCAATCATAGAACCATGGTTAAATTTGTATCCTTCGATTTTCCGTCCTTTCATTCCGTGATAATTCCTACGGGGGTTGTCACAAGGGTTCATAACTCAGCCTTATGACAGATTTCACCTGACAACACACAGAGCACAAAACCAAACTTGCAAATAAAATGCTCACACGGAATACTGTTAATACTGTTTCTTACTGAGGGTGAAAATTCAGATACAGTGCAAATACTGTATTCGATTTAAAAGAAGAATCTCTTAGATTGTTAATACTGCACTCTTTTTTTTTTTTGAATTTTTCCCCGATTTTCTCCCTAATTTAGTCGTGTCCAATTCCTCCCCGTCACTAGGGGGCTCCCACATTAAGGCTACTACTACCACTCAGCCGGGAGGGCCGAAGACTATCACGTGTTTCCTCCGAACCACGTGACGCCAGCCGACCGCATCTTTTCGAACTGCTCGCTCGCGCACCGTTGGGGGCGGCGTAACACACTCGGAGGACAGCGCTATCCGCTCCCTCTGCTGCGCGAGCTCACAGACGCCCCTGACTGGCTGTAGAGCCGTGATTAATGTCGGAGCACTATGTACCTCTCATCCCTCCCCTCTGAGAGAGCTCGGCCAATCAGCTCTCTCTAGGCCTCCGGCTGCGAGAGGTTACAGCAGTTACCGGGATTCGAACTAGCGATCTCCACTGCGCCCCTCGGAGGCCAATACTGCATTCTTAAGAAAAATGATAACTCAGACTCACTATAATACAGTATGTGGTGAACTTTATGGTCCTGGTTAATAACATTCTTACTGTCCATGAGGTGCCCACTGTCCTGGACACCATTTTACCTGGATGAGCAGTTTGAGAAACATTTATTGATATATTTAAGCAATATCACATGAGATCGAGTGCTGCTGTGCTGAATATCAGCATAGCTACCGTATTATGTGGTTACAGGCACTTGAGCACAGAAAATATTGAAGCGCAAACAAAATTTAAATTAAACCTTTAATAATCGCCTGTAAATAGCCATTTATCAAGTGATTAAGCATCATTACTGCTAGTATGAAATAAATCATGCAATAAATGTACTTTAAAACAGTGAATTGATGTTTAAAATGTGTTTATTGTCAGTAATGAAAAACACACAAATGCACAAAAACAAACAAAAGCTGCATAAACACAGGCCAGTGGCTCTATTTGAAAAGAAATTTTGCTCTCCTTTCTTCATTGAGAATGGTCCAATCACATGAGCCCAAATATTTAAAAACAATATTAATTCGCTAAGAACAAAGGTGGGAGGGTTTGGGGCGCACAGCGCTGCCCCCCAAGGATGATTTGAAGAAATCCTATTAGAGCTCAGCCTCAAGTCACATGCTTTTAAAACATTTACATGCATATACAGATGTCTCGTCCAATCAGCGGTAAGAATTTCATTCGCAAACTATACCTACCTTTTCCGGTTTGTTTCTGAACGGCCGAGAGGTGCAAACCAAATTAACAAAACCGAAAACTAAATAGCAAATTCAAAACCAAATTAACAAAACTGAAAACAAAATAACAAAATCAAAATATCAAAAACAAAATAACAAAATCAAAATAGCAAAACCGAAAACAAATTAACAAAACGCAAAACAAAATAAATTAGTTTTGGGTTTTGTTATTTTGTTTTTGAATTTGTTATTTTGATTTGGGTTTTGTTATTTTGTTTTTGAATGTTTTGTTTTGGTTTGGTTTTGTTATTGTGGTTTTTAATTTGTTATTTTGTTTTCGTTTTGTTAACTTGTTTTGCACTTCTCGGCCAACGTAGACAAGACACCAAAAGTAAAAAAAAGTATTTTGCACCAAATCTATATTCCACAGTGGGCCACACTCTATGGAAATTATTGACTAGTTTCTGAGCGTTATAGCTAGAAATCACTTACACACTCAGAGTTATCTCATATACACAGTTCAGACTGAAAGTTTTCTGACCCTTTTAGGTTTCCACAATCTGTAATCTTTTTCACTCTCATATAACTCTATTGTATCTACATCATTTTCCCCTTCTATACTGACTAATCATCCAGTCTCAGTCACAAAAAAGCATCCCCACAGCATTATGCTCCCACCACCATATTTGACTCTAGGGATGGTTTTAATAAAGTGCCTGATTTCCTAATTCCAAATAGTTTCATCTTTGTATCATCATACCAGAAGAGTTTTTTTCCCCTATGATCTGAGAGTCCTTTAGGTAGTTTTTTTTTTGGCAAACTCCCAGCCAGCTGTCATGTGCCTTTTACTGAGAAATGGCTTGTTTCTGGCCACTCTATCACAGATGCATGATTGGTGGAGTGCTGCAGTAATGGCTGTCCTTCTGTATGCCTCTCTCATTTACACACTAGAACTTAGGATCTCATTTATATAGTGACTCTTGGGTTCTTGGTTATCTGTCTGACCAAGGTGGTCCTTCATCTCCAGTTACTCAGTTTGGTTGGGCAGCCATATCTGGAAAGACTGTTCGTTGTTCCAAATCTTTTCCATGGATCCCAATAGATTTGGTTGCACTCTGACAATCTACTGTGAGACCTTATATAGACAGAGGCATGTCGAATGAAGTCAGGTAGACACAGGTGGACACCAGTCAAGTTGTAGAAGCATCTCAAGGACCACTGATATGAGTAGATTTCATTAAAGGTCAATTGCATGTTTTTGAATACTTATATACATGGGATATTTTATTTTGTATTTATATTATATTTATATACAATTATATTTCTATAGGTTAAACATTTGATCATGGAAGTAAAGTGAAGACCCTGATTTATTTTCTTTAAAGTAAGCTTTCTGTACTGTACTGTACGCCTGGAGTGTAATTTGACTGCTGCTGGGTCACACTCCTGCATTACACTGTGATCAGTTGACATATTTTCAGCTTTCAGCTTTTCTGATCAGTTAGCTGGCTTTCAGGACTTTTTACTCAAGGTGTCCTCAAGCTTAGAGAATGAGAAACATACACTGAAAGTACTTCTGGCTATATCTCAGTGTGTGAGGTGGCTGTAGGCCACTATACACCCCCAAGTGCTTCTGATGCTTTACATTTGGCTGTCTGCCACTGTTTGCCCTTTTCCCCCCATAGGGGGCTCTGCAGTTATATCTAATGCTGGTTTCACTCTACATATTTAAATATTTGCATGTAAATTACAAATCTGATGTCTGATGTCTTTGATATTACCAATTTCATTTACTCCTGACACAATGAGCCTGATTGTTTATATATTTATTATTTTGGAGAAAAAAGAGGTGATATTACCAACATAACACATACACATGTGCTATCCATCTATAAAGTGTAGTTGCATGAAGATGATAATTTACAAACATCCCATAGCTCAGGGAAAGAAAAAAAATATATTACATGCTTGTTAAAAGGAAACATTTCAGTAAAAGTTCAACAAATTTTTATATAAAAGTTAACATTTACCTACCTCAAGGATTTTTTGAGTTATCCACAGAAATAATTCATTCCACAACAACCACTGACTGGAATTATAATGCTTCAGCTTGTTGAACAATAAAATGTAAAGCCAGCAAGGGCACAAGAGACAGCCTATTTTCTAGTATACAGCGTGGGCAAATGAAGGCCATTTCGAGTGAACAGCATCCACTGACCTGAGCAGGGTTCTGCATTAAAGAATGCAAAAATAAATAAATAAATAAATAAATAAATACATACATATATGTTTTATGTTTCAAATGCCAAACTATTTTGTTCCATTTGTTTCTCGTTCAGATGGACTTCACGATTCAGACTTTTTTTTCCGCAATTTCTTTACTGAGTAATTTTTTTGTTTAAATGAAAACATACATAAAGTTGCTAAATATCAAAATAACTTCAAAGGAAAACATAATATTATTTTAACCATGTTACGATGCTCTAATAAACTAAAAAGCTGATCTCCAAAAATCTAATTATAAATGGGTTTACACATACTCTATCTTCATGCTAACACTAACAGAAACAATTTCATCATAATGATAACGATAAACAGTTAAACAAAAGAAAAATTTTCCTGGTGTTAACTTTTAGAGGTAATAACAATGAAATACAATCTCTGTACGTCTTGCTTAAATGCCCCCCCCCCCCCCCCCAAATATGAGGTTAACATATTTCGATAAATATCACATTTCATTTCTAACCATGAACTTCCAAGCCCACATAAACATTCCTTCTGAAATTCTTCTAATTTGCAACTTAATAAATTCCAGGAAGTGACAGGAAAGATAAATAAATATAATAATAATCATCATAATCATAATCATAATAATACAAGGTAAGAGAAGTAGATGTATTTTAAGAGTCATTGATTTACTTCTGGATTACAATGTTAGAGTTAGGATTTTTTGTTGCAATTGTAGCACATCTAACACCAATTCAAATGCAGGTGCTTGTTTTTTCAGGAAATTCATTTAACTTCATTAGGGATGTCAGGGTGCCTGTGAAGATGTAATTCATTAATCCCAACCAGTGAACAGTGTGCTTCATACTGTTGTGGAAAATCAATGGAGTAAAACTGGAGAGGTGCCAACCCAGTCACACTGAGGCAACAGGGACAGCTATAATTAAAGTTGCAGGTTTAACTCTATCACGTATCGTCCTGAATGAGCTAAACTGTGCCAGGCCACCGGTTGTTAATATAATCAGTTCTGTACACAGGTACACAAATCACATTGCGTATTTAGGTTCATGCTTAGTTTACTAACATTATTTGTTAGAAGTAACTTGACATTAGAAGTTTATTAAATGTTTTATTATTATCATTTTTCTGTCTATCTATCTATCTATCTATCTATCTATCTATCTATCTATCTGTCTATCTATCTATCTATCTATCTATCTATCTATCTATCTATCTATCTATCTATGTGTGTGTGTGTGTGTGCGTGCGTGCGTGCGTGCGTGCGTGCGTGCGTGTGTGTGTGTTTGTTTCTTAGGTGTGTCTTTTGATCTTATGATTGAAAGTTATGTACCGTTGGCACTCGTGGTTAAGATATATTCCTTTCGGACATTGTGAAAGCATGGCAACATTAAAATGACTATGCTGCTTTCAGACATGCTCACATCCTACAAATTGCCCAAACACTATAGCAGGTGTGTGCAGGAGCCTCCTTGAGATTGTCCGCAGTAAAAGTTAATGAAGCAAAACCAAAAGCCCTTCAAGGGCCTGAAATTAGCCTATTGAAGTGGAAAATATTTGATTGATATTTTATTGCAGGGAATGAATGAGCAGATACTAAGAGGCACCTTGTCAATATTTTTAGGGGGCTGGCTAGTAGCAGTTGAAAATCTGGGCAATAAGAATAACTTTTACATGCAGCCTAACATGAAAATAGGCACTTGGGAAGATTCAGACAATTGAGGATGCTTTTGAACGTTGCTTTTTGAATAATTGTGCTCTTAATACTGACATTATTTGGAACTGGCAAGGCTATAGAGATCTACAGAGTGGTTGCACATGATGTTGAGGTAAAAATAAAAAGGAATGCATTGACATTTAAAGTATGACAATGCTGCTAATATATTTTGCAATATTTTATCATCACAATTTATCTCTACATTAGAGAAGAATAATCTGTATATGATTTTGTCAGTGGTGTCGTAGTGTCACTGTGGCCTCACACCTCAAGCTTCAAGGCTTTAATTCCCACCTTGGGTCCGTGTGAATGGGAATCATCTTCCAGGTTCTCTGGTTTAATCCCACAAAGACATGCAGATTTGGCATATAACTGGCATTCCCAAAATTTCAGATAGTGTGATTGTGTGCACTGTGATGAACTGGCTCCCAGGCCAGAGTATACTGTACCTCATACCCAAAGTCTCCTGGGATAGGCTCCAGGCCCCAACAACACTATACAGGATAAGTATAGAAGATAAATAAGTTATTTTGTTGAGTTATTTGACTTATACAACTAGATTAATTCCTTGTTACACATGGATTATGGGCCTTCTTTGGTGTGTGTGTGTGTGTGTGTGTGTGTGTTTGTGTGTGTGTGTGTGTGTGTGGTAAATTACATTGGAACCACCTGGTTAAAAATTATTTAATTAGCCATAAAATTACATGAAAATATGCGCAGTATTGTATTGGCTACAAGACATTTGCAGCAGATCATTTGGGCGGTGTGTGGGGTTTGTGGGCTGGGGTGGGGCATCCATGGTCGGACTTGTTTGTCCTGTTCATCTCATGCGTTCTCAATTAAATTGGGGTCTGGAGTTTGGAGGCTGGGTCGGCAATCGTGGGCTCTTTGCCTGCTGGGTCCTATGCACAGTGGGCTGCAGCAGGTGCACTTGGTGTCCTGTTGCTTTTCTTATTTGGCCAGCATTGACTTTTTAAATATACTGAATGTGCTGCATTGGCGTTTCTATTCAGATGGGCTGGTGCACATGATCCTGTCATCATTTACTGGTATATAATTGATAATCAGTTTTATTGTGTTAATGTTATGGCTGAATAGTGTACAGTATGTTGTTTCCCTACAGTTATCTCTATGGAAAATAAATAATTTTAACATTTATGATTATGATTTTCATACTCCTTGTGCTTACAATTGAGAACAAATAAGAAAGGATACAGGTGCTCCTATTAAAGTGACTGGTAAATGTATGTTTCAAAATTCTGCACCAATTTCAAAATCAATTATTGCATTATAGTACATAATGTTAAATACTGTAAATCCCAGAATAAATCGTTCCTGATTTAAAACTTCCAGTGTATATTCCAGAGAATATCTAATAGATTTCAACACTATTTGAACATAGTATGAAGTTAATTCGGACTGGCACAGTAAAAATGCAGCTGGCAGTGAATCTGGCTGATGCTACTATACAGCTGGTCGAGTTAAGTTGACAATCATGGTAATTTAATAGGGCACATGCCTCAGTAAGTTGCAACTGAAGACACTTGTGCTATTGACTATCACTTGGGACATACATCAGTATTCTCTGTAAATCCTTATATTACTGTATATCACACAGTCTTGCACCAAATGCCAAGTTGCAAATCTCACATGTAACAGGATATGATTTAAGTGGTGAAAAATCTGTTTAACTGATAAACTGGTCAACCTCAACAGTGGGACTGCTATCTCGTACAATATCACTTAGTGAATGATCCCGCCAAACATGAGCCGACACTCATTAGACAATATTGCTCCTGATTGCTCGCAGTCATATTGACAAAGGTCACACAAACAACCAGCATAGTAAAGTGATTATGCAGGCCTGTCCCCTGAATGCTCTGACATGCTATGCTCAATTAAAGACACAATAGCTTACTGAAGAAGTAGCCATGCGTTTTGTTTCCAACTCAAAGCGCACCATGAGATTAACACAGTTTAATTGACGGGCAGAATTGAGAATTCAACAAAGTCACACATCACTCATTATTGGTGATTTTGGATGGAAATAAATTGATAATCAGTTTTATTGTGTTAATGTTATGGCTGAATAGTGTACAGTATGTTGTTTCCCTACAGTTATCTCTATGGAAAATAAATAATTTTAACATTTAGCAGGCATACAAATGTCACCATCTATCGAAATTAAATAAATAACTATTTCACATATATGACTATGTACAGTATGTAACATATATGAACAGCTTTCTCTGACATACTGTACATCTCAGTATGATCATCCCTGATTTATGTTGTTGATACTAATATATTAAGCAAATAAAGATGGACGCAAGGTCTGGGGTGAATTATGCCAAAATAATAAACAAATCAATATCACTAGCTGATATTTTTTGCCTTCTTGTCTCAGAGAATTTTTTTTCACATGGAACGTTTTATACATAATGTATAGAATATTATCGACAATTCACTTGAATGCTGTTATGTATGCTACATTCTCCACCAACATATTTGAGCAAAGTAACCTCTACGACTATGTTATTTGAATAAGATCGATATGTAATCAATATTCATTTTTAACATGTTGGATGTAGCTCACTTTTTGCATAAACTTGGTGCTTTTCACAACATATAATTAGGCCTACTGGCCTCATGAAATAAACATACCTTCTCCATCTATACAAAAACATTCCACCTAGCAAGTCCAACGGGAACACTGTATGGCAACATGGGGATTTTTCAACATGCAGAAAGTCTCTATAGTATCTGTAGGCTAAATTTACAGCCTGAAGACTTTCTGTGTGTTGAACAATATTTATGAGATATCAATCTTATTTAATTAGCATAATGGTAGAGGTGGACTTGGTTAAATTATGTGACATACAGGGCTTCCGAGTGAAGGTTTGATATGTTGATATACAACATATGCTTGTGACTGGATGTTGATGTTCAGCATACAGAGTGTCCAACAGATAAGTTTCATGTGATTTCTTTCTTTTATGAGACTGGGTTGGATTTTTAAAGCACCTTCCCTATTCCAAAGCAAAGATAAAAAAAACAAAATATCTTTCCTTTCTCCATACCCAAACAAAAACAAAAGAAAAATGCATGATTCTTCAAAGTAAAGGCACTCACCTCTACAGTGTCCAGGCAACCATGGCATGCACAGGATTTTATTTATTTATTTATTTAAGTTTTTTTTTTATTTATTTTTATTTTTTTTTTACATGTGTAGCCCAGATATTAATAGGTAGATATATAAATAATTAATGCATAAATAAGTGTTATTAATAAATGTGATTTGTATAGTTACACATTGATTTACTAGTAGTACATGGTTAACAACAGATATTGCCTATTGTGCTTTAAAAAAAATGCCAAGTTTATGGTATAGAAAGTTAAAACTGTTGAAGGTTAAAAATGTACAAGATGTGTATTTGTACTTTTGTTTTTTTTTTATAGAGTTGTTATTTTTTGGAAGATAATTTCCTAGAAATTGTATAAGACTGAACAGGCTTTTATTTATTTATGTTTGTTAAAACCGGAAATTTGGGGCAGAAAATTAGCGGAAAAAAGACTGAGAAGGAGAGAGACTGAGGGGAGAAGCGTGCTACTGACGCAGGTACAAAGCGAGGTTTAAGTTGTGGTCTATCAGAGTTTAATTGCAGGTGTTGGACTGTCGGCATGATAATCGAAAACAATGCAAACGTCTGTGAGAGAATGAGAAATTCGGATAGAATTTCCTTTAGTTTTATATTCTCTGGATACCAGCTCGTTAATACAGCGAGGGGAGTTTAGCAACGTGAACAGACTGAGCGAGTTAGCTAACCCAGCTACACGTGCTTCGGAGGACTGTTGCTAATCTGCAGATACGGAATAACTGCGTGAATGTGACCAACAGCTGCTACTCGGCGTGTGAGCAGGAATAGGACAGCAGGATTCGGTGGATAATCTCCGAACAGGGAAATAAGGTGCCGTCCGTTTATTTTTGGTTTGTTGCTCTTAGGAGTGAGTTTTTGGTCTCACCGACCCCAAGCACCGAATCAGGCCTGCAACGCTTTGTTTCAAGTAATTTTGATCATTTATTTGGACATTAAACTAATTAAAAAAAAAGGTAAAGCCAATTGATTTACTTTATATGAAACTTTAATATTTGTTTTATTGTTTAATTAAACTTGAATATATATTTTTCTAAACAAGCTTATTGATTGTTTAGTGCTGTTTATGCATAGAAAACACTATTGTGACTTGTGAATTGTGAGTGCACATATGTTTTATTTTGTGCTTATAGTATTTTTTATTTAGCAATAGCGGTATATATTGTCATAGTGACCCAAGTCTTATTATATTAAAATAATAGAATAATCTGAGTTATCATAAAAGTAAGAAAAAATAAAAGGACTCAGGGCCCCTTTCTACATAAGTTGACAGTAGACGGGCTACACATGGTTGAGACATTTCCCCACATTCTACTTGCGGTATAACAAATCGGTTATTAGTATGGAAGCTGTGGCAACTCGTGGTCTCACATGAGCCAGGATTTTGTCTCGGTTTAATTAGTATTGAGAACTGACAGACGGTTCCTCCCTTTGCCTTGATGTCGTAGATTGCTTTTGGCATTACTGACCATGTAATCATTGCTTGGCAAGTCAGAGAGAGGGCTTTATTTTCAAAGCCTCACACTTCACTGATTTACTGTGCATCTGTGCGATTGATAACAGTGGTTTATCAGGTGCTCTAATCCCCCTCTGACTGAGGTTACCTCCATGCTTGGGCTCCCCTGCTAAAATACCAGAAGCAACGGAAAAGGAAAGGTTATGACAACTACAGTGGAGCTGTCCATCCAGACTGGCCTGTGTCCTTTCAATTACAGCACAAATGCAGATCCTATCAACATTTGATTAGAAAAATCGAAGAAATTAAAGCATAAAATGATGCCTTCAGATTCATAGGGTACTCAACCCAATTTAAAATAAATTATTCTTATCTTTCCAGCTCTGTATTCTGGCAGCATTTCAAGAGGTGCAATGATCATTTTGATGATATGATTTGACCCTAGCAAGTTTCTTAAAGTGTTAACGTGACCAAATTATTTGATCTCAATAGTTTTAATAGCAAATACGATACAAATAAACGAACCCTCTTTCAGCTGTAAGTGTTTTCATGTTTCAGAAGATGGTGCTATATATATATATATATATATATGAAAGCACCATGTGTGTGTATGTTTGTATGTGTGTGTGTGTTGCATTCAATCATCAATTTTATTAGCCATTTGTGCATGCCCACATTCATCCAATTACCCAACCAGGTTAGAGGTTGGAGTAGGACCAACATACTTCCAAACATTTTACTGGCCAGCTTTGATGAGCCTGCGCAAAATGTAGCCACCTGTTCTTGGCTATCAATAACGGAACCAAATATGACCTTGTGCTGCTGTAGCACGTCTGACTCAAGACTCATTGACATGCTGTGCATTCAGGGAAGCTTTTCTGATCATCATATTTGTAAAGACTGATTACTATAGATGTCTTGTCAACTTGAATGAGGTTTTTCTCTACCTTAAAAGGTACCATATAAAACAACTTGGTTTGCACTGTAGCACCGTCACCTCACACTTCCAGGGTTGGGGATATAAATGGATTTTCATACTCCTTGTGCTTACAATTGAGAACAAATAAGAAAGGATACAGGTGCTCCTATTAAAGTGACTGGTAAATGTATGTTTCAAAATTCTGCACCAATTTCAAAATCAATTATTGCATTATAGTACATAATGTTAAATACTGTAAATCCCAGAATAAATCGTTCCTGATTTAAAACTTCCAGTGTATATTCCAGAGAATATCTAATAGATTTCAACACTATTTGAACATAGTATGAAGTTAATTCGGACTGGCACAGTAAAAATGCAGCTGGCAGTGAATCTGGCTGATGCTACTATACAGCTGGTCGAGTTAAGTTGACAATCATGGTAATTTAATAGGGCACATGCCTCAGTAAGTTGCAACTGAAGACACTTGTGCTATTGACTATCACTTGGGACATACATCAGTATTCTCTGTAAATCCTTATATTACTGTATATCACACAGTCTTGCACCAAATGCCAAGTTGCAAATCTCACATGTAACAGGATATGATTTAAGTGGTGAAAAATCTGTTTAACTGATAAACTGGTCAACCTCAACAGTGGGACTGCTATCTCGTACAATATCACTTAGTGAATGATCCCGCCAAACATGAGCCGACACTCATTAGACAATATTGCTCCTGATTGCTCGCAGTCATATTGACAAAGGTCACACAAACAACCAGCATAGTAAAGTGATTATGCAGGCCTGTCCCCTGAATGCTCTGACATGCTATGCTCAATTAAAGACACAATAGCTTACTGAAGAAGTAGCCATGCGTTTTGTTTCCAACTCAAAGCGCACCATGAGATTAACACAGTTTAATTGACGGGCAGAATTGAGAATTCAACAAAGTCACACATCACTCATTATTGGTGATTTTGGATGGAAATAAAAACGTAAATAATTGTGTTTTCATTTTTCATGATGTTTTTACGTTTGTGTAAAAATCCTGGTACTGCTAATACATAATGAAACTTTTGATAATACATTACAGGCGATCCTGAGAACTCGGTGTTCCCAGACGTTTAGAGCAGATACCTGTGAACATTTTATTTTATTATAGATTTTATGTCATAATTGAATGTGTTATGGTAGATGCAACTTATGACATTTCACGTATTCAGCAAATATAACTCTGTTCAGATCATTTAAACAGCGAATACAGTCAGATAAACACACATGCTTACAGTCGGATTTGCATGGCTCCACACAGGACAAATAGATATCTTTTCTGGACGATTAGTTTTGTATTTATAGTTGCATCCCTGATGGCTTTATGGCTTTAACAAGCAAATAAAGAAAATAGACCCTACTTCCTTCTGACATGTGAAGAAAAAAATCTTTCATTTGTTATGTATGCTTAACCAAAATGTGTTTCACAGTGGAGCAATTTACTTTGATGCTTAAAGTTTAGTGCAAGTTTCTAATGCCACCACCTGCTGCACTACATACACTTTTTTTCCCCCAGCTTTTCAGAATAAGCATCATACGTGTATGTGAAATTACTGATGAAACCAAACAACAACATTCTTAAAATCTAAAATAATACTTTGTGATGGGAGGAGAAATTACAGATCATAGCCAAATCGTTTTTTAAAAGATGTTTTTTGTCTAGGCCTCCAACACAATGTATATAGACCTCAATTTACTTTGTAGACCCATTTGTTTAGTATTATCTGTAATAATGCACTTAACTACAGTGCAGTACATTACTTTAGCTACCACTTTTTAGCCTAGTCAGTTACCAGGCAACCAAAACAAAGAGGCAACTGATTGAAAGGTGTGTAGGAGGGAACAAAAATAAATAAGCACTCATAAAAACACGATTTTCTTTTTTTCTTTCTTTCTTTTTTTTTTTTTTTTTAGAAATCACGGAAATCAACGGAATATGGGGATTGCAGAGCCACCACCTTTAACAACATTTTTGTGCCACTTCTTGTAGTTAGGTTAATTCAGGGATGAATTGCTTTTTCACCACATTTAGACCACCTTAGAGTTTGATTGGAAGCCAACAGAGACCACCTTGCTCAGATCATGTTGCAGCAGTTATTTTAGTTCACACCTGAGTGTGATTACTGGGCTCACACCAGCAAAAACAAACTGATCCTTGGAGGTAAAATGCGCTGGATTTAATTTCAATTAAATAAATGCACCCTAAAGTTGACACAAGGCTGTCACAAGCTCATTTTGATTAACCTTGTCTCAGTTTAAGTCTTTGTTTCAAACCATTCTGGCACATATTGATTTCGGTGAATGTCAAGAAAAAAAGGGTTTACATGAGGCATCATTAAATAAGCAGATAATGAAAAATTCCTGACTGTGTTATGGCAGCTGAACAATAATTGTTGAGTGATAGAAATGAAGTGTGCATGCCTTGGGATGGTTATGTGACTCCAGAGGTTTGAAAGATTCAACAAAACTGTCACTGTACCGCTGTTTTATTGATTTTCTCTTTTTTTTTCCCCCCCTATGAGCATTTTCCTTTAGTATTCATCATAGTGATTCACAGTATTATGCATTAAATATATACTATGCCTTTTGGTAAAACCTGGAATATGTGTATTACCTACACTCTTTTCATATGCATATACTGCATACAGTATATGATCAAAAGTTAAATAAATACAGAAGAATTATGAATATGAATACAATGTCACACTCGAAATGGTTACAAACACAGGTCGGACTAGAACAGACACACACATTTGTTCTGTTTGAGACCAAACTAGACAACCCCTGTAGAAAAACTAGACAACCCTTCCATGACACCACGCATAGGTTTTCTGAAGAGCTATTTTGAAGCTCAATTGTGGGAGCTCTGGTCATTGATACCTTGGCAGGAGTTCACTCTGCCCAAACCCCTAGTTATCCATGATGTTAATCCATGAATTGGCAAATGGGCAGAACAAACAGAACCTGACTGTTGGCTAGAACCATCAGAGCGTTACCTTAGCTAAAATTCTAGGGTGGCTAACATTAATCCATTTGCTGAGTTACTTTGCATTTAATTGGATAAACTCATCCATTTTGTATGTCCTCCATACAAATCATCCTATGATGACTTCAACATGTCTGGTGGCAAGTTAGCTGATTAGCTAATGTGATGCATAGCAGACAGCTAGAGGTTTGACATCTACACTGCAGCTGTGACTCAGATTATGTATACAGTAAATTGCATGGTTTAATATAATTTTAATTGATGAATTGCATAAAAAATCGCCATCTACAGTTATGATGAATGGGCAAATTCGCAATGGAGACCTAAGCTTTTTTCTTTTTTTTTTTTTTGTACTAGGCTGAAAACATGTTTATTTCCCTTGTAGAATTGGACGTTGTAATATTTGGGTCTATGTGGATTGACTCACTTTTGGTGCCAGTGGTCATTCAAGGACCTGCATGTTTTGGCACTTCTCACTGGAATCAGAGGTTGCCCCTTGTTTGAGCCAAGAAGTGTGCAGTGTGCATTGGGATGCTAAGGACGAAAACAACAGTTACCTTACATGTTTGCTTTCACGTATTCTCTGTTGAATGACTGTATATGAATTTCAAATTAAAGCATGACCATACGTCATTCCTTAATTAAACAACCACTTGGAAAGGGTTGTGGGGGTGTAAATCAGATTAATCGTTTATTCCTACATTATACTTTCTTTCTTTAATGCGTGCATTGCAGTGCATGCAGTTATAAACTTGAGTTTGTGCAGAAAAGATAGTATAATAATAATAATAATAATAATAATAATAATAATAATAATAATAAAAAAACTTATTTTTTTTTTTTTTTTTTTAGGGTTTTGGTATATTGGTAAAGCTCAAATTGAATTGGATATCCTTCCAGTTTAAGCCACACCCACTTTTGGAAACACAGATAAAGATATGGATATTTGGAACACTAAACTGATACAGACACAGATAGTGACATCGTGTTACATCTCTGACATACAACATCCACTCTTGCATAATTTCAGCACAGTTTTCCTCAAAGATATCTAATCAGACAGTGGCAAAGCTCAAAATTTCCTCACTGACAGCTGTTAAATCACTGTAGACAGCTCTTTTATTGCACAGAAAGAGAATAATTCATATTATCATGATGAGATGTATTGACTGTTCTCATTTAACACACCATGTCTCTGGTTACAGCCTGTCTCTAGCTGTCATCGCTGACTGGCTTTATTACCTGTAAATCACTGGCCTCCTGTGGCTTTGCACACAGCACAAAGGGTGGAGACGAAGTTAAGTGACACGAGATACAGCACAAAAGAAGCACAGCGGCTTATCTGAATTTTCTTTCGGCAGCAGCCTCGGAGTAGTGTATACGTTAAGGATGCACATCCTTCTTTCATGCAAGTACAAAGCAGAAGAGAACCATAAATGTCTGCATTTTCTTAGTACAATAGGTACAATCTGTATGGGAAACATATCTCTCTATACTGACAAATTCTTTTGGAATCATTTTCTGCCTCTCTTCTCTGCACACATTCCTATAATTCTTCTCCTTGTCTCCGATCAAATTTACACATCCTTTACCTCACATCGCACTGAGAAATTGGTCGGTAAAAATGCAACATAAGTGACAAAGCCAAGCCTTTATTAATTCTCACAAGAAGCACTCCTGCTCACATATGGCTACAATATTTGTATTAGCTTAAAAGCAGAACGCTGAATGTGAATTAAATGAATACCCTAATGAAAAAAGAGAGAGGAAATAAAAGCAATCTTCACACAGAATGCACTTCTTATCTCTCCTTCAAATTCTTTCTCTAGTTATATACCTATCACGATAAAGACAGTTTCCTCTTTGCCATGTTTCACATTTGAAATAAAAATTCAGCTTTATTCAAACTATGCTTCTCATCGAGCCAATGCAGTGTATATACATCTATACTGTATATACTATATATATATATATATATATATATATCTATAGCTATCTATATATCTACTGTATATCTTTATCTATACATCTTATCTATATCGTATAGATATAGTATATATTGCATTGGAGTGTATTTTATATTTATTTTATTATGTATTTTATTTACAAATAAAACAGGAAGCATCTGTACTATCCAGGGAAAAAAAATGTCACATCGGCATTATCATGCTTTTTTTTATTTATTATTTTAATTTTTTTAATTTTTTTATGAAACACATTTTTCTTTACTCACACATACTATCTTTACTCACCATTATCCTTTTCTTAGCAATACAAAAGTTTTTGTCATAGACCCCAACACACACACATTTCTGTCCTCATCCTCCAGGCATTAATATTTACTGATCATAATTAAATATTAACCTAGATTGAGCCTTCCTCAAAAAAAAAAAAAAAAAAAATAGAGCACCAATATTGAAGTAATTTCAAATGACCTTCGTCACTAATTCGAGAAATTATCATCACAGGTCTTGTAGGATATTGTTCTAGCATGATGTTAATTGATTATATTTATTCTGTTTGTGTTTTCCGATGTGTTGGATAAAGAAGGTATTAACTTCATTCAGTGGGTTTTTAATAAGTGAGATGAGAAGATGTGGTTGGCCTGGAGAGCGCTGATATTAGTGTGGGTGTCAGAATGCATTTCAAGCTGCACAGTCTCTGTGGATATTGTCAGCAGAATTGATTAAGTAAATATGGCCTGAGAGCGGTGTAATTTCGTAAGGTGATAAATTGTCAAGGGGCTGCAACATTTTCTTGTGCCAACTTAGGGTAAATATGTCAGGGCATATTACCTTAGAGATAGTGCTTTGCTGGTGTTAGTGGATGAAAGCACACACACACACACACACACACACACACACACACACACAATAATTTTTGAGCAGTGTCCGCATCACTACATTTTAGAAAAAAAAAAAAAGTACAGCAAGTTTTAAATAAACCTATGGTCAAGCCTATTTTGCCACTTATTTAACCTTTGTGAAATGTCTTGTATGGTTTCGTATGTCCTTGCTGTACAATCTGTTGGTCTTTATTTTATTTATTTATTTATTTATTTTTATTGGTGGGCTGACAAAAGCTCAGCACTTGAGAGGCTCAGTGGATTAAGATGCACACCACAAATGAGGACAAGTCCATGCAGGGTCCAAGACTTTGAACTAAAGAGCTACAGCTTCCTACCTTTCCTTTGACACATGCTGTTATGCCCTTGAGTAAGGCGCTTAACCTCAAGTTGTTTCAGGCACGCCGCAACGTGCACCCTGCTTCAATCCTACGCAGTATTAAACCTTTATGTCCTTAAAAAGGACAAAAGGCATCTCTGCATGACGAGTTTCACACTGGCACTTTAATAAATAAATGAATATAAATAAATAAACAAATTTTGCACATGAGCAAATGAAAGGTTTTTTTTTTTTTTTTTTTTTCAAGGTTCTTAACGCTATGGGAGGTAAGACTCACCAAAGAAAAAAGAATGCGCCGTGAGAATGGTGCAAAGTGGACAGGAAAAGCGCGGATATAGATCAGGATGCCTGGACTGCTGAAAGATGAGAACGGCCTTAAAAATCAAGGTGCACATCGCAGAACTATTTCCATTTTTTTTATAAAAAAGGAAATGTGGTTCGGTTCTGAGCACAAGGTGTGTGTATGTGTGTATATATATAATTATTCTAGCTCCTGCACATACTTAGGATATAACTGCATTACTAGTTAAAGTATGACTTTAATTACTTAGAAACTGAAAAAAAAGCAAAAACAAGCATGCAGTTTCACCCTTCTTTATATTCACCTTGATGTCAAAGTGCCACATAGTCAATTCCCTACCTATTCTAAAACCCCAGGGAAGTTCACTTTCGCTTGAGAGAGGCAGAGGCAAAATCTAGGCACGAAGGTCCTCGCTTAGAGAGTTTCTATACCATCCAACAACAATAGCGGCAGCTTACTGAAATACTTGCTCTGAAAGAGTCATTACTCTGTGTGGCACCTTGCATCTGAACATGTAAATGTACCTATTCACATAAAAGAGAGCTTCTTGCACCTACCCCGATGATGAATAAGTCATCTCTGGAACAGAGGCATAATAGCAATAGCTTTCAAGAAGACTTGTGTGAGAGGTGCTGCTGAAATCTATCTCTTAAAATATGAATGTGTTATATAAAAGGCTTTCCATTAGTCCCTCTCCGACAGTCCACTTCACCTTCTCCCATTCTCCTGAACTTTGCTTCAGACTACCAGGAATGGCATTTCTTGGCACCCTGCATATATTAATAGACAAAAGTGTGATGAAATCACTCTGTGATCTTTATAAGGCCAATTGTTTAATCATCAAGTGAACTCAATCGGAATTGAAATACGCCCATTTGTCATACACAGACAAGAAATCCACCTCTGTTGTTCTGTTCCAAACACACTTCACGTCCCACTATGATACAGGTTAATCAAACAATGGCTTGTATTCGGGAGGAGCAAAAATGCCCTGGAGAGGGTCAGTCTACTGAAGAGATCCAACACTGCATTTTAACCAAGATCAGTACAATTGTCTCCCAATACTGAACCTTCCTGAGATTTATTGACTTGCTGCTACCCAAGGAGAGGTTGCTCGTTTCCGTCTACTGCCTCTCTGTCACAGTACTGTCCAATAACCCCACCACATTTGCCTTTTGGGAGCTAGTTAGACCAATAAGAGGTGTTGAGCCTCTACATGAGTTTTTATTTTGAATTTTTGTCTTTTGAAAGCTACTGTATATGTGGTTTCGAATTAATTTGATTCATATTAAAATAGCACATACTGTAACTAACAAAACAGGGGAAAAGCTGAAAGGCTTGTCATAGTGTTTAAAAGCTCAGTGCTAATGTACCTGTTTCAATAAGTGTAAAAGGAGTGAACAAAGTGTACAGTATACAGTGTTTTTATGATGTGTAACAATAGCAGATATTAAAATTATAAATGGTCCCATGGAAATAAGTGCAGTGCCACATGTTTCGTGTAAGATGTCACATGAGCAAAGCTTTGCTTCTCGGTTGCACCATGAGAAGTGGATGGCTGCATTAAAAGATGAACAAAGTATCTTAACATTTACAGTACTGTGCAAAAGTCATTTCTTCACATTAAATAAAATGAAATCATGCAGATTCAATTAAAGGCAGCACGGTGGTGCAGTGGTTAGCACTGTCGGCTTGCATCTCCAGGGTCCAGGTTTGATTCCCATCTCTGTGTGCATGGAGTTTCTTGGTAGGTTTCTTCTGGTTGCTCCAGTTTCCTCCCACAGTCCAACGACATGCAGATTACGCTAATTGGCATTCCCAAATTGCCCGTAGTGTTTGAGTAAGTGTATGGTATGTGTCCTGCGATGGATTGGCACTCTGATGAGAGTGTACCCCGCCTCGTGCCCCAAGTCTCCTGAGATAGGATCCAGGCCCCAGTGACCCTGAATACAGGATAAAGTGGTGTAGATGATGGGAGTAAAATTAAATTAAAGATATGGGGGGAAATGTTTACTGTGACAGGCTAGACTTTACAAATGGCTGAAGCTCTGACTCATTCATCTTCTATACTTCTTTATCATCTATACAGGGTCACAGGGGTCCTGTAGCCTATCCCAGGAGACTTGGGGCACTAGACTGGGTACACCCTGTACAGGATGCCAATCCATTGCAGGGCATACACAAATACACACACACACTCACTCACTACTTGGAATTTTTGAGCACGCAGATTAACCTAATCGGCATGTCTTTGGGCTGTGGGAGCAAAACCCACCAAGCACGGGGGAACATGCAAACTCCATGCCCACAGACCCGAGGTAGGAATCGAACCTGAAGGTGCAAGGCGACAGTGCTAACCACTTAGTTACTATGCCATTGTGCCTAAAGACACAATTTAAAAATTGGTTGTTTTAACAACCTCAGCTGCAACCTCATTTCCCCTCTCATCTGTTTAAACCACTCAGCATTCAGCAACACCAGGATACTAATCACTGTCCTGATCATTTGTCATCATCTGCACCTGTTTTTCACTGGTTTATGCCTGATGTTAAATGGTTTTATAATTGAATGATAGTCACTGTGTGGCTTAACAGACAAAAAACAATCCTCTGAAACTGGTCAGGTACAAGGATTGGAATAAAAATGAGAGTCAAAAACTTGCCAGTAATGAGAGCCAAAAACGTTCTTTATGAATCCTGGAGAAGTATTCCTCAAGACTACATTAAAAATACATGGAAGTCTGGCTCTTTGGAAGCAAAAAAAAAAAAAGAATATTACTTGTGACACTTTTTAAAGTCTCTAGTTTAGATTTTTTTTTTTCAAATTTTTTCAGCATCGTCATGGAATGAGTGAACATGTTGGCAGTAACAGTAATGAAGAACAGTGGGATAACTCAGTGCTTTTGCATATACACATCCTTATACAAACACATTGTAGTTCTAGTTTTAACTAACTTCCTACTCTGTTATTTCTTTAGATGTAGTGATATACAGTAGTGTATGAGGCCCTTTGCCAGACAAGTGAGGTTGAATGCATACAGTATGTTGAACATGTGAACAGATCATGACAGGAACCGTTTTATCATTGATGATGACACTAACTAATCCAAGCCAGTATTTTACTGGTTACAAGCAGTGTGGTTCTTGGTTTTGCTGATCCTTAAGGTTGCAAGTTCTTTTATGGCAACCTCTTTACTTCTCTTGCACACCTCACTGAATTGACATGAGAGCTCTGATACTACACACAAAGTGGAGGATAATGTTGGTAAACCAATAGAATAAAGACCAAATTATCTTTATAAAGTCCCACAATCAAAATTCAAACAATATAATAACATGGTGTTGATCTCCACAACTTATAGGTTTTAAGAAAATAGGCTTGGTCCCTCAAAAGTGTACTTGTAGTGTAACCTGTTGAGAAATGTTTGACACAGACCACTGAATGCTAGAAGGCGACCTATACTGTACTTGTTGCACCTGTTAAGGCAAGTTATGACAAAGCTTTGATCTGGCCAGTTAACATAATGAACCGGTTCCAGAGATTTCATTATTGTGACAAACACACTGCCTATGCATGTGAGAAATACAAAGCACCACTGTCAACTGAGTGCATTGCGATATATATGATGGACAAGAGAAAAAGACAGTAACAGTGTTAGTTTCCTGTATATTACAATAAAGTAACAATGTTATAATACATTCATGGTTGTTTGTTTTCAGTGTTCTATAAGGGTTTTTGTTATGTAAAAGTTAAAATGTAGAACAGAGTAGAGTTTTACAGTAAATGTGTTAATAAGTGGGCTGATTTGCATAGGAGAAATATGTTAATTTAGTATACAACGCAATATTCAAGCAGTCACAACTGTGATCAGCCATAAAACACATTTTTGATCAATTTTTGCATGTAAACAAATAGCTCACTCACTCACTCACTCACTCAGGAAACCCACCAAGCAGAAGTGGAGAACATGCAAACTCAGAAAGGAAATAATAACATTTGATTATTTTAAAGCTTTACAAAAATACACATTATTTAAATTATGTCTGGGAAGAATGTGTGTCTGTGTGTGTGTGTATATATATATATAGATATATAGATATAGATAGATAGATAGGTAGATAGATATATTTTTTTCTTTTAACTTCTTGCTTTTGCTTGAGGCAAATCAGATTTCTAATTCTGATTTATATGTAGGTTCACCTCATTTCACTTTTTGTTCAGCATAGTACTGTATACTGAATAGAAATCCCAGTAAAAATGAAAAAAAAATAAATAAATAATTACAACATGTTAAAAGTCAAACACTGGCCTTTCCTTCACTTTATAGTATATCAACCTGTGAGCAGTACCATCAGTATCAACTACCCCCAGTATCAACTACTGCTAACCGTAAAAAGGTTATTATGTAAAGCAGTTTACAGTTTCTTCATCTTGTCTTTTAAATGTCAGTGCCATGTGTTGGTTCCTGCTTAACCATCTTATTATAATTCTTCTTTAGTCTTACTTGCATTTTACCTCCTGTGCTCCAGTCCTCACCGCATGTGGCAAACGGTTATTGATGAGGACTATTGATTACCAGAGTTTGGGTTAACTGTCAGCATGACATCCTGTACACTGCACTGGATACTGTGGCTGATGATGAATTTCTTGTCTGGAAAAAATAAGCCAATGCAGGCACATGGTGGGAATTTAAGGCAAGGCACTACAGGTGGACAAATTTGAAATGGCATTCATAGCAATATAAAATAGTTATATGATATACAATAGTTAAAAAGTAAACCAAAGAAACCATGCATTTGTCCACTCATGACCCTATGATGCATTATCCACAATTTATCAACTTTGATGATGGTTTGACGCACTGCCGACATTGCCCACACACCACAGTATATTTCACTTAAAGTCTTGTTTGCTGTAGGAATAATTTGTGTAATTTTAATATACACAATATTTTTTTACACATATCTATAAACATACATACATCACATATACTACCGCTTTTGTTCATTTTTTACACTTTTATAAAATATTTGTTTGCATAGTCATAAGCATAAATCATATGCAAGGTGGCACTGTTAGCACTGCGGACTCGCACTTCCACCGTCGGTGGTTCAATTCCTGCCTTGTGTCTGTGTGTGTGGTTTGCATGTCCTTTCTTGCTTGGTGGGTTTCCTTTGGGTACTCTGTTTCCTCCCATAGTCCAAAGACATACAGATTAAGCTAATTGGTGTTTTCAAATTACATGTTATGTGTGCTTGTGTGCCCTGAGATGGATTGGAACCCTATCCAGAGTGTATGCTGCTTTGTTCACCAAGTCCTCTGGGATGGGCTCAAGGCTTCCAGGATAAGTGAATCTTATTCATAAATAATAAAAATGAGAAATAACAATCCAAATACTGTGTATCCTTTGGCCAATATAGCTTTTTCTGTTTATACTGTATATATTTTTTTACCCCAATCACCTGCCATGTCTTGCTTATGAGTGCACATTTGTAGTATGCTCAAATGTTTTAAATCAGTACCACATACAATTAAACAATATCATGCAAAAGAGAGTGCTGTTGTACAGGACTTTACGACGAAATTCTCTCTTGTGTGATTTTGTTTTAATACAGCTGTTTGATACACATTATTTATCATAAATAAATTATAATTTGTTTGTTTAACTAATTTTTTGCCCTGCCAACACATATCTGTGACTGGGGGAACTGGCATTGAGCTGGCAACCAGTAAAGCAGTGCAATTAACAGGGTGAAAGTAGTTGTATGATTGTACTGGTTCTTTGTAGCCAAAAAAGGTGAGGAGAATAAAACATGGAGGTGGTGGACAGTCCTTAGGAATGTACAAGATTGACTTTATATTTCCACTTACTACACTTTAGAATATCAACTAACTTCTGGGGTTTGGGGTTGAATCCCAAACAGCAGTAAATAGAAAACTACTTGTTCCCCACACTAAGTAGTGCCCTTGATCAGGGGCTAGAAAGGAATTTTTAGATTTAGCCTTATGTTTGAAGCTAGTTAGCTTTGTAAGTCATATTAGCCTTGAACATAACATGGATATTTCAATAATTCAAATGACTTAGAAACAGTAACCAAGGGGATAAAGTGTTCTTCAAGATGACCGTTACATTACCCAATGTGTTTACTTGCTGGAATTGCTTCCATGACTAGCTTTGGGTTTGGGCAAGCTGCTGCTCTCCCCTCTTTCCAGTGCTGTAGACCTCATCAGCGTACTTTCACCCATGCTGGCCCCCAAGAATTAGTGTAATTAATAAATGTTAGAACATGCGACTCAGGGTGATGCATATAGTTAAATGTCTCAGTACTGCTATTGCTCGTCTATTACCTCTAATGGAATGCCTCTAGTCCAATCATATTATTGGTTGGAACTAACTGTTGTATAACTTGTATGCAATAAGTATAATGCATAATTATTCAAATGTGTTAATCCTGCAGTCATTCGCAGAGCCAGAGAGGTGCTGAAACAGCTCCCATCAGCCACCACTGGTCACATGTCACTAACGTCATGCACCAAAGTCTTGTTGATGTCTTGTTATGCTAGCTGTTTGGGTTCTGGTATTTTAGGATGCGTTTCTCCAAGGTTGGTTGCGTTTTACAAGTTAGCATGAAGCCCTTGTTTACAGTTAATGTTTATTCTTTCTGTTCTACTGTTTGTTTTGTGAATGTTTTTACAATGCATGAAAACCCCATCTCTGGGCTTTGACACATACAACTGGAAAAATATTTGAAAAACAAACAAACATCACACAAACAAATAATAGTGTGGATTTTGCTTTAAACTCAACACATATAGTTAATGCAAAATTGAGGAGAAATAGAGCAATTATTACAATATCAGTCTCACAAAACTCACACCATGTAAGTGAAATATGCCAGTATGACACACTCAAAGGTTCATGTCAATTAATGGCAGCTCTTGCAATGGTCAGTTTCATTCTTAACAAAGGAAAATACCAGACATATCCAACTGACAAGGGTGATGTACATTAAGGATTTGGAAGAGGTGGTAACAATAGCTTTCTGTCAGCCAGCAGAGAATAAAAATGTCAGTCCTGTCAGAGAGTATATTCTCCAAAGTTCTTCAGCTCTTGACAGAAACATAGTTTGACAATCTGAAAGAGGGAGGGCTGTATTTCATTCATTATTTAAATATTTTAGCAATGCATTTTAGAGTATGACACGACTAAGGCCACTGTGAATGGAAAAATGACACTGACTGTAAGAAAGTGTTGAATGCTCTTAAACATTTATGTATGTTACGTAAACTTCTTTATCATTCATAATTTAACTTTCTCTGAGTGAACACTGTGTAAATATGATATCGGGAATAAGATCAGCATTAAGATGTTAAGATACAGAGCATGAAATTATTTAATTCTCGTCGTATTCTCATGTGTTAATCATTCCTCAAAGAAATAAAAAGAATCACTTAGTATTTTGCAACATATCCAACTGACAACTGAGACATAATTATTGTTAATTCTTGTCCAGTTTTCTAGTGTTTTTAAGCATGTGTGAACATTATTGAACACACACACACACACACACACACACACACACACACACACACACACACACAATTTTTTCACTCTTCCAAAATACTTTCATTCCATTTCATTCTGTTTTAAGGATGGTGGTGAAGAGCTCTGTCACTCCAAAATTTCCCATAGGTGTAAATCATAGGATAAAGCAGATGAGGCAGAACAACTTTGTATTGATGTGCAGTGATGTCTCCTTCTAAGTGGACCCAAACCATGCTAGCAAAATACCCCCCACAGTGTTGCACACTTTTCCCTTTAATTTGTAACATATCTGTATTCTCTACCTAACATTTTATATTAATATATTCATATGTTCACTTATTCATAGGGTTGAATGTTAGAATGTTTTAAAAAAGAAAAAAGGGGAAAGTGCTGGCAGCTGTGAATGTCATTAAGGTTTTTGGTAGCTTACAGCTTTAAATTCATCTCTGCTGCATGTAACTAATTACTGTGACTTATTTAGTTGTTTAAAACTAGAGCAGCTTTCTGTAAACTTTTTTTTTCTTTCTCAAAACTCCTTTGTCTTCAAACTTTCTCAATTTTCTCCTTTGTAATGTCTTGCTAATGTGCTATTATAAAATAATGCTCCACTGCACTTATAAAAGAATTACCATTAGGTTTCTCTTGAAGTAAACTTACAGGCCTATCTAATTCACTATGTAATACTACAAGTTATCACTTCAAGGATAATTGGAAGTACTTAAGATTCATGAATCACTTATGCTGCAGATAAGTGGTTCGTGAGAGTTGTTAACCTAGCATAACACAGCAAATATTAAATTTGAGATTTGATTTACAATTTTTAAGTTCAGCAGATCTTTATATAGTAAGAGACCTTCTTACATTAACATTAACTTTGTAATCAGTGGGACGTCAGTTTGATGGTCCAACATCCTTCTTATAGTTTAAAGAGACAAACTTACCTCCTTTCATTGAGGCACATTCCCACTACATCTACAAAAAAAAAAAAAAATGTGGCTAAATATATTGTAGAACTTTGCAGGACCACATCGAAAAGTGCTAGGAATGTAGCATTGTGTCACTTGACATGAAGCTACCACACTTTTTCATAGTTGAAGCAAAATGCAGAAATAACGTCATAAACACAAATAAATTAATGATGGCCTTGTCCAGTTATTGGTGTAACCAAAACCTCCTAGTTACTTCACTTACATAATACATGCGTGGTGGAGAAGGGAAATATTTCTGAAATATTCTGAAAGTTATTGTTGGGATGTCACTGGGATGTTGCTCTGTCAATTGAATTTGCACAACAAGCTCTTCAGACTTGTGCTATGACCATGGCAGGTCCATGCCACATTGTAGAAGACCACATTCATTTCTTATTACATTCTTCTAGTGATTACCATGTTCCTGTAGTGAGTCATAATGTCTACAGTACAGTATGTCACATTCATTGTGTAAATATTGGTTCCAATTGCACAATATTTGGATCACTTTGTGAGGAAAAGCACTGCCCGGTATTTATACCAGCCTGCCAAATTCAAAAACCAACATAGTAATAAACGTGTGATTAACACCTGGTAAGCGCGTGATGCAATCTGATTGGACAATAACTAGTAATAATGTGAGCATATGATTATGTGCATAGTAGGAGATTACCTACAACATGATAAATGCACTGTGAATGTGACAGGGACGTGGCTAGGTAATAGAAGGAATTTGTTTGTTGCACGTTTTTGCATTTTGACCCTGTTTCTGCTGCATTCGTTGTTATTTTTAGGACGCTGAAGGAGCTTCATGGTCTTAGTCGCAGTGTGACAGGGCTCCTCTTCTGTACATGCAAACAAAACATGTATTTTAACTAATGTACTCATTTGTTTTCTGTATAATAATCCATAAGGTTTGAGTTTTCATGAGCAAACGTCAGCACATAGTTAGAATAATTTCATAAGCATAACTGGGACAACCCACCACCATAATGTCTTGAATTGAATTTTGTACTCAGGAGGCTTTGAATATAAAGGAAATTATATCAAGGACCAGTTACTGTAAGCATACAACACACACAAACAAGCAAGTTGATTCCTTGCTTAGACATCTGTAAATACATTTCAAGAATGATGTTTACTACTGTTAATATTATAGACAGCTAATACTATTCATATTATGACCAACTGGATAAGCAATGCTTAAGCCAATGTAAATACAATATGTTATATTTATATGAACTGATGTCATATCTATATGAACTATATGATGTCATAACTATACCCAATATGATTAGCCAATTCTCATTTGCTAATGAACTCATTGTTACATGAACCTCATTACTCATTTAATTTACATAATTTTTTTTTTATTCTCTGAAATTCATAATTCACTAAAATTTATATTTGTCAAATTCAAATGAGTGGTAATAATGTCATTGTATTATAATGTGTTCCAGTGCTGGTGCCTTATTCCTTCAACATGAATTTTTGACAGTCATTCTTACTGTTATCCTGCTTGCGCTCTCCCATGTCAGCCTCTTATCTCTAAAGCTTTCTTTACCCCTGCCTTGCCCTTGCCCCCAAAGACCATAAATGTGCTTTGAATTGCTTCAGTAACAGAGGATCAGCCATGCTTTCCCAGTCAAACATATCAAATGCTTAAGATGCCAAAGCCACAAGGATGCTTTGCATCTACTTTAGTCTCCAAATTAGAACGGCGGGGGAAAAAAAAAAAAGAACTGCCTCAAAAGAGGCTTATTCTAGAGGAAATATCCTTGAGCTGACAAAGCAAATAGAATAATACTGTATATGTATGAAGCATCTTATGCTGAACTCTAGGATGTTTTTTGCCCTAAATGTTTAAATAAACCTTTAAGACGATTGCATCTTTTTTTTTTTTTTTTTTTTTTTGTAAATCAAGGCCTATGTGCAAACCTGATAGCATGACTGGATAACATGGCTTTCACTGCCGTAAAGCCATGGCAAGAAAAAAGAAGAATGTATATTACAAGAAATGCTATTCAGTTTGTGTTTACTTCGCTTTCTCACTCTGTTCATGTGGGACCCGTCCTACAAAACCAGTTGATTCGGGCAGCCTACAGTAGGTAAACTAAATAATAGAAAGAGCAGGTCAAAAAGAAACTCTATCATGAATAAGCAGTGTAATCATTTTGATAGCCTTAGTGGGCAGATCTGGCACAAATGTAACACCACACAAAAGTGTTAAACATTAATTTTCTCTAATTGCTTGGATAAACTGCTGATGTAGGTGGGATTTGTCCAATTTTCATGCACTTTGTTTGAAAATATTTATGCAAATAAATGTTTTTAACTAAATGGTATAAATTATTTTCTTTTCCTTGCATGTTAAAATGTGTGCAGTAGACTTAACTCTAAATTAACATTTTCTTCAGAGCATAGTCTTTAGCGGTCATACTTGTTTGTGTTTGCAAGATTGTGAAAGCACATGGGTGTCACATGCAGTAACATCTGTTGTAATTAAACAGAACACTGCTTCACAGATACTCAAATGGTTAAGAAAAAGAAAAGGTGGCAGCACATAGACATAGGTGTTAATTTCCATGATTATAGCGATGTATTGCAAATTATTCTTAGCTAAGATTAAAACTTGTCCTATCGGTTTAAATCATAGAATTATTATTAAACCACAGTGAACAGATACCATACTACTGTATATTAACCCTTGTTACTATACTTTACTGGTGGGCACTCAGTGGTTGGCTTCTCACCAATCATGAGGAAGGCCTGGCTTCAATTCCCAGGTGGAGCCCTAAAAACCCAGCCACTCGCCGTATACTGTACTTCCTGACACAACTGCAAGGTTGGGTCAGCAAGGGCATCTGTCATAAAACAGTGCATAATAATGTTTTTATTTTTAATTTTTTTTTTTTCATAAGAAGTAACTATGCACTATTTTCCATTTCCAAGAGAGACTGTGTTAACATCTTTTCAATTAAAACATCGCCAAAATCTGTTATTTAAAGTATCAAGGGGTGCCTAAACTTTTGCACAAGACTGTACATATACATATAAACTCAATGCTCAAAAAAAGTGCTTGCCTAAGTGCTTGTACTCCACTTTAACTTTTTAATCAAGTTGAAGTACTAAGTACAGGCTCTGAAATGTAATTTAAGGAAAAAGTACAAGTACTCCACAAACTGATTTTTCTGGATATCTATCTGAATGAGTAAATACACAGACTGATAAATAGTATGTGAAATTATCTTAAACACAATTGAAATTGATGCCATGAATGCACTCGTCTACAGTAGCAGAGATTGATGGCAATAAGATTCAACATTAATTAGAATAATGGCAGGTACTGTAGTGTTGTTGTAGCCTCTTTCAAGTTGCTTAGCTAGCTACCATTGCCATCCTATAATGCAAAGTAGTTTATGCAATTTTTAATGGAAATATTGCAAGTACACAGAATAGAATATATATTATTTACACAATATACAACAATAATGTATACAATATACTGTATATAATTATAAGTCAGACATATTTCCAAAACGGAAACACCTACAGTAAGTGTACAAGTTTATAGAAGTCCTTTTGCAACTGCAACATTTAGATTTGAAGAGGTGCATTTCCTTCTATCGTGCTTTCAAACTGCCCTTAATCAGATCCATGTTTGGTCATGTATATTGCATTGTACTTCAAATCATTTCAAGTTGCTAGACCTTGGTGCTATAGAAACAACACAGGACTACATGAGCTACACATACATACACAGGGATATATAGTGCAAATGTGTGCAACCAGGGACAGTACAACACTGACCAGTACACAGTTCAAAATAAAACCTATTGCAAACAGATATTACAGTATAAAAAGGGGAGCTCTTAAGGTGATAATACTGGTAATTTGTCATGCAGGTGTTTAGAGCAGCATTATGTTTAAGGTGTTTAAACATGTATTTAAAAACTTTGTGAAAAAAAAATTGCAAAGGGATGAGAATGGCGTGTGCTGTCTGCTTATATGTTTGGGTTGATGTCACTCAGTCTCTTGGTATTGAACAGTCTGAGGGCTTGGGTGAGGAAATTGTTACAGAGTCTGGCTTCAAGGGCTCAAATGCTTCAGTAACTTTTGCCAGACAACAGGAGGGGTAAGAGTTTGTGTGCAGGGTGTGTGTACACAATGCTGGTGGCATTGTGGATGCTCTGTGTTGTATAATTTTCTCTGATGGAGAAAGAAGATACTGCCATGATCGTCTCAGCTGTCCTCACTATGTATGCACTGCAGGGTCTTGTGATCCAAGATGATGAGACTCCAAACCAGGCAGTGCTGCAGCTGCTCATAGAGCTCCTCATCGCTGGAGAGATGGACTTTTTCTCAGCTATTGTTGAAAAAAGAGACACTACTGGGCTTTCTTAGCTGTAGCACTGGTGTTGAGGGAACAAATAAGGTTCTCCACCAGATGACAACGAAGGAATTTGATGCGTTTGATGAACTCTACATAAAAGTCATCAATGTTTAACAAAGGTTGGACACTCCATGCTCTCCTGAAGTTTTGTTTTGTCCATATTTTGAAACAGGTTCTTGGTACTGCACCGATTGGTCACTTTCTATTTACTGAAATTCTTACTGATGAGACCCACCAGAGTTGTGTAATCAATTAAGTTAATGATGTAATATGAGCTGTAAAGTTAGGGGAATGCGTCTTCTGATTTGGACTGACTGCAGTCTCGAGAAGTCAGGAAGTCTAGGATACAGTTGCAGAGGGAGATGTTCAGACCCAGCAGGCTTAGCTTTCAAATCAGGTGCTCAGGAATGATTGTGCGGAATGCTGAAATGGAGTCTATGAACAGCATTATAAAAACACTCCAGTCTCACACTTAAAAAGGGTATAACACTTAGGACAACTGTTTTTTTTTAACCAATGATTAGAAGAAAGAAAGAAAGTAAGAACAAAATAAAGAAGGCTTTATAGCTTCTAAACCAAGGTTACATGAATGACAGATTGGATGGTGCTATGCTTCTGCTTTTAGCTTTTAATCTATTTAAATCGTTGCTGTATGCCTGCAAATTGAGAAAACAGCCGGGGTCTCATTTTCAAAACCATTTCAGTATAATAAGTATGAACCATACAATGGCATTTGCCTGTCAGTCTAACAGATGTGGAGATGAAGTCCAGGCACAGCCATAGACCCCTGCAGTTCACCGAAAGGCAGAGTCACTTCTACAGTTCCATCCATGCTTAAATTCATTATATTACCTTAACCAGTATTGTTTGTTTAGGATTACCTTTAACATTCATTCATACCTTCAACATTCAGATATTAGTTCACAGAAGTCTTAAATCCACAGGGAAGCTAAAGCTGGCATTACTTTCTGATTAGGTTGTGTTGCTTTTTCTCTCCATTCCTTGTAAAAGTGCTACTTTGACCAATCTTAACACTTCTAGACTCACTTATGTCTAAATGCATTCATGCTTGAATGTTTCTCTTTAAGTCAGAGTTACCTAACAAGTGAAAGCTAAACTTGCAAGTGAAATTGAACCTAGTGAGTGTACAATACGGTGATGCTTCTGTTGTTCAGTATGTGCACATGCAGGGGGTAGAGTAGAACAATCTCGATTATCTCTGCCAGCTCCATTGTGCAAGGCAAGAAATTATTATGCTATTC
Organism: Clarias magur; assembly: GCA_013621035.1. Classification (NCBI taxonomy): domain Eukaryota; kingdom Metazoa; phylum Chordata; class Actinopteri; order Siluriformes; family Clariidae; genus Clarias; species Clarias magur. The sequence continues at coordinate 350,153 of QNUK01000141.1, read as the reverse complement.
ACCTGTTTTAAGAATTCAATATTTTAATTAAAACTATGCAAGATGTTTAATTTAATAATAGGGCTTGGCATCATACAAACTTTTTAATTTTTTATACTATGCTTCCTGGGACTTAATTAACTACTGTTTAATAGGCTTCTGTTCAACCTGGAAGGTCCAACATGGTAACTGTGGTTGAACTGTAACTGGATCCTGGACTTCCTGAACGAAAGACCTCAGGGAGTGCGGATCGGAAGCTATACCTCCAGCACCACCACACTGAGCACTGGGGCCCCCCAGTGCTCAGTCCCCTGCTGTTCACACTGCTGACTCATGATTGTGTAGCGACACACAGCTCAAATCATATCAAGTTTGCTGATGACACGACCGTGGTGGGTCTCATCAGCAAGAATGACGAGTCGGTGTACAGAGAGAAAGTGCAGAGGCTAACGGACTGGTGTACAGACAACAACCTGTCTCTGAATGCTGATAAGACAAAAGAGATGATAGTTGACTTCAGAAGGACACAGAGCGATCACTCTCCGCTCAGCATCGACGGCTCTTCTGTGGAGATCGTCAAGAGCACGAAATTCCTTTGTGTACAGGAGGTCCAGGGCATCCCCCCCAGGGTCCACTGTCTGCCCACCTTACACAGAGGCTGGATCTCTTGTCCTCTGGGCAGGGTGGCACGATGTCCTGATCGCTACCGAATGGCAGAGGTGGAGGAAGCTTGCTGTCCTCTGCGAAGCTGAACGGAGGTGGCGGTGGAGGACACTCTGTGTCCTGAGGGGCACTGGGCAGTGGCGGCAGTTTGTTGTCCTCCTTGCTGCAGAGCCGCGCCGTAAGCTGGTCATCCTCATCGCTTCAGGGCGGCGGAGGTAGAGGAAGCTTGCCGTCCTCTTCGTTGCAGGGCGGCAGAGCAAGAGGAAGCTCGCCATACTTGCTGAAGCAGGGTGGTGGAGGCAGAGGAAGCTCACCGTCCTCTTTGTTGCAGGGCTACAGAGGAAGAGGAAGCTCGCCGACCTCGCTGATGCTGAGTGGCGGAGGCAGAGGAAGCTCGCCGTCCTCTTCATTCCAGGGTGGCAGAGGAAGAGGAAGCTTGCCGTCCTCTTCATTGCAGGGTGGCAGAGGAAGAGGAAGCTTGCTGTCCTCGCTGACGCAGAGTGGCGTAGGAAGAGGAAGCTCGCTGTCCTCGCTGACGCAGAGTGGCGGAGGAAGAGGAAGCTCGCTGTCCTCGCTGACGCAGAGTGGCGGAGGAAGAGGAAGCTCGCTGTCCTCGCTGACGCAGAGTGGCGGAGGAAGAGGAAGCTCACCGTCCTTGCTGAAGCAGGGCGGTGGAGGCAGAGCAAGCTCGCTGTCCTCATCGGTGCTGAGCAGCGGCGGCAGCTCGCTGTCTTCTTCGGCGCTGTGCAGTGGCGTCAGCCCGTTGTCTTCTTCGGCGCTGTGCAGCGGCGGCAGCCCGCTGTCCTTGACGGCGCTGTGCAGCGGCGGCAGCCCTCTGTCAGGACCGTGTAGGTGAGGCATAAATGCTGAGGTCCCCTTGTAATTTGAGAATGATGTTTTTATTTAAATAAATTAAGGGAAAACAGGGAAATCAAACAAACAGAATACTTTAAGGTAAAAAAAAAACAAAACACGAATTATTACAGGGAAAACACGAACTAAACTGGCTAGACTTTAACGAGGTAAATTAACAGTTGCAAGACAACGTAAAGGAACTAAAACAAACCATTTATACAGAAACTAATAACCAACTCGGTTCAGGTGAGCGTCCACGTCACCTGACCGAGATGTAAATTGGGAAATGAAGTCAAAGGAAACTTAAGAACACTACAAACAAAAAAGTCTTTGGGCACTTTGGCGCCCTCTAGGGGTTATCCCTGACAACTTGACTTGACTTGACTTGAATTAGTTATCAGATGACATTTACCCTTATTTTGTAAGAAGCAAGGTCAATGGGGCTATATGAAGAAGAGGTTGATGTTTTTCTTTTTTTCTGCAAAATGAGTTTATTGGTCAAAACATGGGATGGTAATTTTTAAAAAATGTAAATACAAGATACAAATTTCATATATTGCATTCTTTTTTTTTTTTTTTTTTTTTTTTTTACAATAAATTTACAATATATCGACACAGGATTAAGTAATTATGTTTATTAGGAAATAATTAAAAAAAATCATAACCAAAAAATTATGGCCAGTATCAGTAATCAAAAGAACACAGAATTTAGAAATTTGGCTCAGAACCTAACATTAGGACTTTATAGTACATCAAAACAATGAAAAAGGTAAGAACAATTATTATACAATGGAAAGAAAAAGCGGTGAAAAGGCAGAGGTGAAGACAAGACATGGAAATAAAACATGCTTCATCAGACACAATCAAGTGATGCACACATAACATGACTATGCAAATAAAACATCACAGGAACGAGATAAAAGGTGAAGACACCGTGTGATTAGCACTGGAAAAAAAGGGGTTTTGAGACAGGAGAAACAAATGACACAAAATGCCCAAATAACAAAACAATGACTTGAACCAACCAAAAATAATAACACAGCAGCATTAATGAAAAAGAAATGCTATACAAATACAAAAAGTATTCATACAGAATTGATTAATATGAAATTATCTAGAATATAAAATAACATTGTTAATGATAGATAGATAGATAGATCAGACAATATAAAAAAAATACATGTTGTATAGGAAAATATATACATTATATATTTTTTTCATACTGTATACACACTAAACCCGATTAAGTTGCCAGAACTCAAAATATTTGAAGTAACCAGTTACATAATTTTTTTAAAGTAATGATGTGTCCAATTTTAAGTAAACAGAACTATCAATTTTTGAGTTTGTTGAACTTGTGCAAATCAAAAAATTTTTACAGACCATCCAGCCCGAGCCTGGGAATCAAACCCAGGTCTTCTGCATGGCAGGCACACCCCTTACCACTGCACCACAAATGCTCTATAGATTTTACATTGGTGGAAGTTTTACTTAAGTTATTGTTACTTAAGTACTTACAATTACATAAAATATCAAATTTGTTCAGCAAACATTAAAAACAAACTACAAACATTAAATGAGAATTTTTTTTTATGACCATTTGTATTAATGGACTTGATGGCTGTCACGTGCCCAGGGTTAATAGTAATATCATATTTGATAATAATAAACCTATGAATTTATGTTCTAATATATTTGATAGAGATTTTGTGTGTGGGGGGGGGAGGGGCATGTCCGTGACATGGGGGCATTTTAGCGCCTAACACAGAATGTCACAGAGGTCTCCCGTCTGAGGCCACGCCCATAGAGAGAGCTGGGAGGGGCCGGTCTGGCCATCCCCCGAGAGCAGAACCAGCACAAACAAACTGCTGTCCACGCAGGCACGCAAGCCAATGGGGCACTGCCCACCAGACCTGCATGTGCACATTATTCCTTCCCTTTCTTTCCATCCTCCCTCCTTTAGCCCTTTTCTTCCCCATTTCCCTTAAAAATGACCTTTTTCCCCATGAGACCTCGCCTCATGTCCGTGCTTTATGGTGCTGCCTGCAAAAAGGGTCGAACCCATTACGTCAATACATTATTGCATTGTGAAATCATTTACTTTTCACATATCGCAGCCTTGTTAGGAGGACTGGGGTCAATGTGTAGGGTAAGCCATTGTACAGCACCCCTGAAGCAGAGAGCCTTAAGGGCCTTGCTTTAGGGCTCAACAGCAGCAACTTGATGGAGCTGTGGCATGAACAGCCAAGTAACTCAGAGCCTTAATCTGTCTGCAGTTATCACTGCTCCTATTTCTATTTCTAATAAATATTTGTAAAATTCCACTTTCTCATATTCTCTCATATTCTAGTGATATAATTACTATGTCGCTTTCATGGACATTCAGCTAGTGGAGTGCTGGATCGATGAATGCATAACTTTACAGTCACGAACAACACTTTCACATTAGAGGAACTTGGCTGGGAGTTATTGCCACCTCTCCCACACAGTCCTGACCTCACATCAAGTATATTCCATATGTTGGGCCAGTAAAGGAGCCTCTCTTCCTGGGAGGCTAGGGTTTCAGACTTGAACCAGCGAGTTCAATCAAAGCTCTAGCATACTGGGGATAATTTCTACACTGATGGTATCCACGCACTAGTATAACAAGTTGCATAATAGTGCAACTTGGTAGCAAGGGATTATTATATATTATTATTATGTTGTAGAAAGAGAAATGATTATGGCTGATTTTTCAACAGGTGCACTTTATAAGAAAAAAAAAAAATAACCACATTGTTCTAATAGACATTTGGGAAAGAAAAACAAAGAAAACACCAGATCAAAGTAAACAAAAACAAACATATGGTAGAAATAAGACTCAGTACAACATCTAACATTGATCTACTTCCACAGCACATCCCAGTGGAAGTCAGTTCATGATGACCAGGTGCAGAGCTGTGAGGTTCATGAGCGCACACGCTGGGGTTGTTCAGCAGAAGGGGAACACGAAACACACTTAACTCCAACGTGTGACCCTAGACGCTACACCATACATCATGAGAAATGAGATGAGTTAACAAGCACAGAGCTACACAACACTTCTTGGACAACTGGGATTGGAAGGCTGTTGTGATTTATTTGTTGAAAATCCTACAATGCCTTTGACCCACATATACAATGGATTTGTTTGTCTTAGAAATCAGAGGGGAGAAAATGCACACCGGTTTGTTTTACTCTAATGGAATACATGCTATCGTGTTAATGACACTCTCTCGCTACCCTGGTTTTGCATATGATTTGCTCTGGGTAAAGCATGCTTGTGAAAGGATGACCATTACTGGTGAAGATTCGCCTTTAAGTTACTTAGACACTTTATATAGGGCAATGTCTTTGTGCTGTGTCTGCAAGGACACAGGTGTATAGTCTCCTTAGTGCACTATTGTGTATTAATTTCAGTGACTTACTATTGCTAGACTTACACTTACAAAAGCCATGCATATGATGTACTATAATCTAAGTTTAACACGTTGAAGTCAGTCAAGTATTGTGTTTTTGCAGTAAAACTGTAGATGTTTTTTTTTGTTTTTGTTACAATATATTATAGTAATATAGTAAATAAATAAATAAACACAACATTTAGTCCTGGTCCAATAATCTGAATTGTTGGAGGGCATTGAATTTTATTCTAATAATTCCCTGGGACAGTTCATGTGGTGTACTGCTCCTTTTGTCTTTGTTTGCCATATACTATAACATTCAACTTCCTAGTTATTATCTTTATTAAGTTATTAAAATGTACTGTAGGTCAGTATGTTCTTCATCACTGGAAATCGGGGAGTGTAGCTACCTACCAAAACCCACATAAAAAACAAAACAAAACAAAAAAACAAAGAAGCACTTTCAGCAAGAGAAAAATACGTCTGCTAATGTTAAGTCATCTTAAACAACACTTCTCTGTAGTAAGTCATTCCGAATGGCTACTGCAAGCTACAAAGCGAACTAGTTTTTAACGCAAAGCTGAAGCCCAATTCTTTCTCTAACTGCTGATTGGAAGAATAAATGGAAATATTAAATTAGTCTCTTCAAGACTGTCCATCACTTCCATGGTTTAATTATGTCATGTCAGGTCAAAATCTAACTGGTTAAATGAACAAACAAATCGTAATGTGTTGATAATAAATGTTGTTGTTGTGCCATATCACAGTAGAGGTTCTGATATCTTTGGTACTCAGGCTGCACCCTTGTGTCTATGACAGCATCACAGCCATGCTAATAATCTGTACAACGGCATTCTTTCTCATGTGTTATTACTTAAATATTACGTAACACACTATGGAGTTTTGCATGTGATAATGCATTATTATGTAACTATTAGGCAAGTTTCATAATGATGCATTAACACATGTTAAAGTATTAACTAATTTTAATAACTAATTATTAACTAATTTTACAAGTGTTACTCTGATTATCCTTTCAATAAATAAATAAGTACATTAATAAATTGCCACATTTCTGTGACATTATTTTGTACAGCTCAGTATTTGCCAAATATACTGTATACATTGTTTCTGTGACTTAACGCATGAACATTTTATGTCATCCCTTATCCTGTCAGTGTTCACAGCAAAAGCTGCCCACCTCAGTCTTCAGCGTCACTTAGTCAAGTGATTTCAGCAGACTTCAAAACAGCATCACCAACATGGTTAGATTTTCTTAATCTCCTAAGATGGATTCAGGCCATGATTTTCATCAACTCCAATAGAGATAACCAGACTGTCCACTAAGTTGCAGTTTTCCTTTAATCTTAGCCTGCAGTCAATATTCTGACAGAAACTAACCAAAAATATCAATCCTTCATTGGGATCTGAAAGTAATTTAGAAACATTATGCAAAAGAATATGGAGAAATTCTGATTACCAGTTGATTAAATGATAATTGATATGCTACAATTTAGAATTAAGTGAATTAATTGAAAATACTGCTTAATCAATATCAAATTTATTACTTTAGTGATGATCACAGACTGCATGCGATGAAACTTAATGCCAGTCAATAAAAAAGTTAAATATAACCTCATTAGTATGGCATTTTAAGCATTTACCAGTTGAAGTTGTAATATGGGGGTGTTCGAGTCAAACCGGGATTTTGATGAAGCAGAATAACAGAAGAAGTTATGAGAGTAAAGAAATGCCTTTATTCTTCTATAGACTCCTTTGCTACACTAATGCACTTATCTCACTAGTCCTTGAATATCATCACGGTCGAAAGTTTTCTTAGTACACCAGAGCTATGACTGGACTGTCTGAAAACTGTCTGAAAAAACGGTACAGTTCGCACAGACAGATCCAGGTGGCAACAAGTTACCTGCAGATTTTCAAGAAACAAAGATTACATTCTCAAAGTGTTCACAGGAGCGACTGCTGTTGGCTCCATGCCACCTTAGTCAGGATCATCATTCATGAACATATGGCCTTTTTAAAACATTTCCACCATTTAAATGTTTTACCATTGCCATCTCATCAGTGTATTGTTCTTGAAGTCTTCAGTAAAGATCAATAACTTTTGTGTCTTCATTAATGAGAAATTTAATTTCACAAGTCCCAGTTTGACTTATGCACCGATCATAGTATTAATATTACGTCTACTAATATTAATCAGAGGGGGAAAGAGTAATACAATTTTATACTCGACTTAAAGTACTGTTACTTCAGTGAATTTTTTACGTGTACTGAAGTACACCTAAAGTTACCAATCTAAAAATGACCAAGTAAAAGTAAAAAGTAGCTCATTAAACATTTACTCAAAGTAAAAGTTACCGAGTTACTTTTTTTAACAGCCAGGGTGGGATGGGGGATTCTAGTAGTAGTAGTTCATAAAGACAAAGGGATACAAATCTCAAACTAGTTGTTTTTAATTGAAGGAACACATTTGCATAATAAAGCTGTTGCCTTTCTTGCTCTTGAAATAAAAGTGGTTACTTAAATATGGCCAGGGTTTTGCTTCCTGAGAATTTGATGGCATTTCGCTTTCATTTGGGTCTGCATCATCTTGTGAATGCAGTGGGTTCCGGGGTGCAATTTGTTTCCTTCTTCAATGCATTATTTTTGTTTTTTCATTTATGTTTTACTCAATAATGAATATGATTTAAAATATAGCAAAGTAAAAAATTTCTAACTATTATTATAAACTAAAATTACTGAGTTTAAAAACTACTTTTAAAAGTAGTAGTACACAAAAAAATTACTCAATTACAGTAACGCGAGTAAATGTAATTAGTTACTTTCCACCTCTGATAATAACAACCATAATATTGTCTCAGGCAGCTATGGTTCTAGATTGTTGATTTGGGAATCTGAGGATCTGGGTTCAAGCCCTGCAATTGGTGGTTGCCGCACCCCATACTCCCCAGCCATTGCATGCATCCACAAAATGGGTTAGAAAGCCAGATTGAAGGATTGTGTCCAGAAAGGGAATCTGGTATAAAAAAAAAAAATAATAATTAAAAAAAAAACTGTGCCAAGTTGGGTGTGCGGATCAGATGCGACCCCGTGATGACAGCAGCCAAAAGAAAGTTTGTACTTAGTGAAGGATGTCCTGGAAACATGGAAACATGGGAATATGTTGAGCAACATCTGCAAAAAATTGTTATAGCGCCTGAGGAAAGAAATAGAGCATAAGGTTGTACAAGAAGACCCGCTGCATGTTGAAAATTTAAAGATTGAAAATTTAGATTTACTCTCACTGGGCCCAGACCTTTTGGACACCCTGACAGATGTTTCAATTCTACTTGCCCCCATCTATCACACTTCATTTGGAGTTTTCAACTCTTGATTTACCTTTCTACTGCTGTGGATCTCACCTAAAAACTCACACTTCCCAAATTTTATTTATTTATTTATTTATTTATTCATGTGTTTGTTCGTTTGTTCGTTTGTTCGTTTGTTTGTTTGTTTGTTTGTTTGTATAAGTGGATAACATCATCTTGATCCTGAATCGCAAATGCTACTCTTGTTATTTAAACATGCACAGTAATATTTTGATTTAGCATTGAACTTTTTATTCCTGATCTTTTCATTTACAGAATCCAATTGTTGTTGTTAAAGTAAAGAAGAAAAAAAAAATACTAGTTGACTTTTGGAGTTAATGAAAAACCACTGAATTCAACTAAGCAGTCAAAACAGCAAGTAACCTCAACTGAAATAGTAAAAGCAATTTTGACATTGGTGGGTTCTGATTTACACCACTGCAACAACATTTATAGATCCCTTGACTATGCAGCATGAAACCCAAGTTGCAGTTTAAGAACTTTAAAAGCAACTTTGAGAAATATGGCATTGATCATCTAACCTATACTGGAATTTCTGTAAAATATGTGTTTTTTAATATACAAATAGAAGTGAATTGAATGAATACACCCCTTCAGAAAAGTATTTTTTTATGATCCAGCATGGATCAAAAATGTCCTTGAGAGTGTCAGACCTTTACAATCCTCATCACAGATAAATATATAACTACGTTATAAGTACTTAAACAACTCCACACACAGAGGACAAATTCCGCACACTGAAGATTTAATAAATTATCTCACAGTGATATGAATAAACAGAGTTCTGGCTAATTAGAGGTCAGTGCTGGCAATCTTACAGGTAATGGCATTAGCTTGCTCTTCACATTTAAACAGCGAAACTTAAACACCTGCAGATTTGCTATTTGTTTTTACCACAGTGCTTACAATGTAGGATATGCTGGGGCATGTTCAAATAGAAGGAAGGCAACAGGGCTTGATTAAAGTTTATCTTGCAGGGTAATAAGTCTACCAGCCTTCATTATGGCTTGTCAGATTATAAATGGTTTTGGGAAGAAATTATGCGAGATCACACGCACATGTGTTAGAGGAAGTGATTTAGTGTAGCTGACTTAACACACGACAATCTGCTCAGGCCTGATAGTATGATGAGGCTGGCATGTAGAAACCAGACCTTTAGGAGGATTTCAGCCTTACTGCAGTTTTACAGAAGAGAGAATATATACAGTATATTGAAAAGCGACTTTTTGGAAAATAATGTATTTATCTTTTCTAAAAAAGTAATAAATACTACTACTACTACTACTATTATTATTACGAATAATAATAATAATAATAATAATAATAATAATAATAATAATAATGCATACAGTGCATCCAGAAAATATTCACTTTTATTCACAGTAATTCACTTCACTTTTTTCACATTTTGCTATGTTACAGCCTTATTTCAAAATGGATTGAATTTATTTTTCACAAAATTCTACAAACAATACCTTATACTGTAATGGCAATGTGAAAGAAGTGTGTTTGAAATCTTTTCAAATTTATTAAAAAAAAAATAATAATTCACATGTACATAAGTATTCATAGCCTTTCTCAGGTCCATCCTCTTTCCACTGATCATCCTTGAGATGTTTCTACAACTCAATTGGAGTAAATTCAGTTGATTGGACACACAACCTGTCTATATAAGGTTCCACAATTAACAGTGCATGTCCGAGCACAAACCAAGCCATAAAGTCTAAGGAATTGTCTGTAGACCTCTCAGACAGGATTGTATCGAGGCACAGGTCTGGAGAAGGGTACAGATTTTTTTTTTTCTTGAGCATTGAAGGTCCACATGAGCACAGTGGCCTCCATCATCCATAAATGGAAGAAGTTTGGAACCACCTGGACTCTTCTTAGGGCGGGCCACGTGGTCAAAGTGGTCAACGGTGGGAGAAGGGCCTTAGTCAGGGAAGTGACCAAGAACCCGATGGTCACTCTGAAACAGCTGTGGAGAGAGGCGTACCTTCCATAAGAACAACAGCACTCCATCAATAAGGCCTGCATGGTAAAGTGGCCAGACGGAAGCCACTCCTCAGTAAAAGGCACATGACAGGCACCTGAAAGTCTCTCAGACCATGAGAAACATCTTTTTTTTTAATTATTTTTTTTATTTAAGCACCTTTGGCTCCAATTACTGCCTTTTTGAGTATAATGCTACAAGATGGTTTGTCAATACACAGAATACACTGAATACACAATGCATACCCATCTGTCAACAAGTTTAATTAAAAAATATGTTTTAGGCTGAGCAATGAACCATGAATGCACTGATGTCTTCAGTTGTTCATCAGAAGTCAATCTTCATTATACTAGGGCTGCTTTCATGGGAACAGGTGAAAGTACCAATGATTATAGATTATGACTGTGACCATGCTTACATAACACCTCAAAACAAAGAGTGTCGGCAGTGTTGGCAGAAGTGTGCGGATGTGCATTGTCATGCAAGATCACAATGCCCTTGGATAGCAGTTATCTGTGTTTAATCTGAAATTTAGGCTTCAGCTCAGAAACATCTCACTGTATTGAGCACTGTTGATTATTGAACTGTTTTCCTGATAATGTTTGCTTTGAGAATCCCAGAAAACAAAAAATTCACTGAAGTAACAGTACTTTAAGTCGAGTATAAAATTGTATTACTCTTTCCCCCTCTGATTAATATTAGTAGACGTAATATTAATACTATGATCGGTGCATAAGTCAAACTGGGACTTGTGAAATTAAATTTCTCATTAATGAAGACACAAAAGTTATTGATCTTTACTGAAGACTTCAAGAACAATACACTGATGAGATGGCAATGGTAAAACATTTAAATGGTGGAAATGTTTTAAAAAGGCCATATGTCCATGAATGATGATCCTGACTAAGGTGGCATGGAGCCAACAGCAGTCGCTCCTGTGAACACTTTGAGAATGTAATCTTTGTTTCTTGAAAATCTGCAGGTAACTTGTTGCCACCTAGATCTGTCTGTGGGAACTGTACTGTTTTTTTCAGACGTGTAAGTATTACGTTTTCAGCTGGTTGTTGTATTTTTAACGTTTTCTGGCAAATGAGAATGAATCCATGACTTGTCACCAGTAATGATTCTCTTTAACATACTTTTTATTTCCCTCAGAGTATAGGTCCAAATTTTGTTTGCAGATATCCAAACCTTCTGTTTATGCTCTTCTGTGAGTTGTTTCAGCACCGGTTACACTCTTAGACCCCCCAAAATCTAATATATATATGTCAAGGATAGCTCAGTGTAGGTGCTTGTCACACAGACACACACACACACACACACACACACACACACACACACCACGACACGCAATGTAAGGTGCAGCAACAATGCCGCAGGCCAATGAACAATGCAATGGTCCAACAAAATTCACCTAGGCTGGAGGTTCATGAGGAGACACCGATTTCACCCTTTAAAAAAACTTTGCTTCCGCCTGATGAGTAGAGAGTACCTCTTATCTATTTCTCCTGTCTTCGCAGATTCGACTTCATTTGAGTCCCCTTTGCCAAGTAAAAAGCTGCCTGCCTCCCACTCTTATCCAAAACTTTCTGTTTATGCTCTTCTGCGAGTTGTTTCAGCACCAGGTACACCCTCAAACCTCCCAAAAATATTAAAATTAAAATATATATATTGTGACGACGGCCTACTAAGTGTAGGCACTTGTAACACTCTCCATGTAAGGTGCGCCAAACAATGCCGCAGGCCAACGAACAATGCAGCGCGCCATTGAAATTCACCTGGTCTCATGAGGAGACGCCGTTTTCGCCTTCTGCGTAGTCTTTAAAAAGACTTGGCTTCTGTCTGGTGAGCAGAGAGTAGCTGTGTATCTTCTCATCTGTTTCTCCTGTCTCCGCAGACTCGACTTCGACTCCTGTTTGCCAAGAGAAAAGCTGCCTGCCTCCCACTCTCACACACGTTCTGTGTCTCCGCCCACACCACGCTACCTGCTTAGCACCACTTGTCTCACGTGCTCTTCACAAACCTGTGTGCTACTGATGACACCATGACTACTGTGCTTCGATCCACAGAACCGTGACATTCACTAAGATGGCTCACGAGCACTTGTTCTTAAAGGCCCCGATTTCTTTAAGACTGCATTCGTTCCTTGTCGGCTTGAAAAGTCCTGTTGTTGAAACTTTGGTGGTGGGGGAATCAAACATGGACCCTGGAGGTGCAAGGCTTGGTTTTGATTCCCGGCCAGGTTTGAGTCCTGTCTCCGTGTGATGAAGTTTGCATGTTCTTCCTGTGCTTGGTGGGTTTCATCCAGGTACTCTGATTTCCTCCCACAGTCTAAAGACATGCGGATTAGGTTTATTTGCCTTCCCAAATTGCCCATTGTGTGTGAGTGTATGTGTGCGCGTGCCCTGTGATGGATTGGCACCTTGTCCAGGATGTCCCCTGCCTGCCTTGTATCATCCTAAGTTATCTGGGATAGGCTTTCTGTTCCAACATGATTCCAAGATTCATAAAGATATGGATGAGTTGAGTTTGGTGTGGAAGAACTTGACAGGCCTGCACCTGGACCCAGTAGAACACTTTCAGGATGAATTAGAGCAGAGACTGTAAGCCTGGCCTTCTCGTCCAACATCAGTGTCTGATCTCACAAATGCGCTTCTGGATGAATGGTCAAAAATTCCCATAAACATACTACTAAACCTTGTGGATAGGGTGGGCCAGCATCATATTAAACCCTACGGATAACAAAATAGATTTTACTCAAGTTCATATGACTGTGAAGGCAAATAATTGAGAATCCTTTATTTAACTGATGCAGTGAATAGATTGAATAGATTCACATTTTTTAAAATTTGTTAAGAGATGTAATAATGAAAGTAAGAGCCCTTATGCAGGGCTTCAGAGGGGGTCAGTAAAATTTGAGTGTGTGAGAGTGCTTATGTGAACATTTGGGAAGACCTTTTGAGTCAGAGATGAAATGGGTTTGGACCTTAAAAGGTAACTAAAAAGAGAAAAAAACCTTAAAACAACAAAACCAAAACACATAGCTCCTCCATCTCCTTGAGACGGGGTAGAACTTTGGAAACTGAAATAAACTTTCATGCTTTTTAACTTATTTTATTTTATTTTATTTTATTTTATATGCTTCTTTTTTACTTTGGTTTGGGAGCATGTTTATCACGTTGCGTGTTGCCCTCTGTTTCTTGGAAGCTGCCATGTTATGTAGACTTTGTTTTGATCTTTGCTTTTGTCTTTGCCTTTATCTTTGGCTCGGTTTTCAGAGGCCTAAATAGCTGTGCTGCCAGGTGTAACATGTCTCCACTGATTGCCCCCATGGTGGCATCACCTAGCAAATACATGTTAGGGTGACATTAAGAATGGATTGTGGAGCATTGGGAATGGACATGTTGTTTGACGAGTCCAGATTTATCCTGTTCCAGAGTGATGGGTGCATCAGGGTAAGAAATGGAGTGAACGAAGTGATGCACCCATTATACTGTACCTAGTGAGTACCACACAAGCCTGAGGGGCAGTGTTATGATCAGAAGTTGCTTCCATTGGTCAGGTCTTCCTTCATCTATGCTATGTGCCCAGAAATTGAGGTCAGCTGACTACTTAAGAATTCTGTATAACCAGGTTTTTTTCCATGAACGCTTTTTAAATTTTTTTTAGTTCCTAATGTCACAGCATATTCCCAGATGATGATGCCAGGATTTGTCGGGCTCAAATTGCAAAAGAGTGGTTTTGGAAACATGAGACACATGAATTGGCCACCAGAGAATTCACATCTTAACTCTTAATGGTGCTTGATGGGTTTTGAGAAGTATGAAAAAAAAAGGTATAAATCCTATGGCATGGCTTCTACAGCCACAAGATTTTAACCTATTTAAAAACCCACTGGGGATTTTAAAGTGTCCACAACCACCTTCATAACACCAGATAAAGGACTATCTTTATTGAAATCTGATGTTCATCCCTAAGGCATGTTTTATGTTTTGTTTGTTTGCTTTTTCATGTTGCATTGAGTAATTTTGTGTCTCAATTAAAAAACAAAAAGTACTATTTTAAAGCTCCTACAAAAGCCATGCCAAGACATTACATCAGAGAACATTTGGGAGGAAACTCGCATCCACTTCAGAATTTAAATCAACGCATGAATATGAAATGCCCTGCTCAAATTTCCATTTTGTAGGGCAGCTTGTCAGTCAGAGCATCAGCCTCCCCTTTAGCCTGCCATGACTGAAATACTGAATTCAGGAATATGGTAAACGGCACGTCAATCCTCTGACAGTAATGCAAGACCCACCATGCTCGCCTCTTAACCATGTACACCATGTTTGAATGGTTCTGAACCACTGCCCAAGACACATCCTGACAAGGGAATATGTAGCACACATACAAATATACACTACACGTGACATGCTGGAGCCTCTTTGTTGGAATGAGAATGAGCTTGGGCTGTACTATTTATTTCTTTTTTCTTTTTTCACTGAGTGTTGTGAAGTACATTAGTAAATGTTATGAACGGGCAACTACAAATTAGTGTAATAACATTAGAATGTGATCTGTAGACACTAATACTAATTATCAACTAACAACCGGTAACATGTCCATGACCTTTCAGAGAACAAATCAAAAGAAAAAAAAAAGTAATGTCAGTAAGTACTGTAATGTGGTGTGAGTGTTGAATAAGTGAAATTCCTTCGGAAAGGTTTGTGTATGAACTATGAAACAAAACTCTAGGTAATCTTACTGATCTGGAAGTTTGAATAAAATGGGAAATTTTCCATTTTATTCAATAAACTTTCCATTTTTCCATAAACTATTTAAATGTTATCAGGTGACAAATCTTCCATGTGCAGTGTCATCCTGCCAGGATTTTGTACAAATCACAACGTGGTAGATCAGTGTGCAGGACATTTGTAGTCAAACACTGTTTGGAAGCAACATTTCCACCATTTTACTGTGTCTGCTTTGGGACACTTGATTAAATGAGCATAACAGCATTAAAAAAAGAAAAGAGCTTTGTTACAGGTACTGTACATCAAGAGTCACATGTTCACATTTAATAAAAGGTCAATTTATAACACTAGCTATGTTGTTTTTGTTAAAAAGCAATTTGGTAATTACTTAAAGTTTAAAGTTTAAATAATGGCAGATGGCTATTACAGATGGCAGTTATACAGTATACTGTGATTTAAATTGAGCAATTTCACTTTAAATATTTGTTTTCTCTTCTTTTTTTAATGATGCATATAAAGCCAAAAGTGTACAGCAGTTAAATTTCACCCTTATGAAATAACCAATAAAATAAATTGTCAATATTGTACAGCCATACAGTAACTATTACCACACTGTAAAAACCCCAATTAGATGAATGCTGAATGAATTAATATTGTATTGTCGGCTTAACTTCTTACAATGTAATTTGTTAACACCACACGTAACATTGTGTACTTAAAAACTTTGAATGTACAGACTGAATAAACAAACAAACAAACAAACAAAAAAATCAAGTTGAGTCAGCAATTTAACTTCCCCGAGAAGAAATCACGTAATTTTATAAAAGGTGAGTTTAGCTAATGTTAGGCTTCATGTTACTGTACTGTACAGCTGCTCTGGAGCTAATCTTTCATAACCATATCTATCTTTTTTCTCCATTTTGCCTTCACTTGCCCAGCAACAGCATCCTGCTCCACACGCAAGAGCTTAACTGATGAAAGTTTGTGAAAACCCAGAAGTGTTTAACAGTTAAGGAGCACTGATTATTAGGGGTTATGGCTGGCCTTTTGGAGATACTGGAGAAGTATAAACAAGCTGTTGAAGTTGTAGTAGTCCTTGAGGGCATGGGTGACTATGCAGCAGTTTTACTTCACAAAGTGTGTGTGTGTGTTTTAAAAATGTTTTTGTAGTTCCCTTTTTGTAAGATGCAGCATATATTTTCACACTTTGTAGGATAAAACAAATAGCTTCTACTGTATGTGAAAACCTAACTACCAGTAAACCTGATTTTAATTCCAGTTCTTAGCACCACTGCTGTGACTTGTAGTTGGTGTAACAGGCAACAATCGTTTGCAAGCACAAACATATTTTTCACATTAATGTCTATTAAGGCTGTAATATTGTTCTATATTGAGTCATAATGGAAATAGCATTTCTAACAGTTTGTTGTTATTTCATATAAATAAATACAACTGCTTTCATAATGCTATTGCACTTAGAACAGCATCGCTTATTCTCATTGTACAAGTGCATATTCTCCAGTACTTCTTAATACTAGTACCAAAACCATAGCCTAATGTACTTAGTTTTACTCATTTAAGGATTTCACAAAATGCCATTTAGCTGTGTTTATACTGTACTTATACTGTACATTAATATTTATATGTGTCCTTTATAAGCTTAACTGGTTGATTTGAAATGAAGTGCAGTCCTGTTTACCTTTAAAAAGTGCTTCTGTGCAATTTTCTGTGAATTACATTTTATTGTGTATAGCTTTTTGTCAGAATCACTTATTCTCATTGACCAATTACAGCGGGTCAACAGAAAACACTGGATAAGTGCTGAACGCTTGCATTGTTAAACATTCTACTTGCCTTGCTGCTTGCAGTGAATATTATGTTTAAGGTATTTATTTTATTATTTAAACAGGACGAATAAGACACTTCATCCATTACTTTTCTACAGAGCACAATCTGTAATCTGCTTTGCACTGACTGCCATCATTAATCAAAAATACATTAAGATCGTTGTCATTTTGTGTCATCTCTTTATTAGTGTGACAATGTACAATAGGCTCTCATCATATAGTGTTATGTCCTATCAGATGTTATTTTTAGAGCACTTTTATAACCCTGAGGATGAGTAAATGAGCATGGTGTAGGAACAATACATAATACCAGTACTAGTATCATAGCACCTGTAACCCTGTATATTCAATAATAAGGAGCTGCTGCCAGTGACTGGTGACCCTTGTTAAAATGCAATTTTCTCATTATTTAGTATCAGCCACCTGTCTACCTTAAAACATAGCTATTATGAAACCATTCCTCAGAAAACTACTGAGATCATTTTAATGATCGAAGTTTTAAGAAAAATGTCAGTGGGCTGCAATTGTGGGTATTAAAATAATAATAATAATAATAATAATCATCATCATCGCCATCATCTTCATTATTAGCACAGGTCTGCAAACATTGTTTTTTTTTTATTTTTTATTTTTATTCCCAGTATTACTCAATCTAATCACTACCATTTTGAAAATAGAAATAATGGTCTCTAGGTCTCTATAGAATATACAAGTGACATACATTAGATTAATTAACCAAAAGTAGGTTCCTGTTTCTGTGTGAAGAACATTATGTCCCTGTTCTTCTGCAGAAGGCACTGTGGGTTGATTTTAATTTGTGGTTTTATTAGTTGAACCACGATTACATTGTGGCATTGTATATTCAAATGCCAGCCACAAGAAAACACAGTGTATACTGTCTGCTTGCTTTTAATTGCTATTATATTTAATTAAACACCTTTATAATGTATTCAGGGTCACTTTAGAGGCTCTAAATTGCAGTAACTAGAATTTGTACAGCATAGCCACCATAAATAATGTGTTTCATTAATAAAACTTTTGATGGCCTAGCTTCTGATTATTCTTTGGAGCTATATGTTTTAAAAATCATTTTTAAATGTTGTACTGATTTTACGTATTTAGCATTGAGAATATTTATTTAATGCAAATAGCTTTATGTATCAGCAATAGAACTGAAATACAAAAAGATAATTCAGTAGATTATTGCATCGTATATGCAAATGTGCTAAGCAGTTGAGAAAACAGATATGATAAATCTCTCCTTTGTGCCTTTTAGCTGCATCTGTGCATGAAATGAAGGTTAAACCATTATAAGAGACATTGCAACAAGGATGAATTTAATTACCTGCAAGGCTTAATTGTATACTATATGTTGTAGAAACAAACGAACAAACAAACAAAACAAAATCTCACCCTATATTGCCTTCAAGATTTTGTTTTTCAGATTACAGATTATTACGCAATTATACAACCTATAACATCAAACTAAAGATCATTGTAATGTTTTTGCAAGAAACAATGCCATTGCATCTTAATTAGTAATGTAGTATGCTATGTTCGTTTGTACAGTTGTCTCCTCTTTTTACACATACCTGCTTTGGTCATCTATACTAACATGATTAGGTCATATAGATGCTATACTTAGATACACCCCATTCTAGATGATTGTCAGTTTCATTATTACTGGTGAAATCCAGGAAAAAAAGTTTATACTCTACAGCAGGATTATGAACCTACTCTGGGAGCACATAATAATGGCCTAATTACACATGTCTACACAAAGAAATGTTTAAAATATTACAGCCATGTGACTCTCCAGTGGAATAAAAATTATTTGTCCTTATGTTTGTCCACATTTCTTGTGGAATTTAGGGATTGTTTCCCCCTTTATATGCAGACTCTCACTCTGGGTACCACATCGCACAATCTACTTGCAGGACCCTATTTCAGCCAGATACTCTAGTCATGTCTCTGGTACAGAAATACATGAGGTCTTTTCTTGAAAGCAGCCTTTTCTTGCTTTGGCATGTCAGAGTGAGGGATGCATTAAGTATTCAGCATTCACTGGTATCCCAATAATTTGAATAATTCCTAATTACCTTCTTTTTTTATTTGGAAGGCGAGCCTTGTGCTAGTTGTTCTTGGGATGCATCCAATTTTATTCATTGTATGGAAAGTGACAGAAGCATAAAAGCGCAAAGAAGCATGCTGCAAATCTGAACACATAATTAGCCTCATCCCAGGAGAGACTGCGGTGAGTGTGCTTATTTCAGGATCGCATTA
The DNA here is from genome assembly GCA_013621035.1 of Clarias magur. NCBI lineage: Eukaryota > Metazoa > Chordata > Actinopteri > Siluriformes > Clariidae > Clarias > Clarias magur. The sequence goes on along the minus strand of QNUK01000141.1, from coordinate 330,989 downwards.
GCAACAGCATCTCTTTGTAAGTGGAGCACACTCAAACAAATTCCTATATCTGCGGTGATCAATGCAATGAATCTTCCCTACAGTTTTGTTTTTCTTTTTGTTTTATAACGTGGTACTGATATACACAGTGATGAAAGGTTGAAATGTGGCGGATTTTTATAATTTGCTTAAGTTAAAAAAAAAATACTGTTGTAAAAAAAATACTGTTGTAATTGTTCCACTCCTTGGGCACAACAAATCAGTTTAGTCTGAAAATAATTATTTATTCATTAATGTTGTTGTTCAAACAATTTGTCTAATTAAAAAACATCAACATATGGCAGTTTATATAAAAGCAAACAGAAACAAATGCAGTCATATGGCTTATTTCATTTATTATTATTATTATTATTATGATTATTGTTATTATTGTTATCATAACAACAACAATAATAATAATACTAAGTATAATATTTTACTATATTTTAAAATTATATTAAATATTATATTAGACATTTATACTTTAAAATATTGTTTTTTATGTTTTATATTAAAGCTGGGTAAAGGTATTAGTTTTCTGAGATTTTTTTATTACTGTATTTTAACTATGTCTTATTAATAACCTATTAAGAATAGAGATTTATTAATATTACAATATTAATGTTCAATTATTTATTAGTAATACTATTTCAATCCTGGATGTCTTATTAGCAAGCCTGCACACACAGGATGTTTTCTGTTTTTCACACCATTCTGTGTAAACCCCTGTGGCGTGTGAAATCTCCAGGAGATCAGCAGTTTCTACTCAACCTGGCCATCTGGCACCAACAATAATCAGATGGTTAAAGCCACAGATATCAAAATTTTCTCCATTCTGATGTTTGATGTGAACATTAAGTGAAACTCCTGGTCTGTTTATGCATGAGTCGAGCGTCTGTGTGCGTGCTCTTTACATGTTCTTCCTGTGCTTGGTGGGTTTTCTTGGGGTGCTCTGGCTTCCCCCCACAGTCCAAAGACATGCAGATTAGGCTAATTGCCGTTCCCAAATTACCCATAGTGTGTATGTTTGTGTGTGTGTGTGCGCGTGTGTGTGTGCGCGTGTGTGTGTGCGCGCGCGTGTGTGTGTGCGCGCGCGTGTGTGTGTGCGCGCGCGTGTGTGTGTGCGCGCGCGTGTGTGTGTGCGCGCGCGTGTGTGTGTGCGCGCGCGTGTGTGTGTGCGCGCGCGAGTGTGTGTGCGCGCGCGAGTGTGTGTGCGCGCGCGAGTGTGTGTGCGCGCGCGAGTGTGTGTGCGCGCGCGAGTGTGTGTGTGCGCGCGAGTGTGTGTGTGCGCGCGAGTGTGTGTGTGTGTGCGCGCGCGCCATTGTATCCAGCCCATTGTATCCAGCCTTGTGCCCAATGTCTCCTGGGACAGGCTTTTGGCCCCCTCAACCATGTACAGGAGAAGCAGTATAGAAGATGAATGAATTAATCATTTAATTAATTCATTAATAATCGTTTTACTGCATATATACAGTAGGCTACTGTAATTGGAAAAAAAAATACAATAATTGAAATGTGGTGCAAATTACCAATACCACTGATATGTGTGGAAGAAAGTACATGCCTGTTAATTTACTAGTGAACATGAGGTAGGTAAAGGACTCACAAACAGATTTCGCTTGCGGCCCTTAAAAGGCTTGGATCAGGCACCTGTGCTTCAATGTGCATGCTCTCTGATAGATCTGGCAACTGCTGAAACCATTTTAATATGCTTCAATCTGCACAAATCTCCAAAGGGTCCATCGGTCAAGCAGGCATAAGGAATAAATGAGAGTGTCTGACATAGCTGTGGTAGCAAAGATCAAAAGCGTAAGACATAATTAACAGCAGGCTAATTGGTACCCACCTTAAGTCTTCACCAGATATAAAAGTGAGCAGACTTACTATTAATTAAGCAGGAATATGCTTGAAATGTGTTCGATTTGAGTTCACATTCTTCACTTGGTTCTACAACTGTGAAGCGGAAGTCTCCAATGCAGGCAACATTTTAAGTGATTTGAAATGAATGAAAGCAAGAAATATTTAAAAATGTATAACTGAATGGCAAATATATATATAAAGCAGCATCCATTTTATTCAAAGAAAACTGAACTAAAAGAACACCCTGTGACAGTGAGCTACTTGACTGCATGCACACACAAGTACAGCATTACATGCTGATATTCCCCTCAGAAATTATAGGCCCTATAAATAAAAGCCTAACAGCATGCATCCCCAAGAGAGCACAGATGTCTTGAGCCTACCTTGAATCACTCTGGTCTTGTTACATCTTATTCAGTAGATGCACTCTTTAAATACACATTGATTTATTTATCCACGGTTCGACTTTAACAAATCACTTTAAGATCAAGAGCATCTTCAGTGTGGTAACACCAGCTCTACTGTGTCTTAGCTTCAGATTTAAATGCGCAGCTGGTTTCAATCCCACGTGCATTTGCAGTTACAGCATTTAAGTATTGTTAACTGAAAAAGAAAGAAAAAGAAATGGCACAAAACAAATATCATAATTGTAAGGCTTGTGTGAAAATATTTCATTTAAATATAAGAGAAAATCTGACTTTACTTGACTGAGTTAACTATTATGAAGATAAATGTTGTCATTTCCAGTGCAGTAGCATATTTGCTTGGATGCCTGAGATTAATGTGAATATTACAGCAAGGCGACACACCATGACACACGTGTTTGTCATCAGACGTCTTGCAAGTCTCGTCTAATGGAGCAAATAGACCACATGTAATGGCCCAATGCTCATTTTAAACTATAGCTAAATCAAGAGAATTAACCGATAAACAGATTCTAAGGAGCTGAAGTCATTCAGTTAGTGGAGGGGTGAATAAATAGGCCAGACAGCACTAGAATATGAGAAAGTAATTGTGGAAAAGTTCAACAATTTACTATACTGTAGCATGCACAATGTTCGAATCCCACCCGCTCTGCTATGATGTGCACTTCTGATTTAATAATGTAGTTACGATTTGGTGCATCCCGCTCATGTACAATAGAATGCAAGCCTGCATTCCAAATATCACATTATCTGCACAATAAGTAAAACAATAAATTAATTTCCACAATGATGTAATCACATACTATCCATTACAGTAGTGTGCATTAAAGGGCACTGTGTTCAGCAATGCAGAAATGTTATAAGAACAAAATAATTTTACTATGCACATAAATGTGACCTTTACAGTTACTCTGTACCAGATGAAAGAGAAAAAAAACCCTCAATTAGAGCTTGTCTTTTAGCTGCACTCAACCAGTACGTTTCTCACTGTGAGTGCCTGATCAAGCAGCCGTGCCTGTTCTTCGCCAACCTGCTGCGCTGTAGCTGTGCTCATTCTACAAGATCACAAACAGTACATGGCCTGCTGAATGAAGAAGTCATCTGAAGTTAGCTAGCTAGCTAGATAATATATAGAGAATACTATTGTGGTAAAGCAATTTTCAGTCTTTATCTACGTTGGTGATTAAGAGCAGGATTGACATAAGACTCAGTGGATTGTTTTTTTTAGACGTTCCAAAAAAAGGTTACAAACAGTAGTGTTAGTAGTGTTAGTTCATTCATTCATTCATTTATTCATTCACCTTCTGCAGGATACTGCTTCCTGTACAGGGCTGCAGGGCACTGAAGCGTATCCAAGAAGACTTGGGGCACAAGACAGATTATAGGGTGCCAATCTATCGCAGAGCACACATACACACTACAGGCAATTTTAGAACGCCAATTAACGCCAATCTGCATGTCTTTGGAAACCCACCAAGCATGGGAGAATAAACCCTCAACCATGGAGGTGTGAGACCATAGTGCTAACCACTACTGTTTGCCACCATGCTGCCTTAGTAGTGTTAGTGCTCTTGCTGAATCCCACAGCACGTTAAAGGAGAGAGCAAGAGAGAGAGAGAGAGATCATATGAGGTGATCGGAGGGTTTGATAAATGTAAAAAGAAACATCACGAGTAATCTAGTTCAACAACTTGACCACCATTCAGCTATAACGTCAACACCACAAAGCATGAACACAACATTGATTAATAATTCTATACCAGTAAACTGCTGACAGGATCATGGGCACTCAAGGTTTATTTATGCCTCTGAGGAGCACAGGCCAGCTTATCTAGTCCAATCCCACATAAAAGTCAATGCGGCACAACTCGCTAAAATAAGTCAATGCTGGCCACGATAGAAAGACACCAGAACACCCAATTCACCGCTGGCCATCATGCGCGGAGAAGGAGTCCAAAGCCTGCGGACCTGGCTTTTAAACTTCCCAGGTTCTATTCCAATCCACTGCCAGTGTCCTGGTGCCAGATACCACAGCACGCACCCTCAGGAAGTGGAGCCCACACAATACTGGGCATATTGTTTTGCATTGTAATGTTATGGCTGATTGGTGTAAGTTATGATGCAACTAGGATAAGATGGATGACTCTCAACTGCCTTTTACTAACTTAAAGAATACAATAATGTAGAAAAACTAGGGGAAAAAACCCTCCATCAAACCCCTATCTTTTTTTTTTGTAAACAATGATGGACACTCTCACTCTTTTTGCTTTGTTTATATTCTCTCACTGTCACTATGTCTCTCACCTGACTGGCTGTGACTCTTGCCAGTCATGTGTGACTTTTTCATGTCTGTAGTTTGGATGTGATGATATTTCACTTATCTGTGCGACTGTATGATGTGTTTACAAATTTCATGCCAAATCTGACCTGACACCACTCACACACCGTTGACTGTGAATTACTATTTCAGGCTTGTCAAAGAGTGACTCACAGCAGTAACTTCATATGATAAAGTATATACTCGCCCTAACTCAATAGTCAATTATTTATTTATTTGTGTGTGTGTGTGTGTGTGTTCTGAAGTTTTAAAATGTTAAGAAACTTCCGCCCTAACTTCAAGCATCTCATCTGAAGTCTCTGATGTGTTTTTATTCCAGCTAAACATTGCATAAATTAATTCCAGTCGATTAAATTAGGCTTCTACAAACTGACCTTAGAAGTTTGCCTTTATTCAGTTCATGCCTATATTAGTGTAATTTATTAATTGAGCTGCAGTTGTGGCTTTGTGTCTATTGTGTATTTTCCATGAAAATAAATAGCATTCCAAATGAGCTACGATGAAAAATGATTAAAAAGAATGAAATGAAATGATGAAATGACTTATCAGCGGCAGGTTGCTGGAATTATTTATGCCACAGCCATGTTAGCACATACTGAGAGGTACTTCAGTGCATGTTTTATTTTAAGAACCTACGTGAGTTTAAACTCTTTTTCATTCTTTAAATAGAAACTATCATTATAGTTTAACATCTTGCTTACTGACAGCAATGGATCTTTTTTTTCGTGTCTCATAGAGTAAATGCCTCAGAGGCACGCACTTAAATGAAAGCTGGAAAGCTTCGATGCAAAAAGTCCACTTTGTTTGTTAATGCTGGAAAAGTGAGCACAGTTTAGACAGATTCTCATTCTTTCCTGAACCATAATTTAAATAACATTTTACTATTAAAGTAAAAGTTATCATATTCGATTCACATTCAGGTGCATTAGTGTTGAAAATACATGTAGTATTCAATAAGTATTTTGTCTTGAAATTCAGGCAGCACGGTGACTTAGTGGTGAGCACTGTCGTCTTGCCCCTCCAGGTTTTGGGTTTGATTGGGTGTGTGTGCGCGTGTGTGTGCGCGTGTGTGTGCGCGTGTGTGTGCGCGTGTGTGTGCGCGTGTGTGCGCGCGTGTGTGTGCGCGTGTGTGCGCGCGTGTGTGCGCGCGTGTGTGCGCGCGTGTGTGTGCGCGTGTGTGTGCGCGCGTGTGTGCGCGCGTGTGTGTATACCCTGTGATAGATGGGCACCCAATCCAGGGTATACATTGCCTCATACCCTAAGCCTCCAGACATTGGCCTCCGGCCTCCTGTACAGGATAAAGTGGTATAGACAACGAGTGAGTGAGTGAATTATGAAATTCATAATAAAGATGGAAAAACAAGACAAGCACTGTTTAATAGACTGGCTGACTGAAAATTTTACACTGATACTTGTATATCAGCTAATTTTCAACATGGTGTTAGAATCACATGAAGCATCAAAATCCTCAGATCTTGAGTGTCGTGTCCAAGAAAAAGGTGCTGCTGCTATCACTACTACAGTTGAGTTCAAATTCAAATTATGCCATAGCCATCTGTGGGAACCAAGGGAACACCTCTAGCCAATAGTGGAAGGCTGTATGCTTTGGTTTGGGGATGACGGCAAAATGCTCTTTCCTCTGTGCATGTTGAACTGCTTTGAGATGCATCATGAGCAGCAGTTTGAAAAGATGTGGCTTGCTGGCTTCACTTGTCTCTAAGGAAAGATGTGTTAGCCTTCCCCCTCCCCTGGATGGTATCTGTCATATGGTATAAGACAGCTGGCTGGTGGGTGAGATGTGGCAGGTGACCATATTGTGAAGAAAAATCATGTGGAAAAAAAAACATAATGAAATTGACATTGTCACAAAACTCTGAAAGCTTTTTTATTATTATTATTTTTACTTGAAAGTATAACTTTGAAGTATTAGAGAACTATATACAGCATAATCATTACCCTCGGTGACGATCATTAATCACATGACCTTTTTAAATCTGAACACATTTTATAGTCAATCTTTTTAACACAATCTCAAGCTACTGTAAATATGAATACCTATATCTCTCTAGATAAACAGTGCAATTGAGATGGAGGCCAAATCTAAAATTATATGGCAATAATACAGATTGGGCGGTAACAAGGTTAAGTGTTTATAGGATTTACGGAAAATCTCCGGCTGCTTTTTGTGCAAGGGTGACTACAGCATCACCCTTTGGTGAGGAATAATGGCTTTCCTTTCAGGAGGATGTGAAATTGGATTGCTCATACAAAGTGCTTGCAGAGGATAAACCTGTGTTATCCAATTACCCACCAAACTACATTAAGAAAAGCTTTAGTTGGCGAGTCCAGGCAACCTTGCTCCCCTAAAACCTTGACAGCACAAAGAGAAGCTGGCAAAGTGGAGGGGAAGCGCTTGTCGAGATTGTGATTAGCGTTATGCTGTCTTGCGGCTCATACGATATATAGCCATTACATCAGCTAAAACATTTTGACAAGAATAAGTTTGAAGTGCTGGAGAATAATGGGTACATGATTAATGAAGAAGTTTGTAGACTTCTGCAGCCACACTAACATAATTTTGTTACAATAGTTTGTGTAGTGTAGATTTCATTATGCTGTCTGGATTTTACCTTATTTCAAAGAACAGACTTTGTGAAGGTAGGAACAAAATCAAACAACTCATGTGTTGTTTTTATACTTCTTTTATTGAAAAAAAAAAAGAAAAAAATATATTTTTTTTCTGCCAGAAAAAGAACTAAACACCAGTTAGTCTGTATCTATCATTATGGTTAGTGTACAAAGTGTATCAAAGCCACAGTACTACAGTAATGTTGCTGTGATTGACAGTGTAGACAAGGAGTGTCATTTCTCCCAGCCAGTGAGCAAGTTGCAATTTGAAGTCTTGCCTTACAAGCTTTGACGGTTGTGTCAAATTTTGTGATCACTTCATGATCTTCTGAAGAAATGTTTACCAATTTACTATTTCTCTACTTGCTAGCTCACTGGCTCATTTTTAAGCATGGTTCATACAGTACAAAGGTAAGTGAAATAAAAACTCTAAAAGTGTGACATACTGTAATGTATAATAGATTTTTTTTTTTTTTTTGAGAAATCCAACTGTTCTGTAGATGCTGAACCACTTGCATCGAATAAATTGAATAATATATAATAACACAAAATAGGTCACATGAATATATTAATCTTTATTTTTAACAGTAATTTTAGACAATTCTTTGAACAAACAAACAAACAAAACATAGCATGCACACTATGCTTTAATACGATCCAAAGATACTTACTCTCTCACTCAATCATCGTTTATACCGCTTCATCCTGTATTCAGGGTTGCGCGGAGCCTGGACAGGGTGCCAATCCATTGCAGGGCACACATACATACAGTACACTCACACACTATGGGAAACCCACCAACCCACACTTGGAGGTGCCAGGCGACAGTGCTAACCACTACACCACTGTGCCGCCTGCCCCAAAGACATAATAATAATAATAATAATAATAATAATAATATCCAGATTCTTCAATTCAATATTCAATATGTACATTATCTGAATTCTGTATATAATCTTAAAAATATATAAATTTTAACTATTATTATTTTGTACCTAATGAGAAAGCTGCAAGTGTCAGGAACAAGAAGAAAAAGAAGAACGGACGCCTGACTCAAACCGGAACGCAATTCTCCTTTGGGTGATATCTATACTATATCTACCTTTATAGCATGACCATAAATACTGTAACTGTGAGATAAGGTTGGTAGTGCAAATGTAAATTATTGTAACACTGGAAATATACAAATTAATGCATAAAAGAAAATGGGAGAAAACAAACACATCTTTGGATATTAGGATATCCAGCGTATTAACTTTCTGCTAAACTTTGTAATACTGCTCTATAAGTATAATAACATTATTAATAGTAGGAGCAGCAGCAGTGGTGAAAGTATTGAATGTAAATAATGTAAGCTCTTAAAAACCAGGAACTTACAACTAATACAAAAACTCTAGCCATTGTTAGAATGCAGGGCTAAAATGCAATGTGTTCCAAGGCAATTCATGCCTAACCACCCCAGTTTCATTTTTTATCTGAATAATTAACTGATAACATGCTGAAATAATTCCATAATTGCCCTACCCTCTTCTTGGTATTTAAACATTCAAAGAAGGCTGCTAGAGCTGCCAAGGACTGTGTTTCAGGAGGGGCCATTACAATTCCCCCCCTTAATATAACACATCCATATCTCAAATCCCTTGAAGGAATTATCTTAATAAAAAGCTAGCAAAACACACTTACATGCTATTGCACTTAGGAGAAATTCCTGAAGACTATGGTAAAACAGAGACATTTCTTCATTTGTATGTTGAAAAATACACACACACACACACACCATTATTCTTTAATAATGCATTGCTAGCCCTATTTTGGATTCACTTAGAAACTTCTTTTAACTAGTTGACTAGTTGACTACCGGGTGCAAACCCCACACATAGACCAGGGGCAGGACTCAAATCCTAGACCCTGGAGGGGCGAGGCCATAGCGTTAATCACTATGCCACCATGCTGCCTTACTTAATTATCTTATATGCATATTTATACAAACTTGGTAGCTCTAACTGGATTTTCATGATTGTCACATTTTCTGGACATATGCACCTGCAATAAATGTATGAATAAATTTGTTCATATTTAACTTGATGAATTAATGCATGTTGATGCTGACAGCTGTTCTCTGGGGACCTGTGACTTCGGTTGTTTGATAGCTCAGGACTGGAATTTCCTACAGTCTACCTGAGCCTCCAGGAACAAACTGGACTTAATTTAAATTGTAACACATCTCCTGTTATACTGAACTTCCAGTCTTACACATTATTATGCTGATTAATCCCTGCTATCCGTTATCACCCAGATGAGGATCGGTTCCCTGTTGAGTCTGGTTCCTCTCAAGGTTTCTTTCTATTACCATCTCGGGGAGTTTTTCCTTGCCACCGTCATCCTCGGCTTGCTCATCAGGGACAATCTTATCATTTTGATTCATACACATTCACATTGCATACAAACTTACTTCTTTTGATTGTGTAAAGCTGCTTTGCGACAATGTCAATTGTTAAAAGCGCTATATAAATACAATTTATTTGACTTGACTTGAATTAGGCCCATTAGCTCAAACACAATGTACAACCATACTTCTGCTATAGCTCAGCTAGAATAAGTGCATATTTCTAACGCACAAGGAGATCTGTCAGACCAGTGAGTTTTCAAGTAGCAGCAAAACATGTCCACTGTTCCAAATATTTTTGTGCTTAATTAAAAAAAAAAAAAAGAAAAATCCTCCAGATTAATGCCTGCAATCCTGCAAAAGTTAAGTAAAAAAATAAATAATAAAAAAAAAGTTTTATAAAAAGCACTGTTTACAAAAGCTGCAGCAAATTAGAAATGAAACAATTTCTATGTTAGGGACAGTATCAAATTTATTAGGTAAAAAAACATTGGTTGATTTTTTTTTTTTTGTGTGTGTGTTAGTGGGTGCCTATCACTATATACAAAGTTCCATTAAAACATATTTAATGCACAACATAGAGTAAGTGTATGAATTGACAAATTGACAAAGTGTTTTTGACAACATTCAAATTTACAAGAAGTCAAAAAATCTGTTTGGTCCAAACTACGTACAACATGCAAGTTCATTTATTTATTTATTTATTTATTTATTTCGGTACTTGGAAGTGTTTACATAATGACCTTAATGGTTTGAGCTGTAGATAATAATTTATATCCATGGCAGTAAGGGCTATCATGTTTCACAGTGCTAAGGTATTTTCAACCTTAGGGATCGGCAGGGTCTGCAACTAGCAGGATTGCTGATGGGCACTCATTCTATGGCCAGTACCGTTTGCCAGTGCCGCATGAGTGTTTGTGAAGTCTGTATGAATGGAACAAACAGGAGTCAGTGTGCTCTGAGAGTCCTCTCACATGACTGATGATCACCTTTTTTCTTTTCTAAGAGCTCAAAGAGGGTGAAAAGGGTCCTTAAAAATGATGCCATGACAGCCGCATCTTGTTGGTCTGACCTGCTCCACTGTCACAAGTTATCCACAACACTGGGGGTACCGAAGGGACAATGTCAATTTTCCTCTTACGTACACATGGAGGGATGCTCTTTCCCATCAAAGTCTTGTGTAAGGAATGCCTCAGGTCCATTTCTGGGACATCTGTGTGCATGATGAATGACACTCAAATCTGAGTTACGCAGCACCGGAGAGCATGAGGGCCCAATTCATGTGGTTTGAAACACCTCTTCTACTGCAGTGGTCCGCTTCAGCGGCTCAGGATATCATATCTGAAAGTGTTATAGAAGCTATAGAGGAGGAATCAAATCTTCATAAAATCTTTTGTAGTTACCCGTCCCAGTTTATGCAGTATCACTGGCACTATAGCTACGTTTACCCTGCAGGTCTTGATGCCCAATTCTGATTTGTTGCCTATAACTGATTTTTCTGACCGTCTGTTTACACGTTCTTTCAACTATGACCCATATCCGTTTCAAGTCTTTACACTTGCCATAACGTCTGAAACATCGCGCATACTTAAAGAGAGGTTCTTGCACTACACACTAGCCAAGATGGACGAAGGCGAAATATGCTTTCTGTGGAGTTGCTGGAATGTCAGAGGGGTTCAATAGAGCCTGAAGAGGCAAAACTGTACTGCCAGTGCTAGCTGACCATGATGAAGGCCATCTTGGGTTTGACTTTGGTACTGAGGGCCACTCGCTAGTACCCTCTTGTCAAATCCAGTGTTGATCTGATCATGTCATCTATATATCACCTATTTACAGAAAGGAGTAACATGCACATTCTAACATCTGATTTAGATAGCAGAAGAACAGTCAGATGGTCCTGTTGAGGATGTCCACTATAACTATTGGGCCTTGACCAGGGGTTGGTGCACTCCTTTATAATGCCAGCATAAAGTATCTTAGCCACGTCCTACTCCATGGCATGGCAAAAAGCCCCAGGGACCCCAAAGGGATGATGGCCAATCATGACCTGGGAAGCTAACAGAATGTCTCAAGAGCTGGGGATGGTAGCATTAGCAGACAGGACAGGTTCATAGGTTTGCAGTTACAGCTTGACTGAAAACTGTATACAGGCCTTGCCAACATGCAAAAAATTTAGAGGTTGGATTGGGCATTAGCAGGAAATCTGTGGAGAAAATTTTATGGATGGATCAGTTGTAGGAACTGTTTTGCATGTGTCAGTTCCATGAGTTCCCTGGAGAGATCCCTGTTGCACCTTTCTTCACTGAACCACTTACTTTATCATCATTCACAGGGTCTGGTTAAATCACTAAACAAGACAGTTGATTTGGGGATAGTAGACTGAGAACCTGATCTTCTTAGGAAAAAAAAAATGCCATAGAAATTAATCTATGGAGATGTCTTTGGGCAACCCTACTAAGCTGCACAGAAGTAGAAGTTTAAGGGTGATATCCTTAGAGGTAGCTTCAGAAAGAGAAATTGCCTCAGGGTACCTAGTTTTATAGTACAGGATGACTAGCTGCCCTCATGCCATCACACAGAATTAAAAAGTGGGTTGATTAAGTTAATTTCTATGTATTTGAAAAGCATATGAATCATTGGCAGTTGAATGAATGGGGTGTAAGTGCGTTTTAGGAGTAAGGTTCATTGGCATTGGGGGGGAACGCTGGTAGAACTTTTTTAACATGACTTCCATCCCTGGCCAGTGAGTCCAACTGTGGATTTTCATTGTCTTTTTTTAATTATTTTTTTTACCCCCACATGTCCTCTGAAGGGATTTGTGTGCCGGTTGCATAATAGTGTCCATTTAGGAACATTTCACTAAAAAGTGTTTGGGTTTTGCACACTTTGTATGTGGAAAGATACAGTACATTTAACAAACATTGTATGTGGAATGGTTCTGAGAATTACAGTAATAAAATGCATGTCACCCTAAAATATCAGTAATGATGATACAGTACATATGCTAACATATACATGTTATGATGTTGATGTTCCTATGCAGTACTTCATACAAATTAATTAGGCTACTGATGCTGTCAAAAGAGAAAATCATCTCAATGCATTATATAAATATATGTTTTACTTATCGAGTGTTTGCCAAACAGTAGCGTAGCACTATATTACTTCATAAAAGTGCCATTTTATAGCAAAAAAAAATAAAAATAAAATGCAGCATTACCTTATAGTTCCAGGGTCCTGAGTTTGAGCCTGCACTTGGCATTCAGTCTGTGCAGTGTTATGCATGTTCATTCCATGTCTCCATGGGTCCTCTAGGTTCTTTAGGTTGCTTCCACCTGGCCAAAATGTGCTGGGGGTGGCTTGGCAATCCTAAATTGCCTCAAATTGTGAATGAGTGTGTGAATGTGAGAGTGTATGTGTGTGTGTGCATTGTGAACAAGTGTATTCCTCTACATGTACAGTAGTGTTCCTAAGAATGTTAACAGATCTACTGACAGTCTGACCAGGTTTCTTACTGAAGATAAATTGGATTACATTAGAAAAAGAAGACTTACAGTTGAGTAGATTAAAAAAGGATTAATTCATTATGAACGGTGTCCTTAGATTTGGATGAAATTGTAGTTTGTGTGACATGGTAGTGAACAGCTAGGTCACACCCCAGAGTCATGGATTTGATCCTGATTTTGGTCTCTCACAAGGTTCTCTGGCTCAGTCACAATTCCCAAAAGCCTACCAGCAGGTGGATGGCTGTGCAAATAAATATGCAAATATGTAGGCAACTGCAATGAACTGGAATTTTATCGAAGGTGTATCCTTGACTTGAATCCACTGTTCACAGGATATGCTCTAGATTTCCTGTGGTTACTGAATGAATAAATGGGTACTTGTGCTTATTTTATCTGCACTACAACTCTCCTGTACATAAGGAGCTCCTAGGAAAATGGATTATTGCAATACCTGCAACAGTACTTTAACAAGATTTTATGGTTTTTGGCTGCAGGAGAAAACCAATAAACTGTGCAATTATGGTTTTGCTTTAGTAATACAGTGCAAAAACAGTAACTGTTCATCATACATCTAATTGTTAAAAAGAGGTAGGTAAACAAATAAACAAATAAACAAACAAATAAATAAATAAATAAATACAGTCAGACCATCAAAGGCAAACCATTACACTTTAAATGAAACTTTAATGTTTTGTTCTGTTAACATCATTAACAAGGCAATACCACTTTTTCCAGCATAAGCAACAGATTCATTCTCATGATTGTGTCATTATTCTGTACCATATTGTACAACACAATAACCAACAGCCTGTGAAAAGGTTTGTGTGGAGACAAAAGCTGATGCGTTATATCTAGACCTAAAATAATATTTATTGTTCTCAAATAATCTTCAAAAACTTTTACATGCTCATTCAAATGCAAGCATCAAATGCAGACTGAAAGTCCTACCAATAGAGGGCAACAGTCCATTACTTTATACATTTTACACCTCTGCTCGTCTTTCTTAATGATTCATTGTTTCGGAATGATTTGAGCCCTTAAATTGTCATCAGCTCTTAAATTTAAATTTACCTTCAAAGTCATCTGGAGAACACTTCAGTGTTTCTTGACGGCATAAAATAAATCTATTATATCTATACTCTCCATCTAGTGTCAAAAATAACACCAGGAATTGAAGGGCAGTTTGCTAATTGCAAATCAGGATTCTGCAGGAAAGCTCATATTTATTCAAAGGGAGTGCAAAGACATCCTGGTTGTCCTAGATTAGCCGTATTTTATCAACACCATCAAGATTATCTTGATAACACGCCTCTGTTTTAATCTGTATGTCTCCTCTGTTCCTCTGTTCACTTATTTACTCCAGACTTTGTGTATGCTTTACACACAAATGTGAAGTAATGCACAATGTAATGTGTGTGACATGTTGTGAATTATATATATATACTGTATATGTACTGTATCTATACTGTATATATGTATTGTATATGCAAATATATATTACAAGGTCATGTACTGTAACAATGCTAGAGAAAATGGTCTGCTGATGCACATTCTAATTCTTTTGGTTTTAGGCATATAAACTAGAGCATCAAAAACAACATCATGTGGTTCTTTTTAGACTTTGCTGCATTTGCCTGTGGTCATAATTTCAATTGCCTTCGTATTTCATTCGTACCTTTTTAAACTCATTCAAAAACCTTATCTGGCATTTTTATGGAGCAAACGGGGTGGCACTTAAAGGTAAGAAAGATGGGAACTAGAGTGAGTGCTTTGAGAAAAGCATGCCAATGTCATCAACCATTAACTGATGAACTTGTATGATTTTTTTTTTCCCTTCAGAAAATATGAAATTTAGACAGAGAGTAGAATCTCCTTTATACTGTCAAGCAGATAAATAAGCTTAAATGCAGCACTTTTTGTACAGCCTACCATTTGCAGTGGGTACATTATGTTACATTCATTTTGTCAAAATGGCAAAACATCATTACAAAGCTTTTTTTATTTTTTTTTTCAATGAGCAACACAACAGTGTAATGTCTCATAGGCTGTGTTGATGAGGCACTATTAGTGAGCATGACACTTTCATACATTTACTGCGTGCTGGGTCTCTCATGAACGCCCCGGCGGCCCACAGTTCCCACCCTCTGTCTCTGCGTACCCCCAGGTGTGTAAAGTGATGCTTTAAATACACAGCAGGCTTTCAGCCCTAACAAACTGGATGCAATGGAGGGATGCGGCAATGAAGGACGCACAGTAATGACCTGTCCTCTGCACACGGCCTCCAGGGGCTACAGTACTTTTCACAGATCAGGGCTATAAGCGCAAGAGGAAAAGGCCTAGATCAGAATCATGGGTCACTCTTGTCAGCGTGATCATGGCCAGAGAGGGACTTTGGGGTAGTCACAAGAGCTCTTGTTCCCTTCCAGTTCAACCCTCACACACTCTAACACTCTCTGTAAATGAAACGCCTACATGCCACAGCTGACATGTCTCAGGAATGTGAGGCTGATAGCTTCTGGCAGAAATGTTTTTTTTTTTTTTTAATCGCTTCTCATTCTGCCCTTCTTGTGTTAATTTGATGATGGCAAATTTGCAGCTGCAGGACTGGGTGTGCTTTGGAATTTCATAAATAATATCACTTCTTTAAAATATTATGCAGGGCGAATGAAATGTGAAAGGCAATAGATGGAAGGAAGATTTGACTATGTGGAGAGGTGATTCAAAATTAATGAGCTGCTGCCATTTTTGTCTTACTATGTAGGCACAGGGGGAAAGTAATACAAGAGTGGGCGTTACTGTATATTCTTATTATAAAAAAAAAAACATGTGTGCAAATAGATCTATTTATAGATGTATCAGTGCTTTGTGTTTAATACTGGGTTGCAGTAGCAGTTGCAGAAACTAAAAAAAAAAAAATACTGTTTATATATTTTTTTTTCTTAGAGTTTTGCTAATTGTTGGTCAGAGAGAGAAGAGTCAGCTATGTAATGCCTGTGTACACTTCTGTGTATAAAACAAAAGGTGCAAATGAAATCTCCAGACCATAAAAATGTGTTTTCAGATTTTAAAGCTGAAAAGAATAGAACCTCTCAGGGATAACAAGTGAGAAAACTCACACCATATTGCACTTTTTTTTTTTCTTCTTTTTGCATCTATACTTGTTAGGCACACATTACAAAACCTAATCATGTAAGCGAAATGGAAAATGCAATAAGTGGCAGTTCGGCATGTCCGCCTTGTCAGAACAAATCGTGCCAATTAAATAATGGATTGGTTTGTTCTATCAAATCAGAAATTGAAAGGAAATTGAATTCCTGGAGAGCCACTCAGGATTACAACACTGAGGAATCGCTTTTCAGTTAAATGCTGGCGGCATCAGTGGTGGATTCTGCTGTTCAGTTGTGGAGGGCCGTTAATGGATTCGGTTCCTGGCGTTTCAATTAGCGCTGAGAGACTCGGCGGCCTACGCTGATGTGTGTCATCAACCCACATGAGCGGTGGGCCAGTACAGGGCCAAAGAACGCTCGCTTAACCGCCAGGTGCCTCTTCTCGATTGTTTTATAGCACTGAGGGCCAGGCTGGGGAGTGTGAACCTCATCTCACTCTTCTGATGTGCTCAGAAACACTTGTCTCTCTGGCCAATATGTGCCAGTGCACCATGTGTAGCATGAGATAAAGATACAGTGTGAAGTGTAACCTTGCTTTTACAGTACTTCACACTTTTTTTTAAACAGCGGGATATGCTGCAATACTTCAAGTGATAAAAAAGCCTCAAAAAAGCACAAAGCTGCAAGTTAAATAGCAATAAAAATGTATGCACAGAGCTACCCTGCAGTATAATATAGGGTGTAATATTGCTGGCACAAGCACGGCAATGTTTTTGCATAAAGTATGAATTAATCTATTTGATAATGACTGCAAACATCTTGAAGAACTGCCTGGAGAGTGGAATGAAGAGGGTTGTTCATTAGGGGTGGCCACAGCAGACAAAATGGTCGTCAGGACTGCAAATCCAGCAGACTTATTGCTTAATAAGGGAAGGGACCGCAGTAGGAGGATAGGTATGTGTTGGATCACTGGCGAGAGGCTGTGGATCAAAGAAGAATACAGGAAATGTTTAATGGTGCACGCTGTACGATGAAGGAAAGAAAATATTTATCAGCCTTTTGTAATATAGAAAAGTCTCTGAGGATGTTAAGCTGCCTTTTTGACATTGCAAGATTTTTCAATATATACAGTACATAATGTTTAACTGTCAGAGGGCAATTTTATTTTGAATGCTGCTAACTACTGTCCCCTCAGCATCAATACTGCAATCATTCAGCATTATGAATATATTTTAAATTGGATGTGCGATTTTGTGTTAAATAGCAGTATATCATCTATGTGATACCATATCAAGCTTTTCTACAGCTAAGACTTATTTTCCTAATTAATGTCAGTTGAAAATCTCATCACAACGTGGCTGAAGAACATGGAGACAAATCTCCATCCTCCTTTAACTAGATTCATTCACTGATATGAAATGGAATTCAATCAGTTTGCCAACATGAAAGAGATTTCACTTGGTCCTAGCAATCTGAGCTCCTGAACCCACCCTTAATAGACTGGCGCACATATAAGGATGGTCTTTTGTTACAAAACATTAAAGGTGACCCCTGTCTTTCTTCCTGTGATGGTGATTTCTTACTAGAAAGTAGTTTTAGGTTGCTGTAAGACATCTTAATTCCCCTGAGCACACAAAGGGGTACACACCGTGAGTGAGGAATCAAAGCATGGTTATGTAATTTAGACAACAACAACAACAACAACAACAAAATGCTTACTACACTAAGCTTAAGGGTGTTAAGCGTCTAATGCTGATACAGTCTCTTCAGGTAGCAAATTTCAGTTCATATATTATTAGATAATTATACGGATCTTTGACTTATGACTGCATATATATATAGTATTATATATATATATATATATATATATATATATATATATATATATATATATATATATATATATATATATATATTGCTATATGTTATATATTGATATACATGATAATATTCTGATAATACAATATTATTATATTAATATACATCATACTATTTTTTTCCCTGAAATGTGTATAAATTGGGCTGATTCTATGTATATATACTGTACATATACACACATGTTTCTGTGTTTGTATATATCAAAATTAGGATCACAGCAACTACGCACGCACGCATGCACACACACACACGCACACGCACACACACACACACACACACACACACACACACACACACACACACACACACACACACACATCACACACGCCTACCTTGATAAAGTCTGATTTTTTTTTTTTCTGAATGCCTGGAAATATAATAAGAGTCCAGCATTCCACATAATCACTGGAACTCAGTGTGGTGCATTTATCATCACACATTCTGAAGTCAGCTGCTGCTCCATGGCGGAGAAACAGGGAAACAATAAAAGTTCAATTAACAAGACGGAGCACAGGCTGAGGAAGACCTGCCATGCCTGGTTCCTTTCATGGAGCCATGCTGAGAATGTGCTCCAGCTGATATTAGGTTTGACATAGTTTGCTTGCAGCAATCTGAATACAATTACCAAATAACAACAGCTTTGAAAATATAATAAGGAAAGTCACCTAATTTCCCCTCCAATCTCTTTATAAAGAGCATCTTGGGACTTTTATTTAGTTTTGACATTTTAGCTTGACACACACAAATTCATAATAATAATAATAATAATAATAATAATAATAATTGATTGAATATTAACATACATTGGATTCTATTATCATGCTAAAATAAAGGCTTAAATGCCACATTAAATATTCTGTGGTAAATCCGTAAGTTGAGACATTATATGAGTCATTATGTGGACAGAAATGAGAATATCAGTCATGTACCAAAGGAAAAAAAATCCATCCAATGAAGCATAAGTTTAGCACTATAATTACAGCATGTGTCTATGAGGCAAAGACACTGACTTTTATGCTAGTGTTTTTGAGAGTGTGATCATAAAAGGTGTAAAAGAATGTAGATGCTATATCTACAAAGCACAAAATTTCCAGCATGTGGGTGTGTGTGTGAGTGCGCCATAACCCTCATTTTCTGTTTTATGTATTCTAGATAATAAGGTATAAATACATGTACAATCTATCCAATATAGGGAGGTCATCTCATCTCATCTTCTATACAGCTTTATCCTATATAGAGGGTCACGGGAAGCCTGGAGCCTATTCCAGGAGACTTAGGGTACGAGGCAGGGTACACCCTGGAAAAGGTACCAATTCATTGCAGGGCACACACATATACATATCAAGTCAAGTCAAGTAGGCTTTTATTGTCATTTCAACCATATACAGTTTAGTACACAGTGAAACGAAACAACGTTCCTCCAGGACCAAGGTGCTACATACATGCAACGACATAAATTAACAACACAACATAAATTTAACAACGCAGATTTTTACATTTTTAAGTTAACCTAAAAAACTATCCATTTCTATACAAAAAAGAGACAACAAAGACAGCAGACAACAGACAACAAAGTGCACGTGCAAATGTGCAAACGAACAGCTACATGACAACACAACAACGTAACACGTTACAGTTAAGAAATACCTTTTTATTCACACACTACAAGCAATTTGTGAATTTGTGAATGCCAGTTATCCTAATCTGCATGTCTTTGCACTGTGGGAGGACACCAGAGGAAACCCACCAAGCCCAGTGAAAACATTCAAACTCCACATTGCCACATTTCGATGTTAGATATTTAAAACCCCCATTAGGCAATAAAAAACATAATACAATATCAACCTTTTTGATCTCTTTTAATACCCATACAGATTAACAAAAAAAAAAAAGAAAAAAAAAATATATATATACTGTAGTATAAATTTCATAGTAGAACACTAGCATGACTACAATATATATGTATTTCTATTTGAATATAGGTCATTTTTATCGTAAACACAACTTTAGCACAGAGCCAGCTTTATTAATGAAAGGGTTACCTCAAGGATGAACATTATTAATTACCTGCTATTTGGTTACCTTTTCTTTTTAATTCAAGTAAAATAGTCTTTCTTATTCTATAAAAGTCTTTCTTATTCTGAAATCAGTCATGAAATATTCAGAAGGATGATGTTTCTGAATGAACAAATGATTCATTGATTGATGGATGGACTGACTGACATGAGTCAGTGACTGGTTTTCTCAACACAGATTAATTTAAGTCCGGGGCTATGTAGAGTTGCCAAGGGAAATAAAAACATGATGTACTGTTATTGCCTTTTTAAACAATAAGGTGCTACTCTGGGAAATTTTTTTACTTCCAGGCAAATGGATATAGCTTTATATCACAAGCATGTATAATTACAGCTTCGGGGTGGCCTAAAGGCCCAGAGAACTTTCTGACTGCTCAAGACATTCTATTGCTCAAGACATTAATTTTGGAAATTGTGTTTTTTTTTTCTTTTCTTTTGGATAACATCCAACAATAAAGACAACTTATACACTTTACACACTTGCACCTTTTGCCCTACAGGTAAACGTATTAATAAAAATGAATGGCTAACGTTCCCTCAAGCCCATGGGAACATTTTAGTGTGTGAGTAATGTGCAAGTTCAGTAAGTGACAAAATCATGCACAATTATCAAGAACACTTTGTGGATTAGACATTTGCAGCTTGGCTCAAGACTGCTTTACTCTGTTTTGATGATGATGTGATGGTGTACACCAAAAGAATTACCCATGGATGAAAGAAAATAATTAGTGAAATTTCCAAATGAGTAAAAATATGTTCATCAAATAGTAAATAGGCACAGGTAGTGGAAAGCTTACATTAAATTTCTTTAAGAGAAATACACACAATTATTAACTAAAGGGCTAAAAGGCATATTTTACATTTAAGTCAATGTGTTAGAATTTAGCAAGTTACTATAATTTAAGAGCAACTAATCAAACAATAATGGATTTGCAGTTCATGCCTTAAACTCCCTCTGTTTCACCCCTCTTCCAAATGTGTCATTTTAGTGTCTATGTAAATGTGCCTCTGCTGAGCCATGATCCACCAGAGAAAAGTGCATCTGAGCAGCAACAAACAATATCTCATTATATGAGGACATATTAAAGATAAAATCTAATTGTCATTTTTAGGGCCAGGCTGCTTGAAAAAAAAAAGAAAAAGAAAAATAACCTTGGGGATATGTTTTTTTTTTTCCTTAACTTTTTTTCTTAGACCTGGAAAAACATATGAATGTCTAAAAATGACTAAAAAGTTAATTTAGAAAATAGGTCATCTTTAAGTGGAAAAAAATATGCATGATTTTAGCACATTAATCCATGAATTATGTTTATAATACAAGAGCAGCCCCTGAGCTGAGGAGTGGTATGTAACCTTAATTAAATGCTGAGAAAATCACAAAGTTCGCAAGTCTGTCTACCATATTTACCTTTGTGACTGTGGAAATTGCTCCTTAGGTGGCAAAAAACTAGACAATAACCTAAATAAAAGCAGTTTTTCCGTACTGTTTTCGTATGGAAAATCATATTTATGGTTTCTTAAAGTACAGATACAGGTACTGGCAGTTTAAATGATCAAAATGTGAGGTTTATTCACAGTATTCAACTATGTATTTAATTTTTGTCCAACTTTTAGCTGTATCGGCATTCAAAACATGTTACATGTTTCCCCCAACCATCTAAGTACAGTTTGATGACAAGCAATGTCTTTTCCAGCATAATAGAGAACCTTTCCAAAAGGCAATAACTAAGTGGCTTGAGAACTTCCGAGACCGTAATCCCATTGAGGACTTGTTGTTAATTCTCAAGAGGTGGGTGGACAAAACAAAAACCCCAAAATTCTGACAAACTACAAGGATTGATCATAAAAAAATGAGCTGCCAACAGTCAGGGTGTGGCCCAAAAGTTGATTGACCGCATGTCAGGGTAAACTGCAGAGGTCTTGAAAAAGAAGACTCAGTACAACAAATATTGACTCTTTACATAAACTTAATGTAGTTGTGAATAAAAGCCTTTGACACTTGACATTGTACCTTGGTAACATCTGACAAAAAGATCTAAAACCATTGAGGCAGTAGAATTTGTGAAATCTGTGTCTTTCGTAAAGCTTTTGGCCATGGCTGTAAATTCCATTTTAAACAAGTTTGCAGAAATCTTTTTTGAAATCGTTGATTTAGAAAATGTGTTTGTTAATTTTCCAGCTGAAATACAACTCAATTCTTGTATTCTGGCATTCTTGATTAGTTGATACTTTTTTTCATATTTCACTTAAAACCCACTATTTCTGTCTGCTTTATTTGAACTGCCCTTAATGCCTGTTTGAGAGTGCATTTTCTTATCCAATCAGAATGCAGGGCCCAGAAACTTGCACATTTGTTTTCATGCATTTCACACTCATTTTCAGGCTTTTCACCCAATTATCTGATTAACAAAATTAGCAAAATATATGTCAATTATTGTGGAAGAGTGTAAATTTAAGATGAAATTTACTGTACAGTACTGTAGCTACGTATTAAAAATGGTACCCTGAGAAAAACAGAGCAGCACTGGATGGAGTTAAGGAGAGCTTAATTGCGATGAAATTTAAAGATTGGCTTTCATTTTCCTATGTAATAATGTACATGAACAATTAAATAAAAAAAAATTGTATAAGAATGCCTAGTTACGTCTCACCCACCCTCTATGCATATGTATAAAAAAGATGTACTGTATATGAAAGAAAATCTGATTTGCCTGTTTAGGCCCCAATTAAAATAGAAAAAAAGAAAAACACAAGGGATTTTTCCCCCTCATGTCCTTTGTGTATTTAATTCCCACGTTGGGTTTGTGTTTGTTGAGATTGCATGTTCTACAGCAGAATTTTTTCCAGGTACTCCCGTTTCCTCCTACAATCCAAAGTTATGCAGATCAGGATGATTAGCATCATCAAATTGCCCATGGTTTTTAAGTTACTATGTGATTTTGTGTATTCTTGGCCTTATAATGGACTGGCACCCCATTCAAGGTGTAGCCCACATCATGCCCTGAGTCCCCTGGGATAGGCTCCAGGCCACCAATGACCCTGTGCAGGTATAAAGAATGAGTAAGGGAGAGAGTTAGAGTGTAGGCAGACTGAATAATTATCTGAATGTCTAATCGATTAAAATTTAACTTTTGCATAAAAGGAGTATTATTATTGTTATTTCCATAAGTGGAAATGTTGACTTAAATATTTACTATAAATATAATTGTTTGCATATCATGGCCTGTGAATGGAGCTCTGTATTCTGCTCTCACATAATAAAAGAAGAAACAAGATAAGAAGTTCAATGCTTTAAATTGTAAGCTTATTTTAACAATTTGTTCTTTTTGTCTTTGTATTGCTTCAATCAATATTTAATCAAAACAATATATCATACAGTAGCTTTATGTCAAATAACATAACTTACAATACTCTTAGATTTTTTTATTTATTATTTAATATATAATATGTTTTGTAAGATATGAAACATTTTTGACAGCTGAAGTTAGATAAAAAAAATAAAAAAAACATAAGCCAGACTGTTTATTATCATATGGTCAAACAATCAAATAATTACTGTCTGGAATGGAGGGAAACAGAAATTGAAAAAAAAAACAACAAAAATAAATGGAAACCGTACCTGCTGTGTAGTTTCATTGCAAGCAATTTTATTCTATATTTGCTTTTGATGCAGGTTGCGTAGCAGCAGTAGGCAGCATGATCTGTTTTCTTCATGTTGAGTTAATGGCTGTTTATAATTAGAGGAGAAGCCAGGAGAAAAGGGTCAATGATTTTTAAAGATATCTATTGCGCAAAAAGCGTAGACACTTTGTCACTAAACTTAAACAGTGAGCAATGGGTAAAGAGGCTCTCGGGTGGTTAGAATCAGTGGCTTTGTGGTCATTCAGTGGTGTCTTATTCCCTGCATAATGCTGACATCATTCACACACTTACAACCCTCTTTTCTTTTCTTTTCTTTTCTTTTCTTTTCTTTTCTTTTCTTTTCTTTTCTTTTCTTTTCTTTTCCTTGAGCTCCATCTGCACTCAAAGTAACAGGAGGCAACTTGTGATTATCAATCTCTAGTAGGAAAATGTTAAATCTATTGACTTCATCTGCACACAGTCCTTCCTTTCACTGCCACATTCACCTGGTAGGAATGCAAGTAATTTAACTCACCAAGCTGAATGTCCATTTCATTTTAACTGTAAAACCAGCACAACTATTTAGGACATGATTTACATGTATACATATATTTTTTTATCATATATTAGACACTTGCATTCAATATTAAATAAAACACACTGCCAAGGGTTTTAGTGTAGCAAGATTATTTTATCAACTGAAGCAACAAATGACAAAATAATAATCATGGCAGCATTAACAGACGCCAACTAGAGCCAGAGAGCCACAGTCCTTGGGGAAAATCACCAAGTTAGTGGATGCAAAACCACTTTCAACCGGTGGGCAGTAAAATAATGTTACTCACTGGTCACAAAATGATTTAGCTCCAACACTAATTCTTGTTCCAAATGAAATTTTCTGTTTCTTTAATGTGTAAGCGGTCTCAAGCAACGCTGGAATCTGAATCCTGGCTACTCCGAGTTACTCATAACAACTCAGGTTGTCAGATCACATTACCAGAATTTCTTCTAGGCAGAGCTGAAAACCTACAGGTTCTAAATAATAATAATAATAAAAAAAGCAGCACAAATAATATCTGTACTTGAACTCATACTTGAACGCATATTATATATGCATATAATGTAATTCCCTTTTTTTTTTTTTTTACCTGCCCACAACATTCTTTTTTTTTCAGCTCAGAATGAGACATAAGAAAAAAGTAGACCATTTGAGGGATTTTTGTGAGAAACCCACCCAATCTGGCAGAAAATGATAGCAAGATCTGAAGTCTTGTGAGAACACATGCATTGATTGACAGCCCTATGTTCTACCACTGACTCAGGCCTTCTCTGATTGGTTAGAAGGGTGAGTCGCTCACACACACAAGAATAATCGGGAATACCTCATTTCTGCAAAGCATTTTAGTAAGATTGGGTCACACATGCCTTAACAGCACCTCTCCACTTAAAAAAATGGGGGGGGGGGGGTATTTGATGGAGAGAAAAAAAAAGAAAAGTGGCAAAATATTTCCTTCTCAGGTCTAACCGTGTATGATTTCTGGTCAGTAAGCTCAGACATGCTTTGCCTAATGTGCATGCCTGAAGAAATCCACAGTAAAGGGGCTCGTTTCAGTCTCTCAAGGCATACATACCTAATGGGAGGGAAAGGGTAGGTGTTGCAAAATTGAACAGCTGTGACTGTAAATAAGCTTTATGTGACAGAGGAAATGCAGTCTTTCTTCACATCACCAGGGAAGGAGTGGGAAATGTTGATCCCCTGAGGAAAGTAGATTGTCCTCTCCTAATGCTTGTCCATCTCATTCTAGCTAAAGCCTCACAAGCCTAATTATAAGGAAAATCTCCTCTATTGAAAGGAAAATTACACAAAAAGACTAGAGAACAATGGTGCCATGGATATTAGAAATTTAACAGTGACTTGTAGAATAGGAATTTAAGGATCTAGTCAAATATTTAAACATTTTTGCAAAATCTAGAGAAAATAGTATGAGCTTATTTTTTTTGTCACACTGAGTTCATCCAAAACCCATAGAAATCCAAAGATCAAGAGTGCTTTTTTGTTTACATTCATGGAAACCTATACTACAGTATATCATTTGATTGCTGTACTGTGTATATGCATGGGTATTGTTAGCAATCATAAACTCATGTTTAAATGACACAAAAATGGCCGTATGCTAGCTAGCTTAAAAGTGTACCTTACTCATTAGCGTGTACATAATTGGCTCGTTGCTTTGCCAACATGCCACAATTTTTCTCATGTGTTCACCTTCCTATAGTGGAAGCACAAGTTCATGATTTCCAATTGAAGGCACAAAATTATACTTTTCCCCCCTGTACTCTAAACGTAAGTTACATCGAATAAGCTACACTGCTGGCCGAAATAAATAAATAAATAAATAAATAATCAACATTTCAGTAGAATAAAATAATCAGCCTGCATCAACACATTCCTGGAATGGATGACTGGAATTAGGTTAAGAACCATCCAAAACGTTATTAAAACTGGAGGAATAGTGCTGACCAATCAACTTTGCACAAGAACTGTGATTGAAAAAAAAATATGGATGATCATAATCAGAGATCACTTATATGCTTGGTGAAGTTGCATCATTCAAAACCATTGAAAATAAGAACATTTCCACATGCACAAGGAAGAGAAGTGCATGACACAATGCATTCATCATTCGAAGTGCACACTGTACAAACTTATGGAGGCAATGTTATATTCTGGGGCTTGCTGTTTTTGATCTAGACTCGGATATGCAACAATAAAATGAAGTCAGCTGACTACCATAATGTAATTATTGACCAGGTTATCCAATCAATAGATATTTTCCTTCCCTGAGAGCATGGGCATACTGTATTACAGGTCTCAGAAAAAGGCAGTTGAGTGTGTGACTTTTTGTTTGCTTGTCTGTCTGTTTGTTCATTTTAGGGGGGTTGGGAGCAGGCAGTGTATTCGACTAATCTAGCTGACAAGCAACGAAACTTATAGCTGCAAGTTCAGCACTGTGCTATTTTTCAAAGTCTTTACAAAGTCAATTTCCTCTCCCTACTTCTTTAGCGAAATGTAAAGCAGATCTAAAATAAGTAAACATTAAAAAAAAATAAAAAATTACCTATGTTCAAATTTAAATATGTCAATGGAATAGGTTTTACTTGTAACCTTCAAGTCTTAAGACTGGTCTCTTTTGCAGCAGTAGCCGTTATATTGGTAGTAATTAAATAGACATGTTAAGCAACATTCCCCGAGGCCGAACAAGGATGCTCTTGTTCCTTGTTGATGTTCCTCAGACTGACACGGCTGATTTTATACTAGTACAAAAGACAGAGTCAGACTCATTTAATGCTTTCTTTCAGCATTTATTTTTCTTTTTTTTTGCTTTTGGACATGAATGGAAGTGGCATTTTTTAAAATGTTTTGAATTTTGGTTTGTTCTTATGAAGAGGAAATGACCTGAGTCAGTAAGATTAAAGTTTTGCATGTACTGTATCACTAATGTGGAATGTTGATATTAATGATACTTATTTTGGGCTACATTATTATGCATCTGAATATGCAAAAAACATCTATTAATTTCTACCACATACCAATAGTAGTTTAGATTCTCATTTTAAAGATAGGTTTGATCACATAATTCCTCTTTTCATATTCATGTCGTGTTAAAATAGTATGCATTGCCATCAAGATAATAGACAGACTCCTAACTTCTATCTTCTATTATTTCGCTTTGAAATATATTGAGTCATGCCGTATGCCAAAACTATAATTAACCACAGTTATCTATAGTGCTAGAGAAATTATCCTGTAGATACGTACCATCTGGTTGCTTACCAAAACTATTACCTGTTAATCATTTCCAGAGAGAGAACATTTTCCATTGATTTTTATTTTGGCCATAGTAGATTGTTCTCTCTTGGTCTTTCTCGTCGGTTTTACTATTTCATTCAATCCTCCATGATTCATAACACTTTTGATATTGATTTTTACCTCCAAACATTCAGGGAACCAAGACATCATATAGCTGTGATATGCCTTATTAAGTCATTGAAGGGTCTGTAGAGATTTGCGGCCTTCAGTCTCGTTGCCTCTTCACTGTTCAGTGGGTGACGCTTTTGATGCCCATTTGCACTCAACGTTAAACCAAATGACAGCAATTTCATTTATTAATTATTTTTAATAAAGAATCATTTACATTTTTCACCTCAGTAATAATTGTGAGGAGAATCCATTTCAATTGGCTTTGATTCATCTAACTAACTACAGAACTGTACCACATAGTTTAATACAAACATTTGACTGTTTCTAATGGATTTCAAAAACAATGTTGAACTGCTCAAACTAGATGTCACATTTAGCTCTTATAACATTAAAAATAGGTACTGAAATGTATTTGTAAGAAACAGCACTAGACAATATTTTATTATTAGTTTTACAAATGGTCTTCCTGTGCACCATATACCTTAAATGTAAAAATAAATGCAATAAAAAAATAAATGAAAATGAAATCTCACAAAGCATATGGCTCCTTCCTGACTTGCCCTTATTCATGCTGTCTCTTAAAACCATAAGTCACAGCAGTGGTTCCTTTGAGATAATGAGCCAGTGATAAATTATTAATTATTGGTGAAAAGGAGAATGTCATGAAAGGAAGAAATCTGTTTACAACATCCATAATGTCCTATGCATTTACAGAAGCTAGGGAACATAAAACAAGCAAGCCGCTTGGTGCCAGCTACAAATCCTGCCTCATAGCTGCGGGCCAATTGTAATGAAAGTCCTAACATGCCAAATACACCATTCTAGGGGTTGTGAAAAAGGTGGAATCATATGCAGTCATTTTGGTCTTTTTAGAAAATACATCTCCGGTATACCGCTTTACTGCATGCTAACTTTAGCCAAAAAGGATTTATTATTGCCATATTTTTTAACATAAAAAAATCTCCATTTATGAATATATTAACATTCTGTGTGACTAGGATGTAAGATTACCACATTATTTCTTTTAAAGCTGACCTCAATCAACATATCACCGAAAGTATGTATCTGGATTTATGAAGCTATGTTTTCACTTATTATAAGTTCATCAGACTTTTGTGGTCCTTTATGATCTTACAAGTGCTTACTTATGAACACACACGCCATACTGTATTAGTTGGCAACATGAATTGATATGGAACATTCTGCCTTTATAAATGCATCCCTTTGGAGGCTCTATGTAGCGCTTAATGATTCTTTTATTTTAAGAGAAAAGAACCTTGAGAAGAGATCATTTAAACTGCAGGGAAAACAGTGGCATTGGATTATACACTTTACAGCAAGTTAAACAAACAGGTAGGAAGGCTCAATCAACTCAAAGCCCACTTACACCAGTGTTACTGCTTGTAGCTTTCTTTTTTTCATATGAATTCATTTGTGTGATTTCCCATGGCTTTACCACTGACTTTGTTCAAGATTTGATTAGCACAAAATGAAAAGGTAAAAATAAGGATTTGTTTTGCTGTGAATAATTATACTTATAATGCATTATAATACAAAACAAAAATATGTGCTTTTATGATGATTAACACCTATTCAATAAGTTCCGAGAGTAATATCGCTGTAATGTACACAATGGGTACTTTAGTTATTGCAGACATAGAGAATATGCAAATACATACTGTACGATAATGTTTCATTCAAGAGAAAGATTACATTAACTCCAATTACTTTTATCTATGTTTAAATGTGATGCAACACTTAATTGTCATTTTGTCTGAAATGCTTGAGGTTGGAACATTTATGTTCATGTTTATCCATAATATGTAACTATTTGCTGTATATATTTCAATAAATTCCAGTAATTCACATATGGTACTGTAAGAAGATTGGCCAGCGCTTTTTAAATGTGCACATATACTGTAGTTTACAACTGCAGAATGAATCTAAACCAGCTTCATACAGTAAATAAACACTCCCACCAAAAAACTAATTTTGTTATAGCTAAGCTTAAAGTGGAGGACTTCATCAGTACTGTAGCAACCCTACCCCTAAAATCTTTCATTTTAAAGATAACATGACAATAAATATATACATTAATTTTTTACAATTTATACATTAATATAAAATACATAAAATATATAAATATGAGAGAGAAAATACTATATGTTGCTGTATGTGCTAATGACATTAGCATTTTAATTTTGTTTTGCTTAATTTAGCATCTATGACCTACCAGTGGAAGCTGTTAGACATGTGTTTGCTTGGCAACTGGTTTCACTACCCTATTTGGTTAAACTAACAATACATTTAAAGTATTGATTATTTTATTTTCTTGGTTTGTTTTAACCGTAATAGATAATAAAGATAAGCAGTTAGAGAATGAGACATGATACTGGTAGAATGTTCCTAGGGTAGAGGGAAAAAGTTAGCACGAAGCAACTAGCCAGCGAATGTGTTCAGTTCTATATAGATTTTAGGAAGTCCCAGGTAAAAGTGCCAGCAAAAGCAAAGAGTAATAAATATAGCAGTGTGGAAAGCACTGAGTGCTTTGCCAAAGAGCTAGTTGATTGAATAAAATGTCCTACCTTTTACCAGCAGGAAGCACCTGGGCAAAAGAAATAGAAAACCTATTTATGTCTCATGTTAAAAAGATCAAGAAAAACTAGCTATTTAAAAACTATATCAAAGATTAGAATTATACAGCAGTTTACAAAATAAACATTTAATGTCAAGCTTCAATGCTTCTTTTAGACCTTTTTTTTTTGCAAAACAATAAATCTGTATTGTACTGTATTTTAGACTATATGTGGAAATATGGACAAACTGCCCGAAAAAATAGTTGATTCTCAAACAGAGAGTTCACAGCATGGAAGGTTAACAATGGATGTAATGTCCACTCTCTCTCTCTCTCTCTCTCTCTCTCCCTCTCTCTCTCTCACTCACTCACTCACTCACTCACTCACTCACCTTCTGTATACTGCATATTCTGTACGGGGTCACAAGAGGACTGAAAGTAGTGATTGGTTTTTATTTATCTATTTATTCATATACTTTCAGTATCTGTAAATGAATCTAGATGAGCTTCTTTTGGTATCTGCTGCTGATCTGACTGGAATGGATAACCATGTGCAACCTTTACCTCTGAATATACTTTCTTACACAATGCCGGATTCAATGGAATTTACTTCGCCACATTGCAAAGATGGTATTTACATTTTATTTAGCTTTGAAAGACATGAAGGAATTCCTTTGGAAGGATTCAAATTCATTTTTGAATCATGGATCATTGCAATGATCAATGAAAGCAGAAGAAAAAGTTTTCGTACCATAGCCTTGTGCAGATTACTGTTTAATTGGCTTAATATAATGTAGGATGGAATATTTTCAGAATGACAAAAATACGGTACAATTAGCCTGCTTTCTATCTGTGGCAATGCACTGTACAGTATATGTATGAACATTACTCATTTCACTTTATCATTTTGTATGAGATGTGAACATGTGGTCTTATGAAAATGCATGATCCTATTGTGTTTGGAAAAAGATTCTATTTTAAAGAGCCAGGATATTTTGAGAAATCCATGAAATGAGGGATAATTAGTAATTGCCTTGTGGTGGTTGGATTAAAAAAAAAAAGTGATAAAACACTTGTCAAAACCCTCTGAATTTGATGATCAGACCAATATGAGAATTGTCTGGAGGTGGCATAATATTTTAATGGGCATACTTAATTGACAGCACACTGTTCGAGCCTCCCAGCTGGCAATACCACTCATGCTAAACCATGGAGAAGTGAAAAAGGCAAAATGCAAAACATGACGACCACACCAGTTTAATTTGATTGCATTTTATATTCAACTAGATGCACTGTTTGATTTCAGAAGGATCATTTGTGCATTAATCTCAGCTAATGTTTTTACCAAGAAGTGGTGTAGCATGCTGTTAGAAGAGACAGAGCTCACTTGTGTAAAATCTATACAAAAAACAATGAAACAAGGCCGTAGAAAACAACAACAACAACAACAACACAGCATGAAGCACATTTACAATGAACGATATTTTACAATGAGACAAAGGAGCATGAAGGTGCATGTACACATATTAAACAAGTAATTAACTCAGAACAGGTGAATTCATTAGGTAACAGATCAACTAAATGGAGACCGGCACAAAACACAGTCATATGGCATAGTAAATAAAATACATGCAAAAATTGAAAGGAACCATGCTTTAAGTAACATTTGATGAGGGGGAATTCATGAGCATTCATATTTTTTTCTTCTGGTTGTCTGCAGGCTAGTTCAATTGTTATGCATATAATACTGTGCAAAAGGTTCAGGCACTCCTAATTTTTTTCACATTGAAATAAATTAAATTATTTCCAAATGGTTATTGATATGTGAATAACTATTTATCTATGTCATTTTGCAAAGTACTTAAAAATACAAAGTAAAGATTAATTGTTCATGTAACAACCTCAGCAGCAACCTTATTTCCCCTCTCATCTGTACCAATCACACAGCATTCAGCATCATCAGTATGCTGAATGTACACCGGCCTGATCATCTGTCATCATCTGCACCTGTTTCTCACTGGTTCATGCCTAAAGTGAGGTATTGT
Source organism: Clarias magur (assembly GCA_013621035.1). NCBI lineage: Eukaryota > Metazoa > Chordata > Actinopteri > Siluriformes > Clariidae > Clarias > Clarias magur. Next base: position 298,545 of record QNUK01000141.1, on the reverse strand, counting down.
TTCAATGCTTGAATGAATCTAATGTTACTTTGTGGCTTAGCTAAAGGTACAGCTGGTCAGATACAGAGACTGGACTGAACATGAGAGCCAAAAACCAGCCAAAACTAAATGCCAGAAAAGTCCTTCAGGAAGCCAGGAGAACTATTTCTCAAGATTGTTCTTTAAGATTACATTAAAACACACAAAAAAGTCTTTAAAAGGCTCTTTATATTACAAAATGTTTGGCCAATTGTGCAGTTGTCTTCTGACCATTGATAATATTACATTATTGCATGAATTGGCTATGTGTTTCATTCAGTTGTTAACAGGTGTTATCTCAAGATCTAAGAAAGTTAAAGGGCCTTTATCAGGAAGATGATCTGTATGATGTGGGATGTGGGAAAAATTGCTGGATTTACAATTTTAAAACAAAAATAATTTTGTTTTTAAATCGTTTAATCAGTCATTTTGTTTTTATTTACGATTAAGATTTTTCCCACATCATAACTTTTGGTGACGATATTGTTTTCTCTCCCCAGGTTAATTATCGCTCACTAGCAGCTTCGGGTTAAGTATATGTAAAGCAACACCCAAGATTAGTCAAATCTGCCCTACAACTAAAGGGGGGAAAATCTGCCAAAGTAAATGTAGACATTGGATTGTTCCAAATTATTAATATGCTGTATATGAATATTGTATGATCTCAAGATTCATGTTAACCTAATTAGAAAGCAATCATAGATTTATGGTCCCTGAGGGCTTTAGGTCTAAAATTGTATGGTAATTGTACTGTAAAAAAAAAATGCATGGAGGGCATGGATATATCGTGCTAAGGATAAAGGAGAGTGACCAATACATTTTTAATTATACCTATTTCGGATTGCATCGTTAGTAGCCCTGGCTATTAATCTTTATTCTTAAATCTTTAATCCTCCTCATTTCAAGTTAAAAGTCTCATGTCAGGATTGGTGGCCCTTTCCGCCCTAAGTCAGAAGTTGATTCTTGCTTGCTATTTGCTTTGCTCTATGGTCAAGGTCATCTGTTCATTAGCAATATGAATTGCTTCTTGAAATCAATATTATCCAGCCATGCATCTTCCTAAGTTGTCAACATATTTATAATAAGCTTCCTGTTACTGTAGGTGTTTCAGGCTGTTTAGTTTCAGGCGTCGACCAGGCATGTTATGAGAGAATTCTGCTTAAACGTAATAAGCCTTGAAAAGGTATTTCAGGATAAATGTTGTTGAAGGTTATAAGAATGTATGGGGTTAAGAAATGATTTCTATCAATTCACCATCAAAATGATAGTCTACAAATGAAAGAAATTTGGCACTGTTTTCAACTCTCCCTAGGAGTGGGCGTCCTACAAAGATCAGTCCAAGGGCACACTGTAGAATCCTTTCACAGCCTCAGGGCCCGGAAAACTTGTGATCATTCGGGGACCAATGAATTTCAAGTTGCATCAGGAAATTCTACAGCAGAATATGAGGGCCTTGGTATGTGATCTAAAACTCAAAAGAGCTTGGGTCAGGCAACTTGGCAATTATTTTTAAAACTCAGGGGGAAATCAACAACAAAGGGTCTCAAACAGAAGAAATTCTAAATTTTAGTCAGAGTCCTGACCTTAATCCCATTGAAACTCTGTGGCATGATATAAAGCAAGCTGTTCAAGCAAGACATCCCCAAGGTATAAAAGCTGAAAGAGTTCTGTAAAGAAGGATGGGTCACATCACCTTCTAACCATTGTGCAGGATTGCTCAGCAGCTACAAAAGTATTTTTTTCTGAGCTTGTTGCCAACTTGTACCTTTACTAGACTAGAAGACTAGATTTTTTTTGTGTGTGCTTGCATAATATCATGAGCTTTTATAAAATCACATCACATTTGGGCAGCCATTCATGCAGTAATCTGGATAGTTCCATTTTTTCTTTATCACATTCAGCAAATTAATGAATGCCATGAAGCCGAAAAGTCCTTAATTATGTTATTAATTAAATGGCAATCCATTTTGAAGGCTGAGAAATGAATTGTTGCAAGAATCGTTTACCTACACGAGGTGTAGACAATGTGGCCTTTAAGCTTTACTTTGGTTCAGATTATTCATTCTTGCAATTTAATGTTCCTTAGGGACTTTATTTTGTTGTAAGTGGTTTAACACTTAAAATAAAGAAAAAAAATAATTCCTTGTTTAAGTTAAATCACATGCAATCAAAAAACTTTTGTTAGAGAATGTGATTTTAGAAAGTGTCTCCTCTGCTCATCACTAGAGGTCTTATCAAGAGTAGCATAAAAATGAAAGTGATTAAATAATCATTAATACTTTATTACCCGTGCAACTCCAAACAATATGAAAAAAGGTAGATTATGCCACTAGTTATAATTATGTAATAATAATAATAATAGTAATAATAGTAATAATAGTAATAATAGTAATAATAATAATAATAATTATTATTATTATTATTTTAATTAGTAGTAGTATTAGTAGTAGTACTTCTACTACTGCTAATAATAATAAAATACTGCTTTACTGCCACATGTGCAATGTGTTTATGATATTTAGAAACATAAAGGGAAGCACATGATTTTAAATATAGCAAATGAAGCAAAAAAAGTGTACCTGCTGTAATGTAAATGATAACAGGACTAACCTGTTTTACAAATCTTCCACTGCTGTAAAACTACAGCACTTTTGTCAACTTGCTGTGATATAAGAAGAATAAAATACCCCAGAATGCGCTGTTATAGGAAAAGAAACAACTTCAGAGTGGCCACATCATGTTTTATTCCTTACACAATTTATTTCTTCTAGTGAATATGCAACCAGAACAAAAGTTTTCCATTGGTCAACTCTAGTCTTTTAGTCACCGGTTAACTTGGCTGCTGAAAATTGTACTGTTTGCTGCTCTTTTCATTTCATTATATGATGTTTCAAAACAATACACAGGCAGGCTCAGTGGTAGGTTTATCTCCAGGCTTGGGATGCATTGTTGGTTCCAAGCCCGATTAAAATGGTTGGGTTGCGTAGCGTATATTTTTATGATGCGGTGTAAAACTTGTGCCTAATCTGCTGTGTGTAGATTGAATGGTTTGCTGTGGTGACCCCTCAACAAACCAAAAGCCTACACAACAACAATATATTAACATATAACAACATGTAAAATGATTTTACATTTAATTATGCAGATTATGTATAAGAAATTGGAACAAATATTTATCTTCTACAGGCTGAAAAGTCGCTAAACATACATTTTAAAGATTTTTGTTCATGTAACAACCTCAGCAGCAACCTCATTTCCTCTCACATCTGTTCCAACTACTCAGCATTCAGCATCACCATTATACAGTACTGTACTTATTACCCAGACTGATCATGTCATCATCTGCCCCTGTCTCTCACTAGTTTATGCCTTAAATTAAATCCGTTTTTTTTTATTTTTTTTTTTATTTTTTTATGTTTGAATGATTCATCGGTCACTTTTTGGCTTAACAAACAAAAGCATTTCTCTGAAACTGATCTGGACCAGGGACTGGACCGAAAGTGAAAGCCAAATAGTTCTTCAGGAAACCTGGAATTCTTTCAGACCAAGAAGCAATTACAAGTTTAGATATGAGTGAATTGCTTTGTTAAAAACTGTTTTTCCTGGACTCATTGGTGATTAGCAGGTATACTGTAGCGTTTCTCATGACTTTTTATTGCTTCCTCCATCCTATAAATCTACAGAAATCACTACTGTTTGTAATTTTACAGTATGCGATTCTCAGATTTGTGTAAGATCAGTTTACTACTCCACACTGCAGGTGAAAAAGAATAGGGCAACATAAGAAGCGATAGAGTACACACACAGAACATAAAACACAAAAACACTATGTTTCTTATAAGATCAGGTGCAATGCTACAAGAGGGTGATTCATCGTAACGTTGAACTTAATGGAGGAGGATTTAGATTTATTGGATAGAAATTGGATATCCTGAAGCGGTTTAACTAATACTTCTTCACTTTTTTTTCCAGGGGGGCAAAGATTCATCATTCATCCATACCTGTATGGCTGAAAGGTCCAATAATATAATTCAAAATTTGACAGTGCCAAACCACCTCAGGGTTTTCTGCAGCTCTATTAGCCAAAACCATTGTTCCTTCTATCAATGAAAATCTCTGAAGTTTGTCGGCTCTCCATAATATATTCACTTTTTGGGTCTATGAATCTGTTATTCACGGTAAGGCTAAAGTCTGCATTTTTCCCCTCCTAAAAATCCAATGAAGCGACTTTTAAAAATAAACCAACATAATTCTTTTTTCAAAAATATATGTGCATTTAAGAACATCAGTGTGCTATGTGTAACTCTATCTGTATAAACACTGCAGTTATATGCTCTTGTTACTCCCACTTTCCTCATTCTCATACACCATTAACTAAAGTTTTAGAGTTTGTTCCTGTATCTCAATGTTCTCCTGTATTTTAACGACCTCAGAGATGTAATCTGCCACACTTGTTAACCCCATCATCAGTTCTATCTCTAACGTTATGCTTATTAGGCTGCACAACCAACCGATGGCTTGCTATTTTTCTCTGTATATCTGGGGTGACAAAATTAGGTACATGCTAACACTAACAATGTAAATACAAGAGAATAATTACATTTATGCACCATTAGTTTATGGGCAGCTAGATGTGAAAGGATGATTTAAAGGAAAGTGGCAAACGAATCAGATCTTATTACTACTTTGAAATGTTTGGTATTAGGGACATTTATCAAGAACAACAAGGAATGGAACCTAATGCCAATGAGGTACATTGTTGTGGCATTTCTGTGGTATAGTAGTTGGTCAAAGTATTCAAAATATTAAATTTTTTACCTGAAAATAGATTTACATAATTGGCTGGTGAAGCCATCTGCTATCGCTTTGGGTGATAATCAAACAAACAAACAAACAAATACACATACAAACAAACAAAAATAGTAGTAAATCTAAAACTCTGCAAAGGTGAGGAGCCTGGAGATTATCCCAGAAGACTTAGGGCAAGAGGCAGGATACACCCAAGATTTAGTTTTTTCTTAAACAGTTTTGGCATCTTTCAATGGCACTGGAAAGAAATCTTTCCTTTCAAGTTTTACAAGTGTATATATATATATATATATATATATATATATATATATATATATATATATATATATATATATATATATATATATATATTATTATTATTATTATTATTATTATTATTATAATAGCATGCAAAAAGTAAAACATATTTCATTTCAGTAAGGGCCATAGTTAAACTACATAGTAAACATTTGGACAACAAGAGTTGGTTTTCTAGGTCATCACACATGTACAGCATGTTATATGAACAGAGAGTCTTCTACATACGGTTCAAGAACGGCAAAGCAAAAGGCTTCTAAATATGAGAACATATGGTCCTGGTAAGGTGCCTGGTGAGGTCTGAGTCTGAAAATAATAATGTGTAGCAGTCTTAATGAATGGGGAGAAAATAAAGAAAGCAAACAAATATCACTAAATTCCTAGTACTTTGGAAGCCGTGATAAAAGTGGCAGTAATTGCAGCGTAGAAGCTACACAAATCAGTCATAATGGAACAGCTGGCTTTTGTAGTGATCATTTGAGAAGAAGCTTTGGCAGGAATAGTGTCATTAATTAGTAACTTTGTACAAGAAGTCATGGTTACAGATGATTTTAGAAACATCTGGATTAAACATTTGTGAAATAATTTATTAATCTGGAGAGGTTATGGATTTTACCAACTGGAGTTTTTAATAGAATTGTGTAATGGAGTATTAGGTTATTTCAAGATTTTCTTGATATACAGTTTATTAAATGTACTGTACTTGAATTATTTTTCATCATTAACAGCAGAACACATATCTCTCACTCTCTCATACTCTCTTATGCAGCCTACTCTGCATTTAGATTGTGAGACAAAACCAGAATTATCCAGAAGAAACCCATGAAGCACATACACATTCTAAGCCAATGCACACAGATCTGAGGTAGATGTGGAATATGCCCAGGTTTGGTACACTGCAGTAAATCACTATTGCAGTAATATTAATAATAATAATAATAATAATAATAATAATATTAATAATAATAATAATAATAATAATAATAATATGATGATGATGATGATGCATTCAATATAATTACATTAGTAATGGATATAAGGTACATGTTCTGTGCAAAAAGACAACCTATGTTGACAACCTCAATGCTTTAACAAGGTAATGTCCAGTTACACAGACATATAATCAATCATTTGCAAATGAGTCTATCAATAATGGTTCATCTGTCAATGACCCAGGCAGTTAACCTTTTAAGTAGGATAAATCACATCTTCATCAGCATGACAATGTCAATGAGAAAAGGGAAAGAAGGAGAGAGCCTCTGTGTTACCTTTAGAAAGAAACTCATATTTGTTTGGGGATTGGAACAAATAGAAGGCCAATTCTGGCTTTTGGCAATAGAATAAAATAGACTTGTAAAGGATCATCAAAATATGTTTTTTTTTCTTCTTTTTTTCTTTATGGCTTTTTTTGCCGCCATTAAACTCAACAAAGTAGCCTATGGGCCAAAATGATTCTCCTTTGGCAGGTCATGTTTTTAACCCTACTGTGAACTTATGACTAGATACACAAATCCCCCCTCCAACCACCACCTCCTTCAAAGAATTAACTACACCAAGTTTTTTTTTTTTTTTTCATATGCTGTTTTCACATAGGCACCACAGATTTAAAATGTCAGCAGTCTATAATGGCTGTGAGAATGTGTGCAGCCTTATCAGGCTTAGTATGTTTTTCATTGGAATACAACTGCATTTACATTTTAACTGGCTTTTCAAGCTCAAGGGAGCTTAATCAAAAACAAAGCTCTCCAAGATACTTATGACTAAATATTAGCTGAGATCTGTCAAATTCCCTTGACAGACAACTCAAACCATGCCTTTCATCCAAACAGATTATTTTCAGCACATGACCTTTGGACAGACTGTGTATCAATTAACAAAATAAATTTTGGGAATGGCTTAAATACCATGACTAATCAGAGCTGATTTACAAATCTAGTCCCACATTATTACAAAACTTCAATAAACACCAGATCAGTCAGCTTTGACCAGGTCTGCAATGCTCATGAGCTAGGGTACACCCTCGTGTGGAAATCTGGCATGAATATCTGTCTCATTTTCTGTTCTGGCTATTGCTGCAAATCCAAAACCACCATGACCTAGAAAGATGTTACTTCAGAGGTGCTTTGCCCGGATCACTGGGGACAACCCCGAAGATGCGTGAGACAAATGCTGGCAAATAACTGAAATGACAGATCCAATCCTACAAGTATCATCTAAACAGAGATGGATCGCCACTGAAGCAAATCAAATATTAATAAATAGATGTGGTGCTTAGACATGACGATAGCTGCAGCATTAAACCCATTTATCTTCCACTTTGCTTTTCCTCCTGGCTGTAATATTTCTCATCAATCATCAAGTGCAGTGTCAAATGTAGCTATAATTCAGGGAGAGGAGAACAGCAGTCCCTTTGGAGCTAGCTCTGGACTAACCTTGTCAATCAATGACAATCTTCAGTTAATGAATGTGTAACAGGGCTTTGAAGTAGTGCCTAATTTAATCTTTTGTTCCTTGGAAGATCTGACAATGGGTTGTTGACAAATCAGTGATGCTTTGTGGTGCATAAACCGAGTATTTCACGTAAAAAAAAAAAAAAAAAAAAAAAAATTATCATGCTGCTCGCAGCATCTACACGGCAAGTGAGATCCTCTAGGACTGATATCTCACAAACTCTCTTTGAGTGGGTCATAAACCATGAACATGGGTTTAATAACTTAAATTTAATAATGCACCCTGTTGTTGGATATTTTATAGTCTGATATTTTTATTCAGGAGTAGGATTTCCATGACAATATCAGTGTAATGTAATATAGGCAACCTAGCATATGCCTAATAATGTACAGTACAAAGTATATCCACATTATTGTATCATAGAATATTAAACTCAAATGCTTGTGTAATCAGTACTTTTAATTATGTTTTAATGATTGCAATTAGCACTTAAGAAGAGTCAGCAGGAATTTGATTGACACTGATACATCTCTGGGAGCAATTAATTATCTTAGCAAAGAAGAAACACACACATAAGGCGCACATACACATAAAAGTTAGCTGAAATTACACTTAAATCATATTCTTTGACTAATCTAAAAGGCAATGCACAAAAGAAGGAGCTTTGGCCTTAAGAAACATCAAGCAATATGATAGAAAAATGATTGAATTAGACTTCAACTAGCATTCCTTTTATTCTGAAAGCATACCCTAAACACAGTCTAATGGAAAAAATACACTTTATGTGTCATCAAATATCAATTTTAAGAGAAATGTTACGTGAGTACCAATAAATCAAATAAATATTTGCTGTCGTCATAAACTTCATGGCCTTCAAGCCCTTCATGGATGTGCTGGGCACTAATACATTAGCAGCAGATCTTTTAATACACCAGACCTATTGGTTCAGCACATCCGACAGGTGCTTCGATGAAATCTGTGATGTCTGGAAGCCAAGTCAACACCTTGAGCTCTTTTTCATGTTCTTCTAACTACTCTTGAGGTATTTTTGCAGTGTGTCGGGACGCAATATCCTGCTGAAAGAAGCCTCTGGCATTAGGGAATACCATTGCCATAAAGGGACGTTCTCGGTCTGCTACAGTGTTTAGGTGGATATTGCACATCAAAGTGACATCAACGTGAATGTCATGATCTAAGGTTTCCCACAGAACATTGCCCATAGCTTCACACCGGCCTGCTTTCCTCCCAAAGTGCATCCTGGGGAAAGTACTGATGATAAGTTATACACAGGCACCCAAGTGTCCACATTATGTAAAAGAAAATGTAAATAATCAAACTGAGCCCCTTTTTTCCAATGCTCTATGGTCTAGTTCAGATTTTCAGTTGCCCAGTGTAGACGCTTTCGGTAGTAGGCAAGGTTGAGCATGATCCCCATACACACCAAACTGTGATGAAATGTGTGTTTTTGTGTGTGTTTCTTTTTCTATCATAGCCAACATGACCTTTTTTTTTTTTTTTTTTTGCAATTTGTGCTACATTAGCTCTTCAGTGGAATTAGACCAGCCTTTGCTTTCCCAGATGCACCAATGACTCCTAGCACTGTTCACCATTTGTCCTAATCACTGCATACCCTTCACTATATTCACGTTACCATCCTGAAATAAATAAATTCCATTTTTAGTACCCTAATGTGACACAGTGTCAGGGGTAACCCCTAGAGGGCGCCTAGCGCCCAGAGACTTTGTGTCTTGTAGTTCCTTTCTGTTTGACTTCAGTTCCCATTATGCCCCTCGGTCAGGTGACGTGGGCGCTCACCTGAACCGAGTTGCTCATTAGTTTTATATAAATAGCTTGTTTCAGTTCTGGTTTGTGTCTTGCATCTGTTGATTTCACCCCGTAAATGTCTGAGTTTAGTTCGTGTTTCCCGTTGTCTTTATTCGTGTTTTGGTTTTGTTTTCATATAAAGTATCTTTGTTTATTTGATTTCCCTGGCTTGTTTGTTAATAAAGAACATTGTTCCTTTAAAAACCTGAACTTCTGCGTTTATGCCTCGCACCCCAATTCATGACACACAGATATGACTACTTATGGCTCTCAAAGCACAAATCTGATGTTTTCCAGATCAGATCCAAACCAATTTCACATGTGGTCCGAGGTTAAATATGTGGTTGATATGGTCCTATGACTTTTTGCCTAAGTGCATGCGTAGGCTGCTCACTGACGTCAATCACCACCTGCAGAACAAGGATTTCATAGCAGTGCTACAGTAGCAATAGCTGATAAAACAGCTACAGTAAGCCACCTGGTTTTCTTCCTTCTTCTTGACCTCAACAAATATGGTGCACTAACTGCTTTCCATCTCCCTTAAATATATATTTAAAAATATATATAATTCATAATATAAAATATATTGTATTAATTAATATATTAATATATGTAATATAATGCAATATATTAAATAATACATTTCCATAAATAGGAAATGTATTATTAATATATTGCAGTATATGAATGGACCATGTATATGCAGACAAACATATTTATACTTATAATTGTTTTATTGAAACACTATTGAAACTTCATGCATGTTTAAGAATTATACACACACTTTTACTTTGTCAGTGTGGTCTGATGAAGGAAACTCCAAGATGAGATCTCATGCAAATCTCTTCTTTTCCACCTAAACAGAAATGAGCCATCTTTGAGACTTGAATGAGATTTAGGTGTTTTCTCTATCTTCTCAAAGGTGTCTCAAATGTGGCTCATTACCTCTAAATATCAGAGATAGTTTATATTTGTCGTGTGTGCGGCTCACATAGACAGAAATAAGCAGTCTTTGAGACTTGAATGAGATTTTAGCCGTTTTCTCAATCTTCTCAAATGTGCCTCAAATATGGCTCACTACCTCTAATAAATCTCAGAGATACACACATAAAGCATACAGTGCTTGTAAACTGTGCATTTGGGTTTTCTGTCGTGTAGAATTAGCCTCATCATTACTTAAAAAAAAAAATTTTTTTTACTACTATCGAAATGACGGAGCAAAAATGTAGAACTCACAAAATGTGCACTCACTCAACATCTATACTGCTTAATCCTGCATTCAGGGTCACGGGGGGCCTGGAGCCTATCCCAGAAGACTTAGGGCACAAGGGTGGGTACACCCTGGACAGAGTGCCAATCCATCACAGGACACACACACACTCACACATTACGGCCAACTTGGGAATGCCAATTAACCTAACCTACATGTCTTTGGTTTGTGCGACGAAACTTGTGTACCCGGAGGAAACCGACCAAGCACAGGGGGAACATGCAAACTCCATGCACACAGAGACGGGAATTGAACCTAGCCGAACTCAGACCCTCCAGATGCAAGGCAACAGTGCTAATCACTACACCACCGTGCCGCCTCAAAATGCGCACATTATTATATATTATATATGTCCTTAATATAAAAAGTATGTTTGCTGACAAAGAGGGTTTTCATCACATCTCGCTTTATTTTAGACTGCATAGTTAATGTATGCATTCTTCTTCTTCTTCTTCTTCTTCTTCTTCTTATTATTATTATTATATAGTCAACTGTGATCTTATAAATATGTTCTATTTCTTGCCTGTATGATCCTTTTTTGAATTTCTGCTCAGTCATGTGTGTAGTTAGTAAAAATGAAGAAAATTTAGGTCATTATATTGTCTAGGTTGTGCAAAAAAAAAAAAAAAGTCACTCTATATTGCACATCCTGACCCATATATACTGTATTTATTAAAACATAATAATGCAAAGAATGGCTAAAAATGCTTTCTGAAATGTGAAATAAATAGAAGGTAAAATAAATCTGAATATAAAGTGTTATAAGGTCATATATAATTGTTTTTAGTTGTGTATAGTAGATCACTTTTCTGGTGAAGGTAATGTGGCCCGCTCCGCTGCCTACCGCCGCAGGTTTATTTCACACCTGTGGGAAACACTGCAATGTGCAAATTATTTGAACTTGCTTTAGAATTGCCAAAATAAAGTACCAAAGGTGTTTTTCTTTTAAACAACCATATGTTCAATGAAGATATGTAGATATGTAGGTATCTACAAATCTAGCTTTATTAAAAATAAATAAAATAAAAATTATTACACTCTAATGAATTGATTAAAATTAAACTGGCAAACGGCAAACTTACTTTACATTCTGTATAAATGTCATTAACAATAAGTAACTAAAATACAATATACAGAATATTTTTTATCAAGAAGTGAAGCAATGAGATAATGTTTGTGTTCAGTGATGTCTGTATACACTTACTGTAACATTTAAGGCCAAAACCTATTTTTGATTATACATTTATTACTAAATGTTCAACATTTTCTTATGGCCAACCCAGTAAAGCCTACAGTACACGTAGATTCTAATAAAGACATAATTTCCCACAATTTCTCCCACACATGCTCTAAGCCTTTATCACTTACCACTTTACCAAGTATCATTCGAGTATCCAGACCCTTAGGTGGCGGTAGCGCACCAACTACTTTGCCAACTACAGATGAAATGAAGAAGAAGACCAAGAAGGCGGACGGTGAAGGTGGGTTTTACTTTTTTGCGCCAAATTTAAAATTAAGTGCGTAGTTATTATTGACAACGAACGTTAAAAAACGTTAAAGTTGAAACCACAGAGTCTGTGATTAAAAACATGTAGAATATTTTAGCTGAAAATTACACAGCCTACGTTTGTTCTCAAATTGCAAAAGGAATTAAAATTCTACTTGTGGGTGGTTTAGCATGTGGATTAGCATGTCTAGGTAACTAACACTAGTGAGGTTGAAAGTTTTTTAATTATTATTTGTTTGTATTTTAATGGTAAAAATCAGTCAGCTGGTTACAGTAATTATTATTATTATTATTATTATTATTATTATTATTAGGCTGGTTCCATTAGATACTAAGAAGCTTCAGGAGTTGCAGACTTTGGACAAACTTGTTGGACACCATCACAATACAAGACTCATGCTGATATAGCTGGTAAGAAAACTTTTCCAGCTTGTTCTTGGAGTATATTACAGCAAGCAACCAATTTTCCCTAAAAAAAAATTCATCTCCTTTTTGACTGATTCTTTTCACTGGAATATTGTCACAACGCTGTAACATTTGTGTAATATTGTTAACCTGCTGGTTTTAATGTCGTGGTGGACAGAGGTCAGTATGGACACTGACTAGCCTCAGATGGTGTTTGTGGTGGCGCATCACTGTATGCTGTTAATTGAGAATTTTTTATATGTTTAAGTAAATGTAATATCTCATTTGTGTTTCATTCATCACACTTGTATCTGGCTTTAATCTCATTGTGGTCTTGTATATGGCTAATTTTCATAAGCATATTGTAAAACATATAAAGAAATAGATACAATTAATAACATTCTATATATAATGAAGTATATTGTTAAATATAAAATGACATACCTTAATATAAGAAAAGCTGCAATTTCTTATGTATTTTTCAATATATTGTAATATATTAATCCAATATATTATTAATTATATTGTAAATATATTTAGATCAGAACACTAAATAATTTAATATATTGACAGCCAATATATAGTGAAATATATTTTCTTTGCGTAAGGACCTCCTGCTCCAAAATCCCAAGCATATTTTTTTGCTAGAATCACATCTATTGTTTGAAATGAATGCGTGATCACATAAACTTATGACAAGTTTTAACCCAGCACGAGCAATCAATTTGCTCATGCATGCCATTTAGCAGGAGAGATGCGTGCCCATATAAAAGTCAGATAAAAGTCACGTGTAATTATAAATCTGAACTGCCATGACTTGTAAATCCGGCCTGACCGAAAAATGCAGTTTCTTCCCAGTTGTCTAGCCATTACTATTTGGCCCTTGTCAAAGTCACTTTTATCCTTACAAGTGGTCTTTTTGTCTATTTTATCTACCTACCTCTTTATCTATTTGTATGGTGCAAACAAAGACCAACTCAATATAACTTCAAAACTTCAACAAAGGTACTAAATCATGTGTAGAAAACAGCTTGTTGGAAGAAAAAAAAAATGTACGACAGGTAAACCTCTTGCTGGCAGACATATTCAATTTCATCCTGTCGTAAAGCTTTTGATTTACTGTAAATCTATCAAAATATACACTTGGTTTACCTCAGACACTGTATTCTACATGGAAGATCATTTTTTGGTTGTCAGAGTCTTGGCATGCTGGTTTCACACATCATTCTAAAAGAATGCTGTGATGAGACTGTAAGACAGGGCAGCTCCTTTAGTGCTGTCACTTTCCTTTTTACCATTTCCTCATGAAAATGAGCAAAAACTGTTGATAAGCTCAGGTGTAAATGCGCAACCAGGTTGATTTCAGCTTGCCAGTCAATGTAGTAGAAGAAAAGAAATCTGTGCTTTAGTGTCAACTTGCATGTCCATCATTGAGCAGGATGCAGTAATACACATTCCTTCTCATCCAGGTAGAAGAACACAAATACACCCGTCACACCATACGATTTATTTATTTATTTATTTATTTATTTAAATGTCACCTTTGCGCTCAAGTTTTGACAGAGCTTTAAATGACTTTCACCTCCTATAATCCTGTTTGAAACACTGAGCGTCAAGGGTTGCTGCTGCATTGCAAGAAGGCAAAGCTGTGCCCTGTGGGATTGTACTTAAAACCTGGTGTCAGTGTCGGTGTCAGTGCATTTACACTAATTACAAACCAATACACCCAAGAGTTTGATGCAACAGCTCTGAAAACTGAGACATAGAAAGATTCCATGGCCAAAGTTTCAGAGTATTTGGTTACATTATGACACTTAGTCATGACATATTAGTTTTACTATCTGAGGGTTTACACTTTTTCACACATCCACAGTTTACTGTAGGTGTATATTCTGAATAGACTCCATCCAGGTAATTACTGTAGTATCATCTGTACATCTGCGCACACTTGCATTTGGCTAATCATTGTGTCTACAGTATGTATTATCTGCTAAAGTAAATAATCACATCAAATGTCAGAATGGGGAAAAAAAAGATCACATTGACTTTGGTTGTGCCATGTATCTGGTGCCAGGTGTGTATATTTCAGCTATTTCTGATGTCGTGGAATTTTCATGTGCAACAGTTTGCAAAGTTTATATAGAGTGGCTGGGGGAAAAGTGGACAAACATACGTCACTGATGTGAGGTTTCATTGCAGAATAGCCAGACCAATCTGAGATTACAGAAAATATCTTATATATTATGTATATTATATCTACAACTCCTTACAACCATTCTAAAAAGAAAAGCAACTCAGAATGCACAAAGCTCGACAACGCTTGGCTCTGTTGCATTTCCCCCTAGAAAGTTGTCTCTGAAGGCCAAACAAATATGACATTATTATTTAAAATACAATGAACATTTTTGACATTAGATTCCTTTGATGGAACAGTGGGCAGAATAACCTTGCTCTTGGGTCTCTGGTGCAATCAGTTTCCTCCAATTTCGCCCCACCTTTAAAAGAAATACTGGTAGGTGGACTGGCTGTTCTAAATTGTGTGTGTACCGTATGTGTGTAATGCCCTGCAATGGACATGCATCTTATCCAGTATATATTCTACAAACATTCCACGGCATCCTTCCATATCCACTGCAACCCTGAACTTATTGACCACTTACTGAGGATGAATAAATGAACAATAATATAATCTGTGTATTAGTAGTGGAATCTGTGTATTTAGTTGTTGTAAGTGTGCATCACATTCACATGGTTGAAATATTTGAAAATGACTAATGTATTTAAACAAATGTACAGCCTCGGGTTGATTTTTTTCCCCCACATTTCGTAGTGAAAGATGGCTCAAACGATCCAGCGAGGTGGGTGGGCAGCTCAGCCGTAGTGATGGGCCTATAAATAATGTTATCAATTCCATCTCCAGTGGCTCACTTAATTACTACAACCTTGTGAGCTTAATTATGCACAGATGTTACCAACTCTAAAACTAAACTTGGAATAATTTGGAAAGTCTTACAGTAATGAGTTAAATAAACCACCTGTCTATATAGGGCTTTAAACAGCAAAACCTTATTCTTGGTATAAATAAATGAATGGATTAATAACAACAACAATAATAATACTCTAAAATGTGTTAGTTATACGGTGCATACAATGATCAGCCACAACATTAATCACTGCCAGGTGAATTGAATGACAATGATTTTCAATTATATACCAGTGAACTTGTGACTTCCTTTGGGTATTCCGGTTTCCTCCCACAGTCCAAAGACCTGCAAATTAGGCTAATTGGCGGTCCCAAATTGCCCTTAATGTGTGAATGATTGTGTGAGTGTATGTGTGTGTCCTGCAATGGATTGGCGCCCTATCCAGGGTGTACCCTCCCTTGTGCCTTAAGCCTCTTTGGATTGGCTCCAGGCCCCCTGCGACCCTGTATACAGGATGAAGTGGTATAGACAATGAGTGAGTGAGAGTGAGTGAACTGGTGACAGTATCAAGAATAATCTTTGCCTGTGAAGAACAGAGGTCTGTTCCCACAAAAAAGCCAGTGTACCACAAACTGCTGAGAAGAGTCAATGCTGGCAATCATAGGATGGGATCAGAACACCCAGTGCATCACAGTCTTCTGCATAATGGGCTCACAAAGTGTTCAAGGTTGTTGATCTGGAGCCAAATTCCCCAGATCTCAATCTGACTGCACAATCCATGCATGGTAATTCATCCATCCATCCAATCCACAGACCATTCATCTTTCCCATGTAGGCTCCACCCTGCAGCCCAGAGTACCCAATGGATTTGGGTGCCAGACACAAAAGTACACTAATCCACAACCAGTGGCACAAGTGGAACATAAACAAAACTGGTCGTATTTTAATGTTATTGCTGAATGGTGTATGTTTAATTTATCTCATTATAAGCTTGAAATTGCAAGTGTTCATAACACAGTCATCATGTATAGTCTTCCTCTTGCCACAAAACAACACATCGACTATGAACAATCAAGGCTGCTCTAATTAGATTTGAGTACCCACAGTGATTCCTGCTGACTCAACAATTTCACCATCCATTAATTAAATGAACAACAGCAATGTGTAATCACTTTTCATACCTACACTATCATTATGAATAACATTCTTTGGCCCAAGATTTGTGTTGATTGAATCTCTTGGTTTATTCAATCTGGAAAATACTGTAATGTGGTAATTAAATAAGGGGATAGGTTCAATATTTTAATGTTTAAGTACCTAACATTTCTGGTATAATTGTGGTACTTGTGTATAACCATCCTCCGTTCGAAGCTGCATAATATGTACAGTAAAAATTAAAACTTGATTGGATGTGCTGACATAATGTTAATGAAAAGTATAATTACTGTTAGCACACATGTCTTGATTATTTTCCAATTAAAGCACATCCTGGAGTCTTCCTTTTATAAAACCATGATGTGCCAAAAAATCTTATTTATTAGGAGAAACACATACCATTTTGCATTCATTATTAGTTACATTTATTGCTGTGGTATGTTTGTAATTAGTTCCCATTAGCAAGTTACTTCCTGTTATCGGTTGCATATAGCAGCTACACAAGGTAAGTATTTTTCTTTTTTTTTTTACCTACCACCTGAAAGTCATTGCAGAGAAACTGACTGTTCCAAAGTGCTGACTCTCTGACTCTTTCCATAAATATTAAATAAATATCTTTTTAAAGAAAACTTCCCCATATAAAGCATTTTTTTTCTTTTTTAAAAAAAAGTGTTTATTATTATCTTAGATTATGGGGAACATCTGCCAGACAAATTCCGCTCAATGGGTTGTTACTACAGAAATGATAATGTATTATAAAGACTACATTTATATAAAGATCTGATGAAGTCAGTACTAGAGCTGCTTTTAATAAAATAATAATACAAAAAAAAACTAAAATCCACAGTGCTGTGATATCAGAACAAAATACTGTAATATATTGGTATTAAAAGTTTAATATGAAATGGAACTTATTTAAACACCATCTATTCACAGGGAAAAAAGTGATTATTTAATAAATGCCTTATTTACATATGATAATCATCATGAGTATTGCAAATTCTCTTATCTCAATAATGATGAACTAACTAGATATCATGCAGACATGTCTTTCAGATCCTTAGAGTTTGCCTCATAGGGAAGTGCTGTAAGTACGTTATAGTCCCTGCAGGTAGGCTGTGAGTATGTGCGTATGTGTCTGCGTCTTGGAGGGGGGCATCATATTTCTCGAGGGTAATGTGGCTGATTGTTCAATCACGTCACACGCTTCACTTAGGGAGGCCGGAGAAGCAATCATGTGCATCTGGAGGCAGAAAGATCGATTGGGCAGTGTTTTCTCTCCACTGAGCTCCTACCTGAGCTATGTCCACCTGACATGTTGGCAGATGTACACTCTGTTCATAGCAGATGTGGTCTCAAAATGGAATCTTGAATTTATGCATGACCTTCAGACAGTGGGCTTAGGCTAGTGTGCATGGTCATGGTTTAGAAATAAGCAGAAAAGATAGGAAAAAGTTTGCAGTGAATGGTCATCATGCTGAATATTTAATATTCACAGCAGATGCAAAACAGACACACACGTATATATATATATATATATATATATATATATATATATATATATATATATATATATATATATATATATATATATATATACTGTATGTATATATACAGTATATAGAATTTCCACTGCAGTATGAGATTTTGTTTATAACTAACTAGTGGTCAAAATAAATAAATAAATAAAGACTGTTAAAAGATTTTAGTTTTGTTTTGTCCTGAACAGACCTTACTGATCTTATTCCTTTTCAGATAATCCCACACAGGCAAAAAATAATTTACTGACTCGAAAGGGTACATAAGAATATCAGTATCTAGCTCCGAGACAGCTTTATCAAACCTTCTCTTTGCATTTTTATATAATATTGTGGACTACGAATGGTTTGTGCTGCTCCAGAAATCTTATTTAATATGCATTACAAGGCCTCTGGTTCATGCCAAAGGCAAAAATAAACAAAGCAATACAAAACAAAACAAAAAACAGCTTCTGTTTGTTTGTTCTTGGCCCTAATCTAATGATCATGGTCATCTCGTTGGATAACGGCCAGAAGGCATTTACATAACAGAAAGACAAGGAAATGCTCAAAGTGTCTGCAATATATTCTTGTAAAGGATATGACTATCTGACAGAGAAAAATGACCAGTGCTTCACTGGAGTGGCAGCACTTGACTCAACAACTTTGATTCCCCTCCATCCCTTGCAGAATTCGCTTTCATAGCGGGTGTACTAGTGCATAAAGGCTTCCCCAGTGGAGACATGACAGCCTCAGATGCCAAAAAAATCCATCTTCCAATGCAATTTAGCACACCGGGAGCAGGGAAGATGGGAAAATTATACAGGACTTCAGCCTGCACTTTCACAGGTGGCCGTGGAGACCCTGTAGACACATTTGAAATAATGGCAGGTTGGACGAAGAGAAGTCAAAGTTGGTCAGTGTAAAATAAAACTCGGAGGCCCTCTGAACCCTTTTTTGTCCAGGCTGACTGAAAAAGAATCACCTCTAAAACTCTCGATCTAAAATGAATGCCATTCACCAGATCATTGCTCATACAGCAATGCTCAAGGAAAAGCCGGGAGAGCTATTCAATACAGTAGAGCCAATCATGCCAGATTTTGAATTTGTGTGGACATTTAAAAAAAAAGGTGATTATGGTGATCTGACTGTCCAACAGGTAACATTTTTCACCGTGCTCTTCAACTTTTACACCAGCTACGATGATACAGCGCAAAGTTGACGTAATCCATCATTATTTGGTTCACAGATTCTCTCAATGCAGCCTTCTTCAGTGGTTTCATTTGAGCCATTTGACTTCATTTGAACTATTGTTCTTCAGCTGTCAAGAATGCTTTTCTCAAAATGGTAGCATGTAAAGAATCAGTGCAATTCAGGTAGTGCTTTAGGGCTGAAAGGAAAACTAAATAGCTCCTGAAGTGGAGGGTTTTTGCTCATAGCGTTTTAGCTAAAGTGAGTGTTAGTCATTAGACAGAGGATCATTTACAATGATGCCTTACTTGTACACGTGAACAAAACAGATTATTGATGATAAGATGTCTTTCATTTATTTATGAACTAAAGTTAAACAGCATTTGACCACTTTCGGTGTTAACCACCTTTGCCAATCATTAAACTAAGGAATTTTCAGGTGAATTAATGCTGCATATGATTTCAGGATACAATTACACAGACATGGATAGAGCAAGTGACACCAGAGTACTGCAGACATCCTTTTGATTCTACACCCAGTTGGATCCAGCATGTTTTAAAGAACTTCATACTAAACACTGATTGTTGTATAGAAATTAAATTGCATGAAATAAAATTTGTGCTTATTTTGCATTATAAAAAATAAATTAAAATGTTAAAAGTCAAACATTGAATTTCACTTTTGGCCACCACTGTATATAAACGTTACTTTCAATCTGTCAAGTTTATAGGTCTTGTTTTACTTTCAACCTGTCAAGTTTAAAGTCAAGTTTAGACTGTAGGTCTTGACATTAAGTAGCTCATCTACAGACAATAAACTGAGTTTTACTCTTACTACAAATATAAATCCAGTTCATATTTAGCTTTATACCATGCTATGAAAAAGTATTTTCTCCCTTTCTGATTTTAATTTTTTGCATATTTGTCACACTGAAATGATTCTGATCATTAAACAAAATTATACTATTAAAAATTCTAATATTACACAAAGATAACTGGAGTAAATACAAACAACAGTTTTTTAATTAACTTAAATTAACTTAAATTTTAATTTTTAATGAACAAATTAAGTGCACCCCCCACACACAAAGGACTGATTACTGCCAGACCTGTTGAATAAAAAGAGCACTTAATTATAACATGTATAAACCCACAGACAAGCATACTAAAAGATCTAGTTAGCAACACAATCTAAGAAATTTAAGAATAAATGATTAAAAAAGTATTGGCATACAAATATCAGTCTACAAAGGGTTACAAAGCCATTTCAAGGTTTGGTACTCCAGAAAACAATGGAGAGAGCCATTACTCACAAATCCACAAAACATGCAACAGTGGTGAACCTTCCCAGGAGTGGCCGGCCTACCCAAATTACTCCAAGGACACAACGATGACTTAGTCAGGAGCTTATAAAATAACCCAGACCAGCTTCTAAAGGACTACACACCCCACCTGACTGATTCAGCAGGGAGAAAGCCACTGCTGACCAGAAAGATCACACATGCTCGACTCACATTTGCCAGAAATAGATCTTGATTGTCTTGAGATTTCTGGGCAAATAGTCTGTGGACTGATGAGACAAAAGTTAAACTTTTTGGAAGGTATGTATTACATCTGGCGTAAAACCAACACAGTGTTTCATAAAAATAACATAATACCAACTGTCAAACATGGTGGTGGTAGTGTGATGGTCTGGGGCTGTTTTGCAGCTCTGGTGTGCTTTGCAGCTTCAGGACCTGGATGGCTTGCCATAATTGAATGAATTCTGTGTTCTACCAGAAAATCCTAAAGGAGTATGCCCAGGCATCAGTTCATGACCTCAAGCTCAAGTGCACTGTGGTTATGCAGCAGGACAATGATCCGAAACACACTGGCACATCCAATTCTAAATGGGTCAAAAAAAGCAAAATTAAGGTTTTGGAGTCAAAGTCCGGACTTAAATCCAATTGAGATCCTTAAACAGACTCTTCATGCTTGAAAACCCTTCAGCATGTCTGAATTAAAAGGATCCTGCAAAGAAGAATGGGCCAAAATTCTTCTACACTGTGTGCAAAATTCATTGCCAGTAATCACAAACACTTAATTGCAGTTGTTGCAGCCAAGTGTAGCACAACTGTTTATTAGGTTTAGCGCAATTACTTTTTCACATAAAACCAGGTAGGTTTGGACAGCTTTTTTTCCCTTATTAGATCATATAAAAAATGGATTTGGTATTTACTCTTTGTGTAAGTTTTTGGTACAATTTCTTTATCATTTAAGTGTAAAAAAAGAAACTAAAAGGAAGGAGCAAACACTTTTTATGGCACTGTACAATTTATGACATTGTGATGTAAGATATGCCATTTAAGACGTAGTTGTGAATCAGTTGTTAGGCTTTTTTATGACAGTCTATAAATGGTTTGGAGCATGTCTACACTGGACTATAAACAATGTTTAATCCATGACATTTGCAGACATTCATTATTTAAGGCAAAATGTTTTGTACAACATACTATAAATAATATTAGATACTGTAAGTAATATTATACTATCTAAAATTTTAGAACCAGCAGACTGTTTTCCAACACATTAATTTGTCTGGAATATATGAAGAGACAGGAATACTGGAAGGGAAAAAAATAAATCTTTATTCAGTCCCACTTGTGATTGAATGCACTGATTGCTCATTATTGCTTTTGTTTCATAATTATGGTTTCGACCTTTAAATGTTCACCTCTTATTAAATGATTTCAGATTTTTAAATAAAGGCCAGAGCACCATCCTAGCATTTGCTTACATTTGTTTTCCCTTTTCATGCTTATTTATTTATTTATTTATTTATTTATTGCAAGAATTTAAGTGCCTAAAGAGTTGTTAATTACCTGTGTTCGCTGTCCTTGTGTGAATAGGGGAAGTGTTTAAAAAGCATCTGAGTGAAACAGACCTGTAATGTGGGAAAAGTGCTCATGTCGCTTTGAGAAATGGACAACTACACTGTCAAAATATAAAAAGCCAAATGCTTGTCTGGCAGATCTGTGCCAGTTTCTAGGTTTAAACTAGACACATGCGGCCATGAGAAACAAACTGTCAAAAATGATTAATGTTTGGCATCTGACAGAACAAAAAAAAACATGCAAGGACACCTTTTTTTTAAATATCCAGGATAAAGTTAACTACTGTAGAACAGTACCTATGATAACTTTAGGATAAAAATAAATCCACAATTTAACAGAATTAGTCATTTTAGAGCCCATTTATATTTTGCATTAACGTGTGATGACTAGTTGGATATTAATATCTGGCAATGGGAGGATTTGATCTCACCTTTGCTTTTTCACCTGTGTATGTGTCTTAATCGTCTACATTCTGTGCGCATTGTGATCAAATCTCTTTTCACTGGTGCAATATGCAAATGACCTAGCTAGGTAGCATGTGGGCAGTCAGCCAGCTGTCAACATGGCAGGAATAGGATTGGCAAAAACTGTTTTGTTGTGCTGATTGCTCTTATTGTGAAAAGTGCCAATGAAGTATTTGTTGGAAGGCAACATTTGTTTCAAAACAACTACTTCCAGCAGGTACAATAGAAAAAAAGTCTTTTTTTTTTAATTGAGTTTGCATTTTTGGAATAATTTTATTGTTCTGTGAGTGCATGCCATTTCTTCTAAAGCCCTGAATAATAGGTTAGTAAACATTGCATTTAAAGTCAAATTTCCAATTTATATATTTTCTCTGCTTTATAATAATGTAACCTTTTTCTTTTGTTGATATGCCTTAGCAAAGTGTGTGTGTGTGTGTGTGTGTGTGTGTGTGTGTGTGTGTATATATATATATATATATATATATATATATATATATATATATATATATATATATATATATATATATATCCACATATTTGGTTGAAACTATGTTTAGTATATGCTGCTACCACCCTTAAAGTAGGCAGATTTAAAAAAAATAAATAAAATCCTGTTCCAGATTTATTTTGATGTTATAATAACCTCCACTACATTTTTGGATAGGGTTGTTAGGATTTAACTATTTAGCCACAAGGGCAGTAATGAGATCTAATGTCATGCTGGTTACTATTAAAGTAAAAAGTTACTATTACTCCTTACCTTTACAGTGAAAGTAATATATTACAGTGGTACCTCGACATACAAATTTTATTCATTCTGGACGTAAGCTCTTAGGGCGAAAAGGTGTATTTCAAAACGCTTTTCCAATATTGGAAAAATAAATCCAATATTATAATCATATTTTTGCATATAGAAAACAATAAAAAATTAAGATAAATGTAAATTAAGTAAAATACATATTAAAACTCATTTAACCTTAATTTACTGTATGATTCCTCTTGGCACCGTCTGCTTTAAAACCAAACTGAAGGTGGCTCTGTTTTCTTCTTGAATTTGTTCTTGCTAACATTCTTGAAACCCTAGGAATGGTGCTATGTCTTCATTAAATCTTGCAAAAAAAGATCTTTTCCTTTATAGTGTTACAAACAAGGATTTTTTTTTTTTTTTTTTTTTTGCCGTGGTGCAATTTCGGTTGTTGCTCATATGCTGAAAATGCTTCATATGCCAATGCGAATTTCTTGCTAAATTCCGGTTCGTAAGGCGTTCATGAGGCAAGGAGTTCATATTGCCAAGGTGTCACTGTACTATTTTTTATTACTTTTCTATAATAGTAATATATTACTATTACCAGGAGTGCTGCCAGCAATATATTCTTTATACACACAAGAACCACCATTATTACATACATTTAATGAGTAGGTGCAACATTAAAGGTGACTGAGTGAGCAAACAAAAGCGAGAGAGATTGATTCAGGTTTTATTGCATGTTACCAATACAACAGCAGCATAACACTCTGAATATGCTACTACAGACTTTTCAAAGGCCTGACTTGGGGCTACCGTTGCTCTTCACGGAATCTTCACTGCATACAACAGGTTGCTTTCTATTTTCAAAAGGTTTACTTGTTTTCTTTTGCTTATTTATACAGTAGGTTACCTATTTGCTTGCGAACACACAAGATAAGCTACAGTAACTGTGAAAAATGCTAGACTAGTGCATTCATGCCAGTGACCAAAATCATTAAAAATTTTTTTTTTTTTTTAACGTATGCATATTATGTACAGGATTACGGTTGCTGGTGATTACTATCTAAAGTGATATGTTACTCTTGTGTTACTTTAACATGAGCAGGCTCATAGCTTATATTTCCTATTTTCCATCATTCATAATTAGATGAAAGAACGTACATGGGTTGTTTAACTTCCACTTTAGATTTGTAATTACTTAATCTTATTCATTCTTTAGATGGCTTATTCCCTATCATGTCACAACAGGCCTGGAGCCTATCCCTAATGATATCCACCCTGGAATGGTGGAAATCCCTTGCAGGGCACAAGCACACACACACTTGCACTTGCACTATGGGAAATGTTATATAAGCGAGCAACACAACATGGTAGGTTAACATACATAAGTGTTATGTAGTGTCATATATAAAATGTAAAGAGATAACACAGCTGCATACCTTTATCTTTTGCATGTTTCTCCTTTCCCTTCCTCTTTTGGCTTTAAGCTTTCCTTATGCATTTCTATTCTACAAGCATCAGGACATTATCCAGCTAAATAAAACGCAAGACTAATCCATGTATATAGTTTATATCATTCGGTCAGGGTGATTCATTCTGTGTTATCCCAATGCCACCAAAATTATATTTTGAAAAAATAATAAAAGGAAAAATTGTTTGTGTACAGTAATTAAAAACAGCATAGTCTTGTCATGCCTAAGGTGCATGTTCAAATAACTGACTTTACGTTTTTTTTTTTTTGCCATAGTCTGACTTCACTGCCAAGGCCTAAAATGCATCGCCAACCTCTATAGTATAAAACCAGCAATCTTACCAAAATGTACACAACTAACCATTGTTTCTTCTACGCTACTGTGCTAAAATGCATGAAAGGAGTAGAGTACTGCCCATATTTCTTCTATACATGTTCACAGTCACTGCATTTACGAGTTCACATCATCGTCTCTGGTGAGTGCTTCTGTAAACTAGCCAATTGCTGGGTGGAAGAGCACATTTTTAAAAAGTGCACTGCAGGAATGTTGCCAAATTACAACATGAATTAAGTAGCAATCAAGTTGTGGCAGCACACTGTCTTAATTAGGAACCCTTTGTTAAAATTAAAAAAAAGAAAGAAATAAATAGACACACTAGAAAACAAAATATGAATTACTACCACCCCTAATTGCAAGTTACAAATACTCTTTGCAGCTTCCTTTTGTAGTATCCCAAATTCCTAAAATCTGATTATAGCCAACAAAAGAATTCAGTGAACTGAAGAAACTGCTAATTTACATGAACGTCTTTGTGTGATGATGTCAAGGGCATATTTCTAGTCTCTGTGATGGGCTGCAAAGCAAAATATTTTCTTCCACAGACATTTTTGGACTGGATTTACCATCCTCCTCCACAATAAAAGCAACCATTTATATCCGAGGCCATGCATTCTATTTTTGTGTGGACCACATATCCTAAATCTGTGATTTTTAGAAGAATTCTGTGGTGATTGCATGGTTAGGCTATACACAAAACAATGTCATTTTCCTCATAGGTGGCCAATTTAGGCAAACATCCAACAGACTGACACCCCGAGAGGCAGATGTACTCTGATTTGTTCCCCAACAGTGGCACAAAAAAAGCTCTGCATGTCTAAAACTGCTCTGAGAATGAAGACAGATAAAGATGTCATAACAGATTTCTTTGCACTTCTGATAAAATAGGATATGTTTCACATGTTTTCACAGCATGTTGCCAAATATAGTGAAAAGAAAAGCTCTAAATATATGAGGTTGTATATATAAGTATATACATATGTATGTATGTATGTAACTCTATTATTATTAGTAACTCTAACTAGTTACATTTGTAAGTATTTTGAACACACAAGTATTTTTTTAAAGAGATTACAGCAATGAGGAGCAAGTTAGGAGAAAATCATTAAAACGGTATAAAAAGTGAAGAGAGAAGCTCAACATTAAGGAGAAGCTGCTCACAAATGGATCCTTTTGTTATTTGTTCCTCCAAATACCAAAAAATACCTAACTCATCTTACTCATTGCTGGTAAACTAAACCATATCCTTAGGGGTATGTTAAAAGCATAAAAAACAAACAAACAAACAAAATGCCTTTAATTTAAAGCCTTAAAATGAAAAGTCTGGTGGATATCAAAAATATATAATTTGGTCATCTAGCTTAATTATTTAAAAAAATTAAATAATAGTTTAGCAATAAAGATAGTGCTATTGATGATAAACAGTTTGTTCTAAATTATTATACACTTTTTTTCTGTTCTGATTTTCTTACGTACTGTAAATCAACTCTGAATAAGGATCTTTATTGTCAAGGTCAGAAGCACTATGAATTTATGAATCCATAAAAACCGAAAGTTTGTGAAGTTAATTGGTTAGTTATGTGGGTAGATGGCATTAAATGTTTCAGTTTTTATAGATATGTGTAGACATTATTTTGGTTAAAATGTGTAAGGCATTTCAGCTTTTAAAAAACATTTTCCAGATATTCTGAGACTGGTTTTTGACACATTTTCTACACATATTAGTATGTTACAAATTAATTTTACACATTTTGACTTTCACTGTTTCTTCACATTTCTCTGTTAGAGACCTTGTGCTTCAAGTGTCTGTCAAAAGTCAGGAAAATGAGGCCACTGAAGAGACCACTGTCATTTTTATGAAAAATGTTCTTATACACTACAAACAATAATTTCTCCCTGACACTATAATGCAACACTATGGGGACTACTTATGGTGTGTATTTACCACTGTAACGGCAGGTTTAGTTATTTGCTAGTTCCTGAGAGACACCTCAAATACAGTACATCACAGAGTCACCTCAGACACAACACATACTGGATAAAAACCTGCTGTGTATCGATTTCATTTCTGTGTAGTTTGATTTGTTTGTTTTATATCTTACTCAATGAAAAGTGCTAATAGTGTGCTGGTAGACATTGTGAGCATATTTTAATTAAATATACTTATGCATGCAACAATATGATAGAAACTATTGATCTTAGTAAAAGAACATAGAGGTAAGGTAAGGAGACAGAGGTGAGCTAAGGACAGTGTGATGTCACAGTAGCAAGAACAGGCAGCACGAACTCAAACGAACTCTAGACAGGTAGCCATCTTGGATGTGAGATGCTTAGGGGACAGTGTGTACCAAACAGACCCTAGGGATGATGTAATCTTTGTACCTTGAGCATCCAAAAGTACCTGATGTCCCTAGACATGATGTAATGTCAGCTGATATTAGCCCTAGACATTATGTAATGCCAATAGCCCCAGACATGAGGTAATCTCCTCAGACATGGGGTGATCTTAACTGTGATGTAACAGGGGCTGGATACATGTGCAGACATGTCAAATTTAAAGGGACACAGACAAATAACCAAAGACACACACTCAGCTTAATGAATAATAAGTTTAATAAGAGTAGGCACAAAATAAAATAGCATGTGCACCTACATAGTGAATAAAATAAAAATACAAAGTATAAGGCCCAATATATAAAAGTACAGTAAAATAGGGGGCCTGGGTAAGCATCAAATAACAAAAGGCATAAGAAATTAAATATCAAGCCTTCTCTGACCCAGAACCACATTGATGGGAAGATCAGTGTGAGGAATAAAAACAGAAATACCACGATTCAAAAGTGGTGTAGGCGCTTCAGGAAAATCAGTTTGGGTACCAACAGACATTTTAAAATCAGTCTGAGTACTGACGCTTCTTAGACCAACAGGCCTTAAGAGAGACTGGGCTGGAGTACTAGACTCTGGTCGCACGGGCCTGAAGGAAAGTAAAGGGGAGCTATGTGCCTCCGGACGTGGTCTCTTAGAAGGACCAGGCCCGGAGTCATCTTTCCTGGCATAAGTAAGACCGTTCTTATGAAGAAATTGTGTCAATGATCCATCAGACTCATTTTGGCAAAAACTCACTGAGGCTCGGTCAGCAACAGGTTCAGTAGGAGTGTAATCCTCAAAGGAGTTGTGCTCTGGACTGTCCTGGCTGTCCGAATCGTCCAAAGGGATGTATTCAGTGCTTGGGCAGTTGCGCTTAGCTATAACAATAAAATAAAATGCGTAAATACAACAAATTAGGAAAATAAGACAAATAATTAAAATGAGTGCGAGAGAGATGCTTACCCATGGCCTGTCTGTCGAGAACTGTAGAGTAACCCGGAAGAACTAAGAATATATAGTAAAATAAGCGCCGCCCCTATATTTTTTAATAATAAACAAACTTAGTGTAAAGATAATGGAAAATAATTTGAAAGAAAAATAGACTATAATGGGGAAAAGATATGGAGTCAGATGACGAGGTATATGACGTAAGCAAACAAGATAAGAAAAAGTTGGATTACAATGGGTTAATAATTTGATAAGAAATAAGAAAAAATGTACAGGGGAGGGGGCTAGTTGAGCGCTCCTCCCCTTGAAAACTGTATAAAAGAAGTGCCCATGACACAGTACTTCAGTCAGGTCTTGGAGGTGCTTGGGACTACAACCTAGGCATTGCTAAGCTGGCTCACTTGGTTTTATTGCTGCAATAAATCCTGCCTTACTTCATCCAGATCTACAAGGAGTCCAGAGTCTTTTCTTTGGTTCTTTTTAAAGTTAAAGTTTTTGTGTAATATTTGTAATTAAGGCAACTGTAACTAGTGTAGGAGAAAAATCTCCCACATTTATTGGTGACCCTGCCGACGTGATTGCCTCTACGGAGGGCTCCTCCGGGGACCTGGGACCAGCGCGGGCTGACAGACCATCAACTTTTGCCGGCATAAGAAAAGGTAAGCAGAAAACCTGTTTGATCAAATTTCTGCATTAGAAGTTCATGGTCTGTTAGTGTGCGTGTTTCCAGCTGGAGAGAGGTACTCCTAAGGTATATTGAACAAAGTAAAATTTAAGTTGCCAATATTGATAAATTAATTATTATGTTTAAATTGATTGTAAAATTTATGTTAACAAGTAAAAGACTGGATGAAGTAACGAAGTATTAAGAGATCTCCATAAGTTTTATTTTGTTTTGTGATTTTTGTTTTATATTCTCTTTATTACTATTTTATACGTTGTGTGATAAGTGAGGTAACGCCACTGTGTTGGGTCAAGCCCTGACGAGGAAACTTGCCAACCAGTGGGGCTGGACCCACGAAAAATTCCTGCAATACACTAAGTAGGAGCTGCGGCTCCAGACGTGGTAGGTGAAAAATTCCTGAGTCCGCCGTTAGGCACAGAACATATAGGTGACTCACCGTTCTGAGACGCGTGTGCAGCCAGGTGTAGAGTGAAAATTCCTGTAGGTGAGCGCTATTTGAAAATTCCTACAGGTGGAATTGATGTTTTCTGGGCCCAGGTTGTGTGATAAAATATTTTATTGTTGAAGTTGTTCTGAGTACTCAAATTTTTGAAATTGTAGTAGAAAGCGCTTGTGTTGGTGTATTGTTCATATGTCTTGTATGTGTGTCTCTTAAATGTGAGTGTGTTATATTTATGTGAAAAGTCTGTATTGAATTTATGTATGTGTGTAAGAAAATATAAGGCCTAGTTAAGAGGGATATAGTATTAGAAATAGTCTAAAAAGAAGATAGAAGACCAAAAATTGGATTTTCTGATTTGCTATAAATTAATAATAAATTTAAATAGAAGAATCTAAGAAAATAGCATATAAGTGATAGATAATATCTCTAATATTAAAGGAATTGTTTGGCTGAGGTACATGCCACTAGACATAGAGCTTACTGTGACATAGGTCTTGTCTGTGACATAGAGCTTACTGTGACATAGTCTTGTCTGTGACATAATCAGTGATGCGCTACCAGACACAGACCTCACTGTGACATCAGCTTCTTCTGTGACACGGGAGCGGTACAGGTACTGAATGTACCAGCCTAGTAGTATTATAAAATTATAATTTCTTTGGACTAGTGTACACATGCGCAGCAACATATAAGTTAGGTACCTTTACGTGTAGTGTAGTCGACGACACAACACTAATGATAATAAATATAGTGCATGAAATGATAAATGCACCTAAGTTATAAATATTAAATATATATTAGATAAGAAACAAATGTTAAGCGGATTCAGAGTAATTAACTGGGACGAGCAGATAAGTGAAGAAGGAGTCACAACCAAGTGTGAACGGGAGTTTAGAATTTCAGAATCGGATCAGAGTGAAACAAATAGATGGTTGTTGAATAATCCAGGAAAAGACCTACTTAAAAACATAGAGTGTGACAAGGGAGAGTGGACGCTTAGGCTTTCATTAATACCTGACGTATTAGACCTCAACTGTAACACACACACTCTAATACTTACATCATATTTTAGAATGAAGAAATGAGCTCTTTCCTAGGGTTAATTCCTAGAGAGGTTCGTTTAAGAGTAATAAATAGTACGCTAGAATTTGGAGGACTAGGAGGACCCCCTGGTTTAACTCCGCTCATTTCACTGCTGCGACAATACCCAGTTTTTGACATATTGCGTTTAGAGGAAGGTACGGGAGGACGGAAAGTAAAAAGATATAGATTAATTGATCACGAGAGCGGTCCGGTAGTGCTGTATCGTGAGTGGGTGATAAATAATAATAGTGAATTTACGCTGATACCTATAGGCCCAGACGGTAGAATAATTTTTCAGACCCTTGACAAAATAGTCACGCCTCTGATTCTGACATCATCACAAAATTAATGCGTAACAAACATATAAAGAAAAAACAATTGTTAAAGACCAGCAGCAGTCATAAGACGCACACTAAGAGAACTACAAGAAATAAGCGAGAAAAGAGGCACAAAAAATCACACTATAAGACGGGACAAAAGTGTGTGATGGGGAAGTTATTCTGCCGTGGAAAAAACGCATGGCCAAAGCCAGCAACACCCGTAGACATAATTATAGCTAAACACAAGGAAGATGAAAAGTATATCAGAAAATGCATGGTAAAATGGCATGACAGGACATCAGGAGAATTACAATGGCCTAAAGAGGGAACTTTTAAAGAAGAAAATTGTAAAGAAGTAAAGGAGATGCTCAGACACACCACTAAAGAAAAGGGCAGTAAGGGAAGGATTAAATTAGAACAAAAGCTAGAAATTGTAGAATGGTTTGAAAATGAAGGGAAAAAGAAGGAGGGAAAAACTGAAGAAGAAAAACAAGAAACAAAATCAGGAAAGAGGGATCAGAAATTGGAAGGGAGTGACAGAAAAGAGAAAACCCAGAAGGGAAGAAAAGAGAAAATAAGCTTAGAATTAGAGAGACCACCACCATACACTGAGGAACACATGCAACAGAAGGATGGAGGAATGTACCCACTACAGAAGCTGCATGAACAAGATAAAGGTACATTTGGATTTGAAGGACAAGTATTGGGAAAAATTAAAGTAACGTCATGTGATACTGAGTGGATGAACAGACAAATGGAAGAAACACCAGAATCAACAACATCCGGAAGTGGCAGTGAGGATGGAAGGGAATGGAGTGAAGAAAGAGCGACAGAACCATATGCGTCGAGAGAATCTGACGAGCCACAAACAAAGAAAAGAGGTATGGAAAGACTGAAAGAACGGAATGCACAATTTTTGTCTGAAGTACAGGGGTTTGCAAACAAACAAGTCACACCTGAAAAAGGGATGATGGAAAGGAGGAGGAGAGACAACCCAGAAAGAATGTACAGTATAGATAAAGAAACACCCACACCATCACTGTATGAAGCAGACGAAGATACAGCAGGAACAGAAGAAAATGAAGTGATGGAGAGAAATCAGGTAAAGAGAAAAGTAAAAGGGTACATGATCATTGAACCTGAGAGAGAAGCAAGGAAAAGAATGGAAGAGAGACAGGCAAGCACTTCAAAACACAACAGACAACTACACCCAAAGAGCAGAAACCAAGTGTACAGAAATGAATATCAACATGACATTTCCAACATTGCAGAAGAAGATGGTTACAGTGATGATTCCCTTGATGAATCGTTCAAGCGACTGGAAAAGCACCTCGACAGACGTCTCAATGACTCTCTGAAGGAAGCAAGAAAGGCTGTATCTGAAATGAGACCAGCTATGAAAAGAAAATCTACAGGTTCAAAGAAACCCTCAAGCTGGCGTGTCACCTCATCCTGGCCTGATGAAGAAGACATTGGACCCGTACACTTTAATGACGAACCACGTATGTCAGACCCAGAAGAATATACTGCGGCTGGACACTACCCACTTGTGTCAAAAGGAAATCAGTATCACTATGTGCCATGGTCATTTATGGATATGACAGGTCTGGCTAACCAATTACCAGATTTATGTAATGGAGCACAGAAATGGATAACACAGCTAGAAGAGAAAACCACTGGACACCTCCTGGCAATAGGAGATGTAAAGGCTATTCTGGCACAGACAATTGGGAAAGTGAAAACCACGGAGATTCTGAATGAGGCTGGCCTGCAAGCGGCAACTGGACAAAGTGTAGGAAATAGCCTAGCGTTTGGACCACACAGGAACAAGGTTTGGAACGCTCTGCGAAAAGCTTACCCAACCAAAATGGATCCAGGAAAGCTGGAATCAGTAATATTGAAAGAAGATGAGAACGTTGTTAAGTTCATCAATGATTTCCAGACCAAGTGGAGAGAGGAAACTGGAGGTTCCTGGGATCAAACAGATACAAGTAAGAGCCTGTTCCGAATGATGCTGAAAAAATGCATGCCTCAAGAAGTCCAGACAGCACTAGAAGGTGTCGTGGGACTGAATACACTACCATGGGACACATTTCAAGCACACATTGTACATTATGTGGAACAATACAGGAAAAAGAAAAAAGAGGCCAAGGAAGCTGCTGAGTCAATTGCAACCCAGTTACATAAAATACAGCTAGGAGAATTTGCAGCTGCAAAGAAAAAGGAAAAAGAAAAAGCAAAAGTCCAAGCAGCAGTAATGGTGCCTGAAAATCAGACAACACTGCCCCCTACTGGACCAGCGCAGCAAATGCAGCAACCAGTGCCACAAATGCAACAACCAACAGGGACCCAAGCCCCTCCAACATATGCGCAACCTGGAAACCAGCAAGGACAAAATCAACCCATGAGGTGGCAAAGACAGGGCCCCGGGCCTATTGGAGGCAGGGGACAAAGGGGACCATTCCAACAGCAACCAAGAAGACAGCAATTTAGAATGAATGCCCCAGGGCAAATGGGCCCGAATCAGTGCTGGCAATGCGGAGGAGTAGGACATATTAGAAGAAACTGTCCTCAAATGACTTGGGGAATGCAAAATGGACCACAACCTCAAGGACCATATGGGGCAGGACAAGCACCTCAAGGGAATGCAGGACCTCCTGGTCCAAGACAACCTGCTGGAACATGGACTCAAGGACAACCCCAAAATCAGTGGGCAGGTCCCTGGATGGGACCCACCCAAAATTGGAATTGACGAGGCCCAGAGGAGCCAGAGGGGGAGCAGATGCAGTACGTCTCAACACTGCATCCACAACAAGAACCAAATGTGATGGTGTCTATAAATAATTCACAACCAATTCCATTTATGATTGACACAGGTGCTACTTATTCATGTATAGGACGTGAAGGCTCCCAGCTCCCTCTCTCAACAATACGATAAAAACCACAGGCTTCTCGGGACAATCACAGGTATTGCATTTTACGGAGCCACAAATAATAACTTTAGAAGACACCACTGTAGCAGCACCTTTATTATTCTCACCGACTACTCCAGTTAATTTACTGGGAAGAGATTTGTTGTGCAAACTTAAAGCAAAAATTCAATGTAATGCTAAAGGACTGTATGTAACAATAGGACAGTTCTTACAGGTTGCAGAAAAACCCAATAACTTGGATACAGTATATTGGCTGTTGTGCACAGGCAAGGGAGCTCAACATGCACAGAACTTATGGGAAGAATGGATCCTACAACGACGACCAGATTGTAAAAGAGCGACTTTGCCTTTGCACTGTACCATGCACTATGACCAAGGAAGCCAAGATGAAGAATATGCACAATTATGGTCAGACGTGATGGAGAACACAGTCTCTGATGTGATACTAGGAGATATAATTGTAGGCGCTCCAGGAGCAGCCATCAGTGTACATCTGACTGAACAAATAGAACACTGGCATCAAGTACCGAACACAGCACCCCACATCTCCTTACTGGTGGGGGAAGAAGCACAATCCAAAGAGCTAGGATTGATGGTCAAACAAGCGGCTGAAGTGACTAAGTGGGGACAAACTCCTAATCCTTCTGTACACATTTCACAAGATCAAAAGTTTTTGAAAATAAATTTTTCAGGAATAGAAAGAGTGAGGGCAACACACACAGAAATAGATGGGAACATGACGTTGTCAACACACCCTCAGAGGGGGATGTGTAACACTCAGTTATCATCGCACACACAAATGTCAGTTAAGATGGTAAGGCAGATAGATGAAAAGGAATCTGCATTAGAGGAGGAACTGCTGAAAACAATTCCAGAAAAATTATGGACAAGACATTCAACAGATGTAGGATTAGTTAAGTCTGGAGGACAAGCCTTAATAAAAATAAGACCAAATGCAACATTGCCTTACCAAAGACAATATCCATTGACACCTCAAGCTGTAGCAGGGATTAAACCTACTATAGATGGTTTATTGGAAGCTGGAGTATTAACTCCTACTAAAAGTCCCTGTAACACTCCTATATTTCCTGTCAGGAAGCCCAACTCAGATAAATGGAGACTTGTGCATGATTTACGTGCTATAAATCAAATTGTAGAAGCAGAATTGCCTATAGTGCCTGATCCACACACATTGTTGTCCAATATACCAGAAGATACACAATGGTACACTGTCATAGACTTATGTTCAGCATTCTTTAGCATTCCACTACATCCAGCATCACAATACTTGTTTGCCTTTACATATGAAGGACGACAGCTGACTTACAATCGGTTACCACAGGGTTACTGTGAAAGTCCGTCAATATTTAATCGAGTACTAACTCAAGATCTAGCCTCGTTAAATATCGAAAGTACTATGATTCAGTACTGCGATGACCTACTGATTTGTAGCCCAACAAAAGAGCAATGCGAAACAGATTCGTTAAGAGTTTTGACTGTTCTAGCTGAGAATGGACATAAAGTCAGTAGAGAAAAGTTGCAATTCTGTAAAGAGAAGGTAGAATATCTAGGCAGAGTGTTGGAAGGAACATCTAGGCATATATCTCCTGAACACATAGAAGCAATAATGAAAGCTCCTAAACCACGAACTGTTAAGGAGATGCTATCTTTTCTAGGCATGGTAGGATTTAGTAGGGACTGGATTTGTGACTTTGCACTAAAAACAGCACCCTTAAGAGCAATAATAAAAGTAGCTGGACAAACAAAGAATAGTGCAGTGTTAGAATGGACACCTGAAGCACTAGAAGCGTTTGAGCAGCTAAAAAGAGAACTCTGTACAGCACCAGCACTTGCTAGTCCAGAGTATAATAAGCCATTCCATTTGTATGTCTCAGAGCGTGGAGGTTTTGCCACAGGGGTTCTGACTCAACAACAAGGGCCTAGTAAGCAACCAATTGCTTATTATAGTACAGCACTCGATAATATTGAAAAAGGCATGCCACCCTGCTACCGAGGTGTGGCAGCTGCCGCCTTTGCTTATCAAAAAGCCTCATCAATTACTATGGGACATCCTGTTGTGATGTACACCACCCATGCATTGCATGCACTCCTGACTAGCCCATCATTTGTAATTACAAATGCTAGAAGAACAGGATATGATGTAATACTCTCTGCACCTGAATTGACTATACGAA
Organism: Clarias magur; assembly: GCA_013621035.1. Taxonomy (NCBI): domain Eukaryota; kingdom Metazoa; phylum Chordata; class Actinopteri; order Siluriformes; family Clariidae; genus Clarias; species Clarias magur. The sequence goes on along the minus strand of QNUK01000141.1, from coordinate 262,311 downwards.
GGTGTCAGACAGTAAATCCAGCAGATCGCATGATGACCCCAGCAGAGGGAGATCCACACGATTGTCATCTTGTGTCAGCAGAACATCTGAAGACACGTCAAGATTTAGAGAACCAACCTCTGTCACACCCAGATTGTATATACTTTGTAGATGGGTCATGCTTTAGAGATGGGGATAGCAATAAAGCAGGCTATGCAATAGTAACACCAGACATAGATGGGAAAGCCTTCAAAGTAGTACAAGCTGAACATGTGCCACAACCCTGTTCAGCCCAGCTAGCTGAGTTACTCGCTTTGACAGGTGCTTGTAAACTAGCAGAAGAAAAAGCATGTACAATTTACACTGACTCAGCATATGCATATGGAATATGCCATTTGTATGGCCCCATATGGGCACAAAGAGGTTACAAAAGAGCAGACGGAACACCAGTAGTACATGGAGAAGCAATTTCAGACCTTCTAGGTGCAATCAAACTACCATCCAGATTAGCTATAGTAAAATGTGCAGCACATAAGAAAGATGGTACATTTGTTAGTGACGGAAATGAAGCAGCAGATGAAGCAGCTAAGAAAGCAGCAGTAAATCAGGCAAACATGATGCCAGAATCCGCAGCACAAACAGACAATGAACCAAGTTCACCAGAGTCAAGTGTTAACCCTGATGAAGGGCCAAGTTCGAGTTCAAGCTCAAGCTCAAGTTCAAACACAAGTTCAAGTTCAAGCTCAAGCTTAAGTTCAAGCTCAAGTTCAAGCTCGAGCTCAAGTCCAGAATCTGAAGAAAGATTAGTACTTATACCAGAAGATTACGCACCCCCAGCACCAGACTTATCCTCACTAGCAGACATGCAGGCAGCAGCATCAGGCGAAGAGATTCGAAAATGGTTAGCAAGAGGAGCAACAAAAGATAATGATACTAACGTGTGGCGAAGTGCAGATGGGCGTTTTGTAGCTCCACAAAGTTTTCTCATAACCTTGATAAAGCAAGCTCATGGTAACGATCACGTAGCAAGAGGAGAAGTAATAAGAAGAATCCAAAAGACATGGTGGTCACCTTATCTAGGTCCTATGGTTCATCGAACTCTGTCACAGTTTTGTGACATATGCTCTAGATATAATCTTAGAAAACACTTCACATCACCAATAGGACATATTCCGGAGCCAGATGGACCGTTTAGGCATATAATGTTTGACTATGTGGACATGGGGGAACCCAGGATACAAGGGAAACGATACATCCTAGTGATTGTGGATAGATTTAGCAGATGGGTAGAAGCTGTAGCAACAGCTAAGGAAGATGCAATGGCAGTAGCAAAATTCCTGTGTAGGGAAGTGATACCAAGATTTGGAATCCCAGACACAATCAGTTCAGACAATGGGAAACATTTCACAAACAAGATAGTACAGAAAGTGACTCAGTGGTTGAACATCAAGCACAGGTTTGGATGTGTGTACCACCCCCAATCTCAGGGGATGGTAGAGAGAGCAAATGGAACTCTAAAAATGAAATTGGCTAAAATATGTGCAGAAACAGGTATGAATTGGTTTCAAGCTTTGCCATTAGCCTTGATGGGCATGAGATCGCAAACTAACCGCAACACACATTTAACACCACACGAAATGCTTACTGGCAGACCTATGCTTACATCCTTTGTTCGAGGGCCTTATAAAGGCCCCACGCTTGAACAACTACAAAGTGAACTTGATCACTATGTGAAGCACTTATCTGAAATACACAAAGTTATTTTCCAACAGGTTAAGGGAGCCACAATACATGACAACACCAGACCGAGGGTAGCTGATCCAGCTGATGACGCTGAGGAAGAGGACATAGAGGAGAGAACTGTGCTACCCGGTGACTGGGTGTTTATTCGAGCATTCAAAAGAAGGTGGAACGAAGCTAGAAGGGAAGGACCATACAAGGTGGTGTTGGCAACTCCAACTGCAATAAAAGTCCAAGGTAAAGATGTATGGTACCATTTAAATCATTGCTGCAAGGCCCCAAACCCAGATCAGGTAAGGGACAGGGAACCTCAGGAAGACGCTGAAGAGTCTCCCAGAGCAGGACCCTCAGGTTTGCAATCAGGTTCCCAGGAGAGTGACACAAGGCCCAGGCAACAAGCACCAGATCCTTATGGGTGCACTGAAGGGTTACCGTGGGTAGAAGAACAAGAAGGAGAACAAGGGTACTGGCCAGAGTGGCCCCAAGAAGATATACAAGATTGGGAAGCAGAGCTAGAAGAAGAAGAAGCAGAAGCAGAACAAGGAGGACCGTCTCTTAGAACAAGAGCTCAAGTTAGACAGCGAGAGCACAGACGTGCTAGAATTGAAACAGCGCGTAGACAGTCAGAAGAAGATCCCACACCTAGAGTTGTAGAATACTCAGATAGTGATTAAAACAGTTAGAAGTTAACACTGGCTCAGAAAGTGATTAAATTATTTAAACCAACTACAGTTGAAAGAACATACCCAACAAAAAACCCCCCAAGAAAAATATTGTGTAGGTTATTTGGCCATAGTCCCACGTGTCACCGTTGTGATCCAGATGGAGAAACCACCCTCTTATTGCCTCCTGAAACGAAGGAGGTCTATGGGTATAGGAATCCTCTTCATGATTGGTCTAATTAACAGTGGTGCTACTAAGAATGAGAGAAACCAACCGAAATGGACAAATGAAGAGAGACAAATACGCTGTGCATTAGCTACAATAACTAGAGCCAGAATAGTAGCTGGATTGGACAGTGGGGAAAGAACAGGATTTTGGGAAGCAACCTACCAAATAGAGGTCGATACTACACAACCCCCAGAAGAAAGAGTGCGCATTTATATAGAAATGAGAAAAAAGGCATATTGGAATAAAGCACAGATGGCAACATTAGATGGACTAATAGAAGCTGTACCAAGATCCAACGGTTGGTGCGCATTTGAGAATTCAATAGATGGCGAAATCAGAGGAGTATGTGTTTCACTTGCAGGATGGAAGGGATGCTATGCAAAAGCGCCCGACCAGCCCAATATATCGAATATTGAATCAATAAAATATGTAACAATAATTCCGCAGATAACAAAGAAATTACCCAAAAATCAAGCAGAATCTGACCAGACATGGAAGAATGACATGTTCTTCCAATGGTTGAAATTTACAGCTGAGTCTGTAACCACGCGAGACTGCATTGTGTGTCATGATAGAAGCAATAGGCCCCCACGAGTGGTGATAACACATGGAACAAGAGAATGTATAGACAACCCAACATACAGTGAACAACTGTGCCCTATCAGCTGTCTTTTGCATTCAGCTGCTATACATTATGGCCCTGAATGGATGCAAAACATAAGCAAATGTTCATATCAGCCTGTAGGAACATTAGATGCTGTACAAAGAGAAATAACACCTACACAACAACGCTATCCTTTGTGCATCTACTCAAATGGGAGCATTGAAATGGGAGATCTATCACCAAGTTGCAATGAAACACAGCCGGCAACAGGATTCTTCATAAAAATGCACCAGATATGCGACAATAAAACGGATAGTCAGACATGCAGTGAGATAGTAAAAGTACAACAACCAGATTTAAGTGCTGGAACAACACCGCTGGCAGACATATTCTGGTACTGTGGAGGAACGACAGTTAGACAAAACTTACCAAATAACTGGGGTGGGTGTTGTGCTCCAGTACTATTAGAAGGAGATTTGATTGTAGTAGGACTATATAGCAAGAAACACAGACGGAATAAACGTGAAGACAAGTTTGTGAAAACGATTGGAAAGGAAATATCGGCATGGAAAGAGTTTGATAGAGATGGAGGACTATCAGTGACCTGGGATGGTATTCCAGTTGGTGTACCAACTGAGCATGAGGCTATAAACAGGGTAGGAGGAGCATTCACGACAATCTTCTTGCCATGGGTTCAAATTTCGAAAAATGCAAGGTGGATCAACCTACTTTATTACAATCAACAAAGATTTTGGAATCACACTTTAGGAGTCTTAGGACTGGTTCAGGAACAATTGGATAGAAATACATTAATGACTACACAGAATAGATTCGCCCTGGACACGATGCTGGCACCTCAACGAGGAGTATGTGCCCTAATTGGAGAAGAATGTTGTACATACATTCCAAGACACACAGGCCCAGATGGTAACATAACTAAGCTTTTAAGAGCCATGAGGGACATGAGAGACGAAAATGTTAAAATCATTCAAGACGTACAGAGGAATAATGCATGGACTTCCTGGTTTGATTGGCTGAATCCTTCAAATTGGTATGGATTACTTGTGAAACTAGGGACAATTATTTTGATAGTATTGGGAACTCTGCTCATACTGTCATGTTGCGTTATCCCCCTGGCGAAAGCAAGCATTCAAAGAATGGTGGGACAATATACAATGACTGTGGAATATCACGAACAAACACCACCAGATGACGACTGGGAGGCAGACTCCATTTACGTGGAAATGAAGTGAACACAAAAGATTACCGCTGCTACATGATGGACAAAATGACTGTATATTTATTACTCACATGTATACTGAGTTTATTTAGCATAGTATGTTAATCAAACAAACAAACAAACAAAAAAAAAAAAAAAGTAGTATTAGAAGAAGAAATATGTTTTGTGTGTTTTTGTTGTATTTTTGTCCTGTCTCTGTTATACACGTATGTATGCAGGATGGAACCGGTACCTGACCCACGATGGATAGTTTCCTGTACAGTCTGCCGTAATGCATGGAGGGAGGTTCTGGAACAGACCCCAACAAGAAGATGGGCAGACCTAAGACATGATCTGGTCGACTGGTTCCCACACCGTCCGATGGGGACTAAGAAGTTCATCGCGATGGCCAACGTCTTGACAAGAGACTTCAAATGGATCAAGTCAATGAGACAGGAAACGTTCGACCTGGACATAAGCAGAGGACTTCGTCTGGTAACAACTTCATATCAGCTTGGAAGACATCTGAAGCTAGGCCTCTATAGAGGTATTGGGATCGAAGAGAATTGGGTTGGATATGATATCTGTGGGGTAATTGAATTTGACGATGTATACATGGCAGCAGAAAAGACCATAACTAAAGTGATGTTGGGAGATGACATTTTATGGACAAATACACCAACCACTTTGCAACGTGCGCTTGAAGCTCTTCCGAACGCTGATGAAGTCTGGCTAGACTTCTTACGTCAGGAGACGGGCAGGATAAACCGAATTCCACTATCACAGCTGATGAGCTGTAAGGACCTCCACGTAATCGAATTTACTGAAGAGGATCGCAAGGCATGGACTGAAGAAGGGACTGAAAGTCTTGACACGCTCTCCTTGATTTACAGGGACCCTAACGGAGTGCTTAAATGGCTTTAGTGGTTTCAAATGTCTTTGTCATATATGTATTGTACAGAAGTCGAGTCCTGGTGGTGAATGCACTGTCGAGCACAAAAAAGCTGGCAAGGTGGGAATTTTTCCTTCTAAATTGGCTACACGGAAGGTTTTTTCGCCCACCTCTGGACTCTTCGTATCTAACCAATTGCATACTTATTATACTCTCATATACTCATTTATGCTAAGTTTACTCATCTTTTACTTACCTCTCTTAGACTGATGTCTGGTGAGGGGGTAATATGTGAGTTTTAAGATTCAGTTCATTGATTTATGTGAGTTTTAAGATTCAGTTCATTGATTTAGTAAGTTTCCTTTGAGTTAATGGTTTAAAATTTGATTTAGTAATTTTTGCATGCATAGTTTAAGGTTAAGTAAGGTTTCTTTTCGTAATAAGGTTCAGTATGTAGGGTTTATTTCCATTTTTTCTGTTTATTTCCATTTTTTCTGTTTATATTTCTCTGTAGTAACATATAAGTTAAGTTCTATTTCCTTTGCTTTATTTTTCTTTATGTGACTTAAAAGTCACTGAGGGGGAAATATGTGAGCATATTTTAATTAAATATACTTATGCATGCAACAATATGATAGAAACTATTGATCTTAGTAAAAGAACATAGAGGTAAGGTAAGGAGACAGAGGTGAGCTAAGGACAGTGTGATGTCACAGTAGCAAGAACAGGCAGCACGAACTCAAACGAACTCTAGACAGGTAGCCATCTTGGATGTGAGATGCTTAGGGGACAGTGTGTACCAAACAGACCCTAGGGATGATGTAATCTTTGTACCTTGAGCATCCAAAAGTACCTGATGTCCCTAGACATGATGTAATGTCAGCTGATATTAGCCCTAGACATTATGTAATGCCAATAGCCCCAGACATGAGGTAATCTCCTCAGACATGGGGTGATCTTAACTGTGATGTAACAGGGGCTGGATACATGTGCAGACATGTCAAATTTAAAGGGACACAGACAAATAACCAAAAGACACACACTCAGCTTAATGAATAATAAGTTTAATAAGAGTAGGCACAAAATAAAATAGCATGTGCACCTACATAGTGAATAAAATAAAAATACAAAGTATAAGGCCCAATATATAAAAGTACAGTAAAATAGGGGGCCTGGGTAAGCATCAAATAACAAAAGGCATAAGAAATTAAATATCAAGCCTTCTCTGACCCAGAACCACATTGATGGGAAGATCAGTGTGAGGAATAAAAACAGAAATACCACGATTCAAAAGTGGTGTAGGCGCTTCAGGAAAATCAGTTTGGGTACCAACAGACATTTTAAAATCAGTCTGAGTACTGACGCTTCTTAGACCAACAGGCCTTAAGAGAGACTGGGCTGGAGTACTAGACTCTGGTCGCACGGGCCTGAAGGAAAGTAAAGGAGAGCTATGTGCCTCCGGACGTGGTCTCTTAGAAGGACCAGGCCCGGAGTCATCTTTCCTGGCATAAGTAAGACCGTTCTTATGAAGAAATTGTGTCAATGATCCATCAGACTCATTTTGGCAAAAACTCACTGAGGCTCGGTCAGCAACAGGTTCAGTAGGAGTGTAATCCTCAAAGGAGTTGTGCTCTGGACTGTCCTGGCTGTCCGAATCGTCCAAAGGGATGTATTCAGTGCTTGGGCAGTTGCGCTTAGCTATAACAATAAAATAAAATGCGTAAATACAACAAATTAGGAAAATAAGACAAATAATTAAAATGAGTGCGAGAGAGATGCTTACCCATGGCCTGTCTGTCGAGAACTGTAGAGTAACCCGGAAGAACTAAGAATATATAGTAAAATAAGCGCCGCCCCTATATTTTTTAATAATAAACAAACTTAGTGTAAAGATAATGGAAAATAATTTGAAAGAAAAATAGACTATAATGGGGAAAAGATATGGAGTCAGATGACGAGGTATATGACGTAAGCAAACAAGATAAGAAAAAGTTGGATTACAATGGGTTAATAATTTGATAAGAAATAAGAAAAAATGTACAGGGGAGGGGGCTAGTTGAGCGCTCCTCCCCTTGAAAACTGTATAAAAGAAGTGCCCATGACACAGTACTTCAGTCAGGTCTTGGAGGTGCTTGGGACTACAACCTAGGCATTGCTAAGCTGGCTCACTTGGTTTTATTGCTGCAATAAATCCTGCCTTACTTCATCCAGATCTACAAGGAGTCCAGAGTCTTTTCTTTGGTTCTTTTTAAAGTTAAAGTTTTTGTGTAATATTTGTAATTAAGGCAACTGTAACTAGTGTAGGAGAAAAATCTCCCACAACATAAATGTAGACACCATTTTTCACAGACTTCTCAACTACATAACACAAATCACAATTTACTGTAGTAGCCTGGTGTGTTGATATCTGGCTTGAAATACAAGGAAGAGGCAGCAGAGACCTTCATCATACAGTACATAGACGGAATATATGTGTATGCACCAATAAGCACCTGTGAAAAAATGTATGAACCTATTTGCAACATAATTTGAGCTATGTAACAACACTCATTTGTTTTATGAATCTCTCCTCATTGCCAGAAGCACTGAAAAGTCACCCAGATCCCATGCATCACAATGCCTGTTGCTCTGATACCAACATGTGTCACTAACAATGTGGTTGAATTAAATTTTTGTTCAAAGTATCACTTGTTTATTTCCTTTTGCCTTGCACCTCCAGAGTCCAGGTTCGATTCCCAGCCAGGTTTGATTCCCGTCTCTGTGTGCATGGAGTTTGCATGTTCTCCCCGTTCTTGGTGGGTTTCCTCCGGGAACTTGGTTTCTTCCCCCAGTCCAAAGACATGCAGGTTAGGTTAATTGGCGTTCCCAAAAAAAATGCCCATAGTGTGTGAATGAGTGTGTATGTGTGTGTGCCCTGCGATGGATTGGCACCCTGTCCAACCTTGTGCCCTAAGTCTCCTGGGATAGGCTTCAGGCCCCGCATGACTCTAAATACAGAATTAAGCGCTATACAATAGATGATGATGAGTGAGTGAGTGCACTACACATGAGCTGAAAAGAAGGTGCTTTACTAGAAACAGGAATTGCAGTATAAAATCCATTTCAATTCCATTAAATTCTATTTGTATAGCACTTTTAACAATTGTCATTGTCGCAAAACAGATTGGGCTTTACACAATCAAAAGAAAATTCTGGAAATTTGTATGAAATGTGAAAAATGTCGACTGTATGAAGCAAAATTATTAGATTGTCCTTCATAAGCAAGCCGAAGGGGATGGTGGCAAAGAAAAACTCCCTGAGATGGCAATAGGAAGAAACCTTCAGAGGAACCAAACTCAACAGGGAACCCATTCCAAACAGCAAATGAAAATTAAAATATAATAATATATGACTTAATTAAAATCTGAATCCAATTTGGTAAATCAGCAATCTTTGTGAACCAGTCCCATGTTCTTGGACATTCTTGGACAGTTGGATGACTCATTTTCAGCACAGCTCTGACAACCCCAGCTGACATTCAAATTACGCATTTACATTAATTACATATGTTTACATTTGTAAAGCAGCAGAGCTGGCCCAAAATCTGACAAATAGTTTATATACAGAATATATACAAGACAAAAGACAGCCACAAATGCAAATGTGTCTCTTTGTCCACAGGTGTGACTTTGCACTATGGAAAAAAGTATTGGGCACTTTTTGTTTCTCTACACAATGCTTTGTCTTAATTTTATTGAATTCATTTCACTTAGCTTTTAAAAATGAAAAGGTTTTTTCAAAGAAATATAAACAGAAATTTAGATTTCAATCCTAATGAAAAAGCCAGATGCAACAGTGGAAAGGAAGAAAAAAAACCCTAAGATGACATGGAAAAAAAATGTTTGAGAGGCACCAAATTCAGAAGGAAAGCCATCCTCTTCTGCGTAACATTGTACAGTGTAATTACGAGACATTACTCTTTCACTGCTATATACTATAAAGTGAAACAGTCTTGCGTTTGTTGAAAGTATCTGTAATATAGGCATCATTTCATTACAGCATTTAGCTTTAAATCTATTATATTCAAGTGAAGTTATCCGCTGAATAATAAATGTGACTTCAGTGTAGACTGTTTTTGGTAAGTACAGTCTTTAGGCTATCTGAGTGAGACCATCAACAGCAGTCTTTAAAAAATCTGTGTGGTACCATTCACAGCAATCTCGTGGCACCTTAGGGTTATCCACATGGTCCCATGTGCAGCCTCAGGATGTACAATAGTGTGCAAAAGTCTTGAGCCGTCCCACATTTCTTCACATTTTGTTCCAAGGAGCCAGACTTTCTTTTATTTTTAATGTAGGCTTAAGGAATAATTCTCCAGGCTTTCCAAAGCTTTTTTGCTCTCTTTTAGCCATTTTTTAAAATCTCATTTTTAGTGCAGTCACTGTACCTGACAAGTTTCAGAGGAATTCTGTTTGTTAACCTACACAGTGAGTCTATGAATTATTTCATCATTAAAATCATCTGATTTAAGGAATAAACTGGTGAGAAACCGGTGCAGATGATGACAGATAACCAGGCTGGTGGAACAGACAAGAGGGGAAATAAGGTTGCTGCTGAGGTTGTTACAGAAACCAAGAATTCTTACATTGCATCTGTATGCACTTTGCAGCTTGTTGCATTAAAACAGCTCATGGCTTTTGCACAGTATCGTGCATTTTGCCCAGAGTGTAAGCAGGGACTTCAACAGCAAGGCTATGGCAAGTTAAATAAACAGAGCTTGCTCTATATACCAGTATACTATTACAGATAATAACAGAAAAAAAAATCCTAAACAAACATCAAAACTTTGTGTTAGTTTATTTGTTTAATAAAGTATGAAAACTTGCACAAAGACTTTCAGTAGAGGGTTGACTAAACAGATTAAACTTAAAAACTGTGACTGTGTCCTGAAGAGTATCTGCTCTATAGGTGGGGACTCTGGGGACTAAGAAAAGGTCCCATATGGTAGTCTTCATTATTGGAGGTACTAATACTTTTATATACTTTATGAATTTTAGCGTTGATGCGATATTTTACTGGGAACATTTTACTCATTTTTCCATCCAGTGTGACTACTAGGTTCCAGTAGTCTGGTTCTAGTTCTGATTCCGACTGCAGTACTGCATTCTGCGAAAGCATGAATGCCTCTTTCAGCAGCATAATCATCAGAAAGCAGAAGTATCTCTGTCTTGTCAGAATTAACCAGATTTCCAGCATCCAGTGTCTAATAGACCCTGCTGGTATCTGCAGAGGAAAAGAGGAAAGACCTCCCATCAAGTGAGGAAGAGAGAAAAAGTGTGTTAAAGGAATGATTGTTAATAGCAGTGATAAATAATGACAATAAGTAATAAGTAATGATAAGTTAAGTGTAGCCATAAACAGCTTAAAAAACCTGCTATGTCATTCAGTAATAAATGAAAAACTGTAATCATAGGTAAATTGCTGATGTACAGTATAAGAGGGGGGAAAAATTCCTAAAATGTGTTATACCAGCCTGCTATTGATAAATTTTCCTGTATCATCATGTACTGATGTGTTTGGTTTATTAAGTACATTCTGTAATGTAGCTGTAATTCTAAGCTTTTGCAGCCCTAAAGTTGATATGGCTATTACTATTTTTAATGATATTCTAAACTCTTGGCAGTGCCTTGAAGCCATCATTACACTAATGGGTACAGTGCTTGGCTTGAAGCAGTGAATTATTTATTTATTTATTTTTTATTTATTTAGGACATTTTCACAATTCATCATAGCTACAAACAGCTTACACAAACAGAATGCTCAGTGAAGTTTTCTATCAACTTAAGTGCATTAATTATCAGCTTCATCTCAGGAGAATGAGCGTTCTTGAATAAAGCAACTGTCTAATGCACATTTTCACCATTTGTATTTGTTAAGGGAGAAATTCATATAGCAAGATGCACAAATGAAATTTGTGATGAACAAGATCATTTTCAGGATTTATTTCATTCTTATTTTAAAATGAAAATTCATATTTCATTAATATTTAAAAAAGAATATACATCTGGTTATTAATCAAGCTGAATGGGATAGTTCAAGAAATATACTGTATATATAAAAAATATATATTTCTTTCTTACTCTTTATTTCTTCTTCTTCTTCGTTTTTTTTTTTTTTTTTTAAATAAAGGAAATATGCCAGGATTCTGAACTTCCAGTGAGGTTAAGCTGTACTGCTTCCCTGACACAGAAATGTAAGGAGCATGGCACCAATACACAGCAGTGTTGACATTCTGAGACTGATACACAGACAATTTTGTAAAGATGAGTGACAAGCAAGTGCCCTTCTATGTAATGAGCCTCCAACGATTGCTGCCCAGACTGCCACACTTTGTGTGTGCTGGCTATAAATAATTAATCTGAACGAGTATGCCGGCTTGTGAGAGAATGTCATGTCTCATTTGGGTACAGAGAGCAGTGGTGTCTGGCCTGCAACGCGTAGCTCATAGTGCAATATCAGAAGCCACTGCTTTATCCTTACCCTAGTCTTAAACTCAATCTCTGTCAGCAGAACTTTCATCTAAGCCACCCCCCCCCCCACCCGCCTTTTTTAGGGCTTTCATCAGTTCTGGGAAAAGTGGTGCTTTTTGTGGCCAGGATATCTGGGCAGAGTCTAAGAGTAGAACTAGGTATTTAATTATTTAGACATGCTCTCTCATCACACAGACTCATGAAACATCTTAGAAAGATTTGCGAATATATGCAACACTCTCAATATATAGTATCGTTTGTCTAACTATGATTATTGCAAGAAGCTGTGATTTATGTTGGTTGTCTGTCAAATAAATATTGAGATAGGGTGATGACTGGATTCAATAATGCAGACAATTACAAGAAGCCAATCATCTCTGGGAGCTACTAGCAGGAAGGATGGTGCAAGCACACACATACATCAGGGTCCTATCCCTGTTGGCGAAAAAGGCAAAGTGTTTATCACCTGGCTTACCATTGCTGCCTAATACTATTACATATGGGCAGAATGAAAAGAGAGATAGAGCTGGAGGAAAAAGAAGAGCAGTAAAGCGAGATGCATGAAGTGAAGAGAGGATTGTTGGTGAAAGGAGAAGGTGATGGAGTGAAGCACTCAAAGATAGGAAAAGGCATCAGGATAATAGTGCTTTTAGATATGACTGACCACACAAATGTTTCAGGGGAAAGAATGATAACAATTTTAGACCACAGCTCTATTCAGTTCTACAATCTCATTGGTCAGGAGAATTTGATTCATTTTTCTATGTAAGAAGCTCTCACAATAATGTGTTCTCACATGTTCATAAAAATACATTTCTGTGGTAACATTTCATACACAAGGACTGTTATAGCAGATGATGTACATATTATAAACACATAATAAACTAATAAAAATGTTCTTATGTGTAAAAGAGTAGTATATACAGAAACAAAAAAATGTTCTTCATACAGTAAAATACTTTGTAAGGCGGCTGTTATTTTAGGCCCCTGTCACACTGCGACGAAGACCATTAAGTTCCTACGGAGTCCTAAAAATATTAAATAACACAGTGGGAACAGGGTAAAAACAAAAAAAAAATAGAACAAAGTTTTTACTTCGTAAATTTATCTCCAATCAGATCGCACTACATTCTTACCAGGCACTTTTCATGCACTTACTATGTCGTCAGTGCAGTCAGCGGGTTAGAATAAATACTGCAAATAAATACATACTTATACACAAAGTGATGGTGTGAGGAATTGGATAAAGTAGTTATACTAAATATTTTGAACATGACATAGATGCTCTGAGAACCTGCTGTAGACATGACATCAATAGGGTAAGCACTAGAAGAATGTAATAGGAACTCAATAAGGTCTTCTACAACATGGCATGGATCTATCCTTGGTCATACAGTAGCACAAGCCTAAAGAGGTCGTTGTAAGAACTCCATCAACAGAGCAACATCCCAAGAACACAAGCACATCTTAATCAGAACGACATCCAATATTTCCTGTCTGCATCATGCTTGTCGTATGTAAATGAAGTCCCTAGGATTGTTACTATGTCCTTATCCTCATCCTAACCAGGCTCTTTTTAAACATGTCCAAAAAAAGAAAGAAAGAAAGAAAGAAAGAAAGGAGCATGACAGCTCGACATCTAGGGAAATAATACTATGTCCTTACTAGCTTTTATGGTGTTCACAGATTTTTATTTATTTCTTTTTTGTAGTGGAACATGGCTCAGTGTAATGGAGTACCATTTATGAATAGGGTCATGGGTATCAGAGATTTGGAAAAGTTCATTAAGTTTCTGCAACTGAAGAATATTAACAGGTTTCCTAATACCATTATACCACACTAGGGTGTCCTTGGTATTTAGCAGTTAGTGCCTACAATACCAGATGTATTCAAGGTGAAGTGGTGACAGAGTCAAACATCAATCTGCATGGTAAGGGATTTGTTTGAGTAAATCCCACAGGCACCATGCACCATGAGCCTTGGCTGCTCATGACCCTGTCGCTGGTCCATTGAGTTTCCTTCTTTAGACCCTTTTGGAAGCTCCTGACCACTGAAGACGAGGAACTTCCCCCAAGTTAGCGATCCATCATAATTTCACTCATCACAATTTCACCCTTGTCAAAGTTGATCACGTGCTCACCCATTTTTTTTCTTCTTTCAACACACCAACTTAAGAGACCAAAATTTAACTTGCTTTCTAATATATCCCACCTATTACCAGATGTCATTGTAAGGAGATAATCAGTGTTATTCACCTGCCAGCAGCCTAATGCTATGGATGATTGGTGTATATGAGAAATTATAAAACAGTTAGTTCCAATCCAGTGTTCCGATTGGATGAGAGATACAGTATTCCATGAGCGTTGATATTAAAGCAACAATGGTCCAACAAGTATTAATTACACCAACTGTTGGTCGTCAACATGGGTCAAAGTTCAGTAGGTCAGTGTGGTCCGCAGTATTGGAAAGAGAGGAGAGAAGCCAAAACCCACATTCAAAACCAGTCATGTAAGCACATTGAGCAAGATAAACAGCAGATAGCTTCAGATACGTCATCTTAAACATTTTCTCCCCTTAGTAATTGCTATTCACAATTGCCTCTAAACCGAACATGTTGTTTTGTTCACAGCTAATGCAAGCTACAAAGCTAACTAGCTTTTAAAACAAGGCTGAATACCAAATCCCTCTCTAAGCCCTAATCAATGGCACTACTTGGTATGTAGAATAAGGCATTGCACACCCTAAAACATCAGCTTTTCATTTAATGACATTTGATTTAATTAACTTGGGAACCCCGGAATTTAGTATAAAGCAGAATAAGGGGAGAAAAAGAAACACTTTCTTTTTTTTCAGGATAGAGATTTACAAGAATTTCCATCACTTGTGGGTCACTGTTTTAATAAACAAAAAAATCACTATCTGTGGAACTGTCATTAAATCTGTAACATATTCACCCTTATGCCTACCACTACATGATAGCCATGCTCTTATGTGATTTTTTCCTCTGGATTTCCTGTGCTCTACAAACAAAACTACATTTTTATTATTTTGTGCATATGTAGGATATAAACAGAAATAGTGAAATCGCTTTAATATTCAATAGAATCCATTGTATTTCCTGTACCATTTTAAAATGGCATCATCATGACCACATAATGTAAAGGTGTATACAATAGTTTTGCTAAAGGGACATGCATTTCCCAACTGATAAAGATTCACAGCAAGAAATCGAGAAGGAATCATGTATGGCAGTTTAAAACACTCACAATCCCCAATGCGGTTTGTACTTGCTTCTAAATATGAGGCCATTTCAACAGCACCACTTCCCTCCCACTCATTTCACTCAGCTGAACTGGCTGAATTCTTTAATAAAAGATATCACTGATTCAACTTTTCTTTGAACAATGCAGGTTAGGTTGTAAATAAACTAGAAATGACCCTATTTTAATAACAGATTAATTCTAAAATAAATTTTACCTTTTATTATATTTGGTTAAGAGTCGGAAAAAATTTCTTTATTGTGGCAAGCCCGTTAGAGGAAAGTCACAAGTTGCTATTCATTGCTATACAGTTTGCCCTCTGCATGTGTGGGCTCCACATCCACGGGATCAACCAACCGCCAATCAAAAATATGAAATAAATAAATAAATACATCTAGAAAGTTTCAAAACTGGAGTTTGACTCGCACATCTATGTGAACGAAGTGATGCGTAGGCATACCGGGCTATAGCCTCCAGCCGTTCACAGATCCTTAATCCCACCAGCAGTAGTTGTTGCCATCACATCTCATTCCTTTCCTACTTAGGACATGTGTCCCTCTTTGTTTCTGTGAAAAATCTATTTCTAAAAGCAGTTAATTGATCAAGGCTATCCTTCAAAAACTAACAAATGAAAACAAATTAAGCGCTGCAGTATCTCTCAATGAGAGAGTTATAATTCCATAACCAATACAGTATAAAATATTTATGTTATATTAGTACATAAAATAACATAACGTAACATAACATAGAGTTGATTTAAAGTATACAGAAGTATGTACGGAGCTCATACAGAATGTGTGTAGTTATAAGCAAATACTGTTCCATTTCATATCAGAGACTGGAGCACCCGCAGATTTTTGCTATCTGTGGGGGTCCTGGAACCAATTTCCTGTGAATACTGAGAGACAACTGTACATAGTCTGCCCAGCCAAAAAAAACAAACAAAAAAAAAAACCATGCATACTTGAATATTTAGTTGCACACATTCACCATGGCATTGTTTTGACATCTTTACACTCAGAAAAGTTGATGTTAATTTATGTCAATATATCAACAGCACAATCCTGTTATCTTTAAATTCAGTTTATTACTGTTTATTTATTTATTTATTTTTACTTTATGGGGCTTCTAACAGTATTTACAGTATTATTGCTTGAAGGACAGAAAACACTAGTTTACCATATCTTTTATGGGAAAACAAGGTTCTACAATTTTGACTGGACAGTGGATATATAATATTATATATATATATATATATATATATATATATATATATATATATATATATATATATATATATATTTTTTTTTTTTTTTACAATTATCCATCTTTTTTTCATCTATCTTTATCCTGCAAAGTCCTCCCATCCAGGTACTCCCTTGCCAGCTAAACTGAGCTAGATGTTGTGCATGGATGGATGATTTTGATTTATGATGTATGAAAGGCACAAAGAGTTTGGTAGAAAAATCTGAGTTAAATGTGTGGTCCTTCAAATTTCACATTAGATTGATTTTCCTTTATCTTACTTTGTGTCTGCAAATGGTGTTCCTAACTTCCTAGTTCTCTATGATGTCTATGTGGTGCCCGGCAACATTGGCCATGAATTGTATTGCTGTTTTTAATTAGCAGTTTGCAGTAAGAATGAAAGATTTCTGTGTCAGAGCCATGTGTTGTTATTTTCTTTCCTGATTTTATTGACAGAGCTGATCACTTTGGTACTGCAGATGTTGCGCATCCAACCATCCAAGTCATTATAGCTCACTTCTCTGTGAAACTAAACGGGTTCATCCTTCTTGCAAATGCAAGTCATTTTGTTTTTCAGTTTACTCTCTGTCATGCTATGATGCAGTTGATGTACTATAGAACGGTCTCTTATACATTATATACAGTATGTCACAAAAGTGAGTACACCCCTCACATCTCTGCAAATATTTAGTTCTATCTTTTCATAGGACAACACTGCATAAATGACTCTTTGACACAATGAAAAGTAGTCAGTGTAAAGTTTGTATAGCAGTGTAAATCTATTGTAAATTTATCCTCAAAATAACTAAAAATACAGCCAATAACAACTGAACCCATGGCACAAAAGTGAGTACACCCCTAAGTGAAAATGTACAAATTGAGCACAATTAGTCATTTTCCTTCCCCTTTGTCATGTGATTCAGTGTTACACTGTCTCAGGTGTCACCAGATAGCAGGTGAGTTAAATTTGGTTTAAAAGCTCTTCCACTCTCTCAACCTGGCACCACATGGCAAACAACTCTCAAAAGATCTGAAAAAACTAATTTTTGCTTTACATAAAGATGGCCTATGCTATAAGAAGATAGCCAACGCTCTGCAACTGTGCTGCAGCACAGTGGCCAAGACCATCCAGGGCTTTAAGAGGACAGGTTCTTCTTAGAACAGGCCTCGCCATGGTCGGCCAAAGAAGCTGAGTGCACGTTCTCAGTGTCAGATCCAAAGATTGGCTTTGGAAAACAGACAGATGAGTACGTCCAGCATTGCTGCAGAGATTGAAGGGATGGGAGGTCAGCCTGTCAGTGCTCAGACCGTACGTCGCACACTTCATCAAATTGCTCTGCATGGTTTTCGTCCTAGAAGGAAACCTCTTCTAAAGATGATGCACAAGAAAGCTCACAAACAATTTGCTGCAGACAACTAAGGACCAGGATTACTTGTCCTGTGGTACGATGAGACCAAGACAAACCTATTTGGTCAAGCATGGTGGTGGGAGTGTCATGATCTCGGGCTGCATGAGTGCTGAAACATGAATTCTAACATGTACTGTGACATACTGAAGCAGAGCATGATCCCCTCACGCCGGAGACTGGGCTGCAGAGCAGTGTTCCAGCATGATAATGACCCCAAACATACCTCTAAGATGACCACTGGCATGCTAAAGAGGCTGAGGTTAAAGGTGATGGACTGGCATAGCATGCCTCCAGACCTAAACCCCATAGAACACCTCTGGGGCATCCTGAAAAGAAAGGTGGAGGAGCACAAGGTGTCACATTTCCACCACCTCCCTGATGTTGTGATGGAGAAGTGAAAGAGGATTCCAGTCGCAACCTGTGAAGCTCTGGTGAACTCCATGGCCAAGAGAATTCAAGCCGTGCTGGAAAATGATGGTGGCCACACAAAATAATGACATTTCACATTTTCACAGGGGTGTACTCACTTTTGTTGCCATGGGTTCAGCTATTATTGGCTGTATTTTTAGTTATTTTGAGGGAACAATAAATTTACACTGCTATACAAACTTTCCACTGACTACTTTTCATTGTGTCAAAGAGTCATTTATGCAGTGTTGTCCTGTGAAAAGATATTACCAAATATTTGCAAAGATGTGAGGAGTGTACTCACTTTTGTGACATACTGTATATATATTTAAGTTTAGACACACGTTCTCATTCAAAGAGTTTTCTTTATTGTGTTCTTTATTGTGTTCTTTAGCCCAAACGCGTCTCTTCTGCTTGTTGCCTGTCCTTAGCAGTGGTTTCCTAGCAGATATTCTACCATGAAGGCCTGATTCACACAGTCTGCTCTTACCAGTTGTTCTAGAGATGTGTCTGCTGCTAGAACTCTGTGTGGCATTGACCTGCTCTCTGATCTGAGCTGCTGTTAACCTGCGATTTCTGAGGCTGGTGACTCGGATGAACTTATCCTCCACAGCAGAGGTGACTCTTGGTCTTCCTTTCCTGGGGCGGTCTGCATGTGTGCCAGTTTCTTTGTAGCGCTTGATGATTTGCACTTGGGGACACTTTCAAAGTTTTCCCAATTTTTCAGACTGACTGAAAGTAATGATGGCCACTCATTTTTCTTTACTTCGCTGCTTTTTTCTTACCATAATACAAATTCAAACTCTTTGAATGAGAAGGTGTGTTCAAACTTTTGGTCTGCACTATATATATATATACTGTATATTTTTCCTTAACAAGACGTTTCCTTACCATTTTGTAATGTATATAACAAATATTGATACAACCAAGCCAGTCCGTGATTAGCATAATATAAATAATTTTGATGAACATGATGTCATTTATGGGGACATCCAGCCAGATTTAATTTTGTAGCTTGCTGCTGTTTTCTCTACTTGCTACAACTTCAGTCTCCAGTACCTCGATGATGCTGAATGAACACTGGAAGGTTAAAGGCTTACATCCTTCCATCTGGTCCTGTGCGATTGCAGCAGTAAACAACTCTGAGGTCACATGCCCAAAGCTGCCCAAAACATCTGATTACTGGGTCTTTTGATGCTGCACTGCTGATACTATTCTATAGTAGATGTGCTTCATAAATGTTTTTCATTATTATACTCATGAGTAAAAAAGTAAACTTTTCAGGTAGCTCATCAGGATAAATCCCAAGAAAGGCACCAAGGTTGGTTGAGGCACAGTATGTTAAAACCAGCAAGAAAGGTCACCAGGAAAAAATGACCCTGGCCAGCCTTTGAGTCTCCAGTTTTCTAAAGAAACTAATGGAGTTTGAGTCAGGTTTAGCATGAATCAATGAAGCCAGGCATTCTCTCTCTCTCTCTCTCTCTCTCTCTCTCTCTCTCACACACACACACACACACACACACACACACACACACACACACACACACACACAATGTTGACCATACTATTTTTTTTCAAGGTCAACAAAAAGAAAATGAAATAATAACAAAAAGTAATATTTCTATTTAAATGTTACATTCTCCCTTTAAAATGTATTCTTAGTAAATATCACTTTAATGTAAGTTTTCCTTTATTTTAACATTTTATTTAACATCATGTGTATTTTATTTTCTGGTCTGAAAAATACTATTCAAATTAAATTTGAATTTGATGTCATTTTTGGACACTAATCAGTCTTACTTTATGAGTCCAATGTTTAGACTGCAGACTTGTTCAATAATTGTATTCAATAAAAGGATTAAATTTAAGTACCACATACTAAATTTCAATTGGATTAAATGTTGGTATATTTGCCTGAATGAGTTGTATTTCTTATTTTACAAAAAGATTAAAACATTAGAACTAGTATTTATTTCACGGTGCAAGTTTATTCCATGTACTGTACTTAAAAATGTGTGGTTTAATGTCAAGATTAGATCAATCAGTTCACAAAATTTGTGTGTGTGTGTTTATACATATATACAAACCTCGGATTGCGAGTAACCCGTTTGCGAGAGTTCAGCAATACAAGCAAAGTTTTTGAATACATTTTGACTAGAAAAATGCGCCAGTCTTGGTTTATGCATGTGCTACTTGTTTTGACGTCGAGCGTCATGTAATCACAACTGAGCCAATGGTGTTTCTCTCTTGCGGTGCGGAATTGTGGGCAATCGTCTCCCCTGCTCGGTCTTAGTGCACGTCTCTCACTGCGTTTAAAACATCTTGTATTTTGTGTTTGTATGTGTGTGTGTACAGCGTGCATGTACTGTTTATTATAACACACAGGTGTGCACGTGTGTAAAGCAAATGAAAGTCTCATTAGAGAGGTTAAAGATCCATTTTCCCTCTCTCTCTCTCTCTCTCTCTCTCTCTATGTCAGCCTGCACTGATTTTTTTATGTGTGTGCACGCACATCATTGGACACTATGCCCCTTCACACACACCCCTCCTCCTCTCTCACAAACACATACATACTCTAACGGAGACACTGCTCTGTCACGGTTCTTTTCAAAAGTAAAGTGCAGGTTAATTTGTTTGAATTTTTACTTTACAGCAGTGAGTCCGTTAGTGTGTGCGTGCATGTGTGGGTGGGTGTGTGTGTGTGTGAAAGTCATCCTGCACAAATAAGAGAGGAGGAAGGGTTACTGTGTAAGACTAGAAGAGGGAGAGGGTGTCACACAAACAAACACGCACACATACACAGAGCATATGCGCACAAACACTAAGGGAAACACTTACAGTATTGTCGGGGGTTAATCTTTTACTTTTTTCATAAGTAAAGTGCTTAAAGGTTAATTTGTTTTATTTTTACTTCATATTTTGTATACAAAGTATTTTTATGTACTTTTTTGGGGGGGGGGGTTTGGAATGAATAATCTGAGTTTTCATTATTTCTTATGGGGGAATAATATTTAATAATGTAAAAATGTATATTTGTATTTAAGTGTTTTAATATACAAGCACACTTCCGGAATGAATTATGCTCGCAGCCCAAGGTGTCACTGTACTGTATATACTGAATAGCAACAGCAAGACAATGTTTTATAGAGTAATTTTTATTTTTTTTTCCACAACAGGAGAGTTGAACCCCACACAAGATCTGCTTGAGCACTTCCCAAAAAGTTTTAATGGAGTTAAGGACCAATTCATGTGTGAAAATGACTCCACACACTCTCAGAACCATTCTTTCACAATTTGAGCCCAGTGTTTCATTGTTGTCCTGGAACATGCCCACCATCAGGGAAAAAACAAAAACCACCCAAAGTACAGTTGTAGCCAAAATTATTGAGACAAAAGTTAAATTCACTATTCTCATAATATGCTCATTAAAAAAAGACAATTAAGAATATTTTACAACAATATTTTACAACAATCAATATTTAGTATGAAGTCATATATTCTTTCAAACCTGCTAGATCTGGTTGGGCATAGAGTCAAAAAGATGTCACCAGTACTCTCATGAAACTTGCTTAATTGCTACCTGAAAATCATGTTCAGAAATTTGCTAAATAATTTTGCAATTCATTTGAGAATTCTATAGTTTTACCCATGTTTGTGCAGAGGTTGACACTTCGGCTTCAGAAAGTAAAAGTCTTGACACATATTCGTTCCAATCAATAACTAATCCAGCTGAACTCTTCATACAGTACCCAAGAACTAATAAGTAAAATCACCTGTTTTGTGCACAGGAAAAACTATTATACCTGCTTCATCTGCTTCCCTTCTGACCCTAACTTGATGTCACTCGGGTATAGGGTCAATCTAGACTCATTAGACCACATGACCTTTTTCACTGTTTAAAAGCCCAATCTTTTTGATTACTAGCAACTTGAAGCCTTGTTTTCTGATTAGATTTACTAATAAGTGGATTTCCTATGACCACACGTCTGTTTTTATCTGAAATCTTGGGATACTGAGCAAGGGTATGAAGAAATATCCTTACCTTCTCTATTAAACATAGCTGTTGTTTCTACTTTTTAGGCTACATCACCAAGGGTTTAAGTCATATCTGATGACAGCCATTCATGATTTTTTCTGACCACATTTCCACTATGAAGCTAAAGGCTAAGCCCTATCCAACTAGGTTTTAATAACGTATTGAACAGTTCCAACCTAATTCCAATCATTTTAGAGATTTTTTTTTTTTTTTTTTGCAGGCCAATAATTTCACCCTTCTGAAACAAAGTAACATCTTTTCTCTAACAATAGGATATATCTTTTGGCCTGGTTGTTTAAGAAATTTGAAGCTATGTCAACTTTGGATTGCAGAATTGTTACCAGCTGAAAAATATTAATCATTGTAATAACTGGCCAATGCTTATAGAGTATTTCTATCTTAGTGAAAACTTTTTTCCCCATTGCATATGAAACTACCCCCCCCCACACACACACACAATTGGTCAACCCAATTATTTCTTGTTAGTTTTTATGTCTTAAAATAACAGTGCATTACACTTCATACCACATGCTTGATTCTAACTGGTCAAAAGATGTTAAGTAATTTTCCATTACAGTAGGGTTTAGACAGTTTTTCCATCTGCAAGGTTTATAGTAATAAACCTGCTTTAAAATATTATTGTTTCAATAGAAACACAGTGATGTATGATTGTGGGCACAGGAAATGTGAACATAGTAGAAAATTAATCTACAACTTCTAAGCAAAACTGAACTGCTGACACTGTATTCATTTATGTTGTTCACCTTTAAGAGAATATTTGATGAACCATTGTTTGATCTAATTTAAATAATTTGCCATTTTCGGCCTGGACATTGCCTAGCCAATTCAGTTTTGTAGTTTTTTGATCACATATTCTGTCAGCTATTCTCTGACAGGCAGCTATTGTGGCTTTATTAATAATTTATGGATTTCCTTTTTTGTAAGTATATTTCAGATTTTCATAAACAATTTTTGATCGACTGGGGAGGAAAAACTTTTGCTTGTTGTTCGAGGTTTATAACTGACATTTGCAATAAACTTGGATTTTATGATTGCTTCATAGAATACCTCAGTTATTAAGTTTTGCACATTTGCTTCACTTTCTGTCAAGTGATTGCTCTTGAAGGCAACGTAATGTAAATATGCTGATTCAATTCCATATTGTCTCACACACACACACACACACACACACACACACACACACACACACACACACACACACACACACACACACACACACAATCATCAATTTCGTATTTAGGTTAAAATACAGTACAGTGATTAATTGAAACAGAAACAGTTGTGTAGGAGCGTTAAAACTGGGTGAGGAACAGCCAAACTATTCTACTAAGGTGAGATTGTGGAAAATTTTATGTTTTATGTTACTGGTCACATCATGGGAAGACTGAGCACTGCAACAAGATACAAGGTAGTCATCAACAGTGTCTTTCCCAGGCAATGATTTTAAGGCAGATGTTAATCATTTTAATATGTGCTGTACAAGCTATTTTGAGGAAACATGATGAGATGGGTAATGTTGAGGACTATAGACACAATGGTTGGCCAAAGAAACTTAATGCAGTAGATGAAGTTTACTCATCATGAGTACTTCCCTTCAAAAGCTAGAGAAGGTAATGTTTTACAAAGGAAAACAGGACTGATACATGGGATACTAACTTTTGAACATGTATGTATGTATGTATGTATGTATGTATGTATGTATGTACATATTTATGAATATTTAATGTATGTATATTGAAGTAAAATATATAAAAGAGTACCATTAAAATTTTATTTTGTAAAATTAGAAACATATTTTAGATGCTTTACATGTAAAGAGAATTTATATTTTTATTTATATTTTATATTATATATTTGATGATTACAGCCTATAAACCATAAAAAATAAAAAGACAGTATCTTAACAGTTTCTCAGCGGTATCTCTAACATCAATATAATAATAATAATAATAATAATAATAATAATAATAATAATAATGTACAGAAATTCAGAACAATTATGTTTATTTATACACTCAATACTTGGTTTTGGTTTCTTTAGCATGAATTACTGCATGAATGTGGTATGACATAGAGGCAATCTGCTGTGACTCCGCTGATGTATTATTAAAGACTAGGTTGCTTTGACCAGGTTGCGACCTTCTGCTTGTCTGCATTGTTGTGGGTGTTTCTGATTTTCTGCTTGAAAATAGAGTGGAACCTCGGATTGCGAGTAACATGGTTTGCGAGCGTTTTTTTTTTTAACTGACTTGAAAAATGGGCAAGTTTTGGTTTATGAATACTGAATATCATGTAGCATGCATGTGCTTCTTGTTTTGACACTGGTCGTCACGTGATCACAACTAAACCAGTGGTTTTGTGGGTAATTGTCTCCCCTGCTCCATCTTAGCGCTCGTATCCGTGTACACGTGTACTGTTTACTATAACACTGTGACCACGTGTGCGCACACGTGTAAAGCAAAAGCAAGTGTCATTAGAGAGGTTAAAGATCCATTTTCTTTCTCTCTCTCTCAGCCTGCACTTTGTGTCTGTGTGTGCGCGAGTCATTGAACAGCGTACACCTTCCCCCCTCTTCTCACTTTCACACACACCCCTCCTCTTCTCGCTGTCACACACACCAACTCTAATGGAAACACTGCTCTGTCGCGATTCTTTTCAAAGGTAAAGGGAAGGTAATTTGTTTTATTTTTACTTTACAGCAGTGAGTCTGTAAGTGTTGGCTCACTCGAGTGACATTAGAGAGATTTATTGTTAATTTTCTTGATAAGGCAGTGTTTCCGTGTGTGTGTGTGTGTGTGTGTGTGTGTGTGTGTGTGTGTGTGTGTGTGTGTGTGAAACTCAAATAAGAGATGAGGAAGTGTTACTATGTAAGATGATTAGAGGGGAGGTGCTCATTCCTCCTCTCCTCTTACTTTAGCATCACACACACAAACACACAGAAACGGAAACACTTATCTGTCGGAATTTATTTTTACTTTTTTGAAAGGTAAAGTGCATGTTAATTTGTTTTATTTTTACTTTATATTTTGTTTTAATTATTTATAGGTATTTATTTTTTTGGGCTGTGAAATCTCTTATGGGAAAATGTGTGAGTGTTTTGATATACAAGCTCGCTTCCGGAACAAATTATGCTCGCAATCCAAGGTTCCACTCATACATTCTCGTAAATTTCTCATAAATTGCTAAAATATACTTTACCACTTGGCAACAGTTAAGTTCTTTTTCTCCTTACCCTAAGTAAGATGCTTGTAATCCTCTCTTTGGCTAAGGAGTGTCTTGATGCTAGAAATGCAGTAGGACTGCATGTCGCCCATTGCCTAAGGACATACGTTTGTGGTGATTCTTAATGCACTGATACTCAATATTTATAATAGATTAATATAAATTTACTCTAACTCGAAATAAAATATTAAAATATTTAGAGATACTAGAAGCCATGAACTGGAAGCCATGATCAAACATAAGAGAAAAAATGTATGATATTCTAATTTTTCAAGATGTTATGTTGATTAAGCATTTAAATTGCTGCTGTATTTAGTGTATTTTGTAATTTAGTTTAATTTTGTATTATATTTTGTTTTATTTAAAGGATATAAATTCCTGTCTATATGTTTACACACATATTTCTGGATCCTCAGGATATAAATGTGTGTGTAAAAATTTATATCCTGTCTCCAAACTCATAGTTTAATGTAGTATGAGCATCTACCAGCACATTCACTCAGGCAAAATTAAGTTATGAGGATCCATGACCTTGAAGAGAAAGGCAGGCACAACCTCGATAACCAGACATCAAAGATGGAGAGTAATGCTCAGAAATATTTAAGCAGTATCACAGAATCGTGGTTAAACAGAATATCGGCTTAGCTTCTGATTTGGCTGTAGGCATGAGCCTGTAGGCCAAATGCCGCAGGTACTCTCAGCCATGCTGATATTCAATATAATCACACAGTTGTGGGTGAGATATTGCTGAGTTTTATCTTCTGCTCTGCTAGAGGAA
Organism: Clarias magur; assembly: GCA_013621035.1. Taxonomy (NCBI): domain Eukaryota; kingdom Metazoa; phylum Chordata; class Actinopteri; order Siluriformes; family Clariidae; genus Clarias; species Clarias magur. The sequence goes on along the minus strand of QNUK01000141.1, from coordinate 236,098 downwards.
ATAGATCCTGAAGTAGCCACATGGACTTTATAACCTGCTGGATGGCTCTTTAGGTAGCTCACATTGATTTGTATATTCCCATTAGAGGTGCTACTGGTGAAATTGGTCTCTCTTCTTCCTTTTTGTTTTTATCTGATGAGCTATTATATGTTCGGCTAAAAATATATTTTTGAAAGTTGCTCTGTCCGCTAAAGACAATGCTAATATTATGTAGTAACTGTTTTAAAGTAGGAAATTTTGCACACAGTAAAACATTCCACTGTGGTCATATGAAATGTAGGCACCACTGGAGCACTACTTGACCAAATTAGTGGACTGAAACTGACTGTTGTACGGACATAAATAAGACTTTGCCTTATTAGTTGTGCTTGTGAAGCAAAGCATCGCTTGTATTATCTTTTTTGTAGAAATATAAGAGACTCACATTTGAAGAGGTTTGCAAGCTGTGTCAGAACATACCCTGCGAGACGGTATAAGCTGTACCCCAGGGGTTCAAGGGTTTGTCCAAATTTGCCCCCTTGACATACTGTATTATGGTGAATGAACTGCCCATTGAAATAGGACAAACATTTGCATTCCCTGCTATGGTAACCCCCATAGGAATTTTGAAACTGAACTTAACTGTGGATCCCATTGTCATAGAGACATAGGGGTGGGATCATTTTCCTCAGGCAACCAAGCAGTCTTTCAGGATCATTGTGAAGCTGTCATGCCACACCCTAGCAACCACTTTAGAGCACCTTAGCAACTGATCCCGTATACTGTCATTATAAAAGGCCCAGAGACCAGAGCGCTTTTTGGGCATGCACCATTCACATTTTATGAATAAAATGTAGATGTTTAGTTGTTATTATTATTATTATTATTATTATTATTATTATCATTATTGCTGGTGCTGTTGTTCTTGTTGTTGTTGAATTTATTGAGAAATGTTGCCTTCAGGAAAAATCTTTAAATTTATTTATAGAATGTTAAGAACATGTATAATCTGAAGCATGAGAAAGTGCAGTTTAATTAAAATGTAATTGACTCCAGTGTTTGTTAAGTAAAGGAATGAGGCACATTATGTGAGTCAGGTCACATTATGAATAAAAGTAACAGAAAGACAGGCAATGTCCCATAATGCTGTGAGCTTTTAACCTTGTTTGCCCCATCATTTTGAACCTAAACCATTAGAGATGAAAGGAGGTCACGAGTTAATTAACGATCACTTCCATTGCCAGCACCAGTTTCACCACCAGCAAATTGTATGCCAGGACTATCATTTCATTCCTTTTAGTTAAAAAAATACAGACACACACACACACACACACACACACACACACACACACACACACACACACACACACACACACACACACACACACACACACACACAGAGTGAGAGAGAGCTGGTACAGGTCTTTAGCTGTGTTGGACTGCCGAAAGAGATTCTTACTGACCATAGTACACTTTTTATCTCTAAATTAGTGTCTAATGTGTGTCAGCTGTTGCAGATAAAGCAGATCCACACCTCAGTATACCAACTGCAGACATATGGCCTCTTCGAATGCTTTAACCAAACACTAAAGTGAATGCTGTGGTGAGTGGTGGATGAGGGGGAGTGATACTGGAACCAGTTCATCCAGCACATGCTGTTTGCAGTGCAAAAAAATCTGCATGCCTCCACTGGCTTTGAGCTGCGTTTTGGACAGTCTTCTGGTTGCAGCAAAGTAAGCATGGGAGGAGCAGTCTTCACCCTTCAGATCAGTGGTTGATTATGTTAAAGATCTGCAAAGTAGCATGAATCATGTTCTCCCTATTGTGAAACAGAACAGGCAGAAGGCTCAGACTGAGCAAAAGCTTCCAACCATGGATGTTCCAGCCTGGTGAGTGCTCCTGCTGCTCCCCAGTGGCATGCAAATTCTTGGCCTGTTGGCAGGGGCCCTTTCACAGTAATGAAAAGACGAGGGTCGATCTGTCTATGTAACAACTTCTGGCAGCTAAACTCTACAGTAAGTTTGATGATTATCCTCTTTTTATGTTCTCTTGGACCGGGGTAAGCCCGGTTCATCACCAACTTAAATCTCACAATTAATTGTAATTGGCAGTGAGTTGGTAATTGGCTGGTAGCCCTTACACCAGGGACTAAGGAGAAACAGCACCAGGGCCACTGGCAGTACTGGGTTCTCCCCTTCGGTCTGCAGGGCACCCCAGCTACATTCCAAAAACTAATGTGTATTGTGCGGCACCATTGCCCCTACATTGCTCTGTATTTAGACAATTTCATTATTCATTCACGTAGCTGGTAGGGTCATGTCTATCACCCAAAGAAAGTAATCAAAAAGTTGCAGAAAGTAGGACCAAAAAATGGCTCTTACGGCTGCCTGAGTCACAGTTCCTTGGGTATAGGATCACCTGCTAAAACAGCAGGAGAAGAAAGGTGAGGTTGCCCAATCGTACCCACAAGCCAAGACAAAAAAGAGGTACCTGCCTTTCTGGGTCTTGCTAAATATTATCCCGGTTTTGGTTCCTGCTTTTCTTCTATGGCAGCACCTCTGTCAGATCTTTTGAAGAGAAGGTGATCCAGAGAAGGTTTGCTGGACGCAGGGAGAATAAAGAGTGTTCCAGCAGCTCAAGGCCCACCACACTAGTTCACACAACTTCAACTACCGTACTCACTCCTAATCCACACAGACTCACCCGAGAACCCAAGAACTCCAAAAGTGCTTCTGTAAAGCAAATACAAATGCATTATTTGTTGCCTAAAGTTTATGATTCCCTACAATCCTTCCACTGCAATCTTAATTATTTTTTCACAAATACAGTAGCAGCAATGAAAACATGTCAATATGACTAAATTAATTTGATTTATCTGTCTTTGCCATTGTATTAATTATTAAACCTTGAGAAATAGCAGAAAAACACTTCCCATCATATAATACATTTCATTCAAAACAAATGATGTGCATATTTACATAAAGTTTTAAAATAACTTTTAATAAAATTATCAGCTCTATGAAAACGCTTTTGCTCAACACTCTTTTTTTATCTTTAAGACATTCAGTAATAATAATATACTTAAATGTGTTGGGATTTTTGCATTGACTTGTGAACCCATTTGCCACATCATGCTTAAAACATCAGTTTCAATGAATCATTCATTTTACTTTATAAACATGTTCTCTTTTTTATCCTACAGACATTCACTCAACCTTGTTAATTGAACCCATTCACATCTATTTAATAATTTATTAAATGTAAATAAATAAATAAATAAATAAAAAGAAAGAAAATAAATAACCCTGGATTGGATGGCAGTCCACCATATCACACACACACACACACACACACACACACACACACACACACACACACACACACACACACACACTTTCTCTCTCATACGCACATAATGGTTAATTTTGGAATGCCAATCAGACTAATCTGAATAACTTTGGACTTTGCGATACGAAATTGGAGTACCCGGAGGAAACCCACCAACCACAGAGAGAACATGCAAACTTGCAGACCCAAGATGGGGGTGCAAGGTGACAATGCTATTCAGTAAACCACCATGCCACCTTCTAAAAAGGACTATAGTCAGTAAAATATTATGAATGATGCATGATGTGCTCATACATACACACGTGGACAAAATTGTTGGTACCTTTCGGTCAATGAAAGAAAAACTCACAATGGTCACAGAAATAACTTTAATCAGACAAAAGTAATAATAAATAAGAATTCTATGAATGTTAATCAATGAAAGTCAGACATTACTTTTCAACCATGCTTCAACGGAATTATAAAAAAAAAATGAACTCATGGAACAGGCCTGGACAAAAATGATGGTACCCCTAACTTAATAGTTTGTTGCACAACCTTTTGAGGCAATCACTGCAATCAAACGATTCCTGTAACTGTCAACGAGACTTCTGCACCTCTCTGCAGGTATTTTGGCCCACTCCTCATGAGCAAGCTGCTCCAGTTGTTTCCGGTTTGAAGGGTGCCTTTTCCAGACAGCATGTTTCAGCTCCTTCCAAAGATGCTCAATAGGATTGAGGTCAGGGCTCATAGAAGGCCACTTTAGAATAGTCCAATGTTTTCCTCTTAGCCATTCCTGGGTGTTTTTAGCTGTGTGTTTTGGGTCATTGTCCTGTTGCAAGACCCATGACCTGCGACTGAGACCCAGCTTTCTGACACTGGCCAGCACATTTCTCTCTAGAATCCCTTGATAGTCTTGAGATTTCATTGTACCCTGCACAGATTCAAGACACCCTGTGCCAGATGCAGCAACACAGCCCCAGAACATAACAGAGCCTCCTCCATGTTTCACAGTAGGGACAGTGTTCTCTTCTTGATATGCTTCATTTTTCCATCTGTGAACATAGAGCTGATGTGCCTTGGCAAAAAGTTCCATTTTTGTCTCATCTGTCCATAGGACATTCTCCCAGAAGCTTTGTGGCTTGTCAACATGTAGTTTGGCATATTCCAGTCTCGCTTTTTTATGATTTGTTTTCAACAATGGTGTCCTCCTTGGTCGTCTCCCATGTAGTCCACTTTGGCTCAAACAACGACGGATGGTGCGATCTGACACTGATGTTCCTTGAGCATGAAGTTCACCTTGGATTTCTTTAAAAGTCTTTCTGGGCTCTTTTGTTACCATTGGAATTATCCGTCTCTTTGATTTGTCATCAATTTTCCTCCCTTGGCCACGTCCAGGGAGGTTGGCTACAGTTCCATGGATCTTAAATTTCTGAATAATATGTGCAACTGTAGTCACAGGAACATCTAGCTGCTTGGAAATGGTCTTATAGCCTTTACCTTTAACATGCTTGTCTATAATTTTCTTTCGAATCTCCTGAGACAACTCTCTTCCTTCTCTTCCTCTGGTCCATGTTGAGTGTGGTACATACCATGTCACCAAACAACACAGTGACTAACTGGAGCCCTATATATAGGCCCACTGACTGATTACAAGATTCTAGACACCTGTCATACTAATTAGTGGACACACCTTGAATTAACATGTCCCTTTGGTCACATTATTTTCAGTATTTTCTAGGGGTACCATCATTTTTGTCCAGGCCTGTTCCATGAGTTTATTTTTTTAAATAATTCTGTTGAAGCATGGTTGAAAAGCAATGGTTAACATTCATAGAATTTTCTTCAATTATTACTTTTGTCAGATTAAAGTTATTTCTGTGACCATTGTGAGTTTTTCTTTCATTGACCGAAGGGTACCAACAATTTTGTCCACGTGTGTATACTGTACACATATATGCCTTAAGGTATTCTTCACATGGTTTTTCATTAGATAGTAGAGTCCTTAGTAGAAAGTCAAGTACCTTCCTTCACTCATTGTGCAGTCACAGCAATGTTTTTCCAGATAGACCCACTGCTGTGCATTTATTGATTGAAATAATCATCCATCACCACTTAATTAGTGCTTGCCAAATATTCCATTTTAATTATTGGTTTTCAAAGATGAATGACAGAAGAATCTTTCATTGTAAAATGTGCAAGGGTAGATAAAAGACAACACTGTGGAAACAATATGCAGTCCTAGAACAATATGTGGAGAGAACAAAATAATTATAGGCATTTAAGCTTGCCTTAACTAACACATCAAAGTTGTATTAATTTTATAATGACCACCCAGCAAGTTATTACCCTGCTCTTAAAGTATTAAAGTGAACCACAGCATTTGAGAACCCCCTCATACATTCGTTTTGCCCTGGGGAAAACACCTGGTTGACATGGTCCCAGATCCAGTATGACATTTCATAAAGAAAAAAAAAAAAAACACCAAAGAGGTACTTGGATCTGGCAAACATTTAGATGCAATCACACAGTTAGAGTGAATAACTACTCTGCCACTCAGATCACACTGGCATGGCCACTGGCAACACCATCCAGCCTCTTAATCCCAATAGACAGCGGAGCTGCACATCAAGTGCAGTCACAAATGCAAGTAATAGACAAATAATAATGAACAGTCACAGTGAATATACTGTGCCTTGTTCCTTAGTACTGTTGGCACTTCCTCTCCTCAAATAAGGTTTGCTCAGATACACATATCATGTAATATTTTAGAGCTTCCTGTATCGGATAATATCGTAATTACCCATCTGAATAATGTGTGATCGTACTATGCATTTCCCGGAAATCAGTAAGTGAACATAAGTTTGAATAAAAATTCGTACTGCACAATTAATTGCATAAAAATATAAATAAAAATATAGACATGTCTAGTTATTTAATCTCAAAAGGTTGCAATTTAAAGGTTATATATGCTGCAAAACCCTTAAGCATGGTTCAGGCAGGCCAGAACACAGAAGTTGAGTGGAAAAACAGTGCTTTTCAATAAAAAGGAAGTGAGTAGGGGAGCTGAGAGATGGGAAGGGTTCAAAGGGTGCCAATTTTTGTTCAGTCCGAGCAGATTGATGAACACTGCTGGCAGAAGCTAAAGGTGAGGAAGCCGAGGATGTGGTCAAGGCTTAACGGCGGCCCCTTCTTGGTGGTATGCTCCGCACGAGGGATTCCTGGGGCAGTCTGACTCTGAATAATAGAGGAAATGGAGAGAAGTCTGTGAGTGATGCACACAGAACAAGCTACTCACCAGACTAGTGGTTGGATGTCCTATTGTAGACAGCCGATGACAACGACACGGTAGATGAAAACTTGCTGCCAGCCATGGTAAGTTAGGCCTCCCCACCTTCTTGAGCACTTAGTGGAGCTGGCCATGGTGCTGAACAGGTTTTTGGGCTTTGATATCCTAACAGCTTGAACTTGAACACAGTAAGAGGCACTGACTGTAGGCTTACTGTACTTTCACAATGCATGGTCAGGAATATACGTAGAATTTTTGAATCAAGTATTTGTTGTTATCTGGACACTAGATTAAACCAGATGCCACTATGAGAGATGGATTAGGTTGAATCCAAGCTATAGACAACAATCATGGAAAAGGTGAAGGAGCTTTTTAGAGACAGCACTATTAAACAACAATTAAATAGGAATAAGTTATGGAGTAACAGCAAAACGTTTAAACATCACTTCCAGCACAATTGCTTCGATGACATGAGAGTGAAAAGTTAAAGTAGCTACAACTAATTGAATCATAACAGCTACACCAGGCAAAGTATTGTTTTGTGTGATTTATTGCAAGAATTAGCTTTTTTAAAAAAAAAAAAAAATCTGCCACCCTACCTCAAAATAAATAATTACCAAAATACAATTATTGGATGTACTGTAGGTGGGCAGGGCTGGACAAATTAGCGAGAAATTATACTTTATTGAAATATTAGATATGTCAAATATTGCTCAGTTTCCGAGTAATATTATTCAGTTATAAATGGAGAATATTGGAGAACTTTTTTCATAAAAAAATAGTAAAAATAACTATTAAAAAAGTAAATGTATTTAACTGATTATATAATGTTACTATCATGATTTCATGTAGGAAGTCCATGCCTTCTGATTTATTCTGGTATAGTTTCTCTGTTAATATATATATATATATATATATATATATATTATATATAGTGAGTGCTTAGTTCTTTACATTGTGTTGTTTATGATCTTACAGAAAGTGTACACCACAGCAGGTCAGTGATGCACATGCATTAATGCTTGAACTGGTTGCTGAAGTGAGAACTAACCAGCAGATAGTTTATAGGGAGCATTTGATCTTTCACCTGGTGCTCAGTTACCTTGACTGTCACAGTTTGTACTACTGTACTAAATAGGGTGACACACCATTGGTGTCATTGCTATTAGCATGGTAAAACTGTGCAGTTTGGGGCAGAGACATGAATTCTTGTGGTTTAAATTTGACATTAATTTGGCCAAAAGAATTCAAGTGAATAGGAAATTTGTCCTAAAACCTATAAATGAGTTGAAGATTAAAAGTGAGTGAAATTGCATGGACATTAAACTAAGCCCTTAACTGACGATGTGGAAAGCCTGTCCCAGTGCTGAATGAATCTTTGTGTACTTCAATCACTGGAGTCTGAAATAGCCAAGTGAAAGTTAATTATAAGGCTGTTAAAATAGACCTCTATAGTTATGCTTAATTAGCCTTTTGCCATTAAAAAATGGATGTCATTTTTTGAATGTCAGTCTTGTGCAAATTGTATTGTAAAGGAATTCCAAAGCCTTTCTCCAAAGGATCACAACTAAGTGAAGAAAGTACTTAGTGGTGATTATATTTCTTTAAGTAATTAGATTAAAACGTATTTATAATAGGTGTTTTTGTGCCATTCCATTATAAGTTCAAGCACAAGAGACCTAAAAGATGGACTGTAGATGAGTCAACAAGTAACAAGCAACACATTTAATTTTGTACATCACACCATTTTATTATTGCTTTGGCTTTGTTTTTCTCCTGACCTTTGAATTTATAGGTTTTTCATGTAATTGGTCTGTGATCTACATTACCTGTGTCATTTTTTAATTGTGTAATCATGCGGTGTATTTGTGCTGGTTTATAGTCATTGGTCTTGTTTGTGCTTTAGGGCTTCTCGGTTGTTCATGGCAATAGAATTTGGTGAGGATAGACAACATCACTAAAGACAAATCCTCAATTGAGAGGCTATCACATTGACTTACGCCATCGAATTAATTTTGATGTTGTATCCCAGGGGCAGCGTGGGGGTGTAGTGGTTAGTACTGTCGCCTTGCACCTCCAGGGTCCGCGTTCAATTCCCAGCCCGGTATGATTCCCGTCTCTGTGTGAATCTCTGAAGTTTGCATGTTCTCCCTGTGCTTGGTGGGTTTCCTCTGGGTACTCTTGTTTCCTCCCACAGTCCAAAGACCTGCAGATTAGTCTAATTGGCATTTTTAAGTTGTCATTACTGTAGGAATGAGTCTGTTTGTGTGTGCGCCCTGCGATGGATTGGCACACTGTCCAGCGTGTACCCCACCTGGGATATTATCCAGGCCCTCTGTGACCCTGAATATAGGATATTGAGTGAATGAGTTGTCTCAGTTGACAGTGTGGCAGGTTATATTGAACAATATTTGCATATTGGGAAAAAGGAGACACATTTAGACACAGTGCATGCACTTAACCTTTAGGTCCAGACATTTTTCAGGTTTTTCTTCTATATAATCCTTTGCTACACTATCCACTTATCCAAGAATTTCACTAGAGCTTGGTTACCATCAAGAGAGAAGTCTCAATTCTCAAGTGTGCTAAAGCCATGATTGGAATACCTGCTTTTCATTTAAAACCCTGGCCTCCCAGGAACTCCTATAATGGCCTGACATGTCCATGCAGTGTTCATGAATGGTTTTCAAGTATCTGGTGTTTCACTCATTGAATGTTCACTTGAATGAGTGCAATAGGCTCCAAGCAAGGATTGTATGCATGAACGTATGGTCTGCTTTAAATTTTTTACTTCTCTAAGTCCCAGTTTGACTTAAATACCCCTTGTAAAACAAGTAACCATACTGCTCAATAATTATGACCCATCACATCAAATCAGGTTGCACTTTGGGAGATTCGAGTTGTGCAAAATCATAATTTCAGATTTCTGGTTCAATAAATTCCATTTTGATACCACGTTTATTGCTGTATCATATCCAGTTTCTGAGATATGGCCTGTGCAAGTGTGTTTATAAGATACAAGTGGAAAACCATAATAATCATAGTAATAATAATAAGAAAAATTATATATTTTTTAATATTTAAAAAAGGATTCCACGATGTACTGTAGTAAGAAAGACAGACCCCTCACCTGTCAGTTTGACACCAGGATTTTAATACAATTTCAAGCTTTAGAAAGTGTTATGGTGCTTTAAAAAATGCTTCAAGTTTTACATTTTCTCAGTTCTTCTGAAGGTTCACGAAGATAATGTATTTATGAACAACTTTTTTTTGACAAAATTTAATACATTAAACCTCCAGGACTGCACACTATTGACTATAATATTACATATAATATAATGACTTAATACCTAACTTGATGTGACGGGTCACAATCCCACAACATCTATAATGATGAGCAAACCTTCAAACCACAGAAATAAATCTTTCAGATATTAAAAAAGTAAAAGTCATTAATCATTTAGCATAATTAAAAAAGTACAGAGTTTTGAGGGGAGATGATTAACATCTTACAACTGTATAACACATACACATACGCAAAATGACTAACCAAAGAGAGAGAGAGAGAATGAAAGAAAGAAAGGATTTAAATAAGTAAATAAATAAGAGCCTTTGATTGGATAATTACTGCAGTGATTAATATGTTTCAGCTGGCAACAATTCGTTTAACCCTAACTGATGTAGTGTCTTATTTCTTAAATATCCATGTCGGCAGATCCATGTATCTTATGGTCATGAGGGAAAAAAAATGAAAATCTTCCAGTGCTTCAGATGCGTCAAATTATAGGCCTGCATCAAACAAATAAAACATCTAAAGAGATTGCTGAAATGACTGGAATTAAGTTAAGAACTGTCTAATACATTATTAAAACTTAGGATAGTGCTGAATTGTCAACTTAGTGGAAGAAATGTGGTTTTCTGAAAAGATTTTATGAAGAGAAATATTTGTTGAGAGATGCCCATGCACAGAGGGAATTCATTTACATTTATTTACAAAGCATCCTCAACATGATTGCCATTTCTTTGTTAATACACACTCATGAGCAATTGACATTAACATGTAGTGTTATACATGTACTTGCTCAATTATACTAATTTCCTTTTTTCCTTTTTTTTTTCTTTTTGTTACCGATGCTTCCTTATTTTTAGCTATCATAAATAAGATCCATTTATCATAAAGACCAGTTTATTATATACAAGTGTCACTACACAGTCTATTATAAAGAAGTGTTGCTACAATTACAGAGCAGCATCCAAGTGCAAAGTACTTCTACTGCATAATACAGTACACATGCATACATGGTACAGATGGATTACAAGGAGAACGGGTAGAACCATTTAAGAAGCAGGCTAAAGACAAATGATCTGTGCTGTCCTTTACAGATTATGCTTCATAATGAAGTAAAATAATTTCCAATCTTTCCTTGTGCATTTTTTCTGCTTTTTTTTTTTCTCTTTTTTTGTGGGGAGGGAACAAAGCTGACAGCATCCTAGCAGTCATACAGACGGCAACTACAGAATACAGATGGAGCCACGCTGACTGAGACTTGGGAACCGAATATTCTTTTTTTTGTGCTACATTTCACTCATTCACTTAGTGTAAGATGTATTCAAGTATTCAGCCAAACAATAATTATTCACTGCCCCCCCCCCTCTCTCTACTGTAAGCATCATGTATAATATGCTTTTTTTTCCTACTCTGCCAAAGTCTAACTATGCGTTCACTACAACAAAACTCACACATTTTGTACTTTATTGTACATGCTGTCAGATGAGGAGTAAACTTAATGGGCCTAATTGCATGATGCTCCGTGAAGCTTAAAAAAATGCCTAGTTAAAACATTTTTAGTAACAGCCAATTTTGTTTATCTGCCAGTTTTATGACACCATATTCATAGTCAGATTATTAAAGGCAGTGTATTTGCAGTGGGGTCCAAAGGTCCACTAGTGAAACTGCTTCTGTCCCCCTTTCCTTTTTTTTTTTTTTTTTTTCAGTACAACGATTTAATTGCAAATTATATTATTGACAGCAACTGCAGCAAACATTTATTTATTTATTTATTTATTTATTTATTTATTTTAATTTTTGGACTTTAGACTTTCCTTGTATAAAAGTTTCCTTTTTGTGATCTACTGTATCTACTTTGCCTTATGGATTTTTTTTTTCTTCAAAAAACATGTAAGTCAATATAATGGCAGATTCACAAACATCAGAGAAGGTACAACAACAACAACAACAATACTACTACTACTACTACTACTACTACTACTAATAATAATAATAATGTGTTTTATTAATACCAAGCATTCAAATTAGTTTAGATTAGTCCAGCAGATCTTGCTTTGTACGGAGCAGTGCTAAGTCTTAGTTACTCATGTCACATTACCCCTCACACGCACGCACGCACGCACGCACACACACACACACACACACACGCACACATACCTACATTACATGGTTTATAAAGCCTCACAGAGTTCCAAGGTGAGACGTTTGCAGGACACTCATATCTTATAACCCCCAGTTAACTCGTAAAAAAATAGGAAAAAAAAAAACTGGAGGAAAAAAAATGTGAGAAGTTATAAAATCAGTGACCTGTTTGGTTACTTAATGAGTTCCTGGAGGAGAGAAAGATAAGTTTGAATTTTGATTGCATGCTCCACCTATTAACACTCTGTTTTTCTTGCTCTGATTCAGCCTGTTTCATGTGGAAACATGTGACAGTGGTTTCTAAATAAATCCCAGACACATGCAAACTAAACCAGCAAAAAAATGAATTAATAATGAAATAGCAATGAATTATTATGATGCTCTACCTCAGGCAACCAAGTGTACATTAGCACCATTTGTACACTGTGACTTGCGTTCTGGAAAGCAAATCCTTGACAAATGAACAAAACATCCTGGCTTTTTCCCGGTGCCAAAACTGATTCTATAATTGACTCGAGCGTCTCAGATGTGAATAGCGATGGCTTTCTATTCCGCTGGGGTTTGTTTGCAAATTGATCACACATACAATTACACCTATAAAACAAACACAGGCTTGAAAATAATCCTGCATTTCTAACTGTCATTAGGCGAATCACTATGCCGAACAAAGCATATGCATGAGCTAAATACTGTAAGTCGAGTACACAAGTATGCTATATACAAAATGTGTGCTAATGCTATAAAGACATTGAGATTACTCACTCACTCACTCATTGTCTATACCACTTCACCCTGTGTACGTGGTCGGCCTGGAGCCTATCCCAGTAGACTTAGGGGACACACCCTGGACAGGGTACCAATCCATAGCAGGGCACACACACACACACACGCACACACACACTATGGGCAATTTGGGAACGCCAATCAGCCTAATCTGCATGTCTTTTGATTGTGGGAGGAAACCAGAGTACCTGGAGGAAACTCACAAAGCATGAGGAAAACATGCAAACTCCATGCACACAGACCCCAAGGCGGCAATCAAACCTGGAACCTCAAGGTGCAAGGCAACATTGCCAACCACTAATCCACTGTGCTGCCTGCATTGAGATTAGAATAAGTAAAACCAAAGAGCACTTTGTGGTAACTGTTAAGCCTGTTAAGTTTTTATTTACCTATGGTCGTTATCACAAAACGGCTTTACAGAAATATACAGTACACACACACACACACACACACACACACACACACACACACACGGGAAAGCACACACAGACACACGCTTATATAATGTATGTATAAAGTATGTATATCGTCTGTGCGAATAGAAAGCCAAAAGTGGCAGGTGCATTTGTGTGCGCACAAGTGTGTATACAGTATACATTTCTGTAAAGCCACTTTGTGATAACGTCCATATGTAAATATGGACTATAATGCCCTCTCTCAGATAAAATGTTATTAACACAGGTAAAGAGCTGTGGTGGTATGATTGGAACCACCTTATTATATATGCAGTTCCACCCTTGTAAATCTGTGATCATTAATATCTGCTGTCATTCCTCTTCAAACACTTTACATTCTGTGTGGAAAGCCTATCCTCCCTCACCACACCACCTTACAAATTCACCACAAAGTGAGAGCCCGGAGAAAACGTCTCTGAAGTGCTTCTTCACTTATTCTGGTCCACTGTGTGGTGTTGGCATTGCTTTGGCATTCATACCTGTGAATATTTCATCAGGTTTCAGTCACTGGGAGCCAATGTATATTATTTCTTTCTCTATGATCTCTATAAATAATATATACAATTGTCTTCTTGCTATCGATTCAGAGAGGTCAAAAATAATGCAGGGGACAAAATGAGACTCTGTGGACTGTTGAAACAGAAAACTCATTAAGAAGAGAATTGACCTTGCTCTAATTTGAAATGTATGATACACAAACTTGCACTTTTGAATGCATTAATTATGGAGCTGACTTATAGAGGAAAGGAAGATTTGATTAAAATTTTACAGACTTTTGTTTGCGCTTCGGCAATTTTGTTGAGTTTTTTTCATTATGCAATTTTGTTTGACACGTAATGAGAGTGTTAAACATTCGATAATGCTGTGAACAAGTGTGATGTGTGATGTCATTACACACTGATTAGCTGTAACAGGCAGAAGAGGTGGCAGAAGTTCACAAACTCAATTCTTAAGAAAAAGTACCAAACTTGTGCTCCACTACAAGTACAGTAGACGTATCACTTCATTTTTCTTTTTACTTTTTACTCTAGTTGAAGTAATACTTACATGCTCTAAAATGTACTTTACGTAGAAATGAACTCCACAAAGAAACAGATTTCTCTGGATATCTATCAGCTGGAGTTACTGATAAACAGTTTAAAAGTATTTTAAACACAGTTGAAGTTGTTGCTGTTGATTATATGAATTCACAAGCCTAGTGAAGATTAATAGATGGATGGATGGATGGATGGATGGATGGATGGATAGATAGATAGCTCGATCGATCGATCGATCTTTAATGTACCTGGGAGTACATTACTTTATGCAGAAAATTATTTGTAGCACTTTGAGATTTGCTTCAATTATAAAGTGCATTATAAATAAAATGTATTATTATTAATAATAATAATAATAATAAGCCTAGCCTGTTTTGTCTGTCGCACAGAAGAGCTACTGTAGGACAATTTGCTGACAAAGCTGGTTATGATAGAGAGGAGTCAGAACAAACAGTGCTTCACAACTTTCTGCATATGGGGTTGTGTAGCTCAGTCAGAGTGCCCATGCTGACCCTTGGCCACTACGGGAACCACAGCCGACACCAAGGAGCAAAAGCAGAAGGTGTTTTTTTCTTTACATTGTGTGTCTGTACATCACTTACCTAAAAAAGACATGGCTCCAGGATGCACTATGGGCAGAATAAGAAACAGTGGAGGCAGTGTGATGCTCTAGGCAATGTTCCGTTGAGAATCCTTAGGTCTTTGCATTCATGTGAATGTTACTTTGATATGTACCGCCTACCCAAGCCAAATACACTAATTCAAGGCAACAGTATTCCCTAATGGTTGTGGCCTCTTTCAGCAGGATTATGCACTTACCCAAACTGCGAAATAAGTCGAGGTGTTGACATTAACTCTAAATTCTCCAGATTTCAATCCAGTTGAGCATCTTGCTGGACCAACTCTGCTATTACTTAGGCCCATCTAACAACTGTCAGGACTTAATGGATCTGCTGTTTATGTCTTAGTGCAAGATACCACAATATACCTTCAGAGGAGTCACAAGAGTCATGCATCAATGGGTCAGGGCTGTTTTGGCAGCCCAAAGGGGAGCTATATAATTATGGCCAGCTTTTAATGTTATGGTTGATTGGCGTACAATAGACATATTAGACATATCTTGAATAAGGCCAAATTTATCAAATAATTTTAATATTAGTAAATCCGATATATCGGAGCAGTGATGGCTTAAATGTTTAAGGCTCCCAGTAACTGATCAGTAGGTTGGGGGTTTAATAAAAAATATACATGACTGGTACAAGCTTAAAAATAGCAATTCAGAAATATACTAAAAATACTAAGGTATAGGTGTTTATTTTAACAAAAAGTTTTATATATATATATATAAACAAAACAAAATTATAAGTAATAAACAAAATTATAAACAAGATTGTAAGTAATACTATGAAAAATCTACTTTTCTCTACCAAATTTGCAAGAATAATAAATTTTCAATGAGAAATGAGTTCTCACTTTGATTAACAAAATAGTCTACAGTACATCTGCCTCTGTCACATCACCTGCTGTGTGTTAGTTACAGCATTTAAACACGTGCTGCATTGTCTCTTCCATTATTTGACCTCTTTTTGTTCGTACAATATCTTTTTATTTGCTCATTAAATGTTTAGAATCTCTGTTATCTGTTTTGATGATGGCGTGACCACACAGGAGCGGCACAGACTCCTGAGATTTTGGGAATCAGTACAAATGAAATTAATTATGCACAAAAGAAGAAGAAGAAGAAGAAGTCAAGGAACTCACTTGTAGCAACTGCAGCAAGCAAATAATCCTTTAGGTAGACTACGAGGGCACTGCCCGAGTGCTAAATGTTTCACTGATACTGATATTGTTTAATTATTCTATATCTCAGAGTCACTTAAATATACAGTACATGTACTTGGCAAGTACTAATTGTTTTCATAAAAGAGTAACAGATGCATTTAGTTGTAAAGAATAATGATTTAATTGGTTATTAGGTTGACTAAAGCATACATGGCTCTACAAGTCCCTTATGTTTGCTTTAAAATATCATGAAGCAATAAAATAAGAACAGAAATGGCTGTGCATGCTAATGTTTTCAGACCATGCTCTAATGGCAATGTCTTAGTGTGCCATTTTGCCATCTCTTTTCGTTTAGGCCATGATTTTTGAAACCAGCCTTAAAGCAAAACACTGTTTAGACTAAATGGCTCTTTTTTCCCCCTCAGACAATCAAGGCAGTAACTAGAATATTATTTACTGGATTGGCAGTGTTAAAATTAATGTTGCAAAACTCCTCAGCTTTAATGAATGGCTTTGAAAAAGCAAATGAAAAAGTGCACCTTTGCATCCTGTTATATCTCGGCACAAATGACATGTGAAAGCCCAAAGATGATATTCCTTTCACACTGAACAACACAGTCGTTATAGCTAGAATTATGTGCTTCAGAGTGTATTTGCATGTTCTTTTGGAGTGTGGAAACGTCTTCACTTTCTAAGCTCTTAGAGCGCTTTTAATTTATTGATTTCATTGTTCTTCCCTTCACTGCAGCCACCCTTGTATTTGCACTAGATAAAGCCAGGTCTGCTCATGCAAAAAGCAAAACTCTGTAGGAGAGCACATTTGGTTCTGAGGGCAATGTGTTCCAGAATTGCGAGAAAAAAAAATAGTTTTACGAACTTCATTTTATCAATATGCTGTGGGATGACAATGTGCTCTAAATGCTCTTTGATATGCTTTTGTTAAAAAGCAAATTAATATATTTTTTTCTTACTATACGGTGCACATCAAGGGGGGCCGGACACATGATTATTCAGCCACTATCTAAGCCATTTTGTTATTTATTCAGTTTTAGTTTGTAATGACTGTCACGTCTACGTTTGTCGCTGGCTTGCTGGGATTCTGATGATTGCTTAGGTAAGGCCCCACGGCATCAACTGAAAGTCTGTTATCTGCATGCTACATTCCGTGCAATTGACAGGGATGCAATCAGAGACATGCTCAAGATGATTGCTTCTGCTTTTTACAAATATCTACTTTTTAGATGGTGAAACAAGTAGAATTTATATTTATGGCAGGATATAAAAATTAAGTAAAGACAGGCTGGACAAACTGTTTCCAACGAGTATATAAAAGACATGCGCAAACTACTATCCAAAAGTCCAGAGTTTAAAATGCCATCAACAAGATGATAACATTTATAAATCATATTTGACCTATCTTGAAGCTATTTTGTATTTTCTATTAGTTCTTTGTTTGTAAATTGCAAGCTAGTAATGCCATGGTGCAATTATCCCTATTATTTGTTTGCAGTTACTTGAGCTATGCTTTTAGTTCTGGCAGATGATGACTGTGAGTTATTGTCATGGCATCAGTATCTTGAGTGTTGCCTAATCTGGCGTGAGATAAACTTTGGGACCCAATACCCGAGTGCAAATATTTAAACATCCTTAGAAAATGCACTTCCTTATGCATTTATTTTGCAAGTGCATGCTTTTGCTTATTTGCCTATTTCTTTTTTAGCTAATACCATAAAATGAAAACTTAAGCAAGACCTTATCCTCACTGGTCACACTGTTTGCAGGTAGTCCAATGATATTATTGTAAGTAGGTAATCTAGCAAACCATTACCCAGAATTATTATTACTTCTTAATTTTTTTTACTAAAAAAGTTGTCACGTGTTAAATATATTCATTTGCCAATTTTTTGATGGTTTATGTCGCATTAATTTGGAAGGTTTATGTCACTAATTTGTAGGGTACTGTATGTCTCAGCTCCAAACTAGTGTGGTCCATCAAGACTATTTTGCTATTTTTAAAGCTAATTATCAGAAACCACTGTCCTCAGTTCCACAGCAACACAAAACAGACCAATATGACTCAGATATGCAATTAAACTGCTCCGAAAGACTTATTACCAAATTAAAAAGCCCTGATTATTTGTTTTTTGTTTGTTTAGCCAGTTGAATTCTCAAAATTAAAGTGTAGAATTGTGATTTTTTTCTGCAATGTCATGGATCCGACAGTAATTCAGACTGTAACTTTAGCGACAGATTTACATTCATGAGCTTATATTATATACGTAATATAAGTGCATTATTATACTTTATGTAGTAACTACTTTCATTGTACTGTATAAGTTTTCTTATACTGCATGTTCATCATGCTCTTACACAGCAGATACTTCACATAAGGCTAAGAACAAATAATTTACAACAAAAAATTATATACACCCCTTGGCCAAAAAAAGTAGAGCATGCAAAATATTTCACTTCATCATCTTTATATTTTATTATGGCACACAAAGTGGTGTCCAATCCACATTGGGAAACGATTCCTCATGCTCCCAGAACCACTGTTGTTGAGCTCTGGATCATGCCCAGGCCCATGCAAGAGGAGAAAAAGTCCATTGATGGGATTAAATCTTTTTATTCGGACCGCATTTTTTTTTTTTTTTTTTTTTTTTTTTTGGTGAAATTGCTGGTTTAGCATTATTCTTCCAGGTTTAAATTTGCCAGACAGGTTTTAGCTCAGTTCCAGTAGTTTGAAAAAGCCATAATTTATATTGCATTTATATAACATTTCTCTAGATTAAAAAAAAAAATCTATTTTGTTTATGAGACTGGGTTGCTAGCATGACACACAACCCTCTTCTTTTCTCATCTGGGCAAAAACAGTGTGATTTTGAATGGGTGTAGGGCTAAGGGACTTGCCCAAATGCCCAACAGAAGCAACCCAGCAGTGGAGAGGCTCAAACTGCCAAACCTTTGAGCAGCAACATAGATCCTAACCAGCCTGAGTCACCACTATTGCATATAAAACTATATGAATTATACATTGTAGTCACTGGCAATTTGCTGTGGTATAGGAAAATTTTAACACCAAAGTTGTAGGAAACATGCTGGGTGGTAACCCACCAGTAATAACAGCACAATATTTTACCATGTGGAAGGCCTGGATATAATTCTCAGCCAATGCCCACATCACAGCCACTGACTGCACTACTGATCCCAACACCAGATAAAATGGGAGGGTTGCATCAGGAAGGGCATACGGCATTAAACCTGTGCCAGGCTGTGTGCAGATCAGATGGCTTGCTGTGGAGACCCCTTGATGGGAGCAGTCAAAAGATCAACACTATAAAGTTTGTAGCCCTTACTCTCCTGTCCTGCCATGGATTAATACTGTAAATGTCTATAGTATATATATATATTTTTAAAATACAAATCTCCTTTTTTTTTTGGTTGTTTTTGCTGTTGTTATGGTGGTGGTGTTGGTGGTTGTAGTTTTTCATTTACGATACAGTATGAGTTCTTATGATTAACTAGCAAACACGCTTCATTGCAAAAATAAAGCTAACAGTGTCTTGAACCTCTAATTAAGATTGAAAAAATATGGATTTTAACAAACCATTTGTTTTACATGAAGCACTTGATGATGATATTTTATGTGCAAAGAATTTTAACCAGCGTGATGTTGATGTAAGAATATAAGAGTCATAGAACATGTTATGCACCTATAAACATGTAGACAAACACACAGAGCTGTTTAAGAATGCAGGAATTTGTTTTCCACCTCTTAATTAACCCACAACAAAAATGACAGATGAATGTTGTTCCCCTCTGAACGAACTTTACAAGAGTGCCTTTATGCCGTTCTTTGCAAGGGAAATGCTCAGTAAAGATTTTGAAGGATTAGTTCTCTCATTGTTCTTAGCAACCGTTAATCTATGCTTTGTCTTTCGTCCTCATGACTCCGACTCTAACACCAGCTGCAGATGGTGCTGCCTTTGTACAATTCAGCAATGCTCAAGATCATAAAACACAAAACGAATTGGCAAGCTAGTCAATAGACTGCTTTATTGTGGTGCTGAGTACTGGTCCATTGTGCATTGTGTAAAAATCACAGGGGTGCATTTCAAGTGGAAACAGAGTAAAAAGAGGAATTACATGAGGAGTTGGCTCAATGGCTTAATGGACACTAGTATTAATTAACTGGACAAGTGTGTTCTTTCTCACTCCCATTTTCTCACTCCCTCTCTCTCTCTCTCTCTCTCACACACACACACAGACACGCACGCGCACACACACACACACACACACACACACACACACACACACACACACACACACACACACACACACACACACACACACACCATGCTGACCTAGGCCATGATCCAGATCTGAATCTGAAAAAGCTCACTAATTGAAATTGAAATCTGCCATACTGGAGGCGAACATAGATGAAAACAGCATTTTCTTTTATGTACATATAATTGGCCATTCTTTTTTTCCCTCAAATTAAAAGATTTATCGCAAGAGTTGACATTTAATGCAAGACAGCAGTAAGGAATACGAAATGCAGCAGCTATGGGCGTGCAAAGAATATAGTATGTGATATTTACTTGGTTTCTGCATTGTCTTATTCTTCTATTCTGTATCATACTTGCTGCGAAAATGTGCACCAAAATTCTGCAGCATTGAAGAACCAGATGATCCAGAATGTGCCATCTAGCCAAAGTGAGTGACTGGGGGAGAAGGGCCGTAGTCAGGGAGGTGACCAAGAACCCGATAGTTATTCTAAAGGGCTTTCAGTGTTTCTCTGTGGAGAAAGGAGAAACTTCCAGAAGAAAAACCATCTTGTAGCATAATGGCTTGGTTTGTGCTCTGACATGACCTTACATAGACAGGTGTGCTTTTTCCTAAATCATGTCCAACTGTGGAATTTACCACAGATGGACTTCAATCGAGTTGTAGAAACATCTCAAGGATGATCAGTGGAAAGCGGGTGCACCTGAGCTAAATTTTGAGTGTCATGGCAAAGGCTGCGAATACTTATGCACATGTGATTTTTTTTTTTCATTTTGTACTTTTAAAAAATTTGGAAAGATTTTAAACAAGTTTCTTTCACATTGTCATTATGAGGTATTGTTTGTCGAATAAAAAAAAAAAAAGAAAAGAATTTAATCCATTTGGAAAGAAGGCTGTAACAAAATGTGGAAAATGCTTTCCACAATTGTAATGCGACAAATGTACATTTAATTCTATTCTATTTTAAGCAGTTGTAGATAAAATATATTTTAATGATTTGCATAGCATTTAAATTAACACAAATATTTATGATAATATAATATATACTGTGAAGCGCTGTGAATACTTTCTGGATGCACTGTACGAAGGGTCAAATTATTGGCATATAAGCAACTAAGGAGAATTGCAAATAATGGAGTTTAGTTAAGAGTTTACCAATGTATTATTGCAACCTGGGAGGATAGTGCTGAATTATGAACATTGTGAAAGAAAAGTGATTGGAAAAATCATGAACAGGGATTACCTGTACACTTGGGGAAGTTGAACTGTAAACAATCAAAATCACAGCTTTATGTAAAAGTGAAAGTAAAAGCATTTCCATATACACAATGCGAAGCTTCTTAGAATGCATAAGAAAACCGTTAGTGTTAGTGAGGCTATGAAAAACTTAAAGGACTTAAATGTTCTAGGGATCATAAATATTGGACATTTGAGCCATGAAACAGGTCATGTGTTCAGATGAGTCCAGATTGACCCTATGCCAGAGCGATGGGCGCATCAGGGTAAGAAGGGACATGCATGAAGCTATGTACCCATCATGCACAGTGACCAGTGTCCAAGCCTCTGTAGGAAGTATTATGATCTGGCATTGCTTCAGTTGGTCTGGTCTTGGCTCAGCAGCATTATGTGGCAATAAAATGCAGTCAGCTGATGACCTGAATGAACTGAATGACCAGGTTATCCCAATAAAGAGAATTTTCTTCTCTGATGATATGGGCATATTTCAGGATTCAGATTGTTAAAAGTGCATCTGGGAATCATTTTCACACATGAATTGGCTTTCAAACACAAGCCATAATTCAAAGCAAAGGGAGTCAAACTAAATTTTGTGACACTTTTTTTTTTCTTTTTTTTGGCTGGGTCATTTTTAATATTAAGCAACCCCATGATTGACTGTAATATTCAAACCAACCCAACAGCATTAAGATATATTCTTTTCCCTTTTTATTTGTTATTTGCCTGTGTTTGTGTCCATGCCTCCGCGGCATTTTTGTGAGGATGTTAGAATACTGTGTCACATAAACACAAGATGTTTCACTATTCTCTCTGTACAATAATCCTAATATTCTTATGCATGAAACAATAAAATTGACAATCCAGAGCTTTTCGTGATTCTTATATTGAGCCAAATTGAAATATAAATGAAAAAAAAAAAAAAACAGTGCATTTGCTGAAAAGTATCTCCGTTTCCCTTTCAGACTGCCAGGTAGTGTGGCAGAGCCTCTTATTTCTTTTTGAATAATTTAGCAAGCTGTCTGCTCTTTTTTCCCCCTTGCACAAGTCGTGAGAAGAGACCCGAATGCAGCAGTCCACTTTGCTGAAATCTTAAGCCGACGTGAAGATTCAACCCCATCACCTTTGTAAAAGTTAATGACTTTGTAAGCAGAACGGATTTACATGGGAGACGTCTGCTAACCAGCAGTGAGATTCTGATGCACGCCAGCAGAAGACGGCTGGCGGCAGAAGTAATCTCCAGAAAGAGCAACAGCCTCTGGTAAAATGTCAAGTGGGAACAGTGGGATATTAGCGATATATGTTCAGTCAGGCCTTGTTTTATTTTGTTCATCACAATAGCATTTTCTATATTCTCCATATATTTTAGTAGACACGACAAGGTAAAGTATGTTTTGGCTGAACAATGCCGAGTGTTCATAACCTTCTTCGTGCTGTTTGGTGTAAGGTCATGTGTAATGGACGCAGTGCACCATGTCAGCTGGAGATGCACTGAACAGCATGTCAATAAGAGCAGCTGGGCTATAGCCTTCCCATAATAGGTACAGCTACAAGGTCAGCCATGACCCTAGTCCTCAGCACATCCTTTCACTATTAACCCATCCCTGCATCTTTGTAATGCAAAAAATTTTACATTTAATTCTATTCTATTTTAAGCAATTTTAGATAAAATATAGTTTTAATGATTTGCATAGCATTTAAATTAACACAAATATTTATGATAATATAATATATATTTTTTAGCCATTAAATAAATATATTTTTATCTACAATTGCTTAGAATGGGATAGATAAAATATATTTATTTAATAAAAAAATAATTAATTATACTATTATTTACTATTTTTTTATTACACAAAAAAGATAAAAATAAATAATCAATTGCGATTTTAATTACACACAATAAATAAATAATAAAGAAATTAATAAAATAAATAAATAAAAACAGGTCTTAGTATTGGGCATACAATCTCAGACAAACAAAAACATACAACTTTTGTTACTGACTCATTATTGATATAACAAAAATGAAGCAAAAAGGCATAAACAGGCAGGTAAGTAATCATCCACCCTTAATTGTATCATAAAAAGCAGACCACTATTAAAGCAGAAGTTTTAGCTGTTTGCTGGTTTTGAGCATTTGAACAGGTGTGTGACAATTTCAAGAGTAAAAGACATAATCAATGGTCTAAGTAAAGCAATTATTGCTGCACATCAATGTGGAAAAGGTTATCAAATCATTTCCAAAAACTTTAAATTCAACCTTCTAAAGTGAGAAAGGTTATTCACAAATGAAAATAATCGAAGAAAGTTTCCAAACGTTCCAGGAGTGGATGACTCAGCAAATTTACCCCAAGGTCAGATCATGCAATGGTCAGAGAAATACAAAATAAAAAAACACCAAGGATACATCTCAGACCCTTCAGGCCTCAGTGAGCATGTTAAATGTTAAAGTCCATGACAGCACAATTAGAAGAAGACTGAACAAGTATGGTTTGCTTGGAAGTGTGTCAGGAGAAAGCCAAAAAGAACATGTTCACAAAACTGCATCTGAGCATCCCACAAGCCTCCTGGGACAATGTTCTACTGTATGTACAGATGAGACCAAAGTGGAATTGTTTGGCCTTAATGCACAGTGCCACGTTTAGGGAAACCAGGTAGCTTTTTAGCAGAAACACCTCATACCACTGTCAAGCATGGTGGTGGAAGGGTGATGATTGGCCTTGGTTTTGCAGCTACAGGACCTAGGCACCTTGCAGTCAATGAGTCGACCATGAACTTCTATGTATATCAGAGTATTCTAGAGAACAATGTGAGCCATCTGTCTGACAGCTAAAACCTGGTCGAAATTCAGTCATGCAGCAGGACAATGATCCTAAGCCCATCAGTAAATTTACTGTACTGTACATCATATACATGTGACATAAATAAAAGAAATAAAAGAATCCTGTTTTTGGATGGGTTTAGTCAAAGTCCAGACCACAACCTAATTGAAATGCTGTTGTGGGACCTTAACAGAGCTGTGCAGATGTGAATGCTGAAGTAATGTTGTAAAGAAGAATGGACCAAAAGAATGCATGAGACTGATAATGTCATAAAGAAAACAATTACTTTAAGTTTTTTTTTTTGTGTGTGTAATAAATAATGTAATGGTGAATATGCATTATAGTTTGGATGTATTTGCTTAACACTAAAACTGCTATGATCTGATGGGTTAGGGTTAGGTAGGTAGGTACTGTAGATAGATAGATTTACATTAGTAGATAGAAAGTACATTTTTATGTTAATCATGATTTTGCCTGTCTTATTTCTACTTTTCCAGGTTTTCTGCCAAATAAAACCATGCTGCACTGTTACTTTGAATGTTATATACTGTATGTTATAATTGTTATAAAGATTTCTTGAAAGAGAAGAAATCCCTTAGCTTTAACACACAGGATAGGCCTATGTATTACATGGAAGCAAGCAAAATCAGTTAGAAAGTGATATCAAACTTTTGAGCAGTAGGGTATATATACTTTTTTTTTTCTCCTGTCACAAGTTTTTATTCTTTTTTCAGACACACAATAATTTTCCTGAATATTAATTTAACAAAATGTTTAAAAACTGCCAGTGATGCAGCTGTTAGGACATCTAGGGGAAGTTCATTCCACCATGTATGCACGAAAACAGTGAAGACTCTTGAAGCATGTCTTCCTTGCACCCTGAGAGATTGTGGGACCAGTTCGCCAGTGCTCGAGGATTGGAGGGATACTCCTTTGTTACTGGTGCCTTTTTTTGCCAAGCCTTAATATTTTAAATCTGATGAGGGTAACTACAGGAAGCCAGTGGAAGGAACAAAGCAATTAAATATGCCTAGCTTCCCCAATTGCATACATTGTTTCTTTGAATTTAATATTTTAATTATTTATAAGTTAATATGTGTGCAGAGGAAATATTAACTATAGTGCCTATTTTATACATATATATAGCTAATGTGAAACTAAACATAAGATAAGCATAAGAAGATAAGATAAGCAAATATCCAAAAAGGATAACAGTTTCAGATTAGCCAACAAGGAGAACA
Organism: Clarias magur; assembly: GCA_013621035.1. Lineage (NCBI taxonomy): Eukaryota > Metazoa > Chordata > Actinopteri > Siluriformes > Clariidae > Clarias > Clarias magur. Next base: position 210,426 of record QNUK01000141.1, on the reverse strand, counting down.
ATAACAGCTATAAACACAAGACCTATGAAAATGCAGCGTTTAAATAGACAAGCTAATATAAAAGAACAACATGCAAGTGAATATAGTTTAGACAATGTATCACTGGTGAAGTGCATGCTTGGAGTTGAAATCCTGGGTAAATAAATTAGAGACTTCTAAACACAAAATTCAAAAACCAGGGGACAAATATGACTGTAATTCAAGTCAAACCAGGACTTGATTTTGCAAAATAGCTTGATTATAAGAGTAAAATCTCCTTTTTTTTCTCTTATATAATCCCCTGCTACACTAATCCACTTATCGGAGTGTTTCACTAGTGCTTAGATACCATCGAGGTAGAACGTTTTCTCAGTGCACCGACGCCTGCCTGCTTCATGGCCGAAGCACTGGACTCCCAGGAACTCCTTTAGTGGCCCAAACAAGTGGAAATGTCTTGGAATCAAAAAGGTCAGAATCATAAAGGGGTTAGTTGGTCAAGGAAAGCTGGTCATTTCTTTTACCATGTTTTTCTAACTAATGGTGGCTTACTTTAAAAGATCAATATTAGATTTTTTGGCTTCCACATCAGATCATTTGCTTTTAAACTCTGTCTTAAGGCAGGTTACTTTCTATTTTCGAAGAACCAAGCACCACACACCACTGTAATCAGAATATAGTTTAGACATTAGTTTGTTGGGCTGATTTCATTCTATCTTAAATAGCTTCATCTCTATTTGAGCTGATATATTTCAGACACACTCATAACAGTAGTGATTGAGAATGTGCACAGATGGTGAGAAGGAAATACAGTTGCAGGTGTAATGAACAGGAACAGGATGGATTATTTACTCGATCATCCTTTTTTTTCCCTTCACAAATGATGTTAGCAGTGAAACCAAAAGAAGATACAAAAAGTACAACTGACAAAAAAGGACAGAAGTCAGAGCCAAAAGCTGGGTGTTTTTTTTTTTTTTTTTTTTTAGGTTTGAAGGTAAGAGCTTTTCTGTTTACTGCCTTTGGTATTTGGAGGAGGAAACGTGGCGTGAATCCCAGTAGAGCAATAAATACATGAAACACGTACAAAAAATAAGAACTGACGAATGCAGCTGCCTATCTGACTTTTACGTGTGTGTGTGTGTGTGTGTGTGTGTGTGAGAGAGAGAGAAAGAGACTATTATAGACTATATATATACTATTTTATATAATTTACTATTTATACTATTTCTAATTGCATTATAATACATTACTTTATCCTAATAATTCCTCTGTAAACCTATTAATAGATACACCCCTTACATCTAATATCTTATCAGGCATCTGTACCTGCCACTGACATCTTCACACAAAACCCAGGAATTGCTCAAAGAAGTGATCCCATGAAACTTTAACTGAGTAGCTACATTGTGTTCCAGATAGCATGTTGTTCAAAGCTTGTTTTGAATATCAGAAGCCAGTGCACATACAGTATGAACACATATAAACAGAAATACATAAAGACAATTATTTATTGTAGCTTTCCAGATGTAAAATGTTTGTGACCAAAAAGTTACATTTACAGCTCCACCCACCAAGCTTCTCAGAATGAGGCTTGCTTGTGTCTTGGCTCACAATTAAGTTTTTGCTGTTATTAGATGCCAGTCTTGCATGAAAGGCCCTTATATCGATTCCCATACAAGCATCGCAAGAGGAAGCGGGGCCAAAGAATAATCCCTAGAACGGTGCAGAATGGAGAATGAAAGGGCATACTGAGATTCCTGGAAAGTTGACCGTTTGAACCGTGGTGTACCCCCACTTGATGAGAGCGGCCTAACAATATGACAACACTGAAATACATAATTGATTCTTCTTTTAGCATAATTACACAAATCATATCCAATTCAGTGCATTCATCAGAGCATGGACTGATACGTTGGGCGGCCGAGGGAGTTTAATTTCCTGATGACAACCCACTATGGAATAAGGTTAAAAAGAGGCATAGAAAATGAGTATGACCTTAATGCTATTGGATTATAACACTGGAAAGTTGTGATTTTACATTTCAATATGACTTTGGTTGTAAGCCAATTATAAGTTTGACATTATAAAACCATGCAATGAAGCTATACCCTGGCAAGCCTGTTAATTTGCATGGGAAGTTACAGTATCCTCTTGAGCTCAGATATAATATGAAACATGACAGGCCACTCAGGCATGTTGGTACTTACTGCTGCAGGCTAGCATAAATTCTGCAATCTTTGCACCAACGATCCTACAACCAGGCCTCAAAGTTTCCTTCTTTTAAGTTAAATAAGAAACCCAGTAGAGCAATGAATGTTACTTTCCATGACAATAATTGACATTCTTCTGAGTAGAATGGAGTTTGTGAATACATTAATAAATTAATTCATTTGTTTATTCAGGGGCCTGGGTCCTATTCCTGGAGACTTAGGGCATGATGTTAGGGTGCCAATCCATTACAGGACACAAATACACACACCATGGGCAATTTGGGAATAACAATTAGTCTAATCTGCATGTTGTCGGGCTGTGTGAGGAAACCGAAGTACTTAGAGGGGAGCATGGGTAGAACTTGCAACGTCCACAGACACATACTGGAGGCGAGTATACATAGAACTCTCAGATCTGGAGGTACAGTATAACTAAAATATATAATAGATGGATTAGCATCTTCATTAAACTCAGCTAAAACACAAACACCAACTGTTTTTACCTGCTGAAATCTGTCAAAAGCATTTAAATTATTTGATTTCCTATTTAGAGATAAGCATACTAAGTAACACAAGTACGTCATTGAAAATGATGTAATGAATACAAAATTAGATATCATTAAAAGCCATATTTTTTGATTAGTTGAGCAATAAGCATGTGGAAGGTTCACAAGGGATCTGATGGTGCATCAAAATTGGGATCAGACAGGACACAACTAAAAGTCACCCGGACAAGAAGCTTTTATGTTCATTGTTGGATTTGAAACGTGGGACAAAGAAAGACAACATTCATTAACATTAACATGCAGCGCTTCATAATGTATGTAGAAGGTTCATTCATTCACCCTTCACAATTGTCTGCTCAGGGTTGTGGTGGATTAAATTAGGGCCCTAATTTGTTTATGTTATGGGGAATTGAAACCAACTAATAAACAAATGAACAAATAAATTTGCAAATTGTGGGCAGGTGCAAACAAAACAGTCTCCAGGCTAACAGGATTTTAAAAAGAAACAAACAAAAAAATGAAATAATAAAATAAATAAATAAATAAAAGCACACAGCAGAGCAATTATGAACTCGAGGGACTCACATGAGGTTAAGGTTTAGAGTATTTCAGTGTTAAAAAACAAACAAACAAACAAACAAAAAAAAAAAAACCTTGACTTTCAATCAGAAGAAAATATGCATGTTTTGCTGCACCACTAAAAATAGACAGATAGTCGCATTGTGTTACAGCCATATTACAGTACATAGAGATGCTCCTCATTTTAATACAGTTTTGAAATTAAAATGCAACGCAGTTTCTTTCCATCTCTCTCTTCCTTCCCCCCCCCTGAAGTACATGACAGAGTACACCGTGGTGTCTTTTTTGCTGAACCAAACAATGTTTAAAAGCTTGAACCTGCATCCATACATTTGCAGGTGCTGTTGGACATTAAAAAATGCTAAACCTTGCAAACAGAGTGAGCGTCAGCACATGATAGTGCTGAAAACAATGTCTATTATGACCTTGCCTATCCAAATATGTTTCCAGACAAAACAAGAAGCAGTGATGGTGTGTGTGTGTGTGTGTGTGTGTGTGTGTGTGTGTGCGCGTGTGTGTGCGCGTGTGTGTGCGCGTGTGTGTGCGCGTGTGTGTGTGCGTGTGTGTGTGCGTGTGTGTGTGATTCGTACCACAACCTCCAAAAACTTCATGTCGAGCAGAACTATTGCAAATGTGAAAGCTTTACCTATTTGTTCGATTATGCAGAGAGAGAAAGAGCAGGTTGTAAGTAATCACACACCCACTGTACATATACAGATTAATTCCAGAATTGCGGGTACATTTCAACTAGAGAAGACATTTAAAAAAAAAATTTTTTTTTGGTTAAACTAGTTTACTTTCATAAAACACACATCAAGTTTACCATTTTCTATATTTGCTGATCTTAAACTTGTAAGATTTAAAATATTTATTCCAAAAATCAAGGTAATTCTGTTGTAGACAAAATGGATCAAATACATACAGTGAACAAATTTGATACAATTTAAAACCCGGTCTTCTATAAGAGATAATCTGTCTCTTCATCCATTAAATTAACTTCAAGACTAATACGATATAAACTTTTTATTTTGGAGTAAAAATATCAACACATTTAACTGAAAAGTTGTCAAGCTGTTGCACATTTTCTCGAAGCATAGCTTTAAACAATTATGAAATTCTATAATGTTTCACGTAGTAAGAGTACTAGTTAGGCTAATTAGCTTCTGGTCAATAGAATACGCATAATGATTTATTTAAAAAAAAAAAAAAGAAAAACCTTAAGCAGACAAAGTTGACATTGAGTGTAAAAGAGTTGATATCAATAACAAAGTTGACCACCCATAGTTAAAAGACCAAAAAAATAAATGTTTTGCGAGACTCTATTTATTCCTAAAAAATACATGTGAATTTTACAGCTCTTTTGTGAAGTTGAAAATTAACTGCATACAGAATATGCATTACTGTTCGGGATCATAAAATACAATAACTGCTCCCTCACACAATGGTCATGCAAATCAGTTATTGGCTATTTCTGTCCATATGTCTTTGTTTATTTCTACATGATGTGCCATCACTAGCATTGATTCAGGGATGATTCTGAGGTTTGGCCAGAAGAAGCGATTTCTCCCAAATTTTGCATAAACTTTTGCATAAATAAATTTCAACACCATATTGGATAATACACCATTGTCCAAAGACAAAATGCCCTGCTTTTTTCTTTTGTGTCATCTCTCTCTCTCTGTCTTTTTTTCTTTGAATTTTCCGCCTTCCTTACAAGGGTCGGCATCTCACCATGCCCTGTATTGTCTTTGCCTTGCTGCTGCTGACAGCTTCTTTTACCTATCATTCAATTTCCTTCCTTCCTAATGAGGTAGAAAAAAAATAATTTACAGTAAAATTACCCAGAATCCATAAACAAGATAAAGTGATACAAAATTTTAAATGTGATTTGGAAATATATATATATTTTTTTAAGTTAATGAAAGATTCACAGCAATATCACAATAAAAGAGTCGACAAATAATTAATATATTATTGGTGCATCCTAAACATTTTGTACAAATCAGTGAGAGAAGAATAATGACATATCTCAATGCCTTCCAGAGTTTCCCGCCAGAAGCATTTTTCTGTGAATGCTTTAAAGATTTTTATGTCTTTTTATACCAGACGTAACAGAGTTGAACAGAACATAGGGACAGATGCAAAATATGTTTTTTTTTTATTATTGAAATTACATATGATACACAAAATAGATATTTGGTGTAATTGTTTATAAGTTAATAGAGTAAACGCACAAAATATATTCAAATTCGACCTAATTATTTAATGAAAGTTCCAGTTAAAATTATGAATCAGGAGGCAAAGACGTTTAATAATAGGTGTGGCGGGAGTCTTTAACTTAATATTTTCAAGACAAAATGTCCCTAAATATTCGTAAAAGTATTATCTTTAGTGATAGCTTAATATAATTTGTGTTATTACCATTGTAAATACTGTTTTTTTGTTTTTAACAGAAGGTTTATCTGGGAGACACAAAATGTATCCCCGATTCTAGAATTACCTACATATATATATATACTGTATATAGACCTGAAGGTGGGACTCTGCTAACCATGCTAACCATTATGCCCTTATGACTACCGATATATAAAGGTAGTTATGACAGAGTTCCACCTCCAGGTCTATATGCGTGTGGCTTTCATATGCCTTTCATCTGCATACTCAGGGTTACCTCCAACAGTCCAAAGACATGCAGATTAGGCTACCTGGTGTCTTCAACTTGCCTGTAAAAGGTGGGTGTGTGAGTGCTCATGACTTATAAAAGACTCCTGTGACCATGTACAGGATATAGAATAAGTAAGTGAAAGAGGCTTATTAATCAGACTTAAAACAAAAGCCTGTTTTCTTCAATGTTTTTAGTTGGCACTTTTTATTCTTCTATAAAGACAAACAGGTTGTGTGGTGCGCCCAGGTGGCGATGGCGCAGAGTGCTTGGGCCCGCTCATCTTTGCTTGCAACTACATTTTTATTAATTTTTTTTTTGTGTGTGTGTGTGTGTGTGTGTGTGTGTGTGTGTGTGTGTGTGTATGCAGTCTAATTGCTGCAACAAAATACTTGTCTTGAAGTGTCACGTCATAACCACTTGATTACATAAACATAATGTACATAAGAGTCCCACTTAATCAGTATGAAAACTCTCTAAATCTAATATGCTATGGACCTCAGAGCCAACAGATCTTACCACAACTATATGATCTTTTGGAGCGACATTGATCTTTGAACCTATTATCAAAACTCCAACAACATATCGATTTTTTTTCTAGAAGAATGGTGATTACAGACCCAGTAAACATGTGAAATCTACAGAGGTTTATAGGAGTAGATGTTAACACAGTCGCTTTGCACCTCCAGGGTCCAGGTTTGATTCCCACCTTGGGTCTATAGGCATGGAGTTTGCATGTTCTTACCGTGCTTGGAGTGTTTCCTCCGGGTGCTCCGGTTTCCTCCCACAATCCAAAGATAAGCAGATTAGGCTGATTAGCGTTCCCAAATTGCCCAGAGTCTGTGAGTATGTGTATGTGTGTGTGCCCTGTGATGCATTGGCACCCTATCCAGGGTGTACCCTGTCTTGTGCCCTACGTCTGCCAGGGATAAAGTGGATAACAGGATAATGTGGTATAGATGATGAGTGAGTGATATTACAAAAGTCTGTTTTTCTTTTTCCCTTTAAGTTGCCATTCTGATGAAACTAGATCCCTTCACAAACATGGTTTGTTGCTACAGGTTGCCAGTTGTCAATATCCAGTGCCAATCAGCATATTCTATATTGGATCAAACTGAGCTCATACAAACCCTGGAATCATTTTATATGGACATAATGAGATATATAGGCCACATCCGTTGCCACCTCCATTAAAACTTAACCTAACATTGCTCAGTATTCTGACCCTAACAGCAATACTTTTGTTAGGATAATCCCCCATCCCCCTCCCCCTTGATATCACACCAGATTTAGACAGAAAAATGATATGAAAATAAATCACATTTGGTACTTGATCAGAACAAAGTGGGAGCTGTGTTACTTTCGACTCAATTACACATTATGCTCAGCTATTGACCTTTCTTACTACAGGAAATGCTGCAGTCATGTCTGCGAGGATTATAATCGACAAGATGTCTCTTCTGGAAAAAATAAAATAAAATCCTGAGAACTTCCTGAGAAAGATTTCATTAGCTTTCTCTAAGCTTTTAGCACAGAAGGAGAAATTATGAGAATATACAATAGGGCCATTTATGACAGGAAAATATTCTAAATATTTCATATACTTTTAATATTTGGAGTCAATTATTTATTTGATCCAACAGCCAGGTATACAGTCAATGTTTATCTAATGGTTTTATTTTATTAATATATATAATGCTTTTTATATAATCAGTGAGCCATTTCTCCGGGGAAATATAACAACTCCATGAGCTAAAGTTCAGCACGACTGCTACTTGTGCGATAACTCCAATCTCAGGTGGCCATGTGGCTATTTGTCTGTGACACAGATGTTTTATACTACTTCAATATCCGAAACAGAATGTGTCCCATAATCAAATAATGCAGGTGATTTGCTTTGTATTACTGAACAATTCCATATCTGTCAACATAATGAAAACATGACAGGTTCCCACTGCATACATGCTCCTCTGCCCTTCACTTGCCCTCAATAACACAGCTTGAACCTCACCACGGAGATAGAAGATAAACACACACATCAACTTCAAATGATTTAGCATCCTGAAGGAAACAATCATTTGCTTCAACCTAAAGCAGGACCTACTGTACAGTATGTGTACTAACTACATTTACATTTACATTCGGCAGAAACCCTTCAGAGTAACTTCCGTTGTTATCTCATTATACATTTAAGCAATTATGTGTGTTAAGGGCCATACTCAATGGCCCAACAGTCACAACTTGGCCCAGGACCTTCCCATCAGTAAGCCAACACCTTAACCATTGAGCTGCTCCTGCCTCCTCATTAATGCTTATTCGGGTAGTGTCACAAGAGGCTCTGTGGCAGTTGTGGCAGCAGGTAGTGGATTGTCCGATCAGCAAAACATACAGTTTATATGACCAATATATTACCTTTATCTGCTGGCTTAAGCATGGTGTGTTATTAAAGCTTCCTGGCAGTTTGTGTCCAGAGCTACTAAGCAGAGCAGAACATGGCTGGATAAAGAGGATGAACACTGGGAGGCCAGTGAACTGCTGGTTCTTTTTGGACTCATGTCATATCATGTTTATTACATGTGGAAAATTATTAAAGATCTAATTCATTTAATAATAAAAAAAAGGCAAAAACTATTAGTCAGATTCATCCATATGGCTGAACTGATGTGTAATAAAATGGTTTAATAACCAGCAAAATGATACTGTGGAGAGACTATTTAAAACAACAAGTAGCAATGAGAAGCTACCCAACCATTAAAACATCTGACCTCAGCTGAAACACTGTAAGCCTCTCGTGAGTGGAAGTTTTCAAACACCCTGAATTACTAAAGTCTACGTGATAAACTTGCATCCTAAAAAGGGTCAAACCTGAAAATTAGGCCCTAAATAATTACACGGCTGACGTTAAACCAGTAATTTGGGGATTTGAATTCCATTAGGAATGCAGGTGCCGTACTGACTTAGATATGTTTTGCAACAGGTTTAACTTGTTTGTGAATCCTAAATATTATGTGTGTGTATGAATTTTTGTGCTATAACATTACAATTACTAACAGGTGAACTGAATATGTATCACAATGACATGCCAAAGAGTGGAATATATTAGGTTGCAAGTGAAAAGTCAGAAAGCAAGAAAACTGCGGATGTAAGGATCTGAGTGTCTTTAACAGGAGCAAGAACTGTGATGGCTAGACATTTGAGCTGTAGCATATCCAAAAAAGCATGGCTTGTGGTGTGTTCCCACTGTGACGTGGTCCAAGGAAGGGTAAGTGCCTTCTAAGCATATCCTTATTATATTAAATATATTTTACAGATATTAAATATGCTTATGATAATGATATAGGCGTTGGATAAAAGAAGAAGAAAACATACCAGGAAAACATGCATTCACTAGTTTATTCAGGTTTGTATTTCAGTTAACACCATTATTATGCTTACAGAAAAATGCAATGAAAACTCGGCTCTGGCTTAAAATAGAAATAAGTAGCTGTGGTCTTAAAGGCTAGGAAACTACAGTTTAATTGGCTAATCAAATCGGGCCAAGGAAAAGCTGGACAGGGGGATTACAGTCAGAACCCAGTCACCCTGAGTGACAGCCGAGATTTCTAGTGTGTGAAGAGGAGTAATTGGAAAAGGGCTGCGGACTTGAGAGGAGGATTTTTTTTTTCCTGACCAAATGGCACTAAATATCTCTCCAGCATGTCCTCCTGCTTAGAGCACCATCACTTTCCTTACAAAAAAGTCAGAGTTCATTTTGCAACTTTAACATGAACATCCTCTTGGATTGAGAGGGAGGGAGGGAGAGAGATGGAGAGAGAGAGAGAGGGGGGGGGGATTAAATGGTGAATAGTCCATAATTATATCATCGTTGAAGGGTTTGATAATTAAACAATATCACCCAGGAGTGAGTGCTATTGTGCTGAATATCAGCCCATCTGTGATGTTGTCATAGGTACGAATGAGAAGATATCATGCTGATATTCATCATACAACAGCTTCTCAAACATCATTTATTATCAACAGATTATGATTTGGTTGTTTATTTAATTATTTTGCTCTATCAGCACATATCCCTCCACGCCTGGTGGAACTAACTAACCCCAGTTGGTTACTGACAGTCAGTATAATTAACAGGGTTGAATATGCAGTAGTACCAGTACTATGTAGTGGAAAATCCTAAGAAAAAAAAATTACTTTATAGTTCCACATAGATTGCCTTGTCCCACAAACTAAGATCAAAGGATAGAGACGGCTTTAGGATTTTGCCTTCTGTTCCTAGCTAGTTTAATTTGTTGCTTGCATTAGCCCTGAACAGAACAATGCAGATGGTTCAGACAAAATTTGGAACAACTTCGAAGCAGTTAATATGGAGAGGAAAAAAAAGAGTTGTTTAAGATAGCATAACATTGTCAGATGGGTTCTCTTGCTGAAAATGCTTCTGTGACAGGTTTTGAATATGGCTTTTGGCAGGCAATTTAATCATGTGTAAATTTGACAAGTGAAAAGAAATTAATAATGCACACAAAAAAGAAATCATGTGAAAATTGAAATACTCTAAGTTTAGGATGCGTGCAGACTTGGTTAATATTGCTAACATATCGGCCAAAACATGGAATTGGTGTTAAAGGTGTCTCACCTAGGTAAAAAAAAGTGAATTTTCAGATAGCCATTTTCTTTTTCATAATACTTAATACTTCTTATCTCCTGATCCATGCTTATTTTTGTGTAACTATGCATACATATTTATATTATTATCAGATAAAAAGAAATACATTTGCTCAATACAATTTATTGCCCTTTTATATAGTGTCCATAACTTTGTTGAAATAAAATGTTTCAATGATCTTACCTGTCACTAAGATGAAACTTGGCCCGTTTATATTTAACATGAACAAGGGATAAACCTGAAAAAGTGTATTATTCTACAATGCAAAATTGTGAAGATTTTGCAACATGAATTTGACATGGTTATTGACACTACAAATTTGCTTTTTAGGCTTAAGCAAATTTTAGCATCAATACTTAAAGATAAAGAAAGAAAAAAAATCAATAAAGAAATAAGGTAAATGAAGGCTTTTATTTGTAACATATAAATTACTCCACAGTGAAATTCTTTCTTCGCATATCCCAGAGTAATGTGGGTCAAAGCAGGGGTCAGCCGTAATACAGCGCCCCTGGAGAAGATAGGGTTAAGGGCCTTGCTCAAGAGCCTAGCAACAGCAACCTGGTGTAGCTGGGCCTCAAACCGCCGAACTTCTGATCAATGCAATAATTTGCATTCATTGTTATAATCATACAATTATTATTGTTTCAATTAAGAAAGTGAAAAAAGTGAAAAATGGCAATTTTGGGGGCACATATACCGTAAAATCACCTCTCTAAAACGGCTAAAAGAGAAGCAAGATTAGCCACTTACATGTTGCATTAACTTCATATAAATGTATATGTATTTTGGAAAAAAGTGAAACGTTTTTTTTATTTTTTTTTTATTTACATTTTCAGAGCTTTTCTTTTCTTTTCTTTATTTTCTTTTTTATTTTTATTAATAACTTATTAATTCAGATTGCAGCTCATCATAAGTGGGGCACTGTTAGAGAGGAAAAAGCTTTCTCTTGCTCTACAACCTGAACAAATAACTCTCAACAATGTAATTTGGCAAGTAAAAGTACAGCTTTGATTTATCCATTGTCCTGCTCCATCAGAATATGCAGTATTTTATTACAACTTTACAAACTTTTCTTCTTTTTAACATTAAATACATTGAGAATGTACTGTAGGATTCTCTTAGTCATGGTACAGGTCTCTGATCTCTGCTGAATTTTATTTTATTTATTTTTATTTATTTATTTATTTTTTTACAAAAGCATCATAAGACACCAGATGAATACTGAAATACACAGAAGGTTTTACGGATTATATTTGACAGCTATGATGAAGAGATGAGTGGTTTATGTTGAATGTCCTCTGTAAATCAATATTCCATTCATGATATGAGCTTGACAGGGTAATTGCACCTAGATGCGTTTTAGAAACAACAGTAAAGTGATGTTCTGTATCTTCTGTAAATGCATACATGTTTGTTATGGGGAACTGAATCCTATTAGTGGCCAAAAGTAACTTACTAAGAAAAATCAAAAACAAAAGCAAAAGTTTTATTTATACACAGAATATTCAAGTCAATCCGGGACTTTTGATTGTGCAAAATAATACAATTAGAAAGTTTGCTTAGTGCACCTGTGTCATAATTGGACATCTAAAATGCTGGCCTCCCAGGAACTCCTTTAATGGACCAAACATGTGGAAACTGCTTGTAGCAGGATTATGACTGTATGGGGGATGTGACAATAACTCCCAGCCGAGTTCTTGTACTTTGCAAGTGAGCAGTATTGGATTGTGCATTGTCCTGCAAAAACAGAATGCTTTTGGTGATAATAGTTTTCTTTAAACTGTTCTTCTCAATGAATATTCACAGGAATACATACATGGGCACCAAGCCACCTCAGGCAATATCAGCATTCACAGGTGTATGGACCTCCTTAAAACATCTACACCTTTCCAATGTTTTACTGTGCCTAGGAGTGTGTCAGTGAAATTACTGTATCAGTGCAATGAGCTTGAAGTCTTCTGTAAATTTCAATCGGTTTTCGGCCTTCGTTCACAAGAAATTTGATCACAATTTGATCAAATTTGACCATCGGTTTGACTTGAATGCCCCTTGTAAATTTCTGTGTATGACGGATGTGACGATGTGTTGGGAACCTCTTGACATGCTGTTTTCTGTTCATTAATTGAGCAGCTGTTCATTCTAATGAGCCCAGAGGCAGTTATCATGACTTCTTCAGGGCCATCATCAACTCACATCCTGCCACTGAACTACATAAACTGAAGTAAATCTACCATTTACAAATTACACAGATTTCACATAGAATAATTTCACATCATTGGCCAATGGGTGTCTGTATCTAACAAGCAATATCCGAAAACAAGATGATGTGTGCTTTTCATGACCTCTATCATTTCACTTGCTGCTTTTCCTGCTGAGCTATAAATCCTGCTGGATTGTGGATGTGCCCATATGTAAAATGACAGGAAGCATAGAAGGAATTGCTTCCTGATATATCGCATTAAAATATGATAAACAACCATGCATTTCCAGATTACACTAAATAATTCACAACCCTTCACAGAGCAAGATGTGTGGCTTGGCAGATAATTTACTGCTTTGAAATTATTCTTTTGAACCCCAATGGCTACATGCCTGAAGGTTAATTTGCTGGAGAAAAGATGCATTTGTTATCTGTCTTGGTGTTTCTTATCACAAATTCATGAAAAATTACACCACATGCATAGGCACTCAATTAATAAATGACAACAGACTGTTATTTGTGTTGTAGTATTCCCGTTGTTAATCCTTTGAAGTATACTATTCAAATTGTATTTTGAGTTGCATACAATATGTGTACACTGTGTTACATGCTGAAGTCTAGTTATTCATTTCCGATGCTGTTGCAAGTTGGTCGCACTTCATCGTGCATATTAATCTCGTCATTGCGAGTAATACACAGTTAGTGAGACTTTAAGGCTTTGTTACAAACAGTGTTTCTAAACTGTAAGTACATTCAAGCTGTACTACCATACTATTTTGTTTTGTCTATTGCTATGCTGTTAGACTATTTATAATCCTGATATAAATAATCTACTGCTGTTACAGTTCTTGATATTCCGGGCGACGGTTCCACCCTACCTTAGAGATATATCCATTGTTTCTCTGGCAGTTATTTAAGGGGTGTTAGGTTGCCAGCTTGACATTCGACTGTCATTTCCACACTACGGGCAATTTGGGAACACCAATTAAGCCTAACCTGAACGTAGTTAGACTGTGGGATGAAACCAGGGTATCTGGAGACAAATCACCAAGCATGGACGACGACTGTTATAGTGCTCCTACATAAAAGAATAATAAACATTATTGTGCATTTAACACTTCAGTTACAGGCATGTTGTTTCAATACGTTTTTTTCTTTTTTAGCTGCAGACAATTGCTAAGCATTTACAGTACTATTACTGCCAGACCCAGGTGTCGTGTCCATGCATTACCAATATACAGTAGAACATTAACTGTTTCATAAGAACGTAAACAGTAGCATGTAGCAATAGCTATCTAGCACCTTAAATATAGGCTCTGCTTAAAGTGGAAAGCGCGCATCTCTTGTAAACATGTGTTCCTGTATCAATGTATAAATTGCTTTCCCCAAGGCTGTATACATCTATAGAGCAAACGGTGCCTAGATAAAATACATTTTAGCTAGAAGAAAAATCCCACTCAGCACCACACTGCTTTTTTTGCCATGACTTGACTTAAGCCACCATGAATGAATCATTCGCTGTCTGAAAATGAAGACTGAAGACCTACCTGTTCATGTAAAGGAAAACGAAAACATATTGACTCCTCTGCTCTACTGCTGCCAAAATAACTGATGGCAATGGAAGATCAAAAACACAACTAGTTACAGACTATGTGACTTGTTAAAATAAACAACTTAATTACTGTATGGGCTTAAAGTCTCATAATTGGGAAAATAAGACAAGCATTAATTGCCAGCTTCCCACCAAATAAGAGAACAAATAAAAGTCTCAACTGCATACAAACCTAATATCCCATCCAATTCCTGGCAGACTAAAGTGACTCTCTCACACATTCATTGTCTTAGTCTTTTTCTCCCCTGTTTGGTTAATGTCTCTTGTCACCATGGATTCTGACTTATTTCATGCCTGAAGCTGTGAAGTGATGCGGTTTGACATATACAGTATATGTCAACGTGTTTTATTAGCACTCATTCACTCACTCATCATCTATACTGCTTAATCCTGTATTCAGGGTCACGGGAGCCCTGGAGCCTATCCCAGGAGACTTGGGGCACATGCCAGGGTGCCAATTCATCGCAGGGCACAGTCACACACATACGCTCACTCATTCATACACTACAGACAAATTGGGAATGCCAATTAGCCTAATCTGCATGTCTTTGGACTGTGGGAGGAAACCGGAGTACCCAGAGGAAACCCACAGAGACGGGAATCGATCCTGGCCGGGGATCGAACCCGGACCCTGGCGGTGCAAGGCGACAGTGCTAAACACTACACCACCGTGCCGCCGTGTTTTATTAGGAGACAAAGATCATTCGAATTGCAAACGTTGGTGGTAGAGTAACACTTCCTCCACACAAAGGTGCAACTCAAGGTAGTTTCCACGACAAATGGTGCATTTGTTCCATTGTTGAACCCAGCTCTTAATTTTCAAAGTGGATTCAAGAGATGGGTTCAAAGATGCAAGTATATCACATAACATTGTCATGCTATGTTGCATAGTACCTTTGTATAGAGAAAGAGGTACTCTACCAACAATCTACACACATGGACAAAATTGTTGGTACCCTTCGATCAATGAAAGAAAAACTCACAATGGTCACAGAAATAACTTTAATCTGACAAAAGTAATAATAAATAAGAATTTTATGAATGTTAATCAATGAAAGTCAGACATTGCTTTTCAACCATGCTTCAACAGAATTATTTAAAAAAAAAATGAACTCATGGAACAGGCCTGGACAAAAATGATGGTACCCCTAACTTAATAGTTTGTTGCACAACCTTTTGAGGCAATCACTGCAATCAAACGATTCCTGTAACTGTCAATGAGACTTCTGCACCTCTCTGCAGGTATTTTGGCCCACTCCTCATGAGCAAGCTGCTCCAGTTGTTTCCGGTTTGAAGGGTGCCTTTTCCAGACAGCATGTTTCAGCTCCTTCCAAAGATGCTCAATAGGATTGAGGTCAGGGCTCATAGAAGGCCACTTTAGAATAGTCCAATGTTTTCCTCTTAGCCATTCTTGGGTGTTTTTAGCTGTGTGTTTTGGGTCATTGTCCTGTTGCAAGACCCATGACCTGCGACTGAGACCCAGCTTTCTGACACTGGCCTGCACATTTCTCTCTAGAATCCCTTGATAGTCTTGAGATTTCATTGTACCCTGCACAGATTCAAGACACCCTGTGCCAGATGCAGCAAAGCAGCCCCAGAACATAACAGAGCCTCCTCCATGTTTCACAGTAGGGACAGTGTTCTTTTCTTGATATGCTTCATTTTTCCGTCTGTGAACATAGAGCTGATGTGCCTTGGCAAAAAGTTCCATTTTTGTCTCATCTGTCCATAGGACATTCTCCCAGAAGCTTTGTGGCTTGTCAACATGTAGTTTGGCATAATCCAGTCTGGCTTTTTTATGATTTGTTTTCAACAATGGTGTCCCCCTCTGTCGTCTCCCATGTAGTCCACTTTGGCTCAAACAACGATGGATGGTGCGATCTGACACTGATGTTCCTTGAGCATGAAGTTCACCTTGGATCTCTTTAGAAGTCTTTCTGGGCTCTTTTGTTACCATTGGGATTATCCATCTCTTTAATTTGCCATCAATTTTATTCCTGCTGCCACGTCCAGGGAGGTTGGCTACAGTCCCATGGATTTTAAATTTCTGAATAATATGTGCAACTGTAGTCACAGGAACATCTAGCTGCTTGGAAATGGTCTTATAGCCTTTACCTTTAACATGCTTGTCTATAATATTCTTTCGAATCTCCTGAGACAACTCTTTCCTTCGCTTCCTCTGGTCCATGTTGAGTGTGGTACATACCATGTCACCAAACAACACAGTGACTACCTGGAGCCCTATATATAGGCCCACTGACTGATTACAAGATTCTAGACACCTGTGATACTAATTAGTGGACACACCTTGAATTAACATGTCCCTTTGGTCACATTATTTTCAGTATTTTCAGTATTTTCTAGGGGTACCATAATTTTTGTCCAGGCCTGTTCCATGAGTTTATTTTTTTTTATAATTCTGTTGAAGCATGGTTGAAAAGCAATGTCTGACTTTCATTGGTTAACATTCATACATTTTTTTTTTATTATTACTTTTGTCAGATTAAAGTTATTTCTGTGACCATTGTGAGTTTTTCTTTCATTGACCGAAGGGTACCAACAATTTCGTCCACGTGTGTACATGACTTTTGCAATTTAAACCCACATTCTTCATATTAACTAAAGTTAAATTATGCAGATTAAATTACAAGACATTGGTGACAGGCTTTTTAAAAACAATTTAAAAAGCATTTGTTTATGTTATCACCTCAGCAGCAACCTAGTTTTGCTTCTTGTCTGTTCCAACAATAATAATCACCAGCCTGACGATCTGTCATCATCTGCAACTGTTTCTCACTGGTTCACACCTTAGGTTTAGTTTTTGTCTGTCTGTCTGTCTGTCTGTCTGTCTGTCTGTTTGTTTGTTTGTTTGGAAGCAAATTATTTATAGCTCACTGTTTGGCCTAACAAACAAAAACATTCCTCTGAACCTGCTTATGCACAGGGACTGGACTAAAAATAAGAGTCAGAAAAGTCCTTCAGGAAGCCCCGAGAACTATTACTCAAGACTACATTAAAATAACAGAAACTCAGCTTCTATACATTAATTTGAATTACAGTACATAATACATTTATTCTGATAGCAACCTAGAACTTACCGACAGTCCTGAGGTCAGCTGAAATCATGAAACGTTCAACTCAACAGAACACTAAAAAAAAGAACACAAACAAACAAACAAAAACCCTTTTTTGAGCAATGCCAGAAAAAACATAAAGGTGAACAGACACCCAGGTCACAGGTTGTTTCAGCTGCTGCCCCCTGGAAAGCGCTAACAAAGCATTCAGTTGCACACAAATAGACATTACAGATATTTAAGCCTATTATGCCCAGGCCATCAGAAACAGTTACCTCTCACCAGTCCCGTTCACTAATGAGCTGTTTATAAAACAAATATAATATTTTATAAAGTTGATTATTGCTAAACAAATTCATATCACTTATCCCTTTATTATTGTTAAAATTGTTTTCAGATAAGTCTCCCATGTGCTTAATTTACTTTTTTGTGTGTGTGCTGTTATATCTTATTAACAGTAAACAAGCCAAATAGGGTTTGCCCTATTGTGACCTCATCTAAGACGTTATAGCCTTATCTGACTAGTTTTTCATTTCTGCTGGGTGGGGTGTGGCTCAACAGTAGCTCATTTGCATAAACATTAAAACAGCACATTTGAAGACGGAAATAGAATAAAGAAACTTTAAGGTATGAAAAATTCAGTATCATTGCATTTTAACATGATTTTCTGCCCAGCACAGTACAAGAGCCAATTATTATTATTATTATTATTATTATTATTATATTATTATTGTTGTTGTTGTTGTTGTTGTATAATGACCTTAAAGCTTCTGATCTGTCCATTTTGTCCTTTCATTTATTATCTTTCTAGTTCATTAATAATATTTTCTGATTTTGACCTCTGCTCTCTGTTTCATTGATAATAATGTATTAACTTTTGTCAGCATTCTGACCCCTAACATGGACTACTCATGTAATGTCTTGAATAAAAAGTCAGTCTTACATCCAGTGACCTCTGTGTTTTCCTTATAATATATGATATTACATGATTTTTGTTTTATTCATTATTGATGCAAAAGCCCAAAAGTATTAGTCCACAAACATTGTACTTTGTCCTCTCTACGCACTTGGGTGCATCTCTGTACAATTTCAATTCCTGACTTTGAATGCCTTAAGCAAATGTGTTTTCAAACTGAGGAAACAAGACTGTTGTGTTCCATCTTTCAGATCAGAAGATTAGGGTAGCCAGTGCATGAGAATTAGGGACTCAGCAACCTCAGCAACTTTCTTTCCTCATACACACCTAAAGAAGAATCCCTTACCTTGGCTGTAATGGCCAGCACTAACACAGAGGAGGGACCTCTGATGTGCCTGTGTAAGCATTCACAGCAGTTGGTTTATTGCAGATTCTAGATAATAAAGCACGAACAAGCATGTGAATAATGTTTGATGTTTCCCAATCACATTTACACAGTGTGAAGAATGTGGATTTACATCACATTACAAAGGATTCAATGGAATTCAATTCATTATTTGTATAGCGCTTTTAACAATAGCCATTGCCACAAAGCAGCTTTGCAAAAAAAAAAAAAAAGAAAAAATGTGGAAATACTTTAGAAAAAAAGAAATTAAGGAAAAAGTATAAAAGAAAGATCAATTTGTTCCTGATATGGACAAATGATGTGTTGGAGAGGTCTTTTATTCACACCATTTTAAACTTTTAGGTTTGTCTCATTTATTTGATATTTACAGTATATAATATTATATATCTTATTAACCTTATGCACATTAGGTTAATTGATGTTCAAAAATTCCCCATAGCGTGTGTGTGTGTGTGTGTGTGTGTGTGTGTGTGTGTGCGTGCACGTGCCCTGTGCTGGATTGGCACCCTGTCCAGGGTCTTCTCCGCCTTGTGCCTGTTTTGGGATATGCTCCAGGCCCTATACACAGGATATGCGGTATTGAAGATAAATGAATGATTGTATAAATTAATAAGGAGAAGGGAAATCTGAATTGTTTATTGCCCATGGAAGGAACGATTTTTGATTTAAGATATTTGCAAAATCTCTTTCAATCTTCAAATATTTGTTTTTAATATGTTACATTAACCTTCAATATGCTACATTATCTTTAGTAATATTTAGTTACATCATATTTGGCAGGAATAAAAATTATTTATTAGTAAAACAATAAATACTTTATTAGCTTGTAAATATTTTATTAGCAAACTTTAAAATAAATCTCCAGATTTATGCTTAATTTACAGCTAAACATGAGAAAGAAGGAGAGAAGATGTATCAAGTTGTAAGCGTCAGAACGCCAGTATGATTGCAAGTATAATATATGTTAAATATAAATGTTTAAGTGGCAAATGAGTAATTTGGTACATTGAAAAAACAAAACAAAGAAATGCACTGGTGAGATCAGCAACACCAAAAAGCTGGAAGGCCGCAAATGACAGCCTAATCCAGAAGTGTATTTCTCTGGGACGTCCGTCGGCCGGGCGGCTGGGATCGGGGGTTTAAAACCGTCCTCCTTGCGGCCTTTTCCTCTTCGGCGGCAGGGATGCGAAGGTACAGTGGGAGCTCACGCAGTTCTTTCCTGCGCGGAGATCAAACGGGCGGAAATTCAATATCCTTTTTAAAAGTCTCTGGGGCACATTCCATTGCCCCACTCAAATGCCACTCTCACGCTCCACCGTGTTATGCGCTTCTCGGACCTGAACTCCACGCCTTGCTTTTATAACGCGGAGCAAGCCCGAGATCTTATTAACGTTAATTAACGCCATAGATGGGTGCACGTCCATCACAGGCGCACGCCATGACACTGCCCCTTTCTCAGCTCCGAGCTCACCATTGCTGGCACTGCCTGCTTGTGAATAAGACCTCAACCTCGTTTGGGACTTAACTCAAGGTCCGTGCCAGGTGCCCCCATGCCCGCATTCTCCACCAATGTAACGAGTTCGACCCTAAGTTGCATGGGCAGCACCATGAAACACAGACACGAGGCAAGGTCTAAAGGAAAAAGGGTAATTTATTTAATGGAAATGGGGAAGGAAAGGGTTAAAGGAGGGAGGATGGAAAGAAAGGGAAGGAATGAATTGCACATGCAGGTTCGAGGCGGTGCCCAGCTGGCATGTGGGCATGCGGCTGGCAAAAGTTGGCGGTGGGCGGAGTGGCCGAACGAAGCCCACGGAGGCAGCGATCCTGCATGCTACCTGAACGGTTCCTCTGCAGCTGTTAATGGCCAGCCTGGCCCCTCCCAGCTCTCTCTGGGCGCGGCCACAGGCAGGAGCCTCTCTGGGACATCCGTCGGCTGGGCAGCTTTCCCGGCAGGAATCGGGGCCCTTAATGCCGTCTTCCTCGCAGCCTTTTCCTCTTCGGTGGCGGGGACGTGAAGACGGGCTTGGCGGAGGATTGAAGGTGCCGCGGAAGCTCGTCCAGTTCTTTCCTGAGCTGACAGCACCTGCAGAAGGGGTGCCTCGTACTTAGAGAGCCTACGAAGTGAGCGAGGGGTGATAATAGATTTGGACGCACACCCATCACAGACGCACGCTGTCCATATGTATGGAATTATAATCTCAGCTCAGATTCAGTCAAATCCTGCAAAAAGCTTTTTAAAGTAAAGAAATTGAATGTTTGTAAATCGTTAAGTCACCCAACCTCAACTATTTAATGAAGACAAAATTGAAGGCAGAAAGGAACGCACAAACAAGCAGCAACTAAAAGCAGCTTCAGGAAAAGGCCTGGAGTAGAAGTCCCTCATATGTCCCTCAAGGGATGAAACATTTTACGTTGTCCATAGGTTGCAAACTTCAGATTGTCATTGACTCTGTACAATTTGCATCTAAGTATTAACCATAATCATAATATCTATAAGTATGCAAGCCTATGTAAATAGAGGAGCTGGAATTCTTAATGTTAAATGCAATACTTTTGTTAAACCTCTTGAATTAAATGTGAATGTCTACACTTTAATCACATTGAACAAATTCCATTGTTGTGGCATAGGTAAAGGTAAAATTATGAAAATTGTTTCCCTGTACAAATACCAAGGGGCCCAAGTGTATTACCTGATTTAATGCATCAAAATATCTTCTACATAATAGAATAATACCTTTTGTGTGGATGAAGATACTGCTAAGAAAACTTTAGCAAAATTGTGCTCTGAGGTTTTTCCTCCATCACTACAATCAGAGTCATTCAGCAAAGAACAGCTAGCATAAATGGATGAATGTTTTGTGCATGCCAGACCAAAAACTTTGCCACTTTCCCTCGTAGCCCCCGCCAGGATAAGAAGACGACACCAGCAGCCATACAATCTTCAAGTACAAATACGACTAAGCCACTAAGCTGATGATGGGTTTGTGAACACAGTATGTAAGAGAATAACTTTGAGGGAGATGGAAAGGACCTGCTGGTTTCTCAATTACACTTCCTCCTTCAAGTTTGGTCAGACAAAGCGCTCAAGCACACCAATGACAATCAACAGGACAAGAGAAGTCTTTGCACGAAGGAAATGTAATTTAACAAATACAACTAATATTGCTGCCGCCGAGGATTGTCCATGCTTCAAACAGACCGTAAGAAATGTGGTTCAAAAACCATATAATGCACTCCAAGCGGTAGCAAAGAAAAAAAAAATCTATTAAATCTGTACCTCTGAAAAAGAATCATGAATACATTTTCAAAAACAAACATTCTGTTTTTATATATGAGTGTTGTGTAAATGTATATTTATAAAAGAGATATGTATACATATGGACTATACAAAATTTTAATTAAATAGTTGTTTCCACTACAGTTTTCAAGCTTTAGTAAAATAAATAAAAACACTCAGCATGGTTTTATAAAAATCCAATCATTTCAAATATATAATAAACTGCAGAAAGTAGGATCAACTTTATTTCAGTGTAAATACACTAATCATATCTGTGGAAAATGAACTTATATTTAAATAAAATGAAGTATGCCCTATGTTTGTAAAACGATTATATATTACAGTAGTTTATACTTTCTTCTTCTTATTATTATTATCCTCTTTTGATGTCTGTCAACTCAGAGTGAACCATAAAGTATAATTCCTTAGTGCTTTATTAAAAGCTGCACTCAATATCCAGGCAAACAATTAAATGTTTAGACAAGAATTACGGCTGCATCTTGCTACCTTGAGAGCCTTGTTTCATTATTAAGATTCTATTCATAAAATCCATATTCAGAGGATATTCATTCTCTTTGCAGTTTGTGAGAAAACACCAAAAATATCCTTTTTTTCACAGTTGTTTTTCCAGAAGACAGTCTGTGTGCTTGCTTTCTCATACTTTTTTCCTTTCTCTGGAAAATTGATTGAAGGAATAAATATTGAAAAAAAAAATTTTTTTCAAGGTGAAATATATGGGCTGAAAATATAGAGCTATATGGATTTTTTTTTTTTTTTTTTATCAAGAAACATACAAATATATTAAGATTCTCTTTGGACTTCACTTTTCCACCTCACCGTAGTTCAAGGACTTGATGTTTGCTTATAAATGAGACTGCACCCACTTACATAAAGATTAAGTGAAGGCTTATGTTTCACCATGTTCACTAGGTTTTATGAGTGAATGACACTTGTGGTTTTGCAGTGGTTCAATGAATCACCCATACTCACTCTGAAGACTCATTTGCAACATTAAAGAAATGCCTAGAATTCTTTTCTCTTTTGAAATTACCTGACATTTAAAAAATATATACAGTATATCTTTAGCTTAGATTTTACATGCAAACTAGAATGCTCTGTTGTAAGTTGTGTTATTCTTTTATTTTTAATATGTGTATCTTTATCAGTATTGAGGAGTAGTCATTGTAAAAACAAGGTCATTTAGCATCCATGTTCATATTTATCCATTGCTTATGATGCATGTAAAACGTAACCTACTCCGAACAAACGAACAAACAAACAGAACATACTTTTGACAGACAATGCTTTCAGTGCCTATTTAAAGACACATTCAAGGCAAGTAGCTCATTATCTGTTTATGTTATTGACGTTGATTAGCTAGGCTATTTTAAGAAAATGATCAAAAAGATAGCTTTAGGTGTTGAGTGTTTTTTCGCCTGAATAATGCAATGAACAGTGAATATCAAAATAGCAAAAAAAAAAAAAAAAAAAGTGTAATTGAAGCAAATGGCTAAACATAGCTATTTAATTAAAAGTTACATGGGTTATTGTGCCCTGTGATAAACTGGTACTACCCCATGCAAGGTGTACCCCACCTAGTCCTCTGGGATAGGCTCCAGTACAGGAGAAGCATTATAGAAAATAAGAAAGTGAATAAATGAATGAATGAGAGTCATTGTATGCTCTTTAACTAGCTCGCTAGACATTTACAGAATCAGCCAAGAGTAATGGAATAAACTGTTTTTTTTTTTTTTTTTTTTACTTTGCATTGTACATGGTTAGTATCACCGCCAGCTTTTACATCGTCTGATGATTTATTAATTTATTTATAATTTTTTGTATTTGTTTTATTTTATTTTAGCTATTTTTTGTCCCTCCCAGTTGTTGCTTCGGATAAAAGCTTCTGCAAAATGGACAAGTATAAACAACTCATGGCCACAATGACCTACTGTAAATAATATTTAATAGATTTTTCATACTTAAACTAGCCTAATATATTAGACACCTGTTTTAAGCACCGTTAATAATTTTGCTACATTGATTTATTATTAATGATGTTAATTTCTTAAAAACTGACAAATTATCAACAAAAATTGAATTGAGACAAAAGTGCCATTTAGTTTAATTAATTATTTTTTTAAATAATGTCTGCCGTACTCTGACGTTACTTGCTCAATCCATGCCTGCTTGGTTCCTTCCTGAAGGTCATTTACAGAAAACAATTTCTTAACTGCTATGGAATCCTTCACCACTGTCCAACAGTTTCTATTGGGTTTAGGTCTGGAGATGACCCAGACCATGGCTCTAGAAGCTAAATACCATCATCACATAGCCAGGTTTTTCAGTTCATTACCACAACTTCTAGGCTAGATAGGCTAGAACTAATCAGTGAAATCACCTGTTTTGTGCAGACAAAACTATGAAACATGGCATATGTTGTCTTTATACTTTTGGCCATCACAGCACACAGCTGCTGTGGTTGAGGAGACTGTAAGTTAAACTCAAAAACTGCTTCCTTCTCTGAACTTAAGAATTATGCTCAATTGCGATGACATAATTTATTTGATTATTTTTTTTTAATTCCTTCATTTAAAAAAATTATTAAAAAGTTCTTCTTTTTTGTAGTTTGCTAGGGGTTATATTCCCACAGAAACCCTCACATCCTATGGCATTTCAGTATGGCTATCCACTCAAAACACAACACATGGACAACACTGTTCAGGAATATTGGAACTACTTTAATTGAATAATATTGGGATATCATAAATGAAGAATGTCACCACAATATTACAAATACAACCTCAAAAACAAGATAAGATGAACATTTACTGGTACAAATTATTATATGTACTGCCTATTTGCCTAACGTCCAAATGCATTTACTGTAGATCCATGTTCCTAAAAGAAATTCAGAAATCCTGATTATAGAACACTACGAAAACAAGAGCTTTCCACACATAATGCATGCATCTCATGTCTTTTCTAAACCAGTAGTTTCCACACAAAATCAGTGGATGAGATTACTTATGATTTAGTCTACACATGGTGTAGTGGTTAGCATTGTCGCCTTGCACCTCCAGGGTCCAGGTTCAATTACCGTCTCTGTGTGCATGGAGATTGCATGTTCTCCCCTTGCTTGGTGGGTTTCCTCCGGGTATTCCGGTTACCTCCCACAGTCCAAAGACGTAGGTTAGGTTAATTTGCGTTCCCAAATTGGCCGTATTGTGTGAATGAGTGTGTAAGGGTGTGTACTGTATGTGTGTGTGTGTGTGTGCCCTGTGATGGTTGGCCCTGTCTAGGGTGTACCCCGCATCCCAAGTCTCTTGGGATAGGCTCCAGGCCCCCCGTGACCCTTATAGATGATGAGTGAGTGAGTGAGTGTATACTATAGTACAACTGCACTTCAGTATCCCACTTAGTACTGTTTAATAGCATGGATCTTGGATGTTAAGGGTTTTGTTGTTGTTGTTATTTCCTGATTTAATGGTTTGGTGAATTGTAGTTTCTTTTGTCTTCATTACCTTGGAGGAGTTATTTTGTTGTGCTTCTTGCTTGACAAAGCAACATACTGTATGTGTATTTACTACTGGATAGAATTCAGTGGGCTTACCATCTAGGGTGGGTTTTGAGTCCTGCTCAAGGCATTGGCTTAGTTGCAGAAAAAAAGATCAAAATAAATACCAGCTCTATGAGTACTGTAAGGATATATTTCAGTTGAGAGATTAAAAAAATACATGTTATTATTAAATATAGTTTTGGAATCATATTTTCAGCATTGTATGGGGGGATGTATGTATCCAGTGTAATTTCTTTTAAATAAGTTAATTTTTAAAAACAACTTAACACATACCAAAAGCATTCCAGTGTCCCTAACTTTGCCAAATAAATATTGGCAAAATGTTTGGAAAACCAAAGGGTTTTGCTGGAATGATACTGGCGCGCAAACATACCTTATACGCATAAAAACTATGTGAGAAGAAGTGAGAATGTTTGTTGCCTTATACTGTACAGTGCATAAATGTGCTCACTAAGGTAAAGTAATTACATAAATGTTTCATTCACCTGACAAAGCTGCAGAGCCTTCAAGTGGCCAATGGATATTAAAAAAAAGTTAAAGGATTAGACAATTCGCAGTTGGACTACTCATGTGTAAAGGTGAGTTTGTTTGTTCCATTTAACAAAAAAATTTAACTATGGTTAATTAATACATTTCCTCTTTAGTGCAATTTGTTACTTTCCTTTTGGTTATACACACGTGGACAAAATTGTTGGTACCCTTCGGTCAATGAAAGAAAAACTCACAATGGTCACAGAAATAACTTTAATCTGACAAAAGTAATAATAAATAAGAATTCTATGAATGTTAACCAATGAAAGTCTGACATTGCTTTTCAACCATGCTTCAACGGAACTATAAAAAAAAAGAACTCATGGAACAGGCCTGGACAAAAGTGATGGTACCCCTAACTTAATAGTTTGTTGCACAACCTTTTGAGGCAATCACTGTAATCAAACGATTCCTGTAACGGTCAATGAGACTTCTGCACCTCTCTGCAGGTATTTTGGCCCACTCCTCATGAGCAAGCTGCTCCAGTTGTTTCCGGTTTGAAGGGTGCCTTTTCCAGACAGCATGTTTCAGCTCCTTCCAAAGATGCTCAATAGGATTGAGGTCAGGGCTCATAGAAGACCACTTTAGAATAGTCCAATGTTTTCCTCTTAGCCATTCTTGGGTGTTTTGTTCCTCTTAGCTGTGTGTTTTGGGTAATTGTCTTGTTGCAAGACCCATGGCCTGAGACTGAGACCCAGCTTTCTGACACTGGCCTGCACATTTCTCTCTAGAATCCCTTGATAGTCTTGAGATTTCATTGTACCCTGCACAGATTCAAGACACCCTGTGCCAGATGCAGCAAAACAGCCCCAGAACACAACAGAGCCTCCTCCATGTTTCACAGTAGGGACAGTGTTCTTTTCTTGATATGCTTCATTTTTCTGTCTGTGAACTTAGAGCTGATGTGCCTTGGCAAAAAGTTCCATTTTTGTCTCATCTGTCCATAGGACATTCTCACAGAAGCTTTGTGGCTTGTCAACATGTAGTTTGGCATATTCCAGTCTCGCTTTTTTATGATTTGTTTTCAACAATGGTGTCCTCCTTGGTCGTCTCCCATGTAGTCCACTTTGGCTCAAACAACGACGGATGGTGCGATCTGACACTGATGTTCCTTGAGCATGAAGTACACCTTGGATCTCTTTAGAAGTCTTTCTGGGCTCTTTTGTTACCATTCGGATTATCCGTCTCTTTGATTTGTCATGAATTTTCCTCGTGCGGCCACGTCCAGGGAGGTTGGCTACAGTCCCATGAATCTTAAATTTCTGAATAATATGTGCAACTGTAGTCACAGGAACATCTAGCTGCTTGGAAATGGTCTTATAGCCTTTACCTTTAACATGCTTGTCTATAATATTCTTTCGAATCTCCTGAGACAACTCTTTCCTTCGCTTCCTCTGGTCCATGTTGAGTGTGGTACATACCATGTCACCAAACAACACAGTGACTACCTGGAGCCCTATATATAGGCCCACTGACTGATTACAAGATTGTAGACACCTGTGATGCTAATTAGTGGACACAGCTTGAATTAACATGTCCCTTTGGTCACATCATTTTCAGTACTTTCTAGGGGTACCATCATTTTTGTCCAGGCCTGTTC
Source organism: Clarias magur (assembly GCA_013621035.1). Classification (NCBI taxonomy): domain Eukaryota; kingdom Metazoa; phylum Chordata; class Actinopteri; order Siluriformes; family Clariidae; genus Clarias; species Clarias magur. Next base: position 182,637 of record QNUK01000141.1, on the reverse strand, counting down.
CATGAGTTTATATTTTTAAATAATTCTGTTGAAGCATGGTTGAAAAGCAATGTCTGACTTTCATTGGTTAACATTCATAATTTTTTTTCTAATTATTACTTTTGTCAGATTAAAGTTATTTCTGTGACCATTGTGAGTTTTTCTTTCATTGACCAAAGGGTACCAAAAATTTTGTCCACGTGTGTATTTTTCCGCTGTGATGTATATCTGCTCATGCTGATTTTTTTCCCCCAACCATTGTTTTTTTTTTTTTTTTTGTATTGTTATTTCTGTACAACTTATTTTTATTCATACAATATTAAAACATGTTGATGGTAAATGTAAAGAGTTTGGTTTATATCTGTCATGAATGAGTATGCAACAAATACGTATTATTAAACTTGGACTGAAGGCTAATGTAATAAAAATGTGTGCCCCCCAAAAATGTCACAATTTTACATGGACAAAAAAGCTGTACCACACCTTGAGTATTTTGTCCCTACTGTACTGTATATCGACAGGTACATTTGTAAATCTAACCTAGTAACTAATTTGCAATGCAATTTGTCATTTATCTAGATATTCATATTTTTTTTTACTAAAACATGCTGTCTTTTTTTTTATTCAAAGCAACCAAATAACTAAAATGTAAAATTAATATAATAATATTACAAATGACTTGCAAAATGTCCCACTCATTATTAGGGTCTACTGGGGAATCATCAGGTATCAAACATATTCAGAAGAACCAATTGTATAAGCTCAGCTAACACCTCCAAAGCATGTCACTGTGTTTGCCTGTGGGAGTTAAAGTCCACTGACTAAAGGAAAGAGTGCACAATTTTAAATGAATGTGTGGGTTCATTTCTAGCTATTGCAAGATCACCACAGTTCCAATCTGCCAAAGAACATGTCCCATGAGGATGTAGTATTGTTAAAATCCAAGCAGAACCCAGCACCATACTTTACCCCCCACCAAGTACAACACAAAATCTCCACTATTGTGTAGGGGGCATTGCCAGGACAACACAAAGACTAAGTGTTTTATTATAAATAACTCTCTCTAAAACATGCAGTCTTAGCAAGAACAGAGAAAATGGTTCTTAAATCTCCTACTCTATGTCATGAATTATTAAACCAGCTTGCCAATATTGGGAAAGTATTACATTTCGACCATATGCTGTGAGATGCAGAGAAATGTTCAACCTGGCTCTTTTTTTCTGTAAGCCTTACACCCATTACTGATTGAAGTTCTAATGCTTTCTTGGAATTTAATGGATGATGACTGTGATCGTCTGATAGATGATGCGCAACACAGGATGATAGAACATACCTAATAAAGTGTCATTGTCTGAGTGCAAACAAATGTCTCAGTTTCCCATTAAACAATCTTTTACAAGTTTTCTTGTATAGAATTTCAGTTTCCTGGGGAAGGGCAAAAATATTCTTAGCAGTGGTGAAAATTTACACCGTTCAAGTGCAAAAGCTGTTCCAAAGTAAAAGCATTGCTAAGTTTATATAGCCAAGTTGTGTTCAGGTCAGAGCACCTACAGTAAATGAAGATTTATTTTGTTTGCTTGTTTGATCTGTATCTATATAATAATATATTAGTACAGTGCAGGAGATTATTATACTCCATTATTATACATACAGTACATTACTGTTGTTATTATTTTAGTCACACGTTTACAGGCAAGAGTTTGAATAAGGTAAATCCAGAAATCATCATAACTGTTTATTGCGTGAATCAAAAGATGAGCAAGCAAAGTTATCTTAAGATAATGTCATGCACACTCGTAACACGACCGGCAGTAGGACCCGGAAGTAATACGGTCGGGTTTTCAGGAAGCATAAAAGGAGACAAAATGACGCTTCACATTGCTCAGTCATTGAGTTCGCCCATGCCCTGTCTGACGCTTCGCCGACTATTTTGTGAGTACTCACCTATTTGGGTTGCTTCTTTGATTGAGTGTGTGTTGCTAGAACGCAGATTTATTTGTGTAGATCCTAGCTCTTCGTGTAAGAGAGTTCTTAGATAAATTGCGTGGTTATCCTGCCTACTCGCGTTGCTTCCACGTTTGGGTTTACCATCCACGCTACACGGGCTAACTGCTAAGGCTTCTGTGCTTACCCTCCGATAGCTCGTGACAGATAATCTGGCAAAAACAACCAAGGCGCAGAACAATCAACAAGAATCCGGGAAGATTTAGAAACAACACTGTATAACTAGACAAACCAACACAGATGAACACCATAGGGCAACCAACCAAGGGCATAAAAGATGAGGAGGCATGACTAAAAGCAAAGCAACACACTTGTTTAAACAAAATCACATAAAGAAAAGTAGACACTGAAATTTATGTAATGCATAAAAAGAGATATTGATTGATTCATTGATTGATTCATTGTTTACCTGATTAAAAAAAAATCAGTTAAATAGTAATGGGTACACAGAACATAAAGTCTGTGATGTCTATTTTATGTTAGATTTGCTCCACATTTAAGTTTAGAATTGAACAGCCTGTAAGAAATGATTTGGAGCTTACAAGGAGTGCATGCGTCACACATGATACTTGGTGATACTTAGTACTCATATATCGTGATGCACTCATTTATCAAGTCAAAATTAAGGTAAAGAATTTGCTTGTTTTGCAGAACACTTGCAAACCGGGTTACTCGCAATCCGAGGTTCCACTCTAAATATTTGTAACTGGATTGTAATTCATCTGGATGAATAAAGAGATACAGCCAAAAATTCTCTAATTGCACTGGTACACAATCCATTCGGATTTGTATCCATTCAGAGAGAAATTCTGGATGATTCTTTTCTTCTGTAAAGAGGTACAGCAAAGAAAGCCAGGAAAGGGAATTTTAAATTTTTTGGATCATTTTTGTAACAGCACCTGGAATTAGAACGAAGATCTGTATAGCCATAGTAGGAATGACTAGCCAGAAAAGTGGTGTTGCATTACCAAATATTCAAATATAAATCTGTTCAGTATACACTTATAATGACTTTGTAACATCAAAAGAACTACAGTTACATCCGTTTGGCCACCTTTGTAGAGAAATGTGACTTGGGTTCTGCTTTTATTTCATTTTTAGGTATTCTGACTTTTTTGAGGTACTGTAAGGTATTGCAGCTATCTCAGAATTTCTAAGACAGGATAAACCTAATATGGCAGCATTCTTTTTCAACCTGTCCTGGCTAGACCAGCTGACATCCCTGGACGACACATTAAACTAGCCCGACAGCCTCAAATTAACTGTTCAAGAAAGGATCCTGGTATTCAGTGACCAAAAACTGTCATCATTAAAAAAGACAGAGTTACACATTGTAAGTTCTCTGCACTGACAGTTTTTCCAAGCATGCAGTCTGAACCAGGTCTGTGCATACTGTATTTGCTCACTCAATTTGTATTTCCTCAAGATTAAGACTGATGACTGAAACTGGATTTGGGATTTATTTGTCATAGATGCTGCAACTTCAAAATATTTCACTGTTGAAGCCAAAAAAGAACTCCTGGAGTTGTCCTCTGGTAGAACATTGAAGTAGCACCACCATAAAATGGTCTGTGTCAAAACAAAATGTAGAAAACTCTTCAGTGGCAATGAAAATAATTTTTGAGTTTTCTATGACTTATTTGTCTGTACCGATTGTGAAAAAGATCTACTGTATATACTACAGGTCAAGGTCACAAGTATTTAATTTATTAATTGGGTTAAAATGAACATTTTGAGAAAAAAAAAGATGTGGTATAGTTACTCTCACTCACTCACTCACTCACTGATCGTCCATACCACCATTATCTTGTATACAGGGGCGCGGAGTGCCTGGAGCCTATTCCCGGAGACTTGCGGTATGAGGCGGTGTACACCCTTGATGGGGTTGCCAATGCATTGCAGGAAGCACACACATATATACACTCACAGACATATTTTCGCACGATGTGCAATTTGGAAAAGCCAATTGGCCTAATCTGCATGACTTTGGCATGTGAGAGAAAATCAAAATGTGAGAGGAAATCCAACAAGCATAGGTAGAACATGTAAACTCCATGTACACAGATCTGAAGCGGGAATCGGACCCAAACCCTCGAGGTCCAAGGCGACAGTGCTAACACTAAGTCACCATGCTGGCGAGGTAAAGTTACATTTAAGCAATTCTCATCATAGTTGCCTGATCATTCTATATAATTATTTTAATAAGAAATGTTCCATGGGGGTCCATGGATATTTTTTCCTAGGAGTCCGTATCGTAAAAAACGTTTGAGATCCTCCAGTGTGTATATTAAAAACTTAAAGCATATTGTCAGTATAATCTCTAAATTTCTTCTTTAAAAAAAAAAACTGTGAGTTTTACTTTTCTAGACAATAAGGCGCACTCATTTTTCACCTAAAATGCATAGGAAAAAAAAAAAAAACATTTACCAAAATCCTGAAGTACAATCATTCTGTCCAGACTTGTCACAATTTCAGGTTTTTAGTTATTACATGGCAAGCTTGTGAGACACACAATGAAGACAAGAAGAAAGATACAATTATTTTTGAATGCCACTTATCTCACTGAGAGCAATATTGAAATATTGGAACTGAAAATGGCCTACAATCATGCATCACTGATTCAGATGTATTATACCTGTTAAATTTACTCTGCACAAGGAATTTAAAGACATTATAAACAGCATTGTCTTCCCTTCTCTGATCAATTTTGTTTCAGTAATTATTACTCAAATTTTGATCATTGCAATCTCAAGATATTACATTTTATAATGTCACATATACAATCAATCAAAAGAAATTTGCACTAACAGGATATTAAGAGAGATAAAACTAAGGTGTGGTTGTCCTCATTACTGCCTTCATTAAGGTCTGCGTTGTCTTTAATCAAGCAGGGCTTGGGGAAGCATTTGCCATAATGTTATCAATCAAATATGAACCATATTTACACATAAAATTGAAAGTTGCATAAATAAAAAATAATATGGCATTGCAGATATAATGCATGCTGTCCAGTACTTCCGCCCCTGATAATGTGTGAATATGCTTTTGTCTATTATTCTTAAAAGGATTGTGTGTGGACAGCTGGTATAAAACAAGGAGGTGCTGCAAAAATGAGTGACCCTCACAGCAACAGAAATATCAGACTGGACCATGTCTACCTAACAAGACAATGACTGGGGCCAATTAGGATGGCATAAGGGCTTTGAAAATAACAAGATTCTTGGACAAGAAAGAAAGAACAAAACCAGGAGGGGAAAACCTATGCAGTATCGCTGAGGCCAAACTCAGATATGATTTCTATCTTCCTACACAACCACATCCACAATTTGGACTTGAATGTAACATGACCTACATCAGCATTCAGTCTGAATCTGCATCGCTCTAGTGAACATATGTGAACATATGCTGTTGTATTAATAGCGTGTAACATAATATGGTAACACTGGTATCCATAATATAATACCCAATTGCTGGGATCAACTAAATAATACTTGCTTTTACAGATCAATGAGTATATTATAAACAGGTTAATTTTAATCCTTATTTAATTCTGTACTGTAATGCCTGGGCTTATGCAGCTAAAGCAGCTTTAAAATGAGAGGAAGGAAACTCAGTGACATACTTTTTGTATTATCTTCTTTCACAAGCTATAGAATGTTATTTTGTCATACACAGAAAGCACATAAGCACATGCACTATGAAATGTAAATTTGCATCATAATAAATAATTAAATAAAATTAAAGAAGTCATTTTATTTAGCACTAACTAGTATGAAAGCATGTGGTAATTAAAATGATATCTATTTCATATCCTGACTATAGTTGAGTATATTGACATTTTATATAAAACTATGCGATTCTACAGCAGGTTTTTACATCTAACTTTTTCTAGGATGAAATAATCACTGCTAATTTAATCACTGATTAAATAAAGGTAAATACAGAGTTAAGCAAGAGCAGATATACATTTCAGCACCTTTGGACATGTTGATAGTGTAGATACTGTACAGTATGCATGCAAGAAAGAAATTAAAACTAACCACATTCACGTTGACATTTGCAGTCATTCATCAATTATCAAAGCCTTTTCCTTCATTTGCTTGTTTGTTTGTGATTTGTAAAATGGGCCTTGATTTTATGATGTGTTACTTTACAGCTGACTGTGAAACAAGAAAACCAACATGATTTGTTGTATGAGTATTTAGTCTGCAGTACCAAGCCCCCCCCCCCCCCCCTTTTTGTGGTGAAGATATTCAGAAGTCACTACTCATGAAGAGAAAAAAAGTCATCCTGTAAAGATGACCTACCTAAAGCACATGGATGTAATTTTCAATGTAGTTTTCTAAAATGGCCTATTAATGTGTTAAGGTGTGAAATCAGGTATACTTGTATAATTTATATTGTGCCTGCAATCATAGAAAAAGTACCCTTGATTGTGACTGTCATTGTACATTTTTTGGATTGATATTATTTATTATACAGTAGATGCACCATTCGATCAGCTAGTGCCCAAGTTTTTTTTTTTTCAGTTTTTTTTTCTACTTTATCATCCATGAACAGTGATTGTCCAATCAGCCCCAGATATAACCTATTCTGTGCCAGTTGCAGACTGGTTTCTCGAGTGGTGCAAACAGAAATGTGTTTGCGCTGTCATTCAGATTTCGAGAATTCACATCCTGCTACAGTCATAGTCAGGAGTCTTGGGAGTAGATTGGTCATTTGTGTATATGTTCAATTATAGTGTAATTGAATGAAAGAAAAAAATAAAACAACCAAAATTTTAAGTGGCAGGGCAGACATTTAAATAATTAGTATTGGCCAGAAAATTGCAATTGGTGAATCTCTAGTGTTAACACCTTGCAACTCTAAGTACATAATTGAACATTAAGGAGAATTGATATACCAATAAGGCTTTACTGTAAAGCATATACTGTATAAAAAAGAACTGGACAAACTGTCCCTGATGTCACTCATACTGTATTTTTTCTGAAGAGTGATTTTGAAGCTTACAGTAGCTGTGGACGCTCTGGCCGTTGCCATCTTTGCAGGAACTGACTCCACCCAGTTCATTTGATTCACCCAGTCTTTGATTGAACTAAACCACCATCCATACCAATACACATTGTCCAAAGTCAACTCCTACATTTCTACTCCTACAAACTACTTTATATCGATTCCAGTTGCAAACATTATGGTACCAACTCAGCAAAACTGTAGTTAATTATAAATCTGCATTATATCCAATGTGACATCTAGTGTCAGCTAGTACTAGATATCTGATATTTTCTTCTTTTTAGTTAATATGCATGTACATTCTCAAAAGTAAAGTGCAAAATAATTGTATTAAGTTGTCTATGTGAGTAATATATACAGTAATCAGTAATTACGTACTGTTTTTATCATGTCTAGCACCAGGGTCTGCTGTATTGTACATACATATCTACAGTTTTTTACTTTAAAGTTTTACTTTAAGGAAAGTCACTTGAATATCTTTCATGCCAGGGAACTACATTAATTTTATTTAACAGATATGTATCTATCAAAGCATACAGTAGGTAGTTACCACACTGTAAAATACAACCACATATTCTCATAACAGACATATCTAATAATGGGATATTTACAGTAATTAACCTAAAGTGTCAGAAAAAAAGTAAAAATTTTAAAAATGTATGGCATTTTTCAGATGGGTATAGGAGATACATCTTAATTTAGTTTTGATATATTGATATAGACAATGAATTACATTCTGTATTGTTACACAGTAATTTTAGCACAAATTGGGTAGATAGTGTCAACCTTATGTATCTGAGTATGAATAAGGTGCCGGGAGGACAGAGGTGATTTTCATATGCGCAACATAAAGGCTTTGGTTTCAAATCTCCTGTGCAGTGCACACTCCAAATCAATAAGTCTGTCAGAGACCTGCGGGTCCTAATACTTTTGCGCTTCTTCTATAATCTGACACTATAACCTTGAATAAGACACTAATCCCAAATTGCAATGGAAAGCTGACACAAAAATCCTTAAATTTGTGTTATGGTTTGGAAAACATTTTAGTAGCAAAACATTTATTAAATTATTTCCTTAATACCAACAACACAGCTTTTTCTGAATTCTGTAAATAGTTTAACACAACAACATGTAACAATAAATAAAATGACAAATGAAACACTTGTTAATATTCATAAAGATAATATGAATGGTCATTTGTCCATGTCCATGTTGTAGCTTAGGTCAGGGATATTAAATTGAGAGGAATCCAATCTAGAGGATTTGAAAAGATGTTCCATGATCAGAATAAAAGTATGTGGGATTATGTTGTCACTCCATTTAGAAGATGTTTCGTCCACTGAAAAATGACAGAAAAATTCGATTGGTAAATCCTTCAATCATTTTCAAAAGCCTCACAATTTTTTCATGTCAACTCTCCGAAGCCCACACCTGACATCAATCGACAGCTATCTTTAACCTATGTTTACCTCATCTGTTGCAGTGGGTTTTTTTATTTGAAACCTGGTTTGCTTGATAGGAATTTTATGCTTTGTTTGTCTCCATCTTGGCCAGTGGATAACCTAATGTGTGCTGCTGGAAGCTGATAAAGTGGCAGTGGCACATTCGAGGTTATGTGCTTTTGTTTAACTGTAAATCTTTGATCAGTGAAGGTTATGTTGTATTTAATCTTAGATGGAATTGCGTCGAGGCATACAAGCAAACAAGATACATTTTTTATTTTAAATCAGTGCAGCAGATCAAAATTCATTCAGTGATGCTACAGCAAATATATGTAACCTCACAAGGAGATTTTACAGTATGAAACATAGTGGGTTAGCATTGTTATGGTCTTGTGTTAAAGTCATATTATAACTTAATCGGCTCCCAAGCTCAGTCTCAGTATCGTCAACATCCATGCGTGCGTGTACTATTTAACATTTTGACAACACGTGTGTGTGTGTGTGTGTGTGTGTGTGTGTGTATGTGTGTGATTGTGTAAAGCCTTTTTTTTTTTTTTTTTTGTGGCCAGTGTAGTGACTGTCCTCATGAAGAGAAATGGTTAAAAAGGCTGTAGCATTGAATAATTAATCTGTTTAATAATAATGCAGGGTTGCATTTCTGGGAAGTCCTCAAAAGGAGGCAAAGTGTCATTAGAGCGGTTCCTTGTTTAAGATTTTCTTTTTGCCTACAGAGACTCTTTGTCAAAGAGCAGTGATTGGTTTTGTGTGTGTGTGTGTGTGTGTGTGTGTGTGTGTGTGTGTGTTTGTTTGTTTGTTTGTTAAAGTCGTCCTACACAGTCAGTGTTGCCAATTTGTTGAATTTATCACCAAATCTGGAGACTTTCCAAACCCTCTTGATGACTTTTTTTTTTGGCAAAAGCAACTCGCAACAAACTTTTTCTGGTGTTACTGGGGAACTTTTGGAGACTCCGACATGAAAGCATGTTTCATTCTGCAGTTACTGTCCTCAACAAGCAGCAGGTGCTGCCATGAGGTCCTCCACCATCCCAAAGCACTCACAGGCAGTCACACTGTTATTTTTATCTAACTATTTTTGGTATGTGGATCAAATCCTAGATGTTTCCATTATTTCTTATGAGGAAATTTGCTTTGATAAACGTGTGCTTTGAATTACAAGCATGCTTCCGGAATGAATTAGCTTGCAATTCAATGTTTAACTGTATATACTGTGTATATATATATATATACACACACACAGTATATATATTGGAATTGAATTGCACACTAATAAGCACGTTTTTAAAAATGTGCAGCACCATCTGTTGGAATTAACTAAAATGTTTGTTACCGTAAAAAGTGCACAGAATGAAGTTGTTAGATTGTATTTATTAAGTAGATTTAAATTGCACACTCATAAGCACATTTTAAAAATTGTACAACACCATCTGTTGAATTTTGAGATGAACTAATGATTTTTTTCATGGTAATTTTTTTATGATATAAGTAAGAAATCTTCTGTTGCCGTTGGACGATTGCGATGAAACAAAGCCTATACGTTGCCTCAAGTTCGGTCTCACCAAACCCATTAAAATTAATTTGGTAGATTTTACGTGGTGCATGCACAAACAGACAGACAAAAATTCCAAAAAACATATTGATGTGTTCTATTACTCATCTTACAGCCTCCAAAGGATATTTTTTTGCAAATATCCTCAATGTACTGACACGCCAACTTTACAGTTATGTACTTATGTAGGGAGAGAGAGAGAGAGAGAGAGAGAGAGAGAGAGAGAGATTAAAGAGTCATTGGCAACTATGGCAAGAAAATATTACTTGAGACACCATTATAAACAAACCTTACCTGAAAAGGGAACTATATGAGGTAATAAATCATTATGCTCCTACACCTGCATAATGTAAAGACAGTAGGAAATATGTTGAAATGATGATCATCATAGTATTTATGATTACAGCAGCAGTTATTTGATACAAGTTTACAGTATTCCAATTAAATAAACCACTGAATAAACTCTGAGTTTTGGGGCAGAAATATTTTTTCCCCTTTGTTTTCTCTCTAGGGTATCCCTGTGGAACTATCCATAGCAGCAAAAGGTGAGTCATGAGTTCAGAAAGCTCCAAGCAGAAGCCCAGCATCAGGATGAATGAGACAGGTTTAAAGCCAAAACAGTACAGTAGAAGTGTGCTGGGATTAGATATCAAATCAGGCAGCAAGAGGACAGCAGATAAGCGTATTAAGTATGCTATTATTCTACTATTTGACTATATCAGTTGGCATACATTGTGATTACATATAATTGATTTATAGTAGGTTTAATTCATTTTTGTTTCAGAAAATGCTCTATAGAACAGAAACAACAAGAACAGCAACAAAACCAAAGTATTACTCCGTAAATATATTCAAATGAATTATTATAATTTCTAAGAATTTAGGGTGTGAAAAATAAGGAGTATGTTGATGATTGATGAGGCTTTAGATGATTAGTATGAGGTCAACAGAACATTCTTGTCCAAGGTTTTTTTTTTAAGGAACATTAAATAAATTGCTTTTAACTTTTGATTTATTTCTTTATTTATAAAGCAAAGTCAAACATTACAACCTAAAAGAACAAAAGACACTTTTATACAAAATTTATAATGCAACATTTAAACAAAAGTCTCTTAAATGTTCTAATTAATTGATGTCAAATAAGCCTCCTAATAAATTTTCCGCTAAATACGGACCATGTTGCAGGTAACCTAGTCTCCTCGGAGGGCCATCAGCCACGTGCTGTCAGACACTCTATATGGCTATATTTGGTGCAGCTTTGTCTTTGAGGATCAATCTGCGCTGTCTCATAAATCTGGCACAGTATAAGAGAGGTGGAAAATGTCAACACTAATGCCATAGGCAGTGTGTTAGGAGGAGAGCAGCTGCACCTGAAATATTTCTGAACCTCAACTGTTTGATTTATGCCTATCCAGCACAGAGACTATTTGTAATAGCTGCCAACATCAGCTCAAAAAATACCAAATCTTACTTGATAAGATACGACTGTTGTAGTGGGCAGACATAAGGGTTGGGGATGGATTTAAACCAATTGTTTCTTACATTCAAGAGGTGCAGCAATAAAAATATATATTGCAATAAATAGCACACGGTGGGTATTTTCTAGCATTCGCATAAGCAAACACATCAGCACACCTAAAAAGTATAATTTGTAAATTTGTACATTATAATATTATTATAATAATCTACAAACACCATAAAAAATATTAAAAAAAACTGGCAAACCTCATATGTCTTTGTTTCAGGATTCTGTCTGTCAATGATATATAATCCAGCATAAAGTAGTATGATATATGCATTGATGAGCCCTGAAAAAAAAAAAATCAGATTTCTCTGCTTTGATATTGCCAACTAGAAATGTAATGAATGTGAATGCCATATTTAGAAAGAATGTATAATGTGTTCAAAACCAATATAGATATAAATATGAATAGAAAGTACACTAGGTGTCTGGATGAGACTAAGAGTGTTCAACAAAGAACTAGGAACATTATGCAACAAAAACATTAGCAAAGCAAGCAGGATGTTTGTATTTACATCGAGTGTGGTGGGTGAATGGTCAGATATAAAACCTGCAGGACAAAGAAAAACCAGATACATCTAATGAACTTGAGTCATTGTGTGAGAAATTTAAATGATTCAACCATTGATTCTAAAACAATTACCTGGTCACTGTGGTTTAAAATAGGCTCCTAGGTGGAGTAATAGAACTATTGGTTTCAAGGTCAGGATGGTGGGAAATAATAATTAATTAATTAAAAATAAAAAGAAATTACGGCCAAAACTACACAGACAACAGTATGTTAGCATTCAAACCATACTCTTTAGCATACAAAGAGTATCTTTCAAAAGCGTCATCTGTTAAATTATTTTGAGCTGGAACACTTCCATGGCATTGTCACCTAAAATGTAAATTGTCTCTGTCCTGCTACCTAAATGTTCTTGTCAAAATGACATATGACAGTCTGACTCAACACTATCTCTGGTTATGCTTCTGTTCATATTCACACCAGATATCATCTGTTTTACCTGCTGTGTTTATCATAATTATTATTTATTTATTAAAAATGATATATTATTATAGTCAAAACAGGTTAGCTAACACTGTTGTTTATAAAAAGGTAAGTTGACATTCTTAACATGCGGCTACTGTTTTTACTTACACTATTTAATTCATCACTCTTCATTAAAATATCTTCCCAGGTAGGTACTGTACATCTCCCGTTGTAGTATATACTGTATTTCAGCAACTGTATCGCTGTAGTGTTTTGATGAAAAAAAATAATAATAGCAAAGGACAACTAATACGCATCATTCATGAGTTATTTACTAAAGACAACTTTACAAATTGAAATTCCAGCAATTAGTAATTTCCACATTTATTGTTATACCTATGAACTGATATATATATATATATTTTTTTTTTATAACTCGCACTTTGTTTAACACAACCACCGTTGTTTATCAGCTTGTAATATTCCTGCTTAGCTCCTACAACCATCCCGTAAGCAGCCGACTAGTGGATTCTAAACAGTGCTCTCTGGCTGGAATAGACTAAATACCCTAAACAGGGATTGGTGTCTGTGCACTCAATTCAGATTTTAAATGGAAGTATGAACATGTGCAGTAGAAAAGCACATTTCAAGTTGGATGGACACAATGACTCTGACATCTTTGTATGCACGAGACATTATTATTTACCTTCACTGGAACTGACCGATGGAAGTTGCACCTTGCAGGATGCACCTGTCCACCATGTGAGCTCCAGTATGGTCTGTAAAGAAATTGAAGAATTTGAGTGGCCTTTGCAAAGCCCTAAATTTAAACCCCACTAAACAGCTTTGGGATGTCCTGGGATTCCTTGCACCAGACTTCTTTATCTGACATCTGTGCCCAATCTCACTAATGGCCGTATGATTGACTGGGCTCTCAAAGCCGTATTTTTAAAATCTAGTGGAAACCCTCTCCAGAGAATAGGGGATGTTATAGCTGCAAAAAGGGGAAAAAGACCATATAAATTCCGATGTTTACAAGACCATGAGGGTGTCATATAGAGTGCTTTTTATTATTTAAAAGCTCTTTGGAATGATTTAGTCATTCTTTAATTTTCTATAGTGCTTATCCTATACAGAGTCACAGGATGCCTGGAGCCTATTCCAGACTTTGGGTTCAAGGTGGGGTAGACCCTAGTCAAGGTGCCAATCCATCATACAAGCAGATGCTCACACAATCATTCATACACTCCAGGTAACTTGGGACCACCAAGTAGCCTAATCTACATGTCTTTGGACTACAGAAGAAAATCGGAGTATCCAGAGGAAACCATCCAAACATGGGAAGAACATTCAAACTCCACAAACAAATACTGGAGGCAGTGATCAAATCCTCTACCCTGAAGGTGTGAGGCCACAGTGCTAACCACTATGCCACCATACTGCATGCTTCTTGTTTCATAATAAAGCTTTGGCAGATTATTGTCAGGAATTAATTGAGAGGTTTGAGTGGATTTGGCAAACATACTTTTCTACTACAGTGAACTTTAGTGTTTTACACTTGGCTGACTAAATAGCATTGATGATACTTTCGAGTAAGCAACTGTGCATCAGTAAATAGCCATATGTTCATAACATTTACATACATAATGATTTGTCCTTTATTTGTTTGGGAATTTTATTTGGTTTTGTTAACTAATTAACTATGAACGTAGAGGAAACCCATATGTTCCTTTTTTATTTGCTTGTGATTTATTCTCTGGTCTTTAGGATGTAAAAGTTTCACTTTGACTTTGTTTCTGGATCAAAAATCCACCAGAATGTGGTACGTTTTGAGTGTTTTTTTATTATTATTATATCATGCCATGGGGGTAACAGCGTGTTTCTGTTTGCTCTGTTCGTCCTCCTCAGCGTGTTTGTCGTGGTTCATCGTAGAGCATGTTGCTGTGTTGACTAAGGAGCAGTTTGGGTAACCACAAGCTTTAAGGATTTTCTCAGATGTTTGCACTCCTTGATTTGTAGGGGAAAAAAATCAAAACAACGCCTTATGAAGACTTTGTGAAGTAAATAACAACCCAGGGTTTTCATAACCAAAAAACAGCACAAAAGAATAATTTCACCTCTGTTCATTTTAATGAGAATGCAGGTCAGAGCTGAATAGCACCATTTAGTTCTCCAAGCTAATGTCCGTGCATGCTCTGATTAACGAAATGAATGTGTGGGATTATTTTAATATGTCCTGCAGGAGCTGAGGCAGAGGGGCCTAACGTTCACGCTGATGTTCATTGGTGGGAATTATCCCTGACAAGTATGCGGCGACTGCGAGTTTCAGCACCCTACGGCATTCTTCCCACCACCAGTTTCATAATTTGGTTGTGACTTTTATCAGTCTAATTGAATATGCACATACTGTAAGGCAGTTTAACCCCATGCAGGGACTAATTAAATCAGCACTTTGATTGAGAACACATTAACCAGGCTAGAATCTACCTCACAATGTTTTTTTTGTCATTGTTGTAATATTACAAAATGGCCCATAAGGGGTTGCTACTGCCATCATCCTAAATTTATTACTCTTTTTACTTGTGCTTTTCCTACTGCATCTTTAAATCTTAAGCAACAACAAGGCTATAAAAGTTATTTTTACTGATTATATGTCTATTCAGATATTAAACTTTCTTTAGTAATAATGTTCAAGTTCATACGATTTTTGGATGCATGTTGTAAAAGTATAACTATAGCTAGAAAAATAAATCAATAACTTCATTTAAGATAACTCAGTCAAAGGGTTTTGTAATTTATTATTATACTTCTCTAGGCAAAGACTACGCTCATCTACCCTGGACCAACAATGGAAGGGTAAAGGGTAAGGTATACACAATGTTCCTGGAAGGTTTCCAGGAGGGGAGTTAATGCTAGCATGCACTTAAAGATACAACATAGAAAAGACTTAGACACATGAAATCAATGTAGGTTTCAGTGTAATTCTTCTTCTTCTTTTTTTTTTTTAACATATAGCCTAACCAAGGGTGGAAATGGCTAGTGTGTGCAAGCTAAGGAACACTTTCACCAATTGCATCAGTTTAAAAAATATGTACAGTACAGAAGATACATGAGGATGAGTGGGATATTTTATACAACAGTTCCACAAACACCATTGATTATCAGCAGGTTATGTTGTTTTTGTTTATACAGTTATTTTGCTCGACCAACACTAATTACAATTAGTACAATTATTTGTTATACACACTACAGTAAGTAGTGCCCTTGATCAAGCATTAAAGAGGGATTTGGGATTCAGTCTGGTGTTAGAAGCTAGTTATATTTGTAGCTCATTTTAGTCATAACAAATATACACACAAATGGTTCAGAGGCCATTTAGAATGACAATTATTAAGTAGACAAAGTTTTGTTTAAAAAGACACTATTATCAGATGTCTTTTCTTGCTGAAGGTGCTTTTTTGACCAATTTTGATGGTGGGTTTTGAGCTGCTCTCACTTCTTTCCCATACTGCAGACCATATCAACCTACTTTCACTCATGCTGGCAACCGACCGTTAGGGTAGTGATTCATAAAACACCTGTAAAATGGAGTGATACATATAGCTAAATGTTCCATTGCTGTTATGATTTAGATCACCACTCATGGAATGCTTCTCTTCCAATTAGATAACTTGATTAGACCTAACTGCTGTATAATGTATGTTTTTGTTTACAATAATCATTGTAAGTAAGTGACATAGTAGAACACATATACAGTGATTGGGGAAAAAAAAAAAAAAATATATATATATATATATATATATATATATATATATATATATATATATAATATCTTAGTAATGCAGTGTGCTGAATCAATAGATGACAATATCATATGTTGGAGGAAATTCCAAACATATGCTGGCGAGGCTGCTTAAATGCCATTCCTTTTGAAGCAATAAGCAGGCATGTTTACCGACACCAGCACCTCTTTTATGGATGATGAACTCTTCTAGTATTTCTGATGGTGCATGGGAATAATGCTGTATGCAATGACGTTTGATACTTTTGGCCCGCAAGATCAGGCAAATTGACTTTAATGCCTAAACAACAAACACAGCCATACAATACACCAATAAGTAAGTAAATATATACATAAATAAATAAATAAATAAATAAATAAATTGATTAATTAATTAATAATAAATGTTCCATACATACTTTCCATATAATTATGAAGAATTAAAAAGGCTGATGTTGTTTTCCCAGTAAGTATTAATAGGAAGAAAGTACTGGCCAAAATTTTAATTCAGCTCTACTCAAAGCAAATATCTGGTTAGAAATTCCAAGCCTTTTTATGCTTAAGTGATTCATAGTTCACTGTGTGGTTTTAGAAACAATAACATTTCTCTAAAACTGGACTGAAAATGAGAATAAAATCTTACAACAAAACAACTCCTGTAGGAGCCCTGGAGAACTAATCATCAAGACAAGACAAGACAAGATAAGATAAGATAAGATAAGATAAGATAAGATAAGATAAGATAAGATAAGATAATATGAAGAAATAAGGGATGGCTCTTTCTGGACTTGCATGAATGTTTCAACAGCAAAAATATATAAAATCTGGCATTTTCAGATCTGGCTTGTAACATATTGTATATAGTTTGAAATTCGATCCATATTCAATATGTGGCAGTTGACCTCAGTCTGGAAAATTGAGGAAAAACCTGGTAATGATCCAGATCCAGTCGGCACAGAAATCTCACAGACACTAATGGCATGCTAACACAGCTTAGGAGACATTTTTATAGGTTTAAATTTCCCTGTCTGAGACTGGTATAAAGACCAGTTGCCACTGATACCTGTACAAGTCTTTGGTGGCCAGACCAAAAAAAACATTGACATATGTCTACTGAAATGAGAAAGAGATGACTGCTTGTTCAGCTTGCCTGTCATACCTTGTGCATTTAGGTTTTTTTTTTTTTTTTTTTTTGCACATTCTTTAAATAAATCTTAATGTAAAGCAAAAAGTTTCATACATGCATGAAACTTAAAAAAAAAAACTTATTTTTATACCAGGCTGTGTGCCCAATTTACTCTAAATCTTTAGCTTGTCATACCAAATTCTGTAACAGTCTGCATTAACTGCATATGAAATACTGTATGATGCTTTGTATGATGTGTTATTATATTGTCTAGCAGACAGTAACAGGAGGTCGAACCCATTTTGTCAAATTGAAAAAAACAAAACAAAAAAAAAAACACTATTTATAATAATAAGCCTTAATATACAGTTAAACCTTGGATTACAGAAATTAAACAGATTCATTATTTACTACATTGTTTATATTTGTCTCATATATTACTTTATGCTGTTGTGTTTTCTCATTAATTAAAAGAAATGAAAAAATAGTTGACACTGAAGACAGTGATCTCAACACAGAGCAAATACTCCTGTCCTGAAAGGTTTGAGAAGACAACCTCAGAGGCTTGAGCCATTCACCAGTAACTGCATTAATCTAAAGAAACTCAAGTTAGCATTTGCTAGCGTAAGATTGAGTACAGAAAACCGAGATCATGAAAATATTGACTAAAATCTTTAAATTTTAATAACAGACCAGTGTTTTGTTGTTGTTGTTTTCATTGCTGTTGTTGTTGGTGGTGGAGGAGGATGTGATGGTGATAATGGTGTTGTTTTTTCTTACCACTGGCATATTTTAATGGCTTCAAATAGTTAATTTATGTTTGCATTTGTATGCATGAGTTAATTGTTTGGCTATTTTATTAGACCTTGTTTCCATAGAAATTTTCTGTTCAAAGAAGTAAAATTAAAATAAAGAATACATAAAGCTGGTCCCCAAACACAGTTCTTGCTTTTTTTTTTTCCTATCCTGCAACAATAACAGCTATTGAACTCTGTGAATATAGTGATTTGGCCAAGCATGCTACAGTCTCATGTTGCTTCTCAATGTGTGTAAGAACAAGCTTTTGTATATTTCAAAAGAACTTGATTATACAATGGCTTATGTAGGAACAGTGGACAAAAGTACAAGGTTCGGATTGAATAACATTCAATACAATTCTGGAGGGAGGCAGAATAGGAAAGAGCCACCATTTGATTCCTTTCCAGTTCCGGGTAGATACTAATGCATTTAGGGGCCATTTCCAAAAACCTAAGCCATGTCGTTTTTCCTGGGTGTGTCTTCGTTTCAGCTGTCTAGCTTGTAAGGAAATTGTTATATTATTGTCATTAATCTGTCTGGACCTCATTATTGACAGGAAGAAAAAGAAATCAGGATCTACCTTCCTTTTCCTTTAATTATCCTTTGTAGCAATCACATACTGTATGCTGTGAAAAAAAAATCATAAATCATGAAAATAAAGTGTTATGGAAATATGCTACTATACTGGCTTTTACCAGTCTCCAACATTTTTACAGCACACAATTAGAATGATAATGGTCACTCTGTTAATGATAACTCTTAATGATGATTACTAATAACATCCTTCAAAAACCTTTCTAAGATATTCAATAATTGCTTTAACATTGTCCTTCAGTCAAGAACTCATATCTTGCCATAACACCAAAGCATAAGCCATTACATAAATTAGGTTATCTTGTTTTTCCAAGGACTTGTATTACTATAAAACATTGGCAACGAAATGCATATGGCTTTTACATTAATTCAATAAAATAATCCATGATGAAATTAGGTCATGTCTACTGACATTTTATCAGGGGTATTATTAAAACAGCTAAATCTGCTTAGCATCCTCTTGTGTAAACAAACAAAAAAAGTTTTATGTGATTGTATTGCATTGTTTAGATATTTTATTTCCACATTTCATTTGATTCTTTTTTCATGCAGCTTTTTATATTTATATATTTCATAGATTACATTCACATTCAAAAGTTAGTACTCCCTGTTTAATTCTATTTTTTTTTGTGTTAAAACATAAAAAATATCATCTGATCATAGTGGGTCTTAGTATTAAGCAAATACAGCCTCAGACAAATAACAGCATATTACTCTTTTCACCATGCCATTATTTGTTTAACAAACATGAAACCAAAATGAAAAACATGCAAGCAATACTAAGTACCCCCTTACAGAACATGGTAGTTTGCTGGTCTGGAGAATTCAGGTGTGTGTTAACACAGTTCAAAGAGGGAAAGCAATTGCTGCTTCACATCAATCTTGGTAGGGTTATAAAACCATTTTCAAACAATTTACAGTTCAATATTATACAGTGAGAAAGATTATTCACTAGTGGAAAGCATTCAAGACAGGCCAGGAGTGGACTTTACAGCACGTTCACCCCAAGATCAGACCATACTATACAATGCTCAGCGAAATAGAAATAAACAAATAAATAAATAAATAAGAGTTACACCTCAGACCCTCACCAAGTATGCTGAATGTTAAAGTCCAATTTTTATATGACATGGCAATTAGTAGAAGACCAAACGTTGGGTTCCTTTGCTGTAAGCCTGTTAAGTGGGAATGAGATGCTGCATGAAAACGCTATGGGAACATCTCTTTGTTCAGCCAGTTGTGAAGCATGTGTGTATCAAATTTTGGCTTATACAACCTCGGTCAGGTGACGTCAACTGATGAGGTGCACCTGCAGGTTATAAATAGGAGTGAACCGGAAACATCCTCAGGCCAATTTTTGTCCCAACCCAAGATGTTCCCTTTTCTAAAGCTACACTCGATGCTGGGTGAAAACGCTATGGGAACAAGAATACCAACGCCGCCGCACTACAAATGCCTGGACCACCAGGTTGTGTAGCATGTGCGCACAATAGCCAACAAGGTCTCAGACATAACTTTGGGATGCTGACTCGAGGACTCATGAGCCCAGAGTAGCATGGATATCCAAACTGTAAAATCTGACAAATGTGTGCGGAGAGGACCAACCTGCCGCATCACACACTTGCTGCAAGGGGACACCTCTTTCCAGAGCAATTGATGAGGCAATCCCCCTGGTCGAATGAGCCCTGACTCCTAGAGGTGAAGTGTGATCACAAGCCTAGCGTTTGGCTAGTGGCATCTGGCCCTGGTTGCAGCCCCCATGGCAAATAAAAAACTGCTCTGACTTACGCCACTGGCTAGTGCGGTGGACGTAAATCTGAAAAGCATGTACTGGACACAGTAAGTGAAGTCTTTCCTGCTCCGAAGCTGTAAAAGGTTGAGGACAGAAGGCTTCAAGAACATCTGGCATGGTCGAGAATGGAACTTTTGGAAGATAATTTGGGTGAGGATGCAGACTCTAGGCAGGATTGGGAGACTGACAAAGCCTGCAGCTCTCCAATTCTCTTCAAAGAAGTAATGGCCATAAGAAAAAACATCTTAAGGGTCAGAAGCCTGACTCTAGTGGTTTGAAAGGATTGTCAATCAGACCTTTGAGCATGAAGGGACCGTCGCTCTATTGGGCGGCCTCAACCGTTTAGTTACACAAAAAAAAACTTTCCCAAAGAAACCCCGCCATCAGAACATGACAAGCCAAAATAGTGGCTACGTACGTTCTGAGAGTACTAAGGCATAAGCCCGAGGACAACTTTTCTTGCAGCACAGAAACAATTCGGCAGTGGACTGGGTCTATATGTTTTGCCATGCACCAACTTTCAAATACACTGCATTTGAGGGCATAAATTCTTCTAGTGGAGGGAGCCCTAGCACTTAGAATAGTTTCAATTATGCTTGCTGTAAGACCAGCATCTCTTAGTTGATCCCCTTCAGGGGCCAGACGTGGAGGTTCCAGAGCTTGAGCCTGGGATGAAATATTGTCCTCTGCGCCTGAGACAGAAGATCCCCCCTCACTGAAATCACCCACGGTGAGCCGAGGAGAGATATTAGATCGGAGGACCACACTCTGGTCGGCCAATGGAGCGCTATCAATAAGAGGTGCAAACCCTGATGACGGACCCTCGCCAGGACTCCCGGGAGCAGAGCTATCAGAGGAAATGCATAAAGGTGTAATCTGGGACACATATTGTGTCCAGACCCAGGGGAGCTAGAGAAGTCAGACAGTAGTAAAGGGGACATTGTGCTGTTTCTTGCGAGGCAAAGAGGACCATCTCTGCTACATAAAATCTTTCCCAGATTTGACTGACTACTTCGGGGTGGAGTTTCCATTCCCCATGTGTCACAGCTTGTCTGGATAGCAAGTCTGCTCCCACATTCATATGCCCCGGAATGTAAATCGCGCTGAGGGACAGGAACTTGTCCTATGCCCAAAGCAGAACCTGGTGCACTAGCTTGTTCAAGCATCGCGAGCACAGTCTGCCCTGGCAATTTATATATGAGACTACTGAAGTGTTGTTTACCCGCACTAGGACATGGTAGCCTCTCAACTGGAGGGAGTATTTCAGGGCCCGAAATAGAGCCATCATTTCGAGGCAACCCTTGGGCTGGAAGGCCATCTAAGTCCGCACCCCAGTCCATGAGGGAAGCATCTGTTCGTTAGCATCTTGTGACGACAACATAGACCTAGAGTGGGACCCAGAGTCAAAAACCGGGGTCTGAATCACATAGAAAGGGTACAAAGCCGTTTGCGCGTAACCCTTATTTGCCTCTGGGGATTGGCCCTTAGATAAAATCCCCTGGCGCTTAGCCACAACTGAAACAATCTCATGTACAGAAGGCCCAAAGGTATCACCGTGGACGCAGCAGCCATGAGAGCTAAAACACTCTGAAAGTAATGAACAATCACTTTATGGCTTAGCCTGATTTCCTTTAGGGTATTGAGAATGGATTCAACACGTGCAGGAGACAGCTGTCCCTGCATTGTGATTGAATTCCATATGACACCCAAATACATTGTCCTCTGAGCAGGAAAGAGAACGCCTCTCCTGGCGTTGAGTCTCAATCCTAAGGAATGGAGGTGAGCTAGGACTACATCTCGATGTCAAAGCGCTAGCCACTAAGACTAAGCCAGGATCAGCCAGTCGTCTATAATTCAGAATACGGATGCCCTGGAATCATAGAGTCCCTCCCCAGTCTCTACGAGGGGGTACCCGGCTCGCCACACTCTCCTTCTGCGCCTCACGCCACGTGGGAACCAGACGTGATAGGGACTGGGTGGCCGACAGTCCCGACTCCTGAGCACGGTAGGGGAGAAACCTCATAAGGCCTGCTTGTAGAGCTTCGCCTCCTGAACCTAATGGCAGTGGTGTTTACGGCGTCGACAAAGAGGCCGGAAATTGAGATGGGGTATCAAAGGAAAACGCGGTCCCTGTCCTTGATGCCCGTGAGGTTAAGCTATGTATGTCTCTATATATGGAAGCCATAGAATGGCCGATAGCACGGGCCGTCTGCTTGGTGGCATGGATAAATAAATCTGTGGATCAGCGTAGCTCCGCACGAGCCTGACCTGCTGCCTGAAAAGCTTTCCCCACCAACAAAGATGTTAGTCTACATGGCATGATGGGGAGTGTGGGCTTTTTCAGGGAGGATGAGCTCCCAGGAGAGAGATAGCCCGCGAGCCTCTCTTCAATCTGGGGCATCATCATATAACCGTGCACATTCACATCAACGACATTCGAATGAATCGATTAGCAAAAACAGGCAATGAATATGGCTTATTCCATGAAAGAGTTAATTCGTCATGGAGGTCGCCAAAGAAAGGGACGGACAATCGTTGAGGGCCCTCCCCTGGCCACCCAACAGAAACCTGTCATCTAACTTTGAGCGCTTGGGGGATCTATTTATTTATTTATTTATTTATTTATTGCTCCTGCGGCAAGAGAGGAAGTCTCTTATGCCCATTCACAAGAAGCACCGGACACTAAAACTTCCTAGTCTGGGGAGACCGCAAGAGAGAGGGGGAATTCCGTCTCATGCGCGTCTGCCAGATTGGCACGTGAACCCCATGAATGCACCGCAGCTCGCGATTTCTCTTTTAGGGAGGCAAGCCGCTCGCGAAGCACCTTAATAGGGAGGAGATCACAGCGCTCACACTCTCCCTGGAGCCCAAGGAGAGCGTGCTTTTCCCCGCAGATACTCAACACAAAAATCGTGAAAAGAGATCTAACACACAGATGCACGCATCTCTTAATAAACTTGCTGCCATATCAGTGAGTTAACACTTTTTCCTTTGTTTATATATTCGCTTGCACAAACACGCAAACACAATGCGGTCCTTGAAGACAAAAAGACCTGAGAATGTTTCCGGTTCACTCCTATTTATAACCTGCAGGTGCACCTCATCAGATGATGTCACCTGACGAAAATAAGCCAAAATATGGCATGTTAGATACACACATGCTTCACAATGGTTGAACAAAGAGATGTTCCCATAGCGTTTTCACGCAGCATTGAGTGTAGCTTTTGATCTGCAGTTATATATTCAAATGTGTTGTTTTCCCGTGTAGGTGTGTAATTTTTCTCGTCTGTGCGCAGATACTTTTTCCCGTTTATGTAGAACTTCTTTTCCCGCGTGAGAACTCTCTTTATCCTGTATTTTGCAAGCTAAACGCTAATGCGCAAAGGACTATGGGACTGAGGTCAAAACACAACTGAGCAAAGAACCGTGCCGGATATCAGCCCCAGGACCTATCATGATGGAATATAGAGGGAATTATAGCGTGGTAACGTTATAAGTCTCACTAAATTTGCAACTGGACACACTCACCTGACCAAGGTTATATAAGCCAAAATATGTCATGTTTGATACACACATGCTTCACAATGGTTGAACAAAGAGATGTTCCCATAGCGTTTTCATGCAGCATTGAGTGTAGCTTTTGAAAGGAAACAAGTACAGTTTGTTTGGCAGTGTTGTCAGGTGAAAGCCTCTTCTTTTTAATAAGAACATGGAAGCATGAATGAGCATGAATGTCCTGTGGACAGATGAGACCAAAGTGGAGTTGTTTGGCTTTAATGGCCAGTGCCAAAACAGCATTTCAGCAGAAACACCTCATACGTACTGTCAAAAATGGAGGAGGGGGTAATGTTTTGCAGCTACAGGACCATTGTACCTTGCAGAATAAGTAAAGCTTGTTCAAAATTGGATAATGCAACAGGACAATGATTCTAAATCTGCATCAAAACAGTTACAAAATAGGAGAATCATTTTTCAGAATGGCTTATCAAAACCCACACCTCAACTTAACTGAAATGCTGTGGCAGGACCTCAATAACCTGAAGTATTGTTGTAAAGATAAATAGGCTAAAATTCCTCCACAATAATATGAGAGAATGTTAAAATTATAAAGGAAAATGATTACATTAAGTAATTGCTGTTAAAAAGAGGAGCTACAAGATATTGCATGTAGGTACTTATTGTTATATGTATGTTGCTTTTATTTTTACTAAAGAGATAAGGGCATGGTGAATATATAACTGCAGATCACATGTACTGCAGGTGCAATGAGGGGGAAAAAGACACTGCACAATCTTATTGCATTGCTATAAATATTTATGGGCTACAGAAAAGGTTGCAATGAGATTTTTTTTAAATAGGTTTTATTTAATGCTTTATTTGCTGGACTTGCATGTCAGCAGTCCTGAAGGTTATGATCTGAGCTGCCATGCTTGGGGTCCTGACCACGGTTTACAGGCTTAGAAATCACTAGAGATTTGTATTTGATCCTTGCTGCACAAGGAATCAGTGAAGTGATCTCAGTAAGGGACACCCACAGGAAAACCTTGGATTCTTTGTAGACAAGTGACAGCACTGAAAGTTCCTTAGAGGTGTAGCAGTCTAATCCAGAAATGGCCATCTCATCCCAGATGATATTTTTTTAGCTCAAAGTATTCACTGTAATCTCTGAGGAGATTTAATAGTGATTCTCACTTAGGTTTCATTATCTCTAGGCATCAACTGTTTATCTCATAAATTCTTAGGAGAAACATAAGGAGTATCAGATTGTTTTCTGAAATTAAGTCTCAATTGAGAATGGAAAGCTTGGAATCAAACACCCTCCGATAATAAAATGCTTATCCACTTCAAAGCAGAGGAATGTTTAATTTAGTGAGTTTCTACTCTTTAAATATTCTTCCACTTTTCAAATGAAATGTGTTCATCCCAATCAGTGTGGCAGGGGTACAGTAAGTAGGCAAATCAGCATAGCCGATTCCCAACCAGTATATTTTAGGGCAGTTTTAAGAACTTGGAGAATACCCATGCAAACATCTTAGGCAGTTACTCAAGCTTAGTCTTCAAACTAGGACCATGGAGCAATACTACTTTACATGCCACCATACTTCCCTTCAAATGTATAATAGAAGAATTGTAAAGCCAATGTATGGTGGTCTGATAAAAACAACATTTGGGTAGATAGACAAATTCTGGAAGTGCTTATACTGTATATACTGTAGGTTGATAACTTCATAATGTAGATGCCATAAATGTAAAGAAACAAACCAAATGAAAATTTTGGGTTCCACTGGGTTTAATGAGCAAACAAGCAAAGCAGGATAGCATACACAAGTGCAATGTGTGCATTGTTAAAGGACAACCACTTCATAAGTGCAGGGTTAGGACTCAGCTGTCTGTATTACCTGAAGATCAAGGGACATTCTGCTAGGGACAATGTATCATACATTATTGATGGTTTGAAAGAAGAGTAAAGGGATCCGTGTCAAAGTGTCTGAAGTGAGCACTTATATAAAATGCCATGCTGACATGTTTACCCCAATGAATTCACACCAATTCACACCTACCAACCCTGGTGTCATGTCAATCTTGTGTTGTCAAATGTATGAATCCCAACTGTATTTCAATGGAGGGGGCTTAGCAGGAAGACAAATGATGTATTTATTCATTTATAAAGTAGTTTAACAATCGTTACTGTAAGAAATTAGCTGCAAAGACGTCTATTATTTTAACATTTTAGATTTACATCCTTTTAAAACTTCTTCATAATTAAAAGGCCAGAGGTATCAGTGTCAAGAAAAGTTCCCTGAGGAAACAAGAAAAACCAGACCCAAAGGGAAACACATTCTTACCTGGGTGACACCTATGGTGGCCCAGAAGGGCAAATCATCTTTCCCGTATATTTGTATGTTTTTTCGCCTTGTAAATGTATGCTTTTTCCCTTAAAAATGTGTTGTTTTCCCGTGTAGGTGTGTAATTTTTCCCGTCTGTGCGCAGATACTTTTTCTTGTTTATGCAGAACTTCTTTTCCCGCGTGAGAACTCTCTTTATCCTGTATTTTGCAAGCTAAACGCTAATGCGCAAAGGACTATGGGACTGAGGTCAAAACACAACTGAGCAAAGAACCGTGCCGGATATCAGCCCCAGGACCTATCATGATGGAATATAGAGGGAATTATAGCGTGATAACGTTATAAGTCTCACTAAATTTGCAACTGGACACACTTACCAGGTAATGTTTAATATATAACATTAATCGGATGGTACTGTTTTAGGCACTAATGCTAACTTTGTATCAATGCTAAAGCTATTGGAGTGTTTGCAGAGTGTAACGGCAAATGCTTAGCATAGGGAAACTAGCTTGTTCATTAATGTATATTAATATAATCGTATATTTCCAGTGTAATGGCATGTTTTTTCACATGTATGCATTTCCATTTTAAAACTATGGATAAAATGCATGTTATTCAAATTTTTGGAGATGCACTATAATTAAATATATGCAGAGGTGTTTGTTTTACAGTTGAAGGAGTCCTTTGCTGTAAAATGTTTAAGAACCTCTGCTTTAACTGATGAACATACAGGTATGGTATTAATGTATGTATAAACATTATGGAATATGTTGTTCGAACTGAAACAGAGCTGTCACTAATATCATCTCCAAGGCAGCATGCTTAAGTTAGCAGAAAAACATGCTAAAATAACATACTGTATATAAGCCTGTAGCCTCACACAGAGTTGAGAGACATCTGATTCTATTCAGTGTCATTTGCAGCAATGCTTTACATGCACTTTAACTGTTTTGTTGAAGAATAAGCAAACTGGAAATAAATACTCCGCTATAAATTACATTACACAATATACATGTATATATTGGAGGTGTAAGAAGGCAGAGAATCAAGGGTCCGTCCTCTCTATGACAATCTACAACAGGGGAGAAATAAAGACATGATGATAATATA
Organism: Clarias magur; assembly: GCA_013621035.1. Lineage (NCBI taxonomy): Eukaryota > Metazoa > Chordata > Actinopteri > Siluriformes > Clariidae > Clarias > Clarias magur. Next base: position 155,090 of record QNUK01000141.1, on the reverse strand, counting down.
AGTGTCTGGTAAAAAAAAAAAAAAAAAAAGACTTCATGATGATACTACTGTATGCAGTTTGACTCACACACACACACACACACACACACATACACAATTTCATCTATTTTATAGAATGCAAGCTTTTAGTTACGCTGTGTACAAATATTGGGTTTTGCCATTAAGTATTGCTGCACAATTTGGCCCTGTCTATCCCATTTGTTAACACACACATCATGTCCACGAAGAGACAGACGTGTGTGCCTTTATAACAGAATAGATAGAACCCCAAAAAAGCCCCTTTTCTTGACTGTTACATTTATTGTGTAACCACATAGCTTACTATTCAGAAGATCTCTAGCTATGATAATACCACTACATTATACAGCAGTATATATTATATGTCACTACAAAAACACTGATAAGCCCCAATACATTGCATACAACAATGAATTAACCATTTGTAATATTATAACGGGAGCAGCTAAGGAATTAGCTCAGGGATAATTAGCACTAGTTGATAGGCAACAGTTAATACTCTGCCATCTTAACTCTTTTAGTAAGCTAGCACTTAGCATAATGATATTAACTTGCTTATAGATCCATATTTGGACAGGCATTTTACATAAATAATAGAGCTAATTGTTAAAATCGTGTGTATGTGTCCAAATATACTATTATATTAATATACATTAATGAAAAAGCTAGTTTCCCTATGCTAAGCGCTAGCGGTCAGCATGATATTCTAATTTTGGAGATGCACTATAAGTAAATGTATGCAGAGGTGTTTTACCTTTAAGGCTTTTACCTACGTCAGAAAAGAAAAAAAAATGAAATAATAATAATAATAAAATATTTTTTGCAAATAAATAGATTTATTAGTTTTCTCAACTCAGCCAATGTGAATAGCATTGGTCACAATATTTACCTTTTTTGTTAGTCAAAACAGTTTATTATTATTATTATTATTATCATTGTTTGTCTTTCAGCTGCTCCCAGCAAGGGTTTGCCACAGCAGATCATCAGATTTGCACAACAACTTGGCACAGGTTTTTTCACCGGAAACCCTGCCTGATGTAACTCTCCTATTTTATCTGGATTTGAGACCGGTACTGCATCCAGTGGCTGGGCATTTGGAATTGACTGGGAATCGAACCGGCCTTCCACATGGCAGAAACCTACCACTGAGCCACCAATGGTCATTATTATTATTATTATTATTATTTTTCTTTTTTTTTTTCATTTTTTTTTTTTATTATTATTTTTTATTTATTATTATTATTATTATTATTATTTTGAGTCCAAGCACTATGACATTATCTTGATGACATCATGGCTATTACATCATCATTGCTATGAAAGTGCTGATGTCATAGTATGTGAAGGGCCCTCTTGTACTTCTAATTCTGAGGGGCCCAAAGAACCATGGCATCACGATGACATCATGGCTATGGTCTCCTCCTTATCGCTATGATAGTGTGATGTCTGAAAGTGCTGATGTCATTGTGTGTGAAAGGCCCATTTGTTTCCTTAAGGATGACTTTTAGTATTATTATTATTTTGCAGCATCTGGGCCTTTTTGTGTGTCTTAACAAAAATATTAATAATGTCTGAAAATGCTGAGGTCATTGTGTGTCAAGGTTGTTTTTCTAAAGGTTATTAGGAGCCCAAGCACTATGACATCAGTCCTATATCGTCATAGTGTGTGAGGGCCCTCTTGCTCTTCTGAGAATTATTATGGCCCAGGCACTATACCATTAGCTCTATGTCATCTTAGTGTGTGAGGGCCCTCTTGTTCTTCGAATTATTTTTTTTCAGCATCCAGGGCAGTTGGGGGGCTTTTGGGGGGTGTCTTAGCATCGTCAAAAATTCATGAAAACTGGCAGATAAGTTGGAATCTGCTGCCATTTTGATGTCTGAGAGCTGCCTGGGCGTGGCACGGGGACCTTATGTGAGATTTTGCTGCGCAGCTCATACATACTTGCACATATGCACATGAAACCCAGTACGCATTTAGAGATCATTGGGCTGAACCACTTTCACATTGCATGTCATGTGTTCTACTGAACAGAAAGTCAGTTAATTTGGGTAATTTGCAAAATGCTAAATCTTGATGTAGGGGATTCATACAATCGCCAAACAAACCATTCCTATGTGATGTCTATACATTGCGGATGCAAAATTGTGGAGGGATTTTTTATATCTCAAACGGGTCAGCCGTGACGATGCCTTCAACTTATGCTGAAAAATGGATAACTTTCTGTGTGACATTACATTGCGTGACATCACATGTGATGCTTTTTTTTTTCTAGCACATGAGGCTTTTTGGAGGTCTGAACATAAAAATCCCCCTTATTTGAAAATTATGTCAGAATGGCACTGGCATGTCCGCATTAAATACATGCACCCTCTGAGCCTACTGCCTTTCTGATGAGTCCTGGGGGCGATGGTGCAAGGTGCTGGGGCCGGCTCATCATTGCTTGCAACTAGAGTAAATTAATAATTGATTGATTGATTGATTGATTGATTAATTATTTAATTTAGCATTGAACCAGCTGATCAACATGAGTTGATTGGTGCAACAGCAAAGCATTTTTCTTATCATAAGAAAATAAGTTTTTATTAACAGCAGATTAAGCAGAAAAGCAGATTAACAGCACTCACATGTTGATCATAGTAACACTTTGCATAGTAACACTTTGCAATTCAGTCTGCTACTGGATCTGAGCAAATGGTGCTGTTGATAAAACAGCTATCTAAAATTCCTGTTGTGTTTGACCAAATTGTTTTTGACTAACAAAAGTTAATTAAAATTAACTAAACTATTCAGGTTGGCTAAATTTAAAATTGACTTAGCCAGGCATTTAACAACTAACTTTCCAACTTACAACAATAAGTTTGGTTATTGAATTTGAGATTAAATTGAGAAAACTAAAAAATCTCTTGCATCTTGTTGCTATAATATATTACAGAGTGTCTAACACAAAATGTTACAAATGCGAAAGGTTTGACCAAACAAACAGGTTTTCAGGCATGACTGAGACTATGCCTAAGTCCCCAATTCTAACTGGAAGGCTGTTCTGCCTCTTGCTGTAGGTTACATTATTTGAAGTGCTTTTTGTTCAAAGCAAGTGACAGATTATAAAAGAACATTCAGTGCTTTAAAAGTCAACAATAGTATTCTACTGGTGGACCAAACCTTTGCATCCACTGACATTTTCTCATAAGAAATGTGTTATTTTTCTTTTAATTTCAGATGCAAGATGGCTTAGAACCTAACAATAATATATTAAATAGCACTAGACAGAACACCACTTTACTTACATTGGAGGTCATCTGAAATCAATGCGTTATTGGGATTTTCTTAGGATAATAGTTCAACTAAATGAGGAAATATCTCTGCAGGTAACAACACCAGTGCCACTTTCTTATATTTGGTATATAAACAAAACTGCTGCAAAGTCAGAATCTGTCAGTTTGAGCATTGCAATAATTAATATTATTTAAATTAATCTTTGCCATTATTAATCTATGAAGTAGATTCCAACTTACTACCATTCTGTATAAGAAATTATTAATTTGCAGTGTTTTACAATGCAGTGTTAATACGATAGGAGTGACGTGGGTATATTTTTCTGGTTAACTTGATCTTGTTTATTCACCTACTTGCCCAACCAGGCAATGAGGTATTAACTTTGTGCCAATCTAGATACATTATATTTCTTTTCTTAAAAATATATTTTTAATTGATTCAAGATGGCAGCATCTCAACAGCAAGCAATGGACCTTCTGGATGATGATCGTTGTCATCCAGATACATGGATAGCGGATTAACAGCTAATGCTCATGTGTACCAAGGTTAGACACTGTTTTCCAAAAAAAACGTCTTTTATGATGTCATACTAGAAGCTTGACCTTGACTTACTGAGGGGACTTGCCTTCTAAACTTCGATTTTGCATGATGTTGGTGGCCAGAGGTTGGGATATTACAAGCATTTTGCAAGAAAGTTCAAAATATACCGTAGCTGGCCACCCTCTGTCATCAAACCTGCTCTCTAACATCTGCTCCCTGAACGAGAAATTAGACTAAATACGACTACAAAAGACTACACAACATGAGTCTAGAGATTGCTGCATCTTTGTTTTCACAGACAAATGGCTCAGCCATAGAGTTCTGAATGCTCTCAGTGTTGGCTTCTTTACATGTACATTAACAATTGATATGGTGCAAGAACTAGCCAGGAATTTTAACCATGAAAGTCTCATGCAGTGCTCCCAGAATTCCATCAACATGTGGACTTCGTAATGAGGGTGCAAATGTGTTGTATATGTTTTACACAACATTCTGGAATGTACCCAGTGGAGCCCCACTTTCACGTTGGCTACTCAGGACACACAATTATACCTGATAAATCCAAACAGTACTTGATACTCCAAACCGTCTCTGATGCAGGTAAACACCTGGGCAGCAGAAGCCACCTCTGCTCTTCAGTACACTGAGCACTGTACACACACTCAGTGACTACGGCCCTGCAGCAATCACACCCAGCATTGTGAAGTGCTTTGAGAGGCTCATCATGAGTCACATTAAGACCCTGCTGACACCCTTACTGGACACCCTAGTTAACTATTGGCCTATTAACATCAACCTTCATCAGACACTCATACAACTAGAAAGGGAAAAAATGATAGGTATTTTTTGAATGCTGTTCAACATTTGTTCCTCTGAACCTGATTGGAAAGCTGATTTTGCTAAGCATGAACATCCCCCTCTGCAATTGGACCATTTTAGACTTTTTAGTAAGAGTCCTAAGTACAGTAAGTCTGGATTGGCAGAGCACCACCATAATGGATAATGGTGCCCCCCAGTGCTATATGCTCAGTCCATGTTGTTCACTCTGCTAACTCATGACTGCGCAGCAATGCACAGCTCAAACCGTGTCATCAAGTTATCCAGTGACAGGACTATAGTGGGTTTCATCACCAAAAATAATGAGTCTACATACAGAGAGGAGGTATAATGGCTAAAAGTCTGGTGCAGAGCCAACAGCCTTTCTCTGGACTTAACTTTTCCAGTTAATTATGGAAAATAGTTTTTATGTTTGTCACAAAAAAAAAGTATGAAGCCAACCTTATATGTACATAATGTGGCAGTGGTAGCCTGAATGGTTAAGACTATGGGTTATTGACTGGTAGATCAGGGGTTAAAACCCCAGCAAGCTGGCAATGTTGGGCCCTTGAGCAAGGACCTTAACCCTACTGTACCCTACCTCTGTATCATAGCTGACTGCTGCTTCCTAACTGGGATTTGCACAGAAAAAAGAAGATTTTCCCTGTGCTCTAAGTACATCCAACAAGTAATAATAATAATAATTATTATTGTGGTGGTGGTGGCGGTGGTTGAGGCTTTATACTTAGTTTCTAGGATTATTTTCATTATCTTTTTTTGCTTTTTTTACGAGGTAAGTTGATTCGCTGCATTAAGAGCCTTTCTATAGATAAGAAGGCTCGCAACCCATGCAATTTGAAATGCTACCAAGTTAATTTGAAGCCATTTATGTTCTAATTTTCTAATGATCTGATTTAGGGTGCATGTGTGATCGCTATACCAGGGTGTTAGTGGTTTATCTCTAATTGTTTTGTGGGACTACATTATATAGAGCAAACCGGAATTGACTTTAAGTATCTAGTCTCCGATCACGTTCTATTGGGTCAGACAGTGATCCAACACTGGGAGATTACTGATAAGACTCTGTAGCCAATGTAAATGCACATTTGATGAAGTGCATATCATATGACACATTTTAAGTAAGATAAAGTAATATTTAAGGTAGCTTCAGAATAGGATTTTCTGTACTTAATCTAAATGTCAGTATTAAATTTAAGAGTCTGTCCGTCCATTGTTTTGAGTGGATGCTATTATCGTCTGATCAGCCCTAATTGAAAAGGACACAAAAGCTGTTTTCAGTGGCTCTTTCAAATGATCAAAATGAAAAGACTCCAACAATTAAGGATTATTATTATTTATTTATTTTTATTAACTCAGTCTGCAAATAAAGTTAATAACATTCCTTATGTATGACATTCTAATCTATTTATAAATAAATTAAATTACATCACTTAACATAAAATATGTTGCTACATTTAAGGCATTTTCAGAGCATCCTTCTAGTTTGCAGAGTGGTTTGTTGTATGCTACACAGATTTTCATATTGTCATCTCATCTTTAACAACCTTTAACCAGGTAGGCAGCAAATGAAAAAAAAATGTGGCACAATGGTTTGGGCTGTACTTTACTTATTATTAGAATTAGAATATTCCTTTTCTTTTTTTTTAAGTTCTCTTAAGTCCTCCTTTATTGGATAATTACCCTAGTGAATAATATGTTTTAGCTGGCAACCATTCTTCAAACTCTAACTGATGTAGTGAATAGCTTCTCATCTTTTAAATAACGATGTCTCTTGGTAATGTTTTGTGTTTCAGAATGGTCAAATTATTGGCCTGCATCAAGCAAAGTAATTAACTATGGAGACTGCTAAAATTACTGGAATTGGGTAACATTTAACATCTCATGTGGTCAGAAGAAAATTATGAATGATTACAGTGAGGGAACACTTAAACCCTTGAAGTTAAGTGAAGTTGCATCGAAAAAAGTACAGTAGCCATGTTTAATAGTGAAAGTAAGAGTGTATCCAATTGCACAGTACAAAACCAAAAACACACTGTATTGGAATAAAACAACTGTGTAGCCATAAGAAAACCTTGTTAATGAGGCTAATATAAAAAAGGTCAATTTGTTAGGCATAAAGATTGCACTGTGGAGAAATGAAAAAAAAAAGTCATGTAGCCTGATTGGTCAGGATTTTCCATATTTCGGAACACTCTGTGCATCAGGGTAAGAGGGGAGCACATGCAACTGATGCAACCATCAGGCATAATGTTTGCTTTACAAGTCTCTGGAGGTAGTATTTTATGAACTCTTGTTGGTTCAATGGCTCAGGTCAAGGCAATGTTATCTGGCAATAAAATGAAATCAGCTGACTACCTGAATTTACTGAATCCCTCAAATAGTTTTTTTTTCCTTTTCTTTTCTTTTTCACATCTTATATCACCAAGGACAAAAACCTGAAAAGATTAACTGGGTTCAAATTATTAAAGTGTGGTTCTGGGATCAGGAGCAGTCATTGTGACATATAAATTTGCCTTAACCCAATTGAAAGTCTTTGGAATGTGCTGGAGAACCACTTTACAGAGTGGTTAGAAACTCCTGTCATCATTATACAATCTTGGCCAAAATGTAATGCATTTTTTTTTGAGCCAGTCAGTGTATAAATCTCAGAGAAGATAATTGGTAAAAGGTTTTAACACAACCCGATATAACACTCCATTGAATTATCACAGGCACAAATGGTATGTGGATCTGTTTAATAGTAGGACCTACTGTATAAACAAGCTAGTTTCAATAGGTGGATGTGTAATCTGGATTTACAAATATTTCATAGGGCTCCATAAGGGTTCTTGGTTGCTTAAAGGCTCTTTCCTTAAAGGGGTTACCTAGAAGTACTAACCAAGAATGTAGACTTACCACTATGAGATTTACCAAATGACCTTGAGGTTTGAACTCCTTCACAGAAAGCAGTATTCATTAAATTCACTGGTGATACTCATAATCAAAAATAGACAACAGTCACATCAGCCAATTTGTTTGCCCTGCTGTGTGAAAATAATGAGCAAATGTAATGAAAGAAGCATAAAAAATGATTTCTTTGTTTGTCTTTGATCATCTCAACTCAGGAAGAAGACACAATATAGAGATGGTAAATAATGAGCTAATAACAGATTTAGACAAGGACAACAAGGCAAGTAAATGCTTATTTATTTGGATAAAATTTTGCATTATTCATCTTTGAATATGAAATACCCCCAATAATATCAAAGTATACATAGTTTACTTTATATTAATAATAGAATGCACAAGACTGGGGCAAAAACATATATTCACACACAAGCAACAATTAATAAATGTTGCTTTTTTTTTGACCCAGCAGTAACTCCTTTAATCTCAAAATGCCTGTGAACTAGACAGACAGTGTTGCAGATCATTTGCTTGCTTTACATCGCATCACATGTCAACTATAATGATGGAGGCCCACGCAACATTCCAGTGGACAAGAAAGCATCAAGCGTATGGTGTGCTAAACCCACAGGAGCAACAGCCTGTGAAGCAAGCTGTAAATGTTTTATTTTTTTCCTTTTTTCTTTTGCCTTTTGAAAAGTTGAAGTAATTTTTTTTTTATTAGAATAGTGAGATGATGATGATAGTAGCTGGCTGTTTAAAACCCAGTTTTGTTTACAGTAATGTTAGAAATGCATTTTTCCTATGGAATTCTAAAGTATAAATATAGATTACTTTTTTTGGTTAGTGACTAGATACCTGTAAAACTGTAACAAATCATCCTGCTGTGCACTGACAGGACTGCACAAATCACTTATTTCAACATATCCTTGGACTGATTGTGAGTCCAAATCATTAGAATAGTTAATGCCTCTATATTGCTACACATGATTAGCAATTTTCAACGAGTTTTGCCTGTTTATGAACTCTCGTGAGCCACCTTGTCATGAAATATATATTCTCAGCCACAGCTCAGAATAAATCAGTTGGCATCTGTGGATCAGACTTGTTTGTCTGGCATATCCCATGGGTGCTCAGGTGGATTTGGATGTGGGGAGTTTGGTCTTTGCCTGCCAGGACCCATACGTTGGAGACTGTGGTGCACTGGGCGTTCTAGTGCCTTTCCATCATGGCCAGCATTGACGTCTGTATGCAAGTCCAAACAGGCTAGCCTTTGCTCCCCACCTGTGATCAATGTTAACGTGTATAATAATACATTACACATCAATAAAATATTAATGTTAATGTTTGATGTTTGTGTATACAGGATATGTTTGTTCTTTATTTCTTACCTTTCTTTTTAAAACAGAGCAAGGGAAGATGATGGGGTTTTCATTGCATTTGAGTGTAAGACTAAAAAAAACAGAAGGATAAAGAGGCTTCCACATTATTTCAATGAACATAGGAGCAGTGAGAGAAGATAGGCCTGCCAGTTCACTTGACTTAAGCTGTCATGATATGACCAGAGAATTCCCCCTGCCCTAAAGTTCCAATAATCCATGATTCACAAGAAGACATGCTGTATGTTGATATAAAAATATACACACAGATTAGGGCTGTATTTATATCTCTGCAGGGATAGGATCTGCTTTGAAATCTACACATCATCAAGCTGTGGCATCACAGTGTGTATCGTAACACTCATAAATTAAATCTGAAATGTATTAGTCCAATTATTTGAAAGAAATATTAATATATTTCTATGAGCAGGGTTTGTAACTTATTTAACTAACAATTAGGTTTTACACCAAGGTTTGTACACAAGATTAGTTTATTGGTTTTTGACATACAGTACCGATCATACCCACTAGCACAAGAAATGCTTTTCTTCCAATAGCAATCCATCATAAGCCTGAATGGTATTGACGTGATAAAATCTTATTTTATTATGAGCATCAACAAAAATTATGTGTATTTGATTTAGCTGAGCTATAGCTTATCTGTTATGTAATACATTTAAATAAATGACTGATTTTGTTTGCTACTGTAGGTTAAATTGAAAGAGATCATTTAGGCATGTACAGTAGGACAACCTGTAAGGGTAATGCTTACTTAAACACCTCCCAAGTATAATTCCTATTCTTGTATAATTTAAATGAAAGTGGGATACATTAATAAGTTTTGACCCAGTTAATGTAACTATTAAAATATTACCAGTCACATATTCTTTACATGTAGTGTTTATTATGAGCATACATGATACATTAAGCTAATTAGAAAAAGAACAATTGATTTAGATTTTCATTGGTTTAAACGGATCACACTATATGAAAAAGTGAACACTTCATTGTTTTTTATCAAACCAATCAGCTAACAGTCATCAAAGAACAGCAAATCAACAAATGGTGTCTGGCAATATACTTTTATGCTTTTATGCATTGTGGGAAGTGTGTCTCATTCCACTTCCCATTCATTTTCTATATTGACATGTTGGCATTTATGAGAGGTGTGATGCAGTCAGAGATATTGAAGAAAAAAAGATAATGATAGATGAAAAGTGACCGTCACTAGAAGTGATTGTTGGTCGTATCTTTGTTTGTTTGTTTTTTGTTTGTGAAGTTCTCTTCTTTAGTCATGTCCAAGCCACCCAAAACGTGATTGTAGAACCACAATGATTAAAAAAGTTACAGCTAATATAACGTACCACAGTTAATAAGAAACAAAAATGCATTTCTTTATTTTTAAATAAAAGCATGTTTCAAGCAGAAAAGAAATCCAAATATTTTGTGCAATTATTGTGATTTCCCACAATATCGTGTAGGTCACCATATTGCTGCCCAAACAGCTCTGACTCATGAAGGAGTGGACTCAACAAGACCTCCAAAGATGTGCTGCAGTATCTGGAATCAATATGTTAGCAGAAGATCCTTTATGTCCTGTTAGTTGTGAAATGGGCCCTCAAAGGATAAGACTCGTTTGTCCAGCACATCCTTCAGATGCTCAATCAGATCGAGATCTTGGGAATTTGAAGGCCAAGTCCAAACCTTGAACTTTTTAACATGCCTCTCCAACCTTCCCTGCACTGTGTGGCAGCACATTATCCAGCTGAAAGGGGCCACTACCATTGGGAATAGAGTTGCCATGAAGGGGTGTACTTGTTTAGGTAGGTGGTATGTGTCGCATCCACAAATCACATCCACATGAATTCTAGGACCCAAGATTTCCCAGAGGAACTTCATCCAGATGTGTCACACAATCTACACCCACTTCTGTTTTTCCTACAGGACATCTTGGTGCCATGTTTCCCTGGCCAAAAGATGCATACCCATTTGGCTATCCACGTGATATAAAAGATGGACAGAAGACTAAGGAACCTTTCTGTATTGATCCATGGTCCAGTTAAATGCTCACAAGCTCATTGTAGGCACCTTTGGCAGTATTTAGAAGCCACTCTGGTAGGTCTGTAGCTTTAAGGCCCTGTACACAGTGATCTGCATTGCACTGTGCACTAGCAGTTTTTCATCATAGCCAGCGTGAACTTTTTTTCAGCAAAATGTGATAAAGTGGGGGCCAGACCTGGTAGCCTTTTACCAGTTGTCCTTCCTTGAACCACTTTTGCTAGGAACTAACCGCTGCATCCTGAGTACACGCCACACGACCTGGCATTTTGGGAGATGCTCTAACTCAGTCCTTTAGCCATCACAGTTTGGACTTTGTCAAAGGCACTCAGATCCTTACACTTGACATTTTTTCCTGCTTCCAACACGTTAATACTGGGAACAGGCTGTTCACATGCTGCCTTATATACTGTATCCCAATGCTTGATAATATGATTCAGCATATTCCTCCACTGGCATTGTGTCCCTGTTTAAGAAGCAAGATTCATGAATTCACGTGGCCCTGACACAGGCATGACCTTAACCTCATGGAACACATTGAATTGGAACTCAATTGGAATTGGAACTGAATTGGAACTTGGCTGCACACAACAACATCAGTGTCTGACCTTTTATATAAATATATATAAAATATATTTTATTCTATTTTTTTAATCATTTTATTATTTGCACATAATGCAATTTTCTTATTTGCAATTTTACAACTGAAGGGTTTCTTCCCATATTATTCTATATTTCTACAATAATTTGTAAAAATTATCTTATTTCGCAAAGAAACTTTTTTTTTTTAAATTGTTTAGGTCATCAGCAGTCGTATAAGCATTTCACTTCTGTGTATGCCGTTATTGAAAGTTTGTGGTATTTTTTTTCCCACATGAAACAAGATGGGAATGCTGTTTTTACATAAAAGAAACAAAACATATAAATAGCAGTGATTTTTGTCCAAAATGCAATTTGCCATTTACTGTACATAGTGTAGCACATTCATGTTTTAGGGTCATCAAAATATTTAGAGCATGTTACCCCATGTATATGATCAAATAAAGCTTGTTAAAGCTTAATATGTGTGATCACTTTTTGCATAGTAAGCTTAAAGGGCACCTTGATTAGTAGAAGCAGCATCGTTCAATGAACTTCAGTGGGCTTTCAACTCTGCACCACGCTTTGAATTTAAACAGATCAGAGACTGTGATCACATAAGCGTTAACTTAGTTTGATATGACACAGACAAGTTCTGAAGCTCTCTACAACATTTGTCATTATCAATTTAAACTTTTTACAAAAAAAGTAAGTAAATAAACAAATAAATAAATAATCAATTAATCAACAAATAAATCTAAATCAAATCAAAGTAGTTTCATTATTTGCAGCCAGACATCATTAAATATTTTTGATTTCTTTTATATATATATATATATATATTTTATTTTTATTTTTTTTCACATTTTTAAGCATTATACAATGCCCTCACACTGTGTATATTTGCATATATTTATATTTTAATATTTGTCGAATAACCGAATGTTCATTTTGAAATTCAGGTCATTCAGACAATATATATATATATATATATATATATATATATATATATATATATATATATATATATAGAAAGAAAGAAAGAAAGAAAGAAAAAAAGAATTTTGTCTGTCTGTCTGTCTGTCTGTCTGTCTGTCTGGATATTTGTTTGTTTGAATTACGCATCTGTAACATTAAAATCATTACATTCTGCTAGATTTTAGATTACCCTTATTGCTGGTGGCTTGTGGCTTAGTTCCTGCAGTGTATATATATATATATATATATTTAATAATCAATTTGAATGAAAAAGAAGAAAAGTAAAAAAAATTAAAATAATAAAATAAATAATCTGAATATGCATATTTTGTATATGAAAATATTTTGCCCAGTACAAAGAGATGTGCATGCTGCTCATGTTTATTCAATAAGGCATAGTTCTGTATTTTGGCTCAGGGCGTCTCAAATTCTCAACCTTGCGGCTAGATGTGCTGAAAGTTTAGCATGAAGTATTTTTTATCTTTATATATTTTTCTTTCTATAGGTAGAAACATTGTTACTTCCATTAGGTTTAATGATCAGATGATTAAGGCAACATTCGCAAGTTTATTGTAAAACATCTTATTTAAAAAAAAAAAAAATCTTGACATGAGTTTTTCCCTTTAACTCTCATACTTAAAATATTCAATCTCTATGACATCAGCATTTTTGAATTGTAGACTTATGCCAGATTCTGATTTTGTTGAATATAAATTGGAGGCTCCTGCCTTGAATTATATTATATCATGCCACTTGATAACAGATTTAGTGGTGACATATGTGAGAAATATCATGTTGCTCCCTTACCCATCGAAAATCGTCTTCTATTATTTCATAGTAGATTCAGTGGTATTTTTAACTTTCTAATTATTGCCTTAAGAATTGAAAATCACACGGTACTCACGGTACTGTATGGAAACCTAAGATTTGCTCCCCAGTTTTCTACTTTCCCTTAGGAAACATTACTGAGAAAACATTTGCTTTCTTTCTCATCTAAAGGTTAGCGGTTTACATTTCAGGTCTGACAGCAAGCTCAAAACAATGCACGTACATCAAGCAATTATTTGCCTTTTACAAATCAACAACCATGAGTCAGTCTTTTTAGCCAGGAAAACCCAGTGGTGTGTGCTTTAAGCAGTAATTTAGCACATGGTGAGTGGTCAGGTGTGAAACCTACTTATTTAAATATTACGCTCTGTAAGTTAAGGTTTCCAGTTTGTATTGGTTAAAGGTGCTACGACTAACAAATCTGCACACAAAATATAAATAAATACAACCTGCACAAGACTATATCTTTTCTTTACAAATGCTATATGCAACAATTGAATGGAAAGTGGACTATCTGTAAAAAGTTCTGTTTATTCTGTTTATAAGACCACAGCAGTAATGCAAACTAGCAGTGACTAAAGAAAGCATGGTATGTTTCCAGATTTCATTACAAAAGGCACAAAGGAAAGGCTCATTATGATTCATACTGATTCACATCTTTTGTACGCATATGGTGACTAATTGGCATGTCAGAGGGCAGTCAGATTTACATTACATTAATTCGTAGGTTGAAAAACCTTTCACTCTTAGAGGCTATATGGACATCCAGGGGAAAAGTTGCAGAAGGAAAAATCTCTTCATGGTTGATATCTAAGCGGCACAGCTTGTAGACGTGACCATGGGAAATATATCTTTTCATCCAAGTAGGATATTTGTTAGGATAGTAAGAAATGCTTCAAATCTCTTGGAGCTGGGCATTGATTTCAGCCACTTTTCAGCTCATGTAAGAGAAGAGCAATGCTACTGAAACACTTCCGTGAGTAAAATGCTAGATTGAGCAAACCTCCCTCAAACACACATACAAAAAAAAAGGAGAAGATAGTAAAAAAAAAAAAAAAAAAAAAAATGAAAAAGCACTTTTGTTTTTACATTGGCTGTGGAATTATGACAAGGAGATTCATAGAAACATTAAAACCCGAAAACGATACACTTTTTCATTATTAACTGAGGCTGAGGGGACCCCACATCATTGACTTAGTTAATGAAACACTAGAATGGCTCAGGGGTTCCAAAGGTCCCAAATGAATAAGGCGTGCACTAATGCTGCAGAAGAAATACGTCAATACAATTAGCAAGACCGTTCTTTTTGTATTCAAATTCCAACCACAAAATACTGCCTGGCAGAACTCATTGGGATTGAAATATTATTATGCATCAAGGCTATTTGCTAACGCTCAGCCCATAGCCAATTGCTTTCTATTCATGGCAGCGCCTCTCTTCTCTGTTAGTTAGATGTCGCAAGAGAATCATTATCAGCCCTGACTCTTCATTTGGCTCTGCATTGTTTCAGGGATCAGTGCTTATAAAACTGGTCATGGGACCTTTTGTAGCAGAAAAAAAATGAGTGCATGTCACAGTTTAATCAAGCAAGAAAGGGTGTGGTGACTAACACAATATATATATAAAAAATATATATATATAGTCTATTTAAATTTCCATTTGTTATATGAATTCATCTAGTGTCAATAGTTAATTAAAGTTGTTTAAGCCGTCAGTAGTTAAAACAATATTAAATACATACATACATACATACATACATACATACACACATACATACATACATACATACATACATACATACATACATACATACATACATACACACATACATACATACATACATACATACATACATACATACATACATACATACATACACACATACTGTACATACAAATAAAAAGGAGTGGAGAGTAAAATGTAGATTCACACTTATTAAGTAAAGTATTCATCTCTGCACTTCACAGATTTTGATCTTGGTCTTCAAAAAGTTTGATAACACATAAAAAAGTCCTCTGTTTAAAGATTCAGTACTCTGGGTTTTTCACATAGACCAAGCCTAATTAGCAACAATCTAAATATTAACATTTGAGAATCCGCTTAAAAATAAGGTATGATTCTTGTGAACAGGAACCTATGTGTAGAATTCCTTGTGATCAGGAACCGAAATGTTATTAGGTTTTTCCATGGAATAATAAAAAAAAAAAAACAGCAAAAGCAAATGTAGGGCAGATGTATCTCCACTCGAGTAAAACTTCTTGAAACTCATTGCTTATAACTCCTGAATTATTTACGTGCTTTAAAATGAATGTCAAGGAATGACCACACGTGCCAATAATTTAAAACATCTACTTGCAAGAGAAGTCCACAGTATGGATATAAAAGGCATTTGAAATGCTCTGAATGAAGACATGACCCTGGATCTTTTTAACCATATGTATTAGGTTCACTTCTGTTCTCTTTCTTCAAAAGATGTTTCATAAAATATGAATTGTAAAGGTGATGATTATTTCAAAATAGCTTGAAACACAAATAAGTGTTTGGGAATTGGTGAGTGGAAATTCCTTACTAAATTGTAAATAAGTATATTTCTCTGTGTGTGTGTGTGTGTGTGTGTGTGTGTGTGTGTGTGTGTGTGTGTGTGTGTGTGTGTGTGTGTGTGTGCGTGTGTGTGTGCGCGTGTGCGTGTGTGTGTGCGCGTGTGTGTGTGTGTGTGTGTCTGTGCATGCGTGCTTGTGTGTGTCCTTGATGCCATGAGATGAACTGCTGTCTAATGCAAAGTGTACCTTTTTCCCACTGTTCCCAAATCCATCATGATCCTGAACAGGGTAAAGAGGAACTGAAGCTGATATATACATATACGGTACTATATTATATAATATACTGTATTATAATACTGTATATATTATATGTATAGTATATGTATATTATTCATGCATATATTATTACACCATAAAACTTAATTAATGCCATTAAGGGTTTTACATGTAGTCAGGAAGGTGACATAAAACATCACTTGTCACATCATCCTTTGAAGCCAAGACATCCTGGAAAGAGTCGAAATCATTATAGTTAATGGGAGCATAGTAGAGATTTGCCAGTTCTGTGATTGTATGCCTCAGGAATGGTCTGCAAAGGTACAATGTACAGTTTAACCCCCGCTTTTTTATAACAATGTTTTTACTGTGTTTTGCAAATAATTCCATACATAACAATAGATGATAACAGCAATAAGAATTAAACTAAAGTATAACGAATATCATCCAATTTCTGCATATATTTACAAAGTGAATTACTTTCCCATATTTTCAGTATATACAGACATAAAAGAATCACTACCCAATGATTACATTTATAAAGAAAGAAAGAAAGAAAGAAAGAAAGAAAGAAAGAAAGAAAGAAAATATATATTAAATAAATAAGTAAATAAATAATAAAACTAAATAAATAAAAATTCAGGTACACAAAACAAATGTTATATAGTTATTTATGTATTTATTATATATTTGCATACCATTTTCTTAATTGTTTAAAAGGATTCCACAAGCTTTCAAACTCTGCTGCCTTTCCCTTAACTATGTACTGTAAGTTAGTTTTTTTTTTTTTTTTTCTAGTGTCATACTATGTATATTCATTTGTACAGGTTACTTCTTAATGTAATCTGCTCTTTGTGTGATTTTTAGCAAGAGTTTTGTTCAATGTATGGTATGAATTCTCTCAAGATTGTGTCTTGTTTCACAGTTTCCATGGGCAGGATGTTAAGGCACACCCAAAAGGATGAAGATCTGACTAGTATAAAGGACTACAGGTAACATCCCTGTTATTTGTTTTCTTGGCACCATTTGGATGAAATCTGCTACATGCCTCAGTGATGAGTTTGGAGCAGCTGGAATGAATGTGTGCAAACTAGAAGTCTGACATCATGGTTCTCTAACAGATGAGTGAAACGCTCTCTTTAGTTGAGGGGGGAAAATCTGACATCGGTAAAGGAGAATAATCGCTGTGATCTTTTTCACAAAGGTTTTTTTTTTTCTTTCTTTCTACATTTGTGAACAAGATTATACGTGATTAATCTTCTCTACTAGTGGCAGAATTTCTGTCCTCAAATAAAAGAGAGGTGTGTAAGGTAGACAAACAAATCAGTCACTTTACCCATAAATCACGGGCTTAGATTTCAGTTAAAGTCCTGCACTTACGTGTCAGTCTGCATCCCTGCCTTCACACACTGTATGATTGTGATCTGGGGTTAATGAGCAGCAAAATAGAGTAATGTGAACAGGCAGCAAGGAGAACATAACTTTTTTATGGTCACTTTTATGTTGAGATCTGGGAGATCTGACTCTGTTTATGTAAGAGGAGGCAGTTGAGGTTGCTCGGGCAATCCATAAGCTGGCCTCTGATAGGTTAGAAACATCCCACTGACCAAGAAGACCAAGAAAATGCTGGGGAGTATATTTGACCATTTGCTGGGAAGATCCCCCAGAAGGAGCTGGATAGAAATACAGAAGTGTCCTCAAATCCTAGACTGTCCTAGACTGACCTTCTCATTCCGTTGATGCCACAACACCCACCAGGATAGGTAAAATAGATAAAAAGCATTCTTTTTTCACAGTATTGCTATTTCATGCAGTTTATGAAAGGTTTAACAGGAAAAAAAAAAAAAAAAAAACAGGTTGAGGATGAATTCTAGAATACTTGATTTAATAGAAAAATTATGAAAAAGATGCTAAAATGTACAAAACCTCACTTTATTTATTTATTTATTTATTTATTTAAACTAGCATTTGCTCTCTTGCTCTATTCAGTCATTACCATTCTGGTAAAAACAACTTTTAACACTGTTGTTAGTACATGGCCTTAGAATTTCCAATGATGTTAAATGAGGCATATCCACACATACATCATACACACTCTATCATGTTTGGATGTGGCTTTCAAACTTTTAGTTGATTTACCAAACTGAGACTTCCCATGGCAACAGGAAGGTTGAGTCAACACAATAGGGAAATACAACCAGGGTGCATATGATAGCATTAGACTTCAGATCATGCAATAGATAAAATGAGATGATATGAGGAAAAAGAAAATGGCCTCTGGGCAAAATGTGTGTGTTACACAAGCAGAGCCTCTGGGTCGCTGCAGGCAACTTCTGTGGCAAATGACAGGTCTTGCTTGCTTCCCCAGCATGTCACTTTAAGCTCCAGAGATCTAACATCAGGTCACTCACCAACACTCAGAATCCTGTCTGAGCTCTACAGCACAGGGATTCGGGTAGCTCTTCAGTTACACTCGTCATTAATGATACACTACCTTGTTTGTGCTAAATTCTGCTCGGAAATATTTCACCTCGAGTTTCTTTCCATCTGAACCTGTCTGTGTTTAGTATGCAGCGTGATATCACATTTAAGTGTAGAAACAAAGTATCCCATGTCTCCCAATGTCTATGCTAAATGGTACGATTTGAAAGCCAGAGTGAGTGAGAGTATGGGATATGAAGCCATCTGTTTAAAATCCAGTGATTTCTTTCATTTTCTTTTAAGGACAGAAATTGATGTGCACCCTTGAGAGATTCACCACGAAGAGCTTTTTTTTTTTTTTTTTTACTTTAACAGATGCTTGAAGCATCCTGTGTATCATCTGCTCTTTTTCAATCATAAAATTGTTAGTGTTCAACAGAAATAAAATAAAATAAATAAATAAGTAAATAAACACGCCTCAAGAGACGGTGCAGCATTGTTCTGCATGAGCGTACCACTCTATAACAGGGAAATTAGGAGTTAATTTTAACTTTGTTTCGTTAATAAAACACAACGGTACTACAGTAAATGGAGATTATATAAACATATACAGTACAATATCAGTGATACCATCGTCCAAGTGATGAATCTTGTCCTCTTTTAGGAACGAAAACAGCAAACAGCTCTTGTCTAAGTGGATAATGTTCCTATAGTAGAGTGTTGCCTGGCAAAGTTTGGGAGATTTTATCCAAACACTCTTTTTGAGGCTGAATGGTGGATGGGAAATAGAATGGTTGATTTCCTTCACATTTAAAAAGGAAAATCTGAGCTTTGTTTTTTTCTTAGTGTTAACACTTCTGGGCATTGAGATGAGACCTAGTGCACAAAGATTTTAGAGCTCAAACTAAGAAATGCAAAATTACTATGACAAAAAGAGAAAGGGAAATATTTGAAAAATTTGAGAATAGGGTTTGCAGGGTACGGCTTTGGTAATGTCCAAAAATGATCTTTACTCTCATTAAAACAACTAGAGATCTATGAATATGCAAGAAAATGTAAATTACAAACACCCCTACTGGCTATCAATTGTTATTCCACCCGAACCGTTCCACCCACAACCCAGGCTATATAATGTTATTAACCACTGTGTACTCTATTATGCTATTATTAATCTCAAGAGGGAAAGAGGAGCCTTGTGATTCTCTGCTATAAAACATTGACTAGGATAAAGCGGTTACTTAAAGTAAAGTACTATTTTTTTTTCTACAAATGACTACAGTTGAAGCCAGAACTTTGGTTAGTGGCATAGTGGTTAGCACTGTGGCCATGCACCTTCAGGGTGGAGGGTTCGAGTCCCGCCTTGGGTCTGTGTGTGTGTGTGAAGTTTGCATGTTCTCCCTGTGCTTGGTGGATTTCCTCTGGAAAACTTCGTTTCTCCTCGCAGTCCAAAGACAAGTTAGATTATAAGTATTTTATAAGAGTGTGCGTGCTAGTGCCCTACAAAGGATTGACACCATGTCACTCTAATGCTCTGTGTACCCTGCACAGGTAAGCATTATAGAAAATGAAGTGAGTGACTGGTTGCATTTACTATACTGTTATCCTTTAATGATTTATGTTGTTTTATCTCATGGTTTGTATCAATCCTGTGACTATTATGATGCTTCATATCCCTCTGGAGGTCAGGAAGTAAAAAAAAAAAAAAAGAATGAATGAGATGGAGGAAAGTCCATATTGCACTTTTTAGGCAATACATCCAGAGAATGGAATAAGCAGAAGATCATGAAATATTTTGGATATGATCCTTGTGTTATAAAGACAAGTGATTTTACAAAAGAATTGAAAGTCTTGCCTGTTTTGAGGCTGTACAGTATATATAAGTAGGTATAACTGCACAACTACCTTGTCCTTGCATCCACTGCACTGGACTGGGTGCAATGTGATATTGTATGAGGTGTAGGGTTAATGGTCTTGCCCAAGTATCCAACAGTGGTGAACTTGGGGGTGGTGGGGCTCCCAAGTGTAAGTCACCACTGCTTCAAGATGTATATGGTGGTTAATTAACACAAAGCATGCTTAGCGTTTAGGTGCATTATTTTCCTCCCTAAATGGTTTCATTCATTGTCAATATCCATGGTGTGCATTTATTGAGACTTTAGGGGGAAGCAGTAAGAACAGTAAGACTAAATATGCATTTACAGTGTGGCCACAACGGAATCTTATTGACTCTCAGTGACAGCTTATTCTAAGGTAGATAATTTACTATTGCATTATAATGCAAATCACCTTTCTGTTGAGTAACTTGGGTCACATATATTTGCACTTCCCCTGCTTTCCCTCAGGACCTTGCAGCTGAAGTGTGTAGTCTCCAGTGGAATGTGCCTGACGCATGGCAGCAGCCATTCTATCCCCTCTATCGGCAGTAATGGTGGAGGCCTGTGGGAGTTTTGCACAGAGCAGAGACTTGAAAAAACATGAGGGAGCACATCTGGGGCCCAGCAGGTGTGGGAAGTCCCATGAGAGGTTGTTGCCAGGTAGTAAACTTCCCTGGCTAGCCTCCCCCGACACCCACAGACATCCAGATGAATGTGTTAATCAGAAGCAGATCCCAAAAAAGACCCGTTTGCCAGCGGGGTGTGCGTGCCTATATTTTTATACACTTCATTTGCAGTATATGATCTATCCAGTTCAACTTATATTTATTTATGCTTCTCGTTTTCTTAAAGTGGCTGTGTGTTTATCTAAGGTCATGTTTGCTTTTGGTCCTGTTCTTGATTAGAGCGAATTTGGCAGGTTTTGTTGAACTCATGCAAATCAAAGGCGCAGTGCTTAAAATTGATTAGATGGTCATGAGAAGTATTTGAACTTTTAAATGACCAGGAAGTCATTATCTCTGGATTTGGGTCAATCAGCAGGCAGGAAGAATGTGTTTATCATTTATCCAATAGCTCATGCATGAATTTTCATGGGCTCTACCAGAAAAATTCCCAACACATGCATGCAAACAGCATTCTACCGCACTCACACACACACACACACACACACACAAAATCTTACAAAATATTAAAAGAAATAGCCGAGAGCACCCTGAATAATCCCATATCTCACCACCATTATGGAGAGCCAGGCATATTATGAGCAATGATTGATTTTAGAATAATTGCTAAAGATTAGATTTTATTTAAGTTGCCGTTATGTGTGCATGAATTTTATTTATGACCATTTCTCCCTAAAATATCACTGGATTTCATATTAGCTAATAAGAGTCAAAAGTACATTAGAATATGCAGCAAGGGGAAGAAATGGGAAAAGCCTTGGGATGAAGAAAATGAATAGTGTATTGGGAGTGTTGTGCAGTGAATCTGTGTTTGTAATAATTGTTAGCATCACTGTTAGACCTAATATGATTTCTGTTGTCTTTATAATGCAGAAATTATCATTTAAAAATGTAATTAATTGCATGTCTACCAAATAACATACCTATGATTGGTTTTACTAAATAAAAGTTTATTCTGACTTGTGATGCTCGGTTCTGGGTCAATGTATGAGTGAAATTTATCAAGGTAGTTTTAAATCATGCTAGTCACCTTCACCCTCAGCTCTGCTGAAATATTCACATCACACATGAAGGACAGCAGAGTGGAGAGGTGGTAAATCAATGCGCAATCACTTTTGGGGCTCTCCTGGAAATGTGGTTTAGAAAGTAAATAACTTACCAAACTTTTTTTATTATTATTTTATTTGTAGGTATGTACAGTCCTCCCTAAAAAATTTTAGAACGTCAAGGTCCATTTTGTTTTGTTATACACTGGAGACATGGTTTCCAAATATGAAGATGAGATGATAGATCAGAAGTTAAGCTTTCATTTCCTGATCTTTTCATGTAGAAAAGCAGCGGACCACTCATCATTTTATGTGAGCAAAAATATTAGAGCAAATAATATTAAATTCAATTAAACTTATGTTGTATTTTTGAGCGCTGGCTTTTGCATATGAACATTGCATTTGTTGGTAAGCCTTTATTCATTCCATATACAGTACATTACTGCACAGTGAAATTCTTTATTATTGCCATATCCCAGCTTTGTTAGGAGGCTGGGGTCAGAGCACCGGGTCAGCCGTTGTTCGGCACCCCTGGAGCAAACAGGGTTAAGGGCCTTTCTCAAGGGCCCAACAGCGGCAACTTGGTGGAGCTGGGGGTTGATCTGCCGACCTTTCAATCAGTAACTTAGAGCCTTAACACAGTGTTACCACTGCTCCAGTGAAACCAACATAAAAACAAAAGAACTGTCTATGGACGAAAAGCAATTTGAAGCTGTAAAACAATGAAAAATCAAATGCACTGCACTAGCTTTGGGTATAGCCATACATCCAACATCATTGTCATCACATCACTGTCCCCACTGGACAGGGGTAAAGGTAAAGGAAAATACACCATTTAAAGTTGACTCTGAGAGCAGAAATATACAGTAGCAGTCATACATAAGATGCAAAACTCTCATCAGCAGTACAAATTGGAAGGCCAGATTGGAATTCATAAAGAATTAAGGACTTCTGGAAACAATATTAACTTCTGCTAAAGTAAAGAAAATGTATCCAATCAAAATAGGAGGAACTTGCAGAAAGCAAGTGACTCAAAACACAGTCCCGACACAACGAAAAACTCCCTGTCAATAATCCAGTTGAGCATGCATTTCACCACCTGAAGATGAGTCTAAAGGGAGGGAGTCTCATAGCAGCCCTCAAAGCGAAACTGAAAGAAGCTGTGGTACAATCATTTTAAAACACAGCTCACTTAATGGATTGATGCAGTGACTGAATGCAAGCAATATCTGGCAATATTTTTATTTTAATATTGTACATGTATACAGAGTCAGAGAAAAAATGTATACACGCTTAAGGACCCGAAGAATAGTATAATGTCTATTATATTAATATAATATAATATATATATATATATAATATAATATAATATAAATATAATATATATAATATATATAATATAATATAATATATATATAATATATAAATATAATATATGCAATCTTCCCAGGCAAACCCCACTGATCAAATGAAGTAACTAATAACTGTTTAAATAATCAATCTATCAGGACACATCAGTCATATGTTCCTACTGTATATAATTGATCTTGTGTAATCCACTTGAGTTCTGTTCTGTTTAACAAGGTGAGGTGAAAGGAAACAGTCAACTCTTTGTTAAATAAACAGGATCTCACTCTAGCATACGTTCCTTGCAGCAGTTCATCCTGTTTGGAATATCAATCTCACACAGGATTTGTAAGGATTTTAGCACATGAAATTGATTTTGATAGATTTAGTGCAAATTAAGATGTAAGAAAATCTACAGCTGATAATGAGTTTTTACCTACATGCATCCTTTACTTCTGACTGTGTAGGAGTTCTGTAACCTAGGGGACGGCACTCAACTCTGCTGCAACCCCCCCGACCTTGACAAGGGAAAAACCCCTGTTTGTGTTTTCCATGTTTGAATCCTTCCCTTCAACTTGTCAGGACTTTGATTTCTATGACAAGATCCCCCTACTGCATTTTTTGCTTCAGTGCTCATCACACTCTGTTGTCTCCAACCTTCTCATACGTGTTTTGCATCGTTTCCTGTGTGTTGTGTGAGGAAGAAGCATGCTGTTTATTGGCTACTTCCCATCCACAATACATTCACCGACATCCTGGATAAGCAACACATGAGGCTTTTTAAAGATCTAATCAATTCTGTTGCAAAAAAATAAAAAATACATTGCAAAAATTCTATATCTGAGAGGTATTGCGATTTGATTTCCTCTCTGCTTTTTGCTGTAGTAACCTGTTCCACTCGTTCTTTGGATATTTGGTCATTTGAAGACAGAGCAGGCCTGTTTCCTTGACAGTTTGGAGGTTATATTTTGTTCTCTGCAAACCTGAATATTCACTTGCCAGCTTTTCATCTCTTTACATCAAATCATCAAATAAGCTTTTGAACAGGAATATGCAGGAATAAACAAAGACACTCCAGCACAGTATATTATTAAGAAAAAGAAAGAAAAAAACCTGTAGCATTGGGAGAGCCAGTAAAAATAACTAATAATCCTCCACTTATTTCTCTAACACATCCAAATCTAGGGCAGTGTATTGCCTTCTGAGATTGGCCTTCCCATAGGTAGAATATCTGTATTCTTTTAGTTGTTGTGAATAACAAAAACAGAACGTAGCATCTATTCTAGTGCTTTTGTGCCACTTCTGACAATATGACTGATGTAGACATCATAAACTACACATTTTACTGCAGCTTTACTGTATATGAACATTGAATTGTTGCAAAGACATTTATAGTTTCTTCCCATTTTATTAAAACTGAGGCTAAAATAAAGCATTTGATCACACTCAATATGAAGATATACAGTAAGGTATACACTATATATCGTCATGTTGGGTGTGATCAAATGCTTTATTTTAGTCAATATCATCCATAACATTAATACACTAACTTTGACATCAATTGTATACCAGGAAACTAGTGACAGGATCATGGGACAGGCATGTCGGTAGTTACCAAAGGCCTGCTCGCCTGGTCCGATCCCACAGAAAAAACACTCACTCATTCACTCATCATCTATACCGCTTATTCCTGTATTCAGGGTCATGGGGGCCTGGAGCCGATCCCAGGGGCACATGGCAGGGTACACCCTGGACAGGGTGCCAATCCATCGCAGGGCACAGACACACACACACTCACTCATTCACACACTACGGGCAATTTTTTTGGGAATGCCAATGAACCTAACCTGCATGTCTTTGGACAAGCACGGGGAGAACATGCAAACTCCATGCACACAGAGACGGGAATCGAGCCTGGCCGGGGATTGAACCCGGACCCTGGTGGTGCAAGGCAACAGTGCTAACCACTACACCACCGTGCCGCCACAGAAAAGACCATGTAGCACAAATTAGAAAACTAAAATAATTGCTAGCCACAATAGAAAGACACTAGAACACCCAATGTTCCCCAGCCCATCCTGTCCGGAAGGCAAAGAGCCAAAGACTGCTGGCCTAACCTCCAAACTGCACATATCCCAATCTGACCGAGCTCCCATGGGATCACACCACACCCCCAGACTCCTGCAGGGCCAGACTGCCCTGGTGGCACAAGGGTAACTTATACTTTGACTGTCACTTATCGTCTATACCACTTTCTCCTATATACATGATCACAGGAGGACGGGAATCCATACCAGGAGATTTAGGGCACAAGGCAAGTACAGTACATTCTGGAATGGTTGCCACTCCAACGCATGGCACAGACATGTACACACATTCACACACTATGGGCAATTTGAGAACATAAAATAGCAAAATCTGCATGTCTTTGAACTGTGGGAGGAAACCGGAGCACTCACCAAGCACGGGGAGAACATGCAAAGTCCATGTACACAGCCCTGAGGCGAGAATCGGACCAGGCCCTCGAGGTGCAAAGTGACAGTACTAACCACAAAGCCACCATGCCAGCCAGTAACCTATACATTTTTTTTTTGCACTGTTATGTCATGGCAGATCAGTGTATATAAGCATTTTAAAGACATACTGTAGCAACAAGGATCAGGTTCATCAGATTACCGTTCCAGTTATGAGTAACAATTTATGATTTCCTTTAAATTATGTTGTTTTATAAGATTAACAAACCTATTATGTAGAAATGTATATGAGGAAAAATTCTAAATCAAATTCAAAGTTTTATCATTAAATGTATGTCCTTCTGGTATGTCAAAGTCACATTATGATGCTAAGACATAGTTTGCTAAATAAGATTAAGAGGCCTTTCCCCCAACTTTTTACATCACTTACAGTATGACATGAATACACATTTGTTACAAAATGTTACAGTATATACACATATCTTATAATCACTTTGGGGTCTGCTACTGTATAAACTCATGCTGAACTGGCAATAACCAATAAGCGTCATAATTCATCTACGATTGGATGTACTCACAATACATTTCAGAATTTTTACTAAACATAAAATATGTAAACCTTTTAGAATTTCATGGTTTTATTTATTAATTTGTCATAAAATGTGATTTGACGTCAAGGGTATTGACAAGTATAATAACACACAAATAAATTCTGGTCTTTCATGTATTTATTGAACACACATATAATATCCAAAATGGTAGTGAAAAAGGTTTTCCCCCCATTGGCCTCATTAACCTCAACCAGACACTTCCTGTAGCTGTGAAACAGACCTGAACATTGTTCAAAAGGAATTTTAGTCCATTCTTTCTGGCAGGACTGTTTTAGCTCTGTTATATTCTTCGGAAGTCTCATGTTTATGACTTTCTTTAAGTCATTCCATAGCATGTCTGTTGGGCTGAGGTCTGGGCTCTGACTTGACCACTCCAAAGGGTGGATTTATTTTTTATTTTTTCTGAAGCCATTCTGTTGGGACTTGCTCCAGTGTTTTGGGTCACTGTCCTGTTGCATCACCCAACTTCTACAGAGTTTTAACTGACATATGGACATTCTTACATTATCCTGATTTAATTTTTTTTTTGCTTGGGAATTTATCTTCCTCTTCTATGCCTGCAAGCTGCCCAGACCCTGCTGTTGCAAAATAGGTAATAATAATAAAATACCTAAATACAGCTAAAATACTGCTTCGCAAGGCGATCGGGTGAAGAAAGAAAAAAGTTAAAGAGCTAGGACCAGATCGAGCTGATCTTCTAATTAAGCAGCAGTCAAGTGATCACAGCCGAGCTTACATTCGGTGCTTTTCCAGCACTTCTTATGGCAAGCGGAGCTGGCTGACTGGATGCGATGTGAGTCTTGCCTTTATTTTATACTAGTAGTAAAGATGCGTAATTACCTGATAAATCCCTATTTACAGGCGATTATTAAAAGTTAATTTTTATCATCCGGATAAAAATCATCCGGAGATCGCGAGTTCGAATCCCGGGTGATGCTGTAACCTCGCGCAGCCGGAGGTCTAGAGAGAGCTGACTGGCCGAGCTCTCTCAGAGGGGAGGGATAAGAGGTACTTAGTGCTCCCACATTAATCACGGCTCTACAGCCAATCTGTGAGCTCACGCAAGCAGAAGGAGCGGATAGCGCTGCCTTGCGAGTGTGTTACTCCGCCCCCAACGGTGCGGGCGTCACATGGTTCGGAGGAAACACGTGATAGTCTTCGGCCCTCCCGGCTTAGTGGTAGTAGTAGCCTTAATGTGGGAGGAATTCGACACGACTAAATTAGGGAGAAAATCGGGGGGAAAAACAAAAAGTTACATTTTTATTTTGTTTGTGTCCCCCCAAAATTTTTTTGCACCAGTCGCCACTGGTCCTGAAATAGACAAACTACTTCAATGTTTTTTATGTACTGTCCGCTCATGAACGCAGATGTTACCCAGTTCCAATGACGTCTTCAAAGCTTTGTCTGTCACTCGGAGTTGTTACATTACTTCATTGATGAGTCTTTGTGGGGCTCTTCGGGTCATTTTGAATGTGCGTCGACTTTCTCAAGTAGAAACCTTACTGTAGACTGGTTACTAGTTAAAGTCTGTGAAATCACTTTGTAACTTAACAATCAACAATTCTTGATCATAGATCCGCTGAAAGCTCTTTTTGGCAAGGCATGGCTTACATAAGCGTATTCGTCTTACGCAAAGCAAACTCAAACAGTTTGAGTCGTTTGTATTAGTGAATGTAACTCTAGTCCACACCTCATTTTCTTAATGAAACTCCAGCTATGCTAACACCTAATTGACATTTTTTTTAGGTAATTAACTCAAGGATTCACATACTTTTTCCTCTAGCACTATGAAACTTTTATGTTTGTTCTCAATAAAGATCTGATTTTTTTATATTTGTCAATACTTTTGTCCTAGATTAAGGTCAGATGAAATTTCATGAGTTTTACGTTTAGAGTGTTTGGATTTTTTTCAACTATGAAATATACACATATTTAGACATATGTAACAAGACATACTGTATGTCACTATGCCATTATGCACTAACAACAACAATTAGTTGTTATTTTAAGACAAGAAGGTCGTCGTCCTTCCATCATGATAAAACATCGTGATAAAACTGGCTCTCATAAAGACCCTCCAAGAAAATAAAAACCAAATCTGACCTCTGCTGCTGCGGAGAAGTTCATTTAGGATTACCGGTCTTAAAAATCACCAATTAACAGCACCTCAGATTAGAGCCATTATGAAGGCTTTACAGAGCAAAAGTAGCAGACACATGCCTTGAGCATTGTACATACACATATATCAACACTAAACAAAGAATCCTGAAAATTATTACAATGTGTGGCCCATTACAAAGGGGCACAAACCACCTAAACAATCAAATAATTTGAAGGAATGCCAAAAAAGCTGGTCGATTTATACAACAGTGAGTATCATTTGAGATATGCCACACTCTCACCAAATATAAACAAACTTGACAGTAGTTTAGCAAATTAGCTAAATCCAGAGAACAGCAAAGAGCTTTTAAAGCTCTGGAGGATTTCTCTCTGCTTTCTTCGCCCACGCCTGTCAACTTTAACAAGATATTGTAGATGATAACATGCCATCTGTTTTTGGACCTATGCAGTTCGATTGAGCCAGGGTTATCTGTCAGCGGTGCCCATGGTGATGGAGAGAACCACAGGGTTATCACCACAAGGCATCTGATGCATCTATATGTGAGATAAAATAATATTGCCTGCTTTTATTGAGGGAGAAGAGCCATCAGGGCTTCTTAAATTTATTTATTTATTTATTTATTTTTTGACATTTTCATGTCGAGAGGTTTTTATTGTCATTTCGAACATATACAGCTTGTAAAGTACACAGAAATAAAACATCATTACTTCAAAACTGCACTGCTGCATAAAACAACATGAACTACATGAGACCACACATAACTAGATTATGCTGTAACACTGACTACACAAGGTGCATGTGTGGAAACAGATAAAGATGATACAAATACTATTGAAAATAGAATATCTGTAAAGTAACTGTAAAGATAGTGCAGCACAGACCAATACATAGGTCTAATTATAGTCCAAATATATATTACAATATAATATTAGTAATGCATCTGATGAAGTTTGTAATAAAAAAAATACACTTAATGGAATTACTGTAAATGATGTTTAGTCCTGTGTGTGTGTGTGTGTGTGTGTGTGTGTGTGTCTCTCTCTGTGTGTGTGCGTGCACGCGCATGTGTGATTTGGTGTAAGTCCAGTCTTTGGATATTCAGGAGTCTGTTGGCTTGTGGGAAGCAACGATTACACAGTCTGTCTGTGTGAGGCTGAATGGTTTGGTACCTTTTGCCAGGCAGCAGGAGGCTAAAGAGTTTGTGTGAAGTGTGAAGTACATGTGGTCATCCACAATGCTGTTGGTTTAACCGATGCAGAGTGTGGTGTAAATGTGTCTGATGCAGAGAAGAGAGACCCCAATGGTGTCAGCTGGCCTTACAATCCACTGAAGTGTCTTTTGGTTCAATTTCCGAACCAGGAATGCTACAGCTCCTCTGGATGCTGTGCATAGTTTTTCTTTAGAATGGGGTGGGGATAGAGGGTGAAAGGTTTTCTCAGCCTTGATAGAAACTATAAACAGTGCTGGATGATGCAGTTGGTGTTTATGGACCAGCTGAGGTTCTCTGCCAAACACCAAGGAATTCAGTGCTCTTGATGATCCCCACTAAGAAGACATCAATGTTTAGTGAAAAGCAAGCATTGCATGTTCTCCTGAAAAACAATCTCTTTACTTTTGTCCACAACAGGTTGTTGTTTCTGCACCAGTCTTTTAGCTGCTGCACCTCCTCTTTGTGTGCTGACTCCTCGTTCTTGCTGGGGAGATCCTCCACAGTGGTGTCATCTGTGAACTTGATAATGTGGTTGCTGCACAGCTGTGAGTCAGCGGAGTGAGACAGAGCACACAGCCTTGGGAGCCCTAGTGCTCAATCTGGTGGTGCTGGAGATGCTGCTTCTCATTCAGACTAAAGTCTCCCAGGCAGAAAGTGTAGGATCTAGATGCACAGGGTTGTGTTCTGGCTCAGCAGGCTAAGCTTCCCAATCAGGTGCTGAGAAGTGATTCAATGCTTAACTTTTGTCTATGATCAGCATTCAAACCATCCTGTTTGTGTGCATGGGTGAGTGCCATTGGGGACAATTGGGACAATATGTGAACTAGAGGACGGTAGTCATTCAGGCAGAACACTACACACTTCTTGTCAATAGGGATGATAGTGGTGGCTTTGAAACATGTGGGAATGACAGTGTTGCTTAGGGGGAAAAAACTGCTCAGGAGAGTTAGAACATCTGTTAAGAATGGGGCCTGGTTCAGCAGCTTCATGTGGGTTGACTTTACATAGAGTTTTCCTCACATCAGCTGTTGTAAGACACAGTACTTGGTCATTCTTCCATGTTATTCTCTGACTCAAACTGTGTGAAGTCTGCAGTTCTGATCGCCAATGCCAACTGCAAAGCCTTTCCAACAAGTTAGCTGTTGGATGTTTTTTCCATATTGAAGCAGTATCTGATGGATGTACAGTGCAGATGATGACACCAAAAGATCTGAAATCCATGTACTGTAAGAGTAAAAGAAACATATTCTGTAAATATCAGTTTGGTTCTGGAGTGGCCACTGCATTCTTTTGCCATTCTGCCATTTTGGATCGACTAAAATTGTGTTTGTCAGCATAAAGCATACTTTCACACCTCAGACCAATATAATTACCAAAAACAATGTGCAAATGTGTTTCATGTTTACTTTCCAGATTTGACTTCCAGGCAGCATCGCCAATTTTGCTGTCCTGGACTCCTGGCCATGGATAACTATGGCATCATCAGTATTCAAAACCGCTATCTTGGCACAAACCCTCAGGAGCCCAAGGAGCCAGTTTAACAAACGGGTGTTAAAATGTCTGCTTACACATTTTAATTGCTATTGATTGTTGTTTATTTATGATATATGTATTGCCTAAGCCTAATGTTTTTAATTTGTAAAGGGAACACAAATGATACATGAAGCATACCATTTTACATGCATGGACTATTTTGAAATGTAAAATTCTATAAGTTTAATTTTTAGTTGAGATATGTGTAAAACATTTTAAGGTCAGGAACACATGCAGTTTTTTTACTTTTTAGTATATCTTCAAACCTTAACTCTTTAAATCCAGGTGATTATGAGGCAAAAATGTATATATTATACTGTCACAGCATGCGCCTCTGTTATCTGTTATCGCTCCTTGCTCTCTCCGTAGGTTCACTAGGTATGCAGCCTCCCCTTCTGCGTGTGCAAAGGGGTGGGGCCAATGGAAATGGGCATGGCTGCGCCATCATCTGTGATAATGGATTGCCTTATAAAAGCAGGATGGGAAGGGCTAGCTAAGGTCTGGTCAGTCTGGTATCGCGCTGAAGATCTGGATCAGAGTTGTGTGGTGGATGCTACAAATGCAAAAATTGGCATGCGAGCGGGGCGATGTATCACACCCCAGGGACTTCAAAGCAAGCAAAACTGAAAGCAGCCGTTTGATCGCCGCGTGAAGGACAGCCGGACAAACACTGCACGAGCTCTCCTGCAGAGCGCCAGCCTTCAGGAACCTGCCGCCGTAGAGGAAAAGGGCTGCTGTGCATCCATGTTAAGGGGGACTCCAGTCTGAGGCCACGCCCAGAGGAGGGGCTGGCTTGCCAGGTCAACAGGAAGAAGAGTGCCCATGTGGCACACAGGAAACGTTGCCCACACGGACGCTCTCTGCCATTCTGCTCTCCGCCATCACTCGCCAGCCTGTGCCCGCATGCCAGCTCGGCACTGCCACCACACCTGCACATGCATACACCACATTTACTACCTCTCTTACGTTTCTTTCTGTCCTACCTCCTTAAACCCTTTTCCTTCCGCATTTTCTTTTCTAGATAAATTGATCCTTTTCCCTAAGATTTCTCCTCTTGTTTGTGGCCATGTGTCAAAACCATTACACATACTAAGCAAGCAAAAAACAGAAAAATAAAAATTAAACATGTAATATACTTTACTGCATCATTCAAAACTAATGATATCCTTGTACTCATATCTCACATCTCCATAAATGAATACCACAGAATTTCTGGCCTACCGTAACACCTTATTAGGCAGTAGCAGCCAAGTTATCCTTCAGGAACATAATAGAAATGCTTTGTTTGATGGAACTGCAAAATGAAGCAAAATCTTAAAGAATATGGCAAGATAACATGGACCTTGACTTCTATTTTGTAACCACTGTCACCTTTTGTGCAGAAAGAAGCTAATCTCCATGTTAGCTTGTGTATCGCTGCCTACAGTATATTTTGCCAGCTAACTAGATATACAATATTGGTTTATGTGATGATATTTTAAAACATTATGTAAATATTAAGCATGACATGATACAAAAGTGTCGTTAATCATTTCCACATCATAAAATGTATCCCACATAGAAAATGTCAATGCCAAGATTAAATACTGCTTTGTAGCATTTTCCTCCCAAAGGGCAGTTCAGTCAAAAAGGGGCAAATGTCCAGTTGCTACTTTAGTCTGTACAAATGCATGGGTATATGTATTAAAATGTTTTTTTTTTTCTGAACATTTTATATTGTTATACTGAACATTACATATACTGTACCAGTTAGAGTAAGGTTAAGGTAGACTAGTGGCAATGCATTCATCGTATAAATACTGCTGTATCCTGTGTACAGGGTTGCAGCAGCTACACCGTTGACAAGGTGCCAATCCATTGCACTGACATACACACATTCACATTGCATGCTCATTCACAGGCAATTCTGGAATTCTAATTAGCTTAATCTGCATGTTTTTGGAATGTGGTAGGGACCCCACCAAGCATGGGGAGAGCATGCAAATTCCATGCACACACAGATGCGAGATGGGAATCCAACCCAGGCCCTGGAGGTGCAAGGCCACAGTGCTAACCATTAAGCCACCGTACCGCCCAGTGGCAATGCAATGGCTGGAATTCTATTTGTATGCGCACACAATACATGGTGACACAAGGGTTGTAAGTACAGTTAAACCTTTCATTGCAAGCATAATTTTCTTGGAAGCATGCTTGTATATCAAAGCTCTTGTATATCAAATTAATTTCTTTTTAAGAAATAATGCAAACTCTGATGATTTGTTCCACAGCCCAAAAATATTAATATAAACAAAATATGAAGTAAAAATAAAACAAATTAACCTGCACTATACTTTTGTAAAGAATTGTGGCTGGTGTGAGACAAGAGAATAATGAGGCGGAGAGCGAAGGGGGGGGGGGGGGATCGGCTACTATGTAGAATGACTATCTCTCACACACACACACACAAACTCACATACACACACTGAAGACACTGAACAGTCTCATTACTGGAATCTTTTTCTTTTTGCGTGACTTTAACAAGAAACCTCTCTAATGACATAAAAACAGTCACAAAGTTACTCACAATCCAAGGATTCACTGTACCACTAATCAAATAATCAAGAAAAATGATGAGCAATGGAAAACTTTTGAATTTCTTTTTTGTACCTCAAGATATTTACATACAGGAAAAAGCAACAGACGGAACGGTGGTGTAGTGGTTAGCACAGTCGCACTGGGTTTGATCCCTTGGCCAGGTTCGATTCCCGTCTCTGAGTGCATGGAGTTTGCATGTTCTCTCTCTGCTTGGTGGGTTTCCTCTGGGTACTCTGGTTTCCTCCCACTGTCCAAAGATATGTAGATTAGATTAATTGGCATTTCGAACTTGGCCGTAGTGTGTGTATGTGTGTGTGCCCTGCAATTAATTGACCTTGTGCCCTAAGTCTCCTGGGATATTCTCCAGGCCCCTGTGACCCTGAATACAGGATTAAGCGGTTAGATGATGAGTGAGTGAGTGAGTGAGTGAGTGAGTGAGTGAGGAAAGAGCAAGGAATACCAGCATTTCTTTATCTATTCAGTCATTGGTCCTGGTGAGTGTTGCAGTGCATCCGGCGTCCTACACTGGAGCACTCAGCTCTAGGCATGAATGCAGTCTGAATGGGATGCCAGTCCATTGCTTAGCATCACACAAACGCACTCACCCACTCTTAGCAGTGTTTACTACTGATATTTGAATATAAAGCAGCTCCCATAAGTAACTGGACTTTGACACAATTGTAGTTTTGGCTCTGCACATCAGACGATTAAATATGTAATGAAGCAATTGCTATGAAAACAAAAAGCAGAATGACAGCTTTATAACTACTTGGGAGTACAGAAAGAACTGTAGCTCTTTTGTATAGCATTCCCCAATTTCAGGGCACCATAAGTAACTGCACAAACTGGCAGAAGTCTGAAGAAAAGTCTTATTTTTTTATGCCAGGATATTCACATTGGGTGACACCCACCAGACACATGTAATAATGTTTCCAGCCTGGCAAAGTAAGTCTGCTTTGGCAGGCTTGTAATGGCACCCATTTTCAGTTCATACTTGTTCAGCTCACTCTTCTTATCAGCGAGTTGATTCCATAGTCTGTAGTTAGTGAAGCATCATTTACAGAGTTTTTAGGCACTTAGTTGGATCTTAGCCCTTCTGTTTACCTTCAGTTTCAATTTGGATAAACCATTGGATTTATTTTGAAGCCAGTATTGAACAGTCCAGTCAAACATTGGCAGACACACATGCACTTGTCACTTCATTTCATAGATGGTACAGAATCAATTACTTTATTATTTTTTTTAATATTCTTACTGCTTCTCATCACGCTCTAGTAGAGGCCCATGCATATCTCATCTCTCAACTTCTTGTCCCAGAACTACAACTGAACAGTTTCACAGGAAAATGAGACAGCTCTATTTAGCAGCTTTGAGAAGGGGGGGAATTGTTTTTAAATGAAACAGAACATTTTTTGTTCATTGTTCTTTTAGTCACAAGGGTTTTGAAAAAACACAAATGCCAAAATATAATGTTTAAAAAAGCTCTACCTCCCACAGTTTTGTCATAATGGATAAATCATCCTGCAGTTCGGTTTAAGTATGCAGTTTAGTATCAATGATATGTAATATGGAGTCATAATTAAAACTATTTTTTATTTATTTATTTTATTTTGAGTGCATGGCTGACAGCCAATTACATCAAGGGGAAAAAAACTGAATTACAAAGACTTTTAAAGATCATGAAAAAAAAAAATATATATATAAAACCCTAAGCTTACAATGCATCATTACCCTTTTCCTCTAACAGTTTCAGTTTCACATTGTTGGTTGCTGGCACCAATGATACAGGTATGCACCATATCATGTCTGTGCATTGTTGAATACATATACATTGGTGGTTTCCTAATTTTATATCATAGTTTTAAAATCCCATGGAAGATCAGGTGTATAGGACATATACATAGATGTTGCTTTTATTGTCACACATGCATCTCATGGCATGACACATTACAGCCCTGGTTTTGATCAACAGCTAATGTGTTATGACCAGCCAATCACGCTGCTTCTTTCTGCCACATGATCAGAATAGCAAAACTACTGTATGAGCTACGCGCTGTGCAACGCAGAGGCTGCTATGAGTACATTAATTGGTTCAATGGATTTGAATGAATGAAAAATGATGTTGTCACGTTAGCAAGAAGGCATTATTGGTACAGTAGGCGTTGCTTAACTTCCACGTTAATCATTCACTTCTGTAGGTCTTTAGGCTATGGGAGGAAACCCATCAAGCACGAGGAGAACATGCAAACTCCATGCATAGAGAGGTGCGAATCGAACTTGACTGGGAATCGAATTCGGAACCTGGATGTAACAAAACTACAGTGTGTGGGATACTGTAGAGTACGATAAGCACTGTGATATAGTTATAGCTATATTGCAACCTTCTGTCCTGTCTCTTTTTTCCTTTTTGCTCCTGCTATCACTTGAACTGATTTTGCTGCATTTGGAAGCTATTATGCACTTACAAACCATGAGTGTAAAAAGAGATATGAGACACACACATTGTTTGTGGGAACCCGTTGCATTTAAACTGAGGTTTTTGTAATATATGTATTGTACTATATGTTTCTGATCTTCAACAATAGTTCCATTTACAAAAATAATTGTGAGCAACAAAATCCATCAGTCTTTTTCTTTGATCTAATATGCTGCCACTGCTTGCTTTTTGGGGGTCCAGCCCAGTACTAGCAAAGGCATATCTAATGAAGTTGCAGATGTGTGCATGTGTGTGATGTGTGTAGATAGATATACAGTAGAGAGAGAGAGAGAGAGAGAGAGAGAGAGAGGAATGTGATTCCTATACTAAAATGTAAATACTGTAATGCGGCCTGGCCCAGGGGCATACAGTGTACATGAACACTTAAGCACAGTGTGTAAAGAGGTCTAAGGCCTGGAGTGGTTTTTATTTATAAAAATTAAACTAGTTGAGAGACATGCAGAAGAGGTGATGACAAGCTTGTGGGTGGTAGGAATGGAAGGGCAGTATGTCTGTGCACAGGTCATTTTCTTTTCTTAGTGGTAGGCTGGACAGATTTTCTCTAGTGAATCTACAGGATACATAAAAGAGAGTAGTGTATGGTTTCCCACCACAGCTTTCTATTCATTCACGTTGTTCTTCTCTGCGGTGTGCAGCTCTCTTCTGTTCCCCTTGACAAGCTGCTTCTGGTACACGTGGGTTTGTTTTTGTTTTGGTTGCTGTCTGTGATGCTGGTCTTAAATCAATCCTGGATTAGGATGCTGCTGCCACTGCTGTTGCAAACTAGTTTTTATTTTGTGGGAAAAAGAAAATGAAAAAGAAGGAAAAAAAAAGGTATATTCACCTGTAGGTATGACTGAATATAAATACATCATGCAGAATTAGCAGAAAATGTGCTATAAACAGATATCAACAGACATGCAGTTTTTGTTTGTTTGGTGTGCTTTGATTTGTTTTGCACCAATGCACCTTAATATCCGTCTGCTCAGGGTGTTAAGGTGAGCCGTTCAAGCCAGAGCTTACTTATTTACTTATTTACCTGTTTTTATTTTTATCTATTTATTATTTTTTTACTAGAGGGTACCCATGGCACCACCTGCACCACTTTCAGAAGGAGTGTGCAGTCAGTTCGCTGCCACTCCTCAAGCTTCTTCAATGTTTTGGCAGGCATTACTTCTGCCTCTTGTATGCGCTGTCACTGTAGACACGTTGCAATCTGATTTGGGGTTTCAGTAGCTACAGAATGAGTTTGGCCTGACACATCGGTTTTTGCTACTGTTTTGAGTTGGTTCGTATAGATTGATTTATTGTTTACTGGCTCATTTTGTGCAATGAGTTATTACTTATTATGTTATGACTTCTTGTTGTTATATTTGGATTTTATTTTCTTATTATTGTCTGTTTTTATAATCTGTTATATCTGCAGCTATTTAGGATAAAAATCCATCCATGTACATCATTTTGATAAACTGTTTTGCGTTAAATGTGTTTAGAGATAAATTTGACTTTAACTTTGACACTTTTGTGCCTTTGAACAAGGTCCTTAACCCTGTCTCCTTTGGGGGCACGGCATACTACTGTAGCTGGCCCTGTGCTCTGTCTCCAGCCTCCAAACAAAGCTACTGTAGGATATGTGAAGAATAGAGAATTTCGCTGTGCAGTAATGTATACAGGTATTTGATGAATACAGGCTTGGCCTAACTTACATTTGTTCCAGCCTGCATTTTTGGAAATAGGGCCAACTAAATGTGTTGCATAATTTTGCAGTCAAGTAAATCTATATTTTTAAAGTAGAGAAAGAAAGTTTTAAAAGTCTGGTTTGGATGATGATATGAACATTTCATCAAACCATTCACATATTACATACAGGCATACATACAGGCACATTAAAGCCTGTGGTTTGTATTCCCTACAAGGCAAAAGTCAATGCATAAACAATACAATATTATTCTGACTGCTATCACCTTTGTGTATAATGAAATTTTCGATTCTAATGGGATCAGTCTTTTCTAGGAGGACACCTCCCCATTCAAAGGGCAAAGGGGCTCACTGAAGGATTTGATCAGTATGAAAATTATGTAAATCACATGCTATGGCCTTTACAGTCACCAGATCTCAATCCAATGAAACTCTTATGAGGAATTTTGAAATTACCTGTTAGACAGTGCTCTCGACCACCAACATTAAATCACCATCTAAGGAAACCCTTTGAAAGAAATTTGTTTATTGCTCCAGTGTAAAGATTTCAATCTATACCAAGGTGGATTGAAGCTGGTGGTTAGTGGTAGTCCAACACTTTTATAAAAGACCTTATGATTTATTTATCACTTGTCTGTCCTTTATATGGTGGGGCGGTGCCTTAGTGGTTAGCACTGTCGCCTTGTACTTCTGAGTTCGATTCTCATGTTGGGCCTGTGTGCATGGAGTTTGAATGTTCTCCTTATGCTTGGTGGGTTTCCTCCAGGTTCTCCAGTTTCCTGAGATCTGGTGACTGAAGGGGCCATTTTAGTCTTTTAGTACAGTGAACTCATTGTCAGGTTCAAGAAACCAATTTGAAATGATTCGAGTTTTGTCACATGCTGCATTATCCTGCTGGAAGTAGGGGTCTAAAGTGTGCCAAGAAAAGATCCCCCACACCATTACACCACCACCAGCCTGCACAGTGGTAACAAGGCATGATGGATCCATGTTCTCATTCTGTTTACGCCAAATTCTGACTCTACCATTTGAATGTCTCAACAGAAATCGAGGCTCATCAGACCAGGCAACATTTTTCCAGTCTTCAACTGTCCAATTTTGGTGAGCTCTTGCAAATTGTAGCCTCTTTTTCCTATTTGTAGTGGAGATGAGTGGTACCCGGTGGGGTCTTCTGCTGTTGTAGCCCATCCGCCTCAAGGTTGTGCGTGTTGTGGCTTCACAAATGCTTTGCTGCATACCTCGGTTGTAACGAGTGGTTATTTCAGTCGAAGTTGCTCTTCTATCAGCCCATTCTCCACTGACCTCTAGCATCAACAAGGCATTTTCGCCCCAAAGGATACTGGATGTTTTTACCTTTTCACACCATTCTTTGTAAACCCTAGAAATGGTTGTGCGTGAAAATCCCAGTAACTGAGCAGTCTGAAATACTCAGACCGGCCCGTCTGGCATCAACAACCATGCCACACTCAAAATTGCTTAAATCACCTTTCTTTCCCATTCTGACATTCAGTTTGGAGTTCAGGAGATTGTCTTGACCAGGACCACACCCCTAAATGCATTGAAGCAACTGCCATGTGATTGGTTGATTAGATAATTGCATTAATGAGAAATTGAACAGGGGTTCCTAATAATCCTTTAGGTGAGTGTATATAATATATATATAGGAAATATATTCATAAACAAATCTGAAAGGAACCTATTCCCTAAACATTTTTGCAAACCAAGTACAACCATCCATGGTGGTATTGCCTAAGTGGCCTCTTTCAGCTGAATATCTCAAACTTCCATATTGCAAAATTGTTTAGGAATGTTTTGAGGAATATGAGCAGAGTTTAAGTTGTTGACTTCAGTTAAAATGAGCATTTGAGGAACGTTTTGAACAAAGATGTCTGATCCATGGAGACCCCACCTTGCAGGTTAAAGGATCTGGTGGGATCATCTTGGTGACAGATACCACAGCACACCTGTTTGATGTCTATATGGCTTGAAGATCACAGCTAGTTTGGTGGCATCTACACAATATTAGACACGTGGATTTAATACGATGGCTCATTGGTGTATACAGTACAGTTTATATTATTTACTGTTTAAGCTGTTTTGGATCATTGTTTTCTTGCAACATTAATTATTTCCCTCCCAAATGTTTAGTGTAGTTTCAGGATTAATCGTTTCGTTCCTCAAACGTTCATGTGCAAAACAGCTTAATTTTATGTTTCAATTGCATCAACTCTATTGGAAAATAAGTCAAATCCAAATTCCTAATTTAAATCCACTCTTGCAGCACAAAGCCAAAAAAAGACCACAATGTTCCTTTGAGCTATATATCATCAGCCGCTTGAGTCACACAGAAATAATGACCCGGCATTTGCATTGGGGTGTTTTGGTCAGGGATAGCTTTTAAAATGATTGATTTCAACACCAAACATTGAACCTATGAACCCATACACATTTGAGATAAATACATTTACTTTTGTTCGCTGTTCAGCGGATATACATACTGTACATATAGTGGTTGATACAAGCA
The DNA here is from genome assembly GCA_013621035.1 of Clarias magur. NCBI lineage: Eukaryota > Metazoa > Chordata > Actinopteri > Siluriformes > Clariidae > Clarias > Clarias magur. Next base: position 114,304 of record QNUK01000141.1, on the reverse strand, counting down.
AGTATTGAGGCCAGGGGAAACTTCTCAGGTCCCAATCTGATCGCGCACTCATAGTAAGTCAGCCCATGGAAGATCCATCCCGCAAGCCGCAGCAACCGCTCTGCTAAAGCCTGGGTAGCAGTCAGTACAACACACCCCCTGAGGTCACACAGAGTTCATGCCCCAAAGGATCAGAGCTGTTCTGGTGCAACAAAGGGAACCTAAAACCTAGCCTTTTCATTTTATTGTCTTTAATCTTATGGCTAATCAGTGTACATACAGTACATGAATACTGACAAAGACAGGTCTCTAGAATTAAATGATATATGGAAAATTAAAGGAAAAAACATCTGATGTTAGCTGTCAAGCTGCTAATTTGTTGTGGTTGTTGTTGCTGCTGTTTTTATTATTATTTCAATTAATATGAGAAGTATTCCATGCTGATATCACACTGTGTTATTTCTAGTGCAGTTAGTGGAGATAAACATACATTGATCAGCCATAACATGAACATCAACAGCCGTTGATATTGAAGCTAACTTGGTTTTGGGTTCCTCTTGTGCTGTTGGTGCTGCTCTGGATGTGGCTCCACAGGGTCTCTGGGGGATTGTCTATGGTGCCTGGCACCCGGACATTGGGTTCAGGGGTGTTCTATTGAACCGCATGCATAGTGGGCTGTGGTGCACTGGATGATCTGGTGCCTTTTCTTTCATGGCCAGCATTAACATTTTTCTGTGCTTTGAAAAGTTCAAAAAGTGCTTTTAATTTTGGTGGGATTGAACCACATGGGGTGGCACGGTGGTGTAGTGGTTAGCACTGTCGCCTTGCACCGCCAGGGTCCAGGTTCGATCTCCGGCCAGGCTCGATTCCCGTCTCTGTGTGCATGGAGTTTGCATGTTCTCCCTGTGCTTGGTGGGTTTCCTTCGGGTACTCCGTTTTCCTCCCACAGTCCAAAGACATGTAGGTTAGGCTAATTGGCATTCCCAAATTGCCCGTAGTGTGTGAATGAGTGAGTGTATGTGTGTGTGTGTCTGTGCCCTGCGATGGATTGGCACCCTGTCCAGGGTGTACTCTGCCATGTGCCCTAAGTCTCCTGGGATAGGCTCCAGGCCCCCCATGACCCTGAATACAGGATTAAGCGGTATAGACGATGAGTGAGTGAGTGAACCACATGGTTCTCACATGCACTGGAGAGGCTTGAATGATCCTGTCATGAATTTGATGGTTTATATTTGGTGATTAGTTTGTTCTAAAAAAGACTTCTCTGGTGGTAGTAGTAAAGTTAAGGCTGATTGGTGTGTATACTATATGGTTTCACTATTATCAAATACTTACAAGGCAGCTGGAGCCTCCTTTCCATCTAATCATTTGCAAGAGAGAGTTCAATGTCATCATAATGAGAGATCCAATATATTAGAAATAATGGAAACATCAACAAATGTTGAACTGAAAAGTCTATCTAAAGACTATAATTTTGTTACACAACCAAAGGAGTTCCAAACCCTGTTTCCAGAGTACACTCTGTTCTGCATATTTTAGTGTGTTCCCTGCATCCATCACTCCTGACCCGACAAATCAGGTAATTAGCTGTACTTTCTGAGTGCAGGACAGGACCAGGGATGGAAAAAGTTGTACTACTGAATAAGATCAAGTGATGCCATTTAGGTTTAAATGCATTGTGTGTGTGTGTGTGTGTGTGTGTGTGTGTGTGTGTGTGTGTGTGTGTGTGTGTGTGTGTGTGTGTGGTGTGAACACATCAAACTATGTTTGCAAAGAGGGAATATAGAATTGTTCCAGTTAGAATTAACCCCAAACTAACCAGGGCTATGTTCATGATTTAAAGTAATGCAGAGCCAGGCTTTAAGAAACAGTTCACCCTCTCTAATTGGCATTTTTTTTTTCATCATGCAGTTCTGAGTTGGCCTGCTTGTCCCACCACCATACACAACTTTTGTTTAAAAGAATATAAATAAATTCCATTATGCTACAGCTTTGCATAAAATTGTTTTATTTTTATTCTGTTTACAGACCATCCCTTTTATTACCCTTACAAGATGTGCCCTCCAGTTTGTCAGGTCCGTAACAGTGACTGTTCTCAAATTAATGTGTTCTGTTTGAAGTGTGTATTTTTCACAAAAAGGGAATGGTCACATAGGCATGGTTTTGTTTCAGACATCTGCATAATATCCCCTTGGTCTGGCAAGGAACGTATTATGACTGGAGAGAAATTAGGATAGGAGATGGTGTGAAAGGGGGAAGGTGAACCTCGGCTTGTCTCAGTATGAAAGAAGGGAATCTGTCTTGGTTGGTAAACAGTGCCCCAGGCACTTCCTTCCTTCTGTTTGCATAGTACTTGGGAGTAGCAGTTGTCCTTTTTCGATTCAAATAGTGTAAGCTCACTGAACTCAGCATACACAATGCTAATATCGACGAACAGAAAGTGCATATAGAGACATGAGCAAAGCCTGCATAAAAAACGCACTGTCATTAGAACATGTCATGCTGGCACATTGATGCTTCTCACACATCTCTTAACCCTCGTCTCTCACAATTATGCAGACATTTTACTCTTGCTGGATTAATAGTAAGAATTCAGTTGACCGCATTGTATTTCCCTTTTCCATCTTTTTTTTTTTTAAAAAGAAAACATCTTGGCTCAAGTTAAGTATTTAAAACAATATGACCAACATGATGAAGCAATTATTTTCCCTGCATGATAGCAAGGTTCTGTTTGTCAAGAAAAGCTTGAGGCTGATATCCACCATGCTCAATGCCCTGAAGCAAAACTCTGCAACACAAAAGCTTATATTATAATATACACCCTTACCAGCTCAAATCCCCATCGAGTCGATCATAATGTGAATTGTTTGGGTTTGAAATGATCATTTTTTGACATATTTTCCCATATCATACTTGGTGCAGTCGTAAGTCCTTAGCTCTGTCACATCATCGGTTGTCATGATTAGCTGGGAACGATTTGCAGTTTCATCTTCCTGACATGTCTTCAGAGTTTCCAACAAGTTAAACCACATTCTTTTGACAAAAGTTTTCATGATCAGCTTTCATTCCATCCTTAACTCACCAGAGAAAAGTACCTGCAATTTGTCTTCATCAATCTGTATGGACACCCCCCCAAAACCCAACGAGTGGGCTTAGGTGCATCTTGCCAACGGCACAATTTTCAGGAATGGCAGATGCAATTTTATAACTGTCTCTGAAGTATTCTCCAGCTGTTGCTCTATATGACCTTTCACTCCTTCACATAGTGCTACAGTATATGAGGCTTAGTTCCTGCAAGATTGTCTTCTCTGAGATCTCTGTCATATTTCAGTAGTAGAGAAAATAAGTATGATAAAGAGGCTTTAGTGTTTTAGGTTAACTAATAGCATTTAAATTGAATCTAATTTCAAGCCATATTGATTTGGAATGTCAAGATACATGGATAACATTGATACAGACTCATTACCTGAGGCAGATTGCATGAAAAGGCCATGAATTGCCTATATTATAGAAACTGGATTCTGAAACTATAATTAAACCTATAAACCACCATTATACTTTTGATTAGAGGACCACTTACTACAGGGTAAAAAGTACAAGTAGCATATGTTCTTTTCCTTGGTTTATGGTCATGGCTTTTTATCATTGGCATTGCAACTGGAATAAGGTACAAGCCTGCTTATTTTAAAATGTTTTAAAAATATTTGTCGTGGGTAGTTAATATGATGTTCTAAACCCTTCTGCCATTCAGATCTCTCTGACTCATCCTAGTGCCCTCCTTCTAGTTGGGGTTCTCGTTGCATGGAAGTCTCTGGCTGCTGCATAAAGATGGCCCTGTATGGTCTGCTTAGGTTGCATGCAGTGACTGAGGACACTTCCACTTGATGAGCATAAAGATTGCCTTGGACTGGGCTAATGCAGGCAGTTTTTTTTTTTTCTGTAATGGTTTGTGACTACACTTGCTTAATAGTTTAGGAATTCAATTCTAATGAACAGTTTTGCACTTGAGTCTCTATTAGTGAAAGGGGACCTAATCTCAATTAAAAATATTTCCTGGTATATTGAACTTTTTAAATGTATAGCACTCAGATATATCATGGATTGATTTATGGTCATACGATCTGATATAACCCCTTTGAGGTTCCTATTTAATACAACAGTCTTCCTATTGTCATCTAAGATAGTGGTTCCTTGTCCTTCTTGTCTCATCCACATCATATATGACACCAATGAACACTGTTTATAGCACTATATAAAAAGAATTATATTGAAATTATATTGTATGTGATGAATAACATGTTTATTTGCAGTATAATAATGTTCTTCAAAGTTCAAGAAGTCATTACAATATTTAACCACACCAGACATGTACAGACAGACATCCGATGCTTCCTAGGTCTCTGTTATTGACTGTCAGACATTATAATGAAAAACAGGATTACCCTTTTATTTATTAACCTCTATTTATTGGAGCTGTCATTTTCAGTTGTCATTTTTGTCATTAGAAAACACTTTATCAACCTACACTCACCAATTACTTTATTAGCAAGACTGCCATGCCACTTGCTGTATCATGTATCAACAGCTAAGTGTATACAATCCCTCAAAAAAGTCAAAAACTGTCAGTAATTTTACATGTAACAGTAGAAAAAATAGACAAAATTTAGATCTCAGTAAGATGCCGGACAGGGTATTTTATGTATTTCAGAACCTGTGATTCTTCTGGGATTTCATGTCCAGCACTCTCTAAAGGTCATACAAAAGGATACAAACTTTATCCAAATGAAAAGCCTCAAGTAAGTGGCAATTCTGAAAGAGGTCTTATGAGAATCACCAGTCAAGTTCAAACAGAGAGGAAGTCCACAGTAACTCTAACACACATGTGGTGATCAGAAAAGCATCTTACAGCACACGACACGATAAACCATGAGGCAAGACCATGTCAAATAATGGTCTATACCAAGACGTTCATAATTCCAATTCTAAAACGTTCTAAATAACATTACTGTAGGTCACTTTTCTCTTAATGAAAGCCATGACCAGGAATCTGAGGCTACATCTGGGCTCATCCAGAGAGAGATGAAGACTTGACAAACTAAACTGCTCTTGTTCCAATCTTCTCCAAACTCAGTTTAGGTGGCCCTATGCCCACTGTAGCCTCTTATTACTGTATTTGCTTCAAGGGTTGAAATTTGATGTGGCCAGTGAGTGCATAATTCTACTGTATGCAATCATTATGATGGCTTCCTTGGGAAGCGTGTAGAAAAATGCTGCTCTTTCTTTCAGTTTTATTAAGCAAACTCTACCAAGACATTCACTAGAAAATGTTGAGCCACATTTTTGTTCATTGCACAGAATATTAAAACTTTATTAATAAAACATGCAGAGAGAAATGATTTATCTGTCCTTCAGAAAGTGGCTGTGGTTTCAGTATACTCTATAAGATTCCTTAAAAGTACTTTCATAGACGCTGATAGCATGGGTTTTGTACAGGAGAATATTACAACAATGATCAAGGCCAAGTCCTCTGGAAATATCAATATAGTTTTACATGTACCACATTAAATTTAATTTAATTAATTAATTAATTTTTTAGTACTGCAAATTTACTATGATATTACTGATGGCATGCCTCTCATGCGTTTGTGCTGATGTGCCATGATTTCATTGCAAATTCTTTCACAAAATCAAGCTAATACATTTTTTAAAAACCTACAAAACAGTTAGACTGCATTTTCATAATTCATTATTCATATATACACCCCTGATATTGTAGCTGCCTTACTGGCAGCACTGTGGCTCTGTGTTGCCTTGTACTTCCAGAGGTGGGGGTTCAAATCTGTGTGCATGGAGTTTGCATGTCCTCCCTGCACTTGGTGAGTTTTCCTTGAGTATTCCAGTTTTCCCCAGGGTCCAAAAACATGGGTTGTAGGCTGATTGGCACTTCCAAATTGTCTGTGGCGTATGAGTGGGTGTGGAAGTGTGTATGCCTGTAGACTACAAAAATGTTGAGATCATAAGCAAAGTGTCTTCCTCTTACAGCAATGAACGGTGGTATGGAATCATAAGTAATTGCAGCCAATCACCATTCAGCAATGACAGAACTAATTAGTTTCATTACAATTTTTGATTATTATTCAAAATTGTTAGAAACACAGTGTTGAGAATTTTACACCATGTCATAATGTGAATTTGCACTCATATATTACTGAGATCTACTGTACATGTATTCACTATGCATCGCTCAATTGCAGAGAGTGACATGCCTGTTTATGTCACCAAAAAGTACAATAAGTGTGAACAACAACAGAAAATGTTTCACTTCACGAGCAATCATAATTAGGGACATAAAATAAAGCTCAGCAAAAAATGCCCACCAGCTTTAATGTAACTATTTAATCATAATGAATGGCAAGATTCAGTCTGTCACGGACTAACCGGAGATGAAGCAGAAGACTTAGCAGTTAGCCCTGTAGCGTGGATGGTAAACCCAAACGCGGAAGTAGCGCGAGTAGGCAGGATAACCACGCAAGTTATTCTTAGAACTCTCCCGAAGCGAGAGCAAGAGTTTACACAAATAAACCCGCGTTCTAAATACACACACCCAATCAGAAGCGATAACCCAAGAAAGTGAGTACTCACGTTTGGACGAGCGAGGCGACGGCGATAGCACGGGCATAACTCAATGACTGAGCGATGTGATGCGTCATCTTGTTTCCTTTTATGCTTCCTGAAACCCGACCGTATTACTTCCGGGTCCTAGTGCCGGTCGTGTTATGAGTGTGCATGACAGTACCCCCCCGTCCAGGACCGACTCTCGACGGTCCTGGGGTGGAGGATACCCGACGACGGTAGTCCCGGATGAGTTCGGGGTCTAAGACGAACCGAGCCGGAATCCAAGATCTCTCCTCGGGACCGTAACCTTCCCAATCCACCAGGTACTGGAGCCCTCTGCCCCGAGGACGTGAGTCAAGGATCCGGCGAACGGTGTAGGCGGGACCACCCTCAATCATACGGGGAGGAGGAGCAGGGTGGGTGGGTGGAACCATAGGTGAGGTGGTGAAGGGTTTGAGCTGGGAGGTGTGGAATACCGGATGGATCCGGCGCGCCGCAGGCAGCTGGAGCCGGTAGGTGACAGGGTTAATCCGGAGGTTGATGCGGTATGGTCCGATGAATCTGGGTGACAGTTCCCTTGACTCAGTCTGCAGGTGTAGGTTTTTTGTTGAGAGCCATACCTTATCACCTACTTGGTACATTCGTCCCGGTGGGTGTCGACGGCGATGTTGCAGGGTGTAGCGGCGATTGGCCTTTTGAATGGCGTGGATTGCTTGTCTCCAAAGCCGTCGACACCGGCGAACCAACTGTTGGGCCGACGGCACCTCCACCTCCGGTTCCTGATGATCGAACATCGGAGGTTGGAAGCCGTAGCATACCTCAAATGGGCTTAGGTTGGTGGCAGAAGATAGGTGGAGGTTGTGTGACAGCTCAGCCCAAATGAGGTAGCGGGCCCAGGAGCACTGGCGATCAGCAATAAAGCATCTCAGGTAGCGCTCCAGTTGTTGGTTGGTTCGCTCCGTCTGACCGTTAGTCTGTGGGTGGTAACCGGAGGACAGACTGCAGGTGGAATTGATCAGACGGCAGAAGGCCTTCCAGAACCGGGACGTGAACTGGGGCCCCCTGTCCGAGACGATGTCCTTTGGGAACCCATGCAGGCGGACTACGTGCTCTAATATCAGCTCAGCGGTCCTTTTAGCTGACGGGAGTCCGGAGAGGGCCACCAGGTGAACAGCTTTGGAGAACCGGTCGACGATGGTGAGGATGGTGTCCTTTCCTTCCGAAACCGGCAGGCCCGTGATGAAGTCAACGGCAATGTGTGTCCAGGGTCGGCGGGGAACCGGGAGTGGTTGAAGTTCCCCGGGTGATGGTCTGTTGCTGTCCTTGGACCTGGCACACACTGGGCACGCCTGGACGAACTCATCTACGTCCTTCTTCATACTGGGCCACCAGAAAGCACGTTGTACAAACAGTAGGGTCCGCCGTCTCCCGGGGTGTCCTGAAAGGGGGGAGGAGTGTCCCCACTGAAGCACTTCGGCCCTGATGGCGTTGGGGACGTAGAGTCGGCCAGGCGGCACACCTGCTGGTGCGGTCTCCGTAGCTTGTGCCTGGCGAACCCTTGTCTCCAGGTCCCACCTGAGCGGTGCGAGGATCTTGGTGGTTGGTAGTACAGGCGCGGGGTCCGCCCGGGGGACGTCTTCCTCGTGTTGTCGGGAGAGGGCGTCGGCTTTGGTGTTCTTGGACCCCGGGCGGTATGACAGGTGGAAATTGTAATTTTCAAAGAATAGTGCCCATCGCGCCTGTCTGGGGTTCAGCTGTTTTAACGTGCGGATTGTAATGAGGTTTTGGTGGTCGGTCCAGACGATGAACGGCTCTCTGGCGCCCTGGAGCCAGTGGCGCCATTCCTCCAAGGCCCACTTTATGGCCAGCAGCTCGCGGTCCCCTACTCCGTATCGCTGCTGAGTGGCGTCAAATTTCTTGGAGAAAAAACTGCAGGGGTGCAGGTTTTGGTCTGGACCTCGCTGGGAGAGAACAGCCCCGGCGCCCACATCCGAAGCGTCCACCTCCACAACGAATGGTTTATCAGCATCCGGGAGAAGGAGGATGGGAGCAGTGGTGAAGCGGCGACAGAGCTCATGGAAGGCGGAGACAGCAGTTGGGGTGAGATTGAAAGGGTGAGATGATGGGCGGGTCAGAGCGGTGAGTGGCGCTGCAACGGTACTGTAGTCCCGGATAAAGCGGCGATAAAAATTGGCAAACCCGAGAAATCTCTGGAGCTGTTTAAGAGTCTTGGGTAGGGGCCAATGACTCACAACTTCAAATTTCTGCGGGTCCATGGCCACACCCTGGGGCGAGATGACAAAACCCAGGAACGTGGAGCTTCGTGAAGCGCACTCCAACTTACAGTACACTGGTGGGCGAGCAATCTCTTTAGAACCGCTCTGACATGCTGGATGTGCTCGTTGAGTGTTGGGGAGTAGATGAGGATGTCGTCCAGGTAGACGAACACCCAACGGCCTAACATGTCTCTGAGAGCGTCATTTATGAACTGTTGGAAAGCGGCAGGAGTGCGTTGCAGAGACCAAGCGGGATGACCAGACTTTTCGTAATGTCCTGTGGGGGTGATGAAGGCCGTCTTCCACTCATCAGCCCTCTCTGATCGCGCAAGTTGTAGAGCTCCGGAGGTCCAACTTAGTGAAGATGGTGGCAGAGAGGGGGGAAGGGGTAGGCAATGGATGTCGGTTCTTTATGGTAATATTGTTGAGCCCCGAATGTCGACACAGGGGCGTGACTACCATCGGCGTTTCTTCGAAAAAGAACCCCTGGCGGCAGTGAGGAGGAGGCGGATGGTACCATGGCGAAGTCCACTGGAAACATACTCCTCCATCGCCTGCGTCTCGGTGTTGGACAATGAATAGAGCCAGCGGGGTGGTGTCGCACCTGGCTGAAGATCGATCGAGGTATATGGCGATGAGGTGGTAGATGGGTATGCGTCTCTTACAAAAGACTTCAGCCAGGTCGGTAGTCTAGCGGGATTTTATCTGTGTCGACATCGGGGCCTCGGACTCCTAGACGCGTCCCAGCCTCGGCCCGTAGGCAAAGCTCAGGTGGGTCCCCATTGGAGGATCGGCTTTGGGTCCAGGATATGGCGGGTGCGTGCTGCAGCAGCCAAGGTGTCCGAGGATGATAGGTGGTGAGGAGATAGTGGTGGTGTGAAACTGGATCTGTTCTTGATGTTGGTTAATGATGAGGTGATAGGTTGGGTTTGAAGGATATGGGGCTGGAGGAGAGAGCCGACCATCGATGTAATGGTTACAGGCTGGGATAACGCCTCAATCTTTATCCCCAATTTTTGGCATAGGAAGAGTCAATGAAGTTACCTGCTGCCCGAATTTGAGCGCGGTACTTCGACCCGTTTGTGGCCAAACTGGAGATATACTTTAACCGTGAGGGAATCATTGGTCATGGTGGTGGAGAGGGACATGGGACCCGGTGAGTTCCTCCCATTTCTCACGGGGCTGCTGGCGTTTCCGCCGAGGACAGATGGCCCGATGATGTAGAAGATCCACAATGCGCAGAGCCCCTCTCTGAATCGGCGTTCCCGTTCTGCAGCGGTCAAGGAGGCCCTAAATTGCATGGGTTCCCCGACTCCTGTGTCAACCACGGCGGGAGGTGGAGTACCGACGGTCCTGGTGGGTGCTGCAGTGAATGGGGCGTGAACTTCTGGAACTGGTGAGCGGGAGAGGAAAGGCGTGGTGTGTGGTAGTGCAGTCATGGTGGGTGGCAGGGTACGAGGAGCTGGCTTGGGGCGAACGAGCAGCCGTTGGTCGATCCGGAGGGCGAGTTGAAATAAACCCTCCAAGGTAGCTGGAAGCTCTCGTCCGGCGAGCTCGTCTTTTATCCGTGCAGCCAGTCCCTCGTAGTAGGCCGTCCGGAGTGCGGAGTCTCCCCAGTCGGTCTGTACGGCGAGAGTACGAAACTCCGCGGTGTAGCGGCTCACGGACGACCCTCCCTGCTTTAGATGATACAACTTGGAGTCGGTCTCCACCTCAGCAGCTGGATGTTCAAAGGTGAGCTTGAGCTGGCGGGTGAACTCGGTGTAGGAGTAGGCGACATCTGAATCCAAACAAAGAACCGCCGTGGCCCACTCAGCTGCCTGCCCGGATAGCAACGAGACGAGAAGAGCAATGCGCAGGCGGTCTGTGGAGTATCTGGTGGAATTAAACTCAAACACAAGATCCAACGCAGTTAGAAAAACACTGCACTTCCCATCCGTGCCATTCCATTTATCCGGTAAAGAAAAGAAAACATCAGAAGGTGGAGAGGGAGTTGGCGGCGCAGCAGCCGCTGCGATGGGCGTGGCCACAGCCGGCTGAGCGGCCGCCCCGCGGAGGACCGCATTCTCCTGTCGCAGCTCCGCCACCTCGCGGCGCAAGCCCGCGACGCCCTGGAGCTCCGTGCGGAGCGATGCGACCTCACCACGGAGCTGATCGATCAGCTTAGCATGCCGGTCAACCACATCGCAGAGGTGAGCAAACTCCGCTGGGTTTACTGCCGGAGGCTCAGTCATTCTGTCACGGACTAACCGGAGATGAAGCAGAAGACTTAGCAGTTAGCCCTGTAGCGTGGATGGTAAACCCAAACGCAGAAGTAGCGCGAGTAGGCAGGATAACCACGCAAGTTATTCTTAGAACTCTCCCGAAGCGAGAGCAAGAGTTTACACAAATAAACCCGCGTTCTAAATACACACACCCAATCAGAAGCGATAACCCAAGAAAGTGAGTACTCACGTTTGGACGAGCGAGGCGACGGCGATAGCACGGGCATAACTCAATGACTGAGCGATGTGATGCGTCATCTTGTTTCCTTTTATGCTTCCTGAAACCCGACCGTATTACTTCCGGGTCCTAGTGCCGGTCGTGTTATGAGTGTGCATGACACAGACCCCGTTAATCTGCTTTAATCAGTTACTCAATATTCGTTTCACAAGCGCATGTACGATGACATACATTTTAAAGCCACCATCATGGATTGTGCTGTGAGGCTGAAATTGTTGCCAGATTCACAACAGTGTTCCTGATGCAATGCAGCTGTGAGGAGATGCAATAATGCTTTGTTGAACATTTCAGAAATCAGTTTAAATCAATCATTGTTCATGAATGTAATATAAAAATCATAATATGCCTATTAAAATAAACACGCTTTTTCATTTGTTTTAGATGAAATAGACTGATTAAAATTAGCAATGTTGCATGTTTTTAATTATTATTATTATTATTATTATTATTATTATTATTATTTAATATGTGCCCTTCCAATCTGGGGCATTTCCAGCATCATACTGGCACATAAGGGTTTCAGGTTAAGAAAAGGGATTCCAAGATTATAATGTGTTTTTTTTTTTTTTTTTTTACTTCTATATACCGTATGTAACTGAATGAAATCCAACTGCAATGCCTTTGTCTTTTCAATTGGTACAGATGCCTCTTGAAATGAAGTTCCACAGTAGCATCAGTAAATCAGAATAAATACAAGCCATTGTAAGCCATTGTGATCAGATGGTCCTCTATTCGTCTGGGGTGTTAAAACATAATATTTACAGTATGCAAATACAACAAATTTCAGCAACCCTGAGATAGGCACTAAGGAAACTGTGAAGAATATGTTATTTATATATATATATATATATATATATATATATATATATATATATATATATATATATATATATAAATAACCATTTTCCAGGTTCTTCGTGGCCCTATGGAGTGGCCTCCAGACCAGCTACATTTATACTTGTAGAGGCACATGAAGGCCCCAACACCTGCACACACCTGGCAATTTACATGATTTAAAACAAACCATGATTCATTACACCAGGCCACCTTCTGACATGTCCAGTGCAGGTGCTTTCAGCATGGGCGAGGGGGCACTGTGTCTTCAGTGGGATAAGACCACACAAACTTTCACTCCTCAAGTGCTCACCCCCAAATGAGCCTTGGGCACCTATGAACCCTTTTGCCAGTTCACTGGTTTGTCCTTCCTTGGACCTCCTTTGGTAGGTTATAACCACTGCATCAGGAAACACTCCAAAGACCTGCTTTTTTAGGGGATGCTTTGACCCAGTTGCCAAGCCACCACATTTTGATCATTACCTTTACATGAGTTCCCCTTATTACACTGCTCGCAATGAGCCCTTCAACATCTAGAACATGGACAGTCATTAGAAAACGTGCCACCGGACAGTGGAAAGCCAGCAAGGGGAGTGAGTCTTATAAAAAATATATATATAAAAAAGGGGAAGACAGTGTCATGTGCTCTAAGAGGGGAGTAAAGTACACTGTGAAGAAGGTGGGAGCCATGCCCCCAGTGGAGCAGGGAGGCAAAATAAGCTGGGAGGTAGATTCATATCCTCGGTAGCACAAGAAGATGAATTAAACCCTCTGCAGCACAGGAAGCAGCACAAGGAGACAGAGAGATACAACAGTATCTGCAGCACAAGAAGATGGAGTGATGCTAGCTAGCTAGCTGGCTGATCATTTGTTATTACATTACATTATAAGAGCTGCATTAAAATCAGAGCTCTAGGCAAGTGTTCACAGTCATTTAACTTTATTCATTTGAAGTCTGCAAAACCAAGATATAAGGCCATGTCTATGGGATACAGAGTCCTGGCCTGCGACTCGCAGCTGTCCTCTGTATGGCCCCAAGACATAAAATCATCACTGGCAATTCTGCAGCAGCATGAGAGAGACAAATAATTGCACTATACTGTACTTTGTTTATTTTCAGGGTAACAGGATAGCTGACAGTTATACAACACATGCGATATGTGATGCAGTGCAAAAAGCTATATCTACTCTTATGCTATTCACGTCAAATGTAAATGATCATGCTTATGCCAATTTGTTTGCCACTCACTGTGTAAAACTCTACAAGACTTGAAATTGATGTTTATACAGCATACATTATTTTTTTGTGATTATCCGGTGTGTTTATGTTAACTGCTTCGCTCAAACACCTAATGATACTTAAACACTGACTTGCAAGTAAATGATGTATTTTGTTTGTTTTTGCAAAACAATGCACCGCACCTAGGTCTAAACTGCAGGAACGGTCGTGATAAATTGCGCATTTATTTAGAAACATCTGTTCTGTGATTCATTTACAAATACATGTGTGGCACTTTTGAAGGGTTATCATGAAGATTGTTCCTCTGAGAAGTAAATTAATATGTTCATGCAAGGCAAAGTATTTAAAAAAGGGCTAAGGTGATGTCAGAAATAAGATATATGGTCCCCACAGAGAATGATAAGTAGGTCTAACTGAAAAACCAGCACAGGAGCCAAAAAAAAAAAAAAACTATACCTACAGCTGAATTATTATAGAATGACAAGATCCAAGGGAATGCATGTGCTGTATTTCAGTTTTGTTAGACTTATGCAAATGATTTAAAGTAGAGTTAATGTATGAGTTGGATAATTATCAAATTTGATATAATGTACAGTGAACAGATTTTTGTTTTTTATTTATTTATTTATTTTTAATTGAGCAAATATTGATTGATTTTCTGTGAGGAAATGCATTTATAGAAGCAGTCTTCTGCGTCAGCACACTGGACTTGAGCCTTTAGGAACAAGTCAGAGGGGTTTTATAGACACTAGGAAATATATAAGCTTTTTTGTTTAATTTTAATTTTTTTTTTTTTTTAAAGAAAAGGAGAGAGAGGGGGGGGGATTGGATTGGAAAATAATCAACTTTGGAGTCACAACAACTAACACCACCCTCAATACATCATTGATTATTTTTCTATAAGTGCACTACCCTAAACTCACTTTTTTGTATTCAAAGAACGTGTTCAAAGAGTCAGTGTTCAATAAAACTCTGCTACATTGATTGATATAACCACTAAGTTCAGTAAATAATCTTACCAGAGCAATACACCAGTCACCCGAAACATTATGACCCCAAAACTGGTCCCCCCTAAACCAAGAACATCTTACCAGACCAGCAGTTTTAGTGTTTCTCTGATCCAGGTGTCTAGCCATCACAATTTGTCCCTTGTCAAAGTCAATCAAATTCTTATGTTTAACCATTTTTATTTTTGCTTCCAACACATCAACTTCAGGAAAATAGGTTCACTTGCTGTGTAATATATATTAAACTTGCTGTATAATATATTGTAGTCGCTACTGTGAGAAGAGCCAAATTGTAATGGCCAGATAACTGGGTCAAAGCAACTCCAAAACTGCAGCTGTTATGGGATGTTCCCAGGCTGCAGTGGTCAGGACATACCAAAAGTAATCCAAGGAAGAAAAAAAATGTATTAATCAATGGAGGAATAGTTTAATGTTGATTGCACTCGAACGGTCTCAGAACACGTAGGCATTACTGTTTGATTGGTTTGACTGGTTGATTTTCAACCATCTGCATTTCACCACAAAATTAAAAATGAAAGGAAAATATTCGTACACCAGAAAAGAATGTAGCACATTGTATAAGCGACCACTTTTGAGGTCTGTAAACAGGAAGGAAGTTAAAACCGTAGAAAAGAAGTTGTAAAGTAAACCATAGTAGTATATTTCCTTATAAAACTGCAAAAGTTGTACCTAAAACTAAAGGGTCCTCAAAGAAATGTCACACCAATTACTGACTTTGTTTCATTAAATACTTTTTTTTTTTAAAGTCATCTTTGCTCTACAGCATTTATATATTTAGTAAGTCTTTTCTCACACACACGTACAGTATTAAACAATACAGTATATAAATATGAAGTGATGCAGCCTACCATCCTGTGAGAGCCTGTGAGAGCAGTGTTATGTTCTGGGGTCAGGTCAAGTTCAGCAAAGTTATGAGCCCAAAAAATGACTACCTGAATATACTGAATGATGCTGTTTTTCCCAATAATAGATTTATTTTTTCCTTTTCATACAGTAATGGCATGGGCATATTTCAAGATGGCGATGCCAGGATTTATCCAGCTCAAATTGTGAAAGAGTGGTTCAGGGTGCATGAGACATCATTTTCACACATGAATTAACCACCACAGAGTCTAGACCTTAAGCACATTGAGAATCCTTGGGACGTGCTGCAGGAGGCTTTATGCAGCAGCCTGACTCCCTCATCATCAGTACGAGATACTGGAGAAATTAATGTGACTCTTGACAGAAATAAATGTTATTCTTATGCATATCGAAACAAAGCCATGGCTGTAATCAAAGTAAAAGGCAGTCCAATAAATAAATAAATAAATAAGAAACAAATAAATAAATAAATAAATGCCTTAAGTTTTAAAAGTATTTATTGATGGTGTCCTGAGGAAGAAAGTTTTGTAACTTTGCTATTTTCTTGTTCTTGGTACATTAGGCAGTCCATCACTATGCATTATATTCAGTCAGGCTGAGATGCACAAATGTACCAGTAATGTTTAAAAAACAGACAAAAATAATTTTAATGCATCAGAAAAGGAACACCCAGACCAGTGAGAACGTTTTTCATAAGCACTCTACCTGCTGGATTCAGTAAGCTGCCAGCTGTGTGTGAATTCTTGGCAGCTGTGTGAAAGAAGGCATTAATGCAGTTCAGATAAAAGAAACATTCACATTCTGCAGCAAGATGTTGGATCCAACATTGGCAAGGAAACTGGTTTACTGGTGTTATCAATGCCAAAATCAACCATAACACCTAGATTCAGAAATTTGCACTTAATTTGAGGAAGCAGCTTTTCTCATTTCTAATAATTTTTTTATTTGTCTCTTGAAAAACATGTTCAGTAACTGATCAAGAGAACTTATGGTTGGTCATGACATACAGTATATATAGCTGTGTATCTATGGAAGTTATTTCCATGGCCACAACTGATGGCTCTATAGTGACATTTACCTTAATTGTCTGATGCTTGGGACAGGATAAAACCCAGCTCCCACTTTATTGATTTTTGGTATGGATTGCTCACAAAATTCACAAAAAAGTGGGATAATCCATGAATGCCGTATGGTAAGATTGTGGTTTACCTGGGAGTCTTGAGGTTTGAAAATGCTCAATTAATTGTAACCACAGTTGGCATATCTGTGGTTATTTGAGGCCTTCTGGAATCAAATATTTGCAGCAATACCCATTTATGCACACACATGCACACACTCTTTCTTGCATGCACACATGTATGCACGCACACACACTCACCGGTTCATGTTCTTATCTGACAGGAGTGGTATGTGGTGGGGTCTTCTGCTCCCATAACTCATCTGCTTCAAGGTCCAACAAGTTGTGTGTTCAGAGATGTTCTTCAGTATACCTTGGGTGTACTCTAGTGAAAAAAATACACATTCGTGTATTACAAATATATTAAAATCTTCTATAGTATATTGCAAATATACTAACAAAAAAGTGCACCATCAGTTAATATATAAAAAGTATATTAATATCATGCTGTTACCAATTTTTGGAATTAAACATTAAACATACTTCAAAAATAATTGTATTATAGCACATGTTCCAAAAACATGTTCTAGAAAAAAAGGTCAGTGTAATTTCCAAAACACACTTATTTAACTTTTTCAATTTATTTTTTGCATATTTTATTTTATTTATTTATTTTTCTTCTTGGATTTTTACCCTGATTTTCTCCCTAATTTAGTCATATCCAATTCCTCCCAGTCACTAGGGGGCTCCCAAATTAAGGCTACTACTACCACTCAGCTGGGAGGGCCGAAGACTATGACGTGTTTCCTCTGAACCATGTGACACCAGCTGACCGCATCTTTTCGAACTGCTCTTTCACGCATCGTTGGGGGCGTTGTAACACACTCGGAGGACAGCGCTATCCGTTGTCCTATGTTTTTTGTTGGAAATTAAGTACATAGTTTAAACAGTAGAATGTATTGTCTAACGTGCTTGTCTAATAATCGTATGTACCTCACTTCTAGTACGTAGTGATGATGGGAAGTTTGAATCATTTTAGTGACGCGGTTCTTTGAATCTCGTTCATCAAAATGAACGAATCTTTTTTTGAGTCATTTAGTTTATTTCGTCCTTTTGAACAGAAATAAAATTAAATATTAAATTTTCAGTAAACAGAACCCCAACATGCCTACATGCACAAATTTTGGCTATAGTACTAGTTATTAAAATATTACATTGCAGCTAAGAACATATTATTATAAACAGAATGAGCAGCTCACCTCTCATATCTTCTAGTCTGAGTCGTTCGTTCTTTTGAATCTAATGCACTGCATAGTGTCTATGGGAGTCACGTGACAAAAGAATGAACGACTCGGACTAAAAGAGGTCATTGAGAGAGAATCGCTCAATTCTGTTTCCTGTGTACTATACTGCATAGCGTCTATGGGACTCACGTGACAAAACAAGGAATGACTCGGACTTGAAGATTCGTTGAGAACCGTTCAGTTCTGTTTACTGTAAAGAATCTATGGAGGTTTGTGATAATTTGCGCATGGGCGCCCAGTAGAAAATTAACGAATCACACTCCGAGACTACTCATTCCTCTGAGTCACATTAAAGATTCGTTCAAAAAGATTGAATCGTTCATGAACAACCCAGCACTAGTACTGTATGTAGTCATTATAGTGACTCCTCCATTTTTTTTAAATCTTGTTAATCAAAATAAACGAAACTGTTTTTGATTCATTTAGTTTATTTCGATCAAAAGTAAAATAAAATGTTACATTTTACCTCCAACACGGCTACATACGCAAATTGTGGCTATAGTTCCAGTAATGAAAATATTACAGTGCAGCTAAGGCCATATTTACATACCTTATACATATAAGGACATACATATTATGCAGCTCACCTCTCATATCTTCTGGTCCGAGTCGTTCGTTCTTTTGAATCTATTGCACTGCATAGTGTCTGTGGAGGTCACATGACAAAAGAATGAAGGACAAGTAGTAGAAGACTCATTTGCGCATGCGCGCCCAGTAGAGCGAATCACTGTCCGAGACTACTCGTTTTTCTGAGTCACGTTAAAGACTCATTCAAAAAGAATGAAGCGTTCATGAACAACCCATCACTAATATAATGCTCCGTAGTTTTCGGCCTATTTTCAGGGTCTCTGCCTAAACAGCTAGAATCAACACACAAAGTTTGAAGTAATACACTATAATCCAATACTAAGCCTGTCTTTGTTAAGACAACAGTTTACGCTTTCTGTTTGTGTGTTTGTGAGACAACCTGACATATTGTTGAAGATAAATAAACTATAGAACTATTTTGTTTTGTTTTTTTGTATCCTTGTGGAAATTAAATCTGTTGAACTCATGAATAAAAGCTGCCTCATAGTTACTGATTTAATGTGTTTCAATCTACATTTTTCAATCTAGCAGTCTAGAAAATAGTTTCAGCATTTGTAAATGGTCCTAAAGTCCTTTACTGTATCAATAACACATTTGCAATACAGTATTATAGAATTATTATGTGATATAATAAAAGTATATTTAAAAAGTATATTTTAATTAAGAACAAAGTGTAATTTTTAGTATTTGGAATTGGCCAGAAGTACTGCTACAATAATAATATATTTATGGTATATTGCTCATGTATTTGTAATGCAGTAAAATTTGCTGTAATGTACTCATAATACATTACAGATACAGTGGAACCTTGGATTACGAGCATAATTCGTTCCGGAAGTGGGCTTGTGTTCCAAAACACTCGTAAACCAAATCATCACTTTCTCAGAAAAAATAATACACTTAAAATTGTGCTTTTGTACAATTCTATTACAACTTAAATGCTCTTGGTACAAACTTAGTTGTTCCAAAATAGCAACCTTCAGGTATAGTTATTAATCTGGCTGCAAATACACTTAAGTATGCTTTGGCATGATAGAATTTAATATACTGTACTTAGTATACATTTTTTCCACTTGGGTAACAAGATGTTATTTGAATTACTGTTGCCTTTCTATCAGCTCAAACCAGCCTGGCCATTCTCCTCTGACCTCTAGCATCAGCAATGCATTTTCACCCTGAGAACTGCCACTCACTGGATATTTTCGCTTTTTCATGTCTTCCTCTGCAAACCCTAGAGATGGTTGTGTATGAAGATTCCAGAGTAGATGAGCAATTTTGAGAATACTCAGCCCAGCCTATCTGGCATCAACAACCATGCCATGCCATCTTTCTTCTCTGTTGTGTTGCTGGATTTGAATTTCAGCAGGCCATCTTGACCATGTCTATATGCCTATGCGCATTGGGTTGGTGTAATGTGATTGATTATATACTTGTGTTAGACGGCAGTTGAACAGGTGTACTTAATGAAGCAGCTGGTAAGACTATTAGACTGTACGATTAGTAATATACTCACTGTATGAATAGTAATGTATTCAAACTCAAATTCATTTGTCCCTTCCAATGCATTGTCGCCTTGTACTTTCAGAGTCAGGTTCAATTGCTGCCTTGGGTCTGTGTGCATGTTCTTCCCATGCTTGGTGGGTTTTGCCTGGGTACTCCTCCTACAGTCCAAAGAAAGACATGCAGATTAGGCTAATTGGCGTATTCAAATTGCCCCTAGTATGTGAATGAGTGTGTGTGCCCTGCAATGGGAGTCCAGGGTGCAACCTGCCTGATGCCGCAAGTCTCCTGCGAAGGACTCCAGCCTCCTGTGATCCTGTATACAAAATAAAGCGGTGTAGATGGTAAGTGAGTGAGCTGTAAGCCAATAATAATTTTTTAAAAATAAAGTCCAATATTGTATTATTAAATTTTTATTTAATATTCTAATTTTAATCAAGATGCAATATGTGTGTGCGTGTTTTGCATTAGTAATCAGTATTACCTACACATGTGGACAAAATTGTTGGTACCCTTCGGTCAATTAAAGAAAAACTCACAATGGTCACAGAAATAACTTTAATCTGACAAAAGTAATAATAAATAAGAATTCTATGAATGTTAACCAATGAAAGCCAGACATTGCTTTTCAACCATGCTTCAACGGAAAATGAACTCATGGAACAGGCCTGGACAAAAATGATGGTACCCCTAACTTAATAGTTTGTTGCACAACCTTTTGAGGCAATCAAACGATTCCTGTAACTGTCGATGAGACTTCTGCACCTCTCTGCAGGTATTTTGGCCCACTCCTCATGAGCAAGCTGCTCCAGTTGTTTCCGGTTTGAAGGGTGCCTTTTCCAGACAGCATGTTTCAGCTCCTTCCAAAGATGCTCAATAGGATTGAGGTCAGGGCTCATAGAAGGCCACTTTAGAATAGTCCACTGTTTTCCTCTTAGCCATTCTTGGGTGTTTTTAGCTGTGTGTTTTGGGTCATTGTCCTGTTGCAAGACCCATGACCTGCAACTGAGACCCAGCTTTCTGACACTGGCCTGCACATTTCTCTCTAGAATCCCTTGATAGTCTTGAGATTTCATTGTACCCTGCACAGATTCAAGACACCCTGTGCCAGATGCAGCAAAGCAGCCCCAGAACACAACAGAGCCTCCTCCATGTTTCACAGTAGGGACAGTGTTCTCTTCTTGATATTTTTCCGTCTGTGAACATAGAGCTGATGTGCCTTAGCAAAAAGTTCCATTTTTGTCTCATCTGTCCATAGGACATTCTCCCAGAAGCAATGTCTGACTTTCATTGGTTAACATTCATAGAATTTTTTTTAATTATTACTTTTGTCAGATTAAAGTTGTTTATGTGTCCCTTGTGAGTTTTTCTTTCATTGACCGAAGGCTACCAACAATTTTGTCCACGTGTGTATAATCATTTTTATCTGTTATACAGTATATATTTATCATATTTTTGCCATACAATAAATTTGTCAGGTGATACTTGGCCTTTTTACCATTTTAAAATGTACAAGGAAAATTATGTGCATCAATCGGTTTAAAGGGCAGTAAATTCTCACTAATTTGTACTGCCTTTTTAAAGCAAATATCTGTTGCATTTTTAACACATTTTGAAGGAACACTTTGATCAACTATACACCTGCAATGCACTGCTGCAAAGGTGTCAATGATTTCAGAGATGATAAAAGAGAAGAAATAGCATTACACTAGTCTGGATAAATATCCGTGTGTGTTTAATCAATCTGATGTCCAGTGCCAGGTTTATTAATGCTGTGGTGCATTACAAAGTCTTTTTGTGTTATGCCAGCAGTTCTTAGCCTTTGTTCCTAATTTCCATTTTCTTTGCCTAGTGTGTTTCCTATTGCCTTTAGCTAGTTTAGGATCAATGGTTTTCCATGATATCTCTATCTGCCAAAAATTTCTTCTGTCTTTTAAACCACTGTGATGAATTCTACAGTCTGATTGGTCAAAAGCTGTGCATTACTGTATAGCAGCTCAGCACAGACAACAGTTCCAGCTGTAACACTGATGACAGATTATTGTTCATCCATTCATTCTAATATGTACTTGTTGCTTGGTTATTGTCATGGGTCTAGCTGGTGGTACTGGCTGGTTAGACCGGCTGATGTAGTTGCCGTGGGCATATATGGTAGGCATGAAGGCAGAGGGGTTGTTGAAACAAAGTCTTTATTTACAAAACTCAAACACTGAAAAACCAACAAAACCGAAAACGACAAACTCAAACTAACTAGGGCTCTTTAAACAGACATAGGGACCAAGGAACTGACACAAGGAAACCAAGAACAGGAGCTGGAATAAGGAAACATGAAGCTGGAGCTACCTAAAGACACATAAGGGAACTAGAGACAGGAGACAGGGCTAGACAGGAGACAGGGCTAGGGGCAACAGAGACTAGAGCCCGGATGGGTTAGTGGTTAGTTAGGTTAGTAGCTACATGGAATATGGAGACACTGGATGCTGACCTAACCGGGTTAGTATCTAACTGGATTAGTGGCTAACCGGGTTAGTACTGATCTAGGGGACCGGAACTGGAACACAAGAAGCAGGGCACACATGAGGCTATAGCAAACTAGCGGCTAACCTACTAGCGATCAAAACCACTAGCAGTTAATCCCAATAGAGGCTAGCCTACTGGAGGCTAACCCTACTAGGGGCTGACCCTACTCGCAGTCAAGGCCTACTAGCGGCTAACTCTGCTAGCGGCTAAGCCCTCATGTGGCTACACATACAAGGGAAGCTTTAAAACAAAGAACTAATAAAGAAGACTGACACTGGGAAGACACATAACAGTACTTACACTGTACACAGGAGGAGACACAGCCTAGCTAAACACAGAACAGGACAGCTTCCAGGAATCCTACAAACACAAGGAACAATAGAGCCCTCTAAAAAACCAAAGGTAAAACAATATAACCAAAATATAAACTCAAAGAAAAAAAAAGGAATGCCCACATGACAGTAATACAAAACACACCAACAAACAAAGCTCGACCCAGTCTCCTAGAACAAACTGCTATTTATAAGATGTTTAATGAGCCACCTCGGGTCAAGTGAGCCCCATCACCTGACTGAGGTGCCTTCTGGGAAACTGAGTCGACCAAGAAAAACTACAACAGACAGAAACAGACAGTGACCTCTAGTGGAGGTTCCAAACAGTACCCCCCCTTTAAAAACTCCTGGAGGTCCCAGTTACTCTACCCCATTGTATTGGGTTGGTTCACCTGACTTACGACGCCGATGAGCTAGTTCCCTGAGCAGGATGGGAAGGCAGGCGAAACTGGAATGCCGCCGAAACCAGGCGCCGAAGGCAGTCTCGGGCTTGCCCTTGACGCTTGGCAGCGGAGGCGGCAATGGCCCATTCTTGGGGTGGTAGACTTGACGCCGAAGCCGGGTGGTGGATGTGGGACCTCATCGACGCTCTGGGATGGGAAGGGGGGGAGGATCCTCCAGTGAGGCACTGGACGATGGAGCCTCCCCGCAAGGCTCTGGAACGGAGCTTTGGGGCTTCCCCGCGAGGCTCTGGCCCTTGTTTGGTCGAGCATTCTGTCATGGATCTAGCTGGTTGTACTGGCTGGCTAGACTGGCTGATGTAGTTGCCGTGGGCATATATGGTAGGCATGAAAGCAGAGGGCTTGTTAAAAAAGTCCTTATTTACAAAACTCAAACATTGAAACAAACCAACAAAGGAACCAAAACAAACTCAAACTAGAACTAGGGCTCTTTAAACAGACATAGGGACTAAGGACTGATGCAGGGAACCGAGACGCGCCTAGGGGCGACGGGGCCGGAGAGACGCGCCTAGGGGCGACGGGGCCGGAGAGACGCGCCTAGGGGCGACGGGGCCGGAGAGACGCGCCTAGGGGCGACGGGGCCGGAGAGACGCGCCTAGGGGCGACAGAGACTAAAGGCCGGATGGGTTAGTGGTTAGTTAGGTTAGTAGCTACATGGAATATGGAGACACTGGATGCTGACCTAACCGGGTTAGTATCTAACTGGATTAGTGGCTAACCGGGTTAGTACTGATCTAGGGGACTGGGACACAAGAAGCAGGGCACACATGAGGCTATACCAAACTAGCGGCTAACCTACTAGCAATCAGAACCACTAGCAGTCTGCTACTGGAGGCTGCTAACCCTAATAGCAGTCAAGGCCTACTAGCAGCTAAGCCCTCATGTGGCTACACATACAAGAGAAGCTTTAAACAAAGAACTAATCAAGAAGACTGACACTGGGAAGACACAACAGTACTTACACTATACATAGGAGGAGACACAGCCTAGCAGAACAGGACAACTTCCATGAATCCTACAAACACAAGGAACATCAAGAAAACAAACAATAGAGCCCTCTAGAAAAACAAAGGTAAAACAATATAACCAAAATATAAACTTAAAGAAAAACAAAAAGGACCGCCCACATGACGGTAATACAAAACATACCAACCAACAAACAATGTTTATAACAAAATTTATAAGATGTTTAATGAGCCACCTCAGTTCAGGTGAGCCCCATCACCTGACCGAGGTGCCTTCTGGGAAACTGAGTCGACCAACAAAAACTACGAAACAGACAGAAACAGACAGTGACCTCTAGTGGAGGTTCGTAACAGTTATAGTAACTACAGTAAATTGTTTCTATATTTCTTTAAAATATTTTTAAAGTGTCTGGTGTAACAAAGTTTAATGTATAATTATTTATGTTGTGATGTTTTATTACGAGAGATTTATTTAACAATTATAGAATGTGAAGTTTTTAGTTTCCCTTGACATGCATTCCATGAGTGGTGATATAAATGGGACAGACAGTAATAAATTAAATATTTGCCCTTTTCCTGTTTTTCATTTTTTTTCTTTGGCATATTTCTCCTGCTTAAATAATTCAGATCATCAAACAAATTTTCACATTACACAAAGATAACCTGAGTAAATACAAAAATCAGTTTTTAAATGATGGTTTCATGTATTAATGGAAAAGCTGTCCAAATCTACCTAGCTCTAGGTGAAAAAGTAATTACCCCTTTGTTAAATCATGAATCTTTTTTTTTTTGGAAAAACTTAGTTAAATTTCACTTGCCACAAACAGACCTGTTGAATCAAGAAATCACATAATAAAACCTGTCTGGCAAAGTAAAGCATGCTAAAAGATGTCAAAAAACAACACATTCTAATATATAGTAATTAACATGTCAGTCTGGAAAGGATCTACTTTCAAGCCATTTCTAAAAGTTTAACCATTTGGAAGGTGTGTATCCCATTACATTTGTCATAAAATTAACATCATTAAATAAATAAATAAATAAATAAATAAATAAACATCATACCAACATCATACCATTGTGGTGGACGTGCTATTAATAATGCATGGAATTCTGCGCTCTACCAAACCTAAAGGAGAATGCTAAGCCATCAGTTTGTGACCTCAAACTTAAGTGCACTTGGATTATGCAGCAGGACAATGAACCGAAACACACCAGCAAGTCCACCTCTGGATAGCTAAGAAAAAAAAAAAAAAAGTCAGTGGAGTGGCCTTGTCAATGTCCGGACTTAAATGTAGATGCTGTGGAATGACCTTAAGCAGCCCATTTCTTTTTCACCTAGGGCGAGGTACTGTATATTTGGACAACTTTTTTTCCGTTAATTAATGAATTCATGCATTTTATATTACGCATTTTATATTTACTTTGGTTGTCTTTGTGCAGTATTAAAATAGTTTGATGGTCTGAATTAATTTAAGTGTGAGGAATATAAAATAATAAAAAAAAAACAGGAAGGAGGCAAATACTTTTTCACATCACTGTATGTATCACTATAGTGATATTTCTTAATTAACACATCTCGTCACATAATTTAAGGTTAATAATAAAGTGTGTGTTTTTGAAGCTTTACTTGCTAGTATGGTGACACTCTATGCAAGGTGTCTCAAGTGTCAGTCAGCGCTTAAGGACTGAAGAGTTTGCTCTTCCTGGTTTATTTGTAATATGACAAGCTGCATCTCATTTGCTCTTTATATACAGTAAGAATTTTGCAATAACAGTAACATTTGTTGAAGTTTCACAATGTGTAATTATAGCAAAAAAATGTATGCAATTTGAAATGTTCTTTAATAAATAAAACATTGTATTTTTAACTGGTATAGTGTAAGAGTAATAAAAGACTCTGAAACATGCTATTCTGCTTCAGGATTTCCTTAAGCAGCATGCTTCATTGTGTTTTATTACTTACTCATTCCACTTACCGTATATCCAGTTGCTCATGCTTGTTACAAGAGACTGACCTTAATATACAGTATGTGGTTCTATTCTGCCGCTGTACATACAATATGTCTGTATTAAGCTTCTGTTTGTTTCTTTTCTCTCATAACTCAAAAAGGAAAATGTTAAATTCTGTTATCACAGTATATTTTGCATCCACCCACTCACTATGAAATAAAAATAGTGCAATAGAGTTGTTGTTTTTTTTTTTGTTGTTGTTGTTGCTGTTGTTTGTTCATTTTATTCTGTTGGAAAGTAAGTTTCCATATTCCGCAGATAAGGGCTTATTGAAAGTATATACTAAAAAAATATAACGAAAAGAGGTGTAGGAATGAATAGAGAAGAAGTGTTCTAGACTACACGTTGTGGTGGATTATTACTTTATTATTTTTGGTTATTAAAATTGACAAACTCCTGCTGTGATGTTTTTAATTATACTTTCAACTAAAAATGATTGGCAAGTAACATTTAAAACAATGTTTATAATTTTTGTTAATTCTCAATGTATCTTAAAACTATAGCTCATCACCATCCCCTAAGTACTGTAGATTTCTATTAATAATACATTTATTTATTGTCAGCGAGTGCTTTCTATGGAACGCCACACACACACACACACACACGCACACACACACACACACACACACACACACACACACACACACACACACACACACACACACACACAAGAACACACACACACACACACAGGCAGCACAAAGTGTTGGCCACCCAAAGTATATTTTTTAATGCAATATATTTGGTAAAGTGCTGTTATAATAATTGCTTCAAGAGACTAATAATTATATGAAAGTACAGGAGGCAGATAAGTCTCTGTCGTGGGATGTTATCCAGCTCTGAAAAGGTTGACCCGATAAGAGGATTGTGCCTAATTTTGCTTTCATTAAATTGTTTATTCAGAAGAACAATGGGGGAAAGTATGAAATTGAATTGTTGGAAAAGATGATGACAGTATTATGCCGAAGCTCAGGGTTGAGTTAGGGTGTCATCCTATTTCTAGGTTAATTACATAGAGCCTTCATTTCAATTGTCAGAGGAGGAACATTGCTCAACCTAAATTACATAGAAAACCCTGAAGAGAAATTGTCTCATCCATGTAAACCAAAGTCTTTTCCCCTGCGTCATTTCACTGCTTGCCCATAAGCTCCATAAGCACCATTCCACCTCATAACACAGTCATTATGCGTCCTCCATCTGCACACAGCTCAGCTCAAAACCTAGTTCTGGTGACAGAAAAAAAAAACGAAGAAGAAGAAGAAGAAGAAGAAAAAAAAGTGTCCTGCCCAGACCGCCTCAGTCAAGCTTCGTCTTTGGCATCAGGCACTGACAGTTTACAAGGCATGCCTTCAATTTTCCTCATCAAACAATGGCTGTGTACACAGCTCATTCAAGGCTGTGAAAATGCAACAAAACGTGATTTGAACATCAAGCACTGGACCATCTGTGCAAGATTACCAGTGTGACTGGTTCTTCATTGTCCTAGTAATACTTGTTTTGTCTCACCTAAAACAGTACATCCCACAGAAACAGATTTCTGTTTTATTATTTTCATCTCACTCTCCTCTGGCTGTTTAGCCCTGTCATCTACTCTTTGCCAAAACTCGGTGTCATCTACTCTATACCTCTGTTAATATTGCGCACGCATACGAGACACCGCCTGGACTTTGCTTGATGTAATCTTCACTTATGTATGCAATTTATTTCTCCTTCCTTTGTTAGCACCCGGGCCAGTCTAATCCCTAACCTTACAAGGGCTAGTCATTAAGATCGGTATCTTCAGCACATAAAAATTTATTTGAAATCAATTCTGTGACCTTCCTATGCAAAGACAGGTGATGTCAACTCCATCTAGATGAGACAGAGCAACATGCCACATTCCAACTATAACCTTAAGCCTGTCCTCTTTAAAAGAAAATCCTAAAACGTGGGACTTAAATCATTATTTCAAATTTAAGCTGTTTTCCAAATATTACAGTAAGCCTCCTTTTACATATGCAAGCTCTATTATCTCTGTACCGTCTGCATGGTTTTACAGTATGCTTTTATGACTCACACTATATATGCTACTGTGTATGGTCCCACAAAGGTGCCATAAAAATTGTGCTTTCCAAAAAGTATTTATGCCCGTAATTATTCTTGCAGAAATAAATAATGTCACTTAAATATTGTAAAACTGTTTCTGTAATCATATACATTGTCCTATGGTGATCTCTATGTACTGGCAAGACTATTTTCTATCAGGCAAAGCCTTCTGCCATTTGAACAGAAATACTCCATCAGCAGCAGAAATGTTGAGTGCCCTGCCTCAGCTTGGTTAGCTTTATCCAAATAGACCTGGAAGACAAACATTCGAAACAATCATTGAAATGTTCCCTACAAGTGCGCGAGCTGCCACTCAAAACTTTAAAATGCTCACTTTCTCTCAAGCAAATAACACAAAGCTGCTTCTTCAACAGAGGGAAAGAATTCTGCTCATTTTACAATAACGTCTACTATTATTAGACAGCAATTATATATTTCATATGTCTTTAACACAACACATCATCAAAAAGACCTTGTGGAACAGGATAAGGATAACAGCCTGGCATTGCTGTGCCCCATTCCCCGTATTGTTTTGCATCCAAATATTAGGCTTTTTACAATATTGATCAGCATAAAAGAATACTGACCATAAAGCAATATTTATTTGCACAACCAATCATCTCTCATATTTTTTTTTCCAGTGCCAGCCTATCATCAGTAGTGACCCAATCCCCTGGGTCAGGAAACAACCAACAATATGCCTGTCCTTCCTTGGCAGATTTAGTCTTCAACATCAATATTTTACATTACATTATGTTTATGGCATTTGGCAGCCACCCTTATCGAGGACAACTTACATTCATTTCATTATACATCTGAGCAGTTGAGGGTTGAGGGCCTCACTCAGGAGGCCAACAGTGGTAGTTTGATGGTGCTGGGGTTTGAACCTCTGACCTGTAGTCCAATGTCTTAACAACTGAGCTAGATTATGTATGTGTGCTTATCATATATGATATATTCCAATTATTATTTACAAAAAAAAGTAAAACATCAAGTATGGAAAGATGCATGAATTATTTTCACATTTAGGGGCATCAGAGATTGAAAGCTGGATTTGCTGCATTTGATTTAACCAACTATCTAACTGGTTATACACATTTCTGCACCAGTATTCAGCATGGGAGCATCATCAAAAGGGAGCAACTATGCATACAAGCAGGTTAAATGGGGAGAGTGGCCCATGCCTGGACTATTTTTTTGCACAGTATGTACAACATGTTTGACTTTACCCTCCCACAATGGCATAATGGAATACTTTAACTTGATCAGAATAAAACTTAAATAAAGTCCACAATTAAACATAGAAAACAACACAAATGGAATTTTTACAAGGTAGGTAAACTTTTTATAAGGAGAATAATAGTTCATTTCATAGTTGAAACAATGCAAGTATGTTTACTGAATCCTTTCAGAATGTTGTGCAAATATATAATGCTAAGCAACATTAATGTGGTAAGAAACTGTCCATCACACTGTGCACTCAATACTTATACTTGGATGAAATTTTGTTGTCACTCTCTCTCTGGACTTACCTCCTGCTCCTTACCTGATGTTGATACTAAATCCCAATTTCCACATGCTCATGACTTTGGATCGGTTGTGTATAATGTGCATATAAATAATACATGTAAGCAGTTCATTTGAAATCTCCAGTTAATACATTTAAATTGAAAATTGTTGCATGTGTTGCTAACTAGGTGCCTAAATCCGATTTCCGAAGACCAAACAACCATACAAATAAAACTGAAGTCAGAATTGTAGGAGTAAGCAGTAAAGCAGTCTTGCCATGCCATAAACAGTACATTCATACATACTGTACATACATACATACATACATACATAGAATGCATACATATATAAACACACATATTGTGTGTTTGAGAGAGAGAGAGAGACACAAAGAGAAAGTGATAAAAAGATTCAGATCTACAGGAGAACCACATGATAAATTAGTTATGCATGCACACAACAAAATGTCCCTGCACTGTTATGTCTCAGAACACAGATGTTACATGCAGTGATGTACACGGGCAAGCAGCATGACTGTGACACATTAATATTATTTCTCATTCAAATGCAATTCAAAGGACAATCATTGTTTTTTATTCATAGCAAGATGTGCAGATAACTGTAATAAGCTGTATATTTGGCACTGCCTGGCTGTATAAATCATCTAATAAAACATTAAGCATTAAGGACATTTTATTTAGTTGATTTTTTTGATATGCAAGTCTGGTCTTTTGAAAAACATCTTACGTAATACTTGGCTACAGAAACTAAAATTGAGACTTGTTTAAATGACCAATTTACTCATTTGTAATAGTGAGAGTGGGGACTATAATAAAAAGTTTCTTTATACAGTGCTGTGAAATCAGTTTCTGATTCTTTTTTTAATGCTTCAGATCATTACATAAATTGTAATATTACCCAAAGATAACCAGAGTAAATTCAACATGCATTTGTAAAATGATGATTATATTTATTAAGTTAAAAAAAAAAAAAAAAACTGTGCAAACCTGCCTGACCGTGTGTGAAAAAGTAATTGCCCCCAAACCGAAATCCAGACTTTGACTAGGTCTAAGGCTCCAAATGTTTGTTTATTTATTTCTTTATTTCTTTATTTATGTTTGAGCCATTCAGAGGAGTTTTTTGTGTTTCATGATACTGTTGGATCATTGTCCTGCTGCATAATACAAGTATGCTTGAGCTTGAGGTCACAAACTTATGGTCTGATATTCTCCTTCAGGCTTTTCTCAGTAGAGCTCAGAATTCATGGTTTCATCTAATAGGGCAAGTCATCCAGATCCTGAAGGGTAAACTTTTGCCTCATCAGTCCACAGAATATTTTTTCCAAAAGTCTTAAACAAGGTAAATGTGAGATGGCCCTTTGTGTTCTTTTTGCCTCAAGGAAATTAGTTTTTAGTTTTTCACATAGATCTAATAATCTATCTAAACTAATATAATTGTAGTAAGATTATTGCATTTACTTGTGTATCTTTGTGTAATCAATTAAGTTTATGCAACAACAAAAAAAAAATCTTACACAGCACTGTAGTTGCAAAGCTTATTATCATAAACGTTCACTCACCATCCACTGGAAAGTCATAGATTAGAGGCAAAAGTCAACTGTAAAGTTTGGTTGGAGAGTTTCCCATAATAATGAAACCTGGTGTGGTCTTTAGCTGTTGTAACTGATGTGTATAACAACTGCCCACCACAGTTATACAGTGTCCATTCGATTTACTGTAGACTTCCTGTCAGCTTAATCCAGTCAGGTCATTCTCCCATGATCTATCTTATCAATGAGAACACAAGGATTTTTGTTTGTATGTTTGCTTTTTGCATCATTCTGCAAAAACACTAGAACCTGCTGTGCATAAAAACCTCAGGAGATAAGCAGTATCTGAAATACTCAAACCAGCCTAGTTGGTACAAATCCGTTTTGATGTTTGATGTGGGCATTAACTGAAGTTCTTGGCCTGAACCTGGCTGATGCAATGCAGTGAGTTGCTGCCACAATGATTAAATGATTAAATGCCTGCATGAATGTTAAAATGGAATCCTACAGTATCTCTTCCATGAAACTTGCAGGATACAAATTCAGAAATGCATTTTTGGCGCAAATTAAACGTGCAAGGTTGTCTTTCCTTCATAATTCATGTTAGGAAGGATAAAGAAGATAAGAAGAAGGAAACCAAGGATTTTTATTTATTTATCTATTTATTTATTTATTTACATATTGACATAGGTTTTGCTGTCATTAATTAAGTTTTACATTGCGTAAAAATGATTAGTGGTGATATAATTGTGGTAAGATTACATTTGAACAGTTTAACAGCAAAATGAGCTCCATTTTTGCAATTTTAGCTAAAATTAGCTTTTCAAAAGAAGAAAGTAAGTATTGCAAACTGATGCTGAATATTTCTTTGCATGTTTGCTTGGAGTCACAATAGTGTTACACAGTATGAGTGCCAAAATATTGAGTCGAAATTGTTTGACTTATAAATGTGAATTTAGCATTTTTTTTTTTTTGTCTTTTTCTAAAAGCAATAACTCCATCTCCCACAGTTCTATAAGAATGGATAAATCAGCCTGCAGGTGTGTTCGTGGTAATTTATATATGCAATTTAGTATCAATAATATGTTGGTTGAATTCTAATAAACAAATATAAAGCAATCTCATGCTTTGATTGTGATTCTGTAGAAAGACAAAGCGTGGCAAGAAATTAGATTATGAGAATTTTTTTTTTTTTCTGTTGAGCTTTGTTGCACACAAAACCTTTTTTTTTTTTAATTCCAACCATTGTTGACAATCATGCAAAACTTTATAAGCACTACAATATTTCAGTTTACAGCATCATCAGCCTTCTCCTTTACCATTTCTAGTTTTGTTCGTACATGATGACAGCTCCCTGTCATAGTAAATGTATGCATCGTTTAACGTCCATTCATGCATCAACCAAATGTGTGTCTGTCAGTCGTCCCCTAAGGTTTATAATATTACTGTACCAGACAGAACCAGACAACGTAAATGCAACAGCTTCCCAATACACCATGTGTGCATCAGCTTTCCACATGCAATGCGTATCTTGTGTCTCTTGTACACAAATCGCTTGTGGTCTAAGTTTTGTAATTTTATTTCTCTCCTTCAACACGGTGCATACACTATAGTATCCTACATAGTTTTGTTAAATGTACATTACTGTGCAAAAGTCTTGAGCGTTTTGCAAAGTATTGCTCATCATTACTTTAATTAAACTTAAATAATGATGGAGCTTAAATTAAAGAGATGGGAACTAATGTTTTACTGCAACAGACGACAAAGTTTATGTAACAATGTCAGCAGCAACCTTATTTTCCCTCTCGTCTGTTCCAACCACTCAGCAGTCAGCATCACTAGCATACTAATCACAGGCCTGATCTGTCATCATCGGTACCTGTTTCTCACTGGTTCATGCCTTATGTTAATTTTTTTATGCTTAAATGATTTATAGGTCACTCTGTGGTTTAACAAACAGAACCATTCCTTTGAAACTGGTCAGGTACAGGGAATGGGTTGAAAATTCATAAAAGCACCACAAGGTCTGGATCTTTAAATACAAAATATGGAGAAATGAGGAGTGGCTCAAGACTTTTGCACAGTACTGTATAATATGGTCTTTGACCAACATCCAAATCACATAATGTCCTATTTTACAGTATTATATTTAATGTATTACAGACGTTAGTCTATTCATACCTGTAATTCATTATTGCTGGAGTGGTTGCAACGCCAGTAATAGAGTGCAGACATCCTTTTTTTGGCTTCAACATTGTCCAAAAACCCTTTGAACACATTTAAACCACTCATGGCAGACTCTTTGTTGCACAGGACATATCCTATCAAAAAAAAGTGCAAGTGTGGAAGTTTAAAGCTTATAAAATAAGAGTATATAGCAGTTAAATGTAATATTAATAATAATCTGCAAAATGGGTTAAAGTCAGAAACTGGCATTCATCGTGTTCTGTTGAATTAACTAGAATTAACTATTCTTGGGGGTTTCAAAGTGTGTTTGATTTGGTCGTGCCATATAATCCTGCCATGAGTCTTCCCAGGATAGACTCTGATTCCAACATGACTTAAGTCAAAAAGCTGAAAAACCTGTTACTGTAAATATCAACCATCAAATAAACAAATAAATAAACATGGGGAAAAAAATGTGATCATAAGTTTGTGTAAGGACAAAAATCAAAGTCCATGTCTTCTGAGCCTGGCATTGTGGGCTATATATTGAAATCAATGCAATTCTTTTTAGTACAACTAATTTATTTTGCTTCTTCCAATAATAATTTTTTAAAAAGCCGGAAGAACTGATATAAAACCCAATAAGCACACTTATTCTGATGGGGACATGTGATATTTTAGTTCAGTATGTACTGTATGAAGGTTCAGCTCAGGTCAAAATGATCATCTCTATCTGTCTGACCCCGTGACCTCAAAGATATAGCATTGATCCTCTGCATGTAAGCCTCGGCCACCTGACAAACAAACAACTATCCCTCACTTAGGTGATCACACTCACTCACTCATTGTCTAGATTGCTTTTTCATGTCTACAGGCTCGCAGGGGGTCAGGAGCCTATCCTAGGAGACTTATGACACACAAGGCTGGGTGCCAATCCATTGCAGGGCACGCCCACATACACACACTCGCATGCTCATTCACACACTACAGGCAATTTGGGAATGCCAATTAATCTAATCTTCACCTTACTTAGGTGACGCATTGCAGGCAATTCAATGCAGATGCATTCATCACATCCTTCTTCATGTCATTTGCCTGTGATGCCACATTATGGACTGAGAGCCATCATGGTCTGACAATGCATCAAACGCTGATCCCACCATTCCCTGCTTATTACCCATCACACTTACACCATCCACACCTGATGCCAAAACTCACTGACATTTGAAAATACAGATGGGACTACACTCAGAGTCATTTCTCTCTTTTTTTCCCATATCTCTTTATTTTTCTCTGAAGTTTATGTGTAATCTATATCACACCTACTATATACAAGCAGCATATTAAGATAAAGCTTTAACCAGTGAAGGTGACTTCATGGTTTTTATTTATTTTATTATTATATATATTTTTTTAGCCGAAGCATACCTTCCATAAATGCATGGCCCGAATGCATTGAATATGACTATCTGTTTATGTTCTGCCGCTTCCTCTCAACAGACGATCATCGTGCCTGAAGGGCAGTTGCTTTGAATGCCTGTCTGCTGCTGCACCATGAACCAAGGTCATGAATGTTGCATGTTTTGAAAGCAAAGGTCAAGATTTATAACTCCTTCGCCCCCTCAGACTCCTCCGCATCTTTGTTCATCTTGTTCAATAAGTGATAGCACAAAGGCGGCACAAAGGCAGCACATAGGCGGCAACTTCTCAATCCTCCCTAAGTTCCACTCCATATTGTTTCCATAGAGATTTATCTTGGCAAGTGATAAAAGGAGATGCAGGTCGACTGAGGTTTATTTTATCATGAAGAAAATAAATGTGTTACACTGGTGGATTCACCCGCCTTGACTAAAGCAGATTTGCTTTTATTTGGAGCTTAAATTAATGAAACGTAGTTAAACAAACATATACAGGGGAGTCTTGGAAAGCACATTAGGCGTGGTTGCCGCAAAGTTTTGGAAAACGGCCAAAAATTCTGATTATTACATGTCTGCCATATGAAAACAAGTATTTAATAAAAGTAAAGTGGAAATGTTTTTACTTCTTACTACTTTATGATCTTGCCTTGGCTCTCTGCCTGCAAAGATCATAGTGAGTAAAGAGCAAACTGAATGAATGCAGTGGTCAGTCTGGCTAACTATGTTTAAAACTTTGCTATTACACAGTGGATGCCAGGATTTGATCAAGTTGTTGGTCAGATACCAGCTGCCAAATGCCTATAGATTTTGATCTCAAATTTGTGTAAACAGTTTTGTACTCATGTCTCCATCGCTTGATGTGATGACTTACTCTCACTCAGTCATCTTCTATACCGCTTTACCTGTATTCAGGGTCATGAGGGGCCTGGAGCCAATCCCAGGAAGGCAGGGTACACCCTGGACAGGGTGCCAAGCCATCGCAGGGCACACACACACACACACACACACACACACACACACACACACTACAGGCAATTTGTGATCACCAATTAGCCTAATCTGCATGTTTTTGGACTGTGGGAAGAAACCGGAGTACCCGGAGGAAACCCACCAAGCACGGAGAGAACATGCAAACTCCATGTACACAGAGACGGGAATCGACACCACTACACCACCACATGATGACTTAATGTTTACTAAAGCACACTTTTAAAACAATTAAAAATGTAAGCAATTGCACTTTTGGCCATAAAGTGACAGAATGAGGGCCCTTCAGTCTGGTTCTTCTTGATATTTTTTTCTCACGTCATCTCAGGGAGTTGACATGTGATAATGTGATTGCCACAGGTTTAAATCTATTTAGTTTCTTAAATAAATATATATATATATATATATATTTGTTTTTTTTAATCCTGCCTTAGGTCTGTAAGTGTGCCAGTTTGCATGTTCTCCCCGTGCTTGGTGGGTTTCCTCTGGGTACTCGGGTTTCCTCCCACATGCATATGCAAGACAGGCATATTAGGCTAATTGGCATTCCCAAATTGCCAGTAGTTTGTGAATGTGTGTGCCCTGTGATGTATTGGCGCCCCCTTCCAGGGTGTACCCCTCCTCATGCCCCAAGGACCCCCCCGCGACCCTGTATGCAAGATTAAGTGGTACAGACGATGAGTGAGTAAGTGAGTGAGCCAATTGAATTTAATTGAAATGAAATGTCATGAATGACTTTTAGCTCAAGTGATGCGACAGTGAATGATTTGAAGCCTAGGTGGCACAGCGGCATAGCGGATAGCACTATAGCCTCACGCCTCCAGGGTCGAGGGTTTATAGAGAGATTGGTGGGGAATGTCAGTGGAATTGAAAAAGTATATTAAATGTGCTTTTAAAAAAAAAATTGGAGGGTCTTTACAATACTTTTTTTTTTAAGGCTGGGATACATGAAAAAGAGAATAAAATATTTCCCCCCCACACACAAATATCACATCAGTGTTTTTAATTGACCCAAAATTAAAAAAAAGGAAAGAAAAAAAAATCTAAAATGTTGAAGATCCTTGGTGTAGCCGGCCAGGTTTTGAGTGACTATTGAGCACCGTGAAGAGAGAAAGAAGCAAGTCTTTCTTTGGAGACGAATGGGATAATACACAGGCATGTATTATAGCAGGCAGAGATCAATCCTCTCTGAAAGAACCTGAATGTTAATACACTGAGGCACACCTTGCAATTTACCTCTGCAGCCCTTAGAGGCGATCCCTGCCCAGCTGTGCCAGACTGATAAGGTATATTAGTGTGTTCTTTTCTTCGATGTTTTTTTTTCTTCTTGCTGTTCATAATGACTCATGGATCAGGGAGCGGTGCCAACAGCATGCAGATTAAGGCATACAGAAAAGCCCATTTGATCATATCTGTAGGGACAGGAAAAGAAAGATTTGCACCAGGCTTACCTCATGGGTCTCGCGCAGCGTTGATACAGACATTTCAAAAAGTGCTGATCTACTGTACACTGCTTTTAATTATGGTAAAGAAATGATTTCAGCAGCGAAAGCATTAGTTTAGGTTTTAGTGCAAGAAGTGCAATTAGCTCACCATGTACTCACCTTGACTACACGTGTTGTTTCGATCTGATTGCCAATGAGAAGTCACAGTCTACTGGTTTCTAGGCCAAGAGAAACCTCCATTCACTGCTGAATCTAATCTAAAGAATAGTGCACCCAGGGTTTGTCTAAATGAGTTTATTGACACAGATCAATCAAGTAAGACACGGAGAGAAAGAAACAAAAGCAACAAGTAAGGATGGAAAACACATTGATCACAATGTTACATTGTATGCTGAAAAATAATTCACACACACACACACACACACACACACACACACACACACACACACACACACACACACACACACAATGCACTCTACTTGCTACAGTATATATGAAATGCAGTGAAGAAATAACAGGCAAGCCATGTCATTCTTTTAGTTCATTAGGGAACATACAAATGGTAAATGAAGTTTTGTTTCCTGGAGAGTACTGGAGGGATTTGAGCAAATGAACAGTAGGGATATTGTCTTGCTTGTTAGATTTACTGAATTTGTACTAAAACTGTCCTTCATACAATGCTGAGGAATCTAGAGGTACTGTATTCAGTGTCACAAAACACCAGTATCTTGGCTAAGATAGCAGGGGATGTCTGTCAAAGCACCTATTGAAAGACAATCTGTACAGTTGAAACACCAAGGACACTAGCACTGATAGAAAAATATCGATCAAATAAACGTATACAAACGCTCCATGTATGCTGAAGGCCGTTTTTCTACGTAGGAGTTAGCAGACACGTGCCACGTCTATTTCAGCACGACCTAAAGTAATGTCCAAAATGAAAAAAAAAAAAGCTGCCACTCTGTTTAAGCTGTTGTGTGTGTGTGCGTGTGTGTGTGTGTGTGTGTGTGTGTGTGTTTCGTGGGGGTTCAATAACCCTATCACAAATGCATAACCAGTTACTATGAAAGTTCATTTTGAGTAGCAGAATAACCCTCTGCATTATTCATAAGCTGTTTTGTGCCTTTTACATTGCTTTAAGCCTTTCAGATTTGCATTTCTTTAACATGCCTCAGAGAAGTCCTTCAGTGTCATAAAGCATGAATCTTGAAAAAAATACAAAGTGATCAAACCCGTTTAAGCTGTGGGAACGGGAGAACCACATGACCTTAAAACGAAACAGAGCTTGCTGCTTTAAAATCCTCAAAATGTCACTTTTCCCGCATAAGAAATTTAGGCATTGACTTCACAGTCTAATTTTATAGGAAACATTTTGCCAGTGAATATTATCATCAGCCCCCCACTGGGCCTATTGCTGTAAGTGGTTGATCATTGCTCCACATTAAATAGATTATGAGGTCAGTATTGAATTGATTCCTATCTTATGTTTAAAACGGTGGCGGTTTGCACTGATGGCAAAGTTTCAGTCGTTACGGTGATAAACTGGTTGCAGGTCATTCTCCTGATGCTGTCTCACTACAACTGTCTATTTCTTTTAACCGGTTTTGCTCAGCCTTTTCTGTAGATACTGTGTGTACATTTCCACAGGCGTACTGTATGTAATCTCTGCTGAGCTTTTAATTTATAATTTAAGAGCTACAGGAACACATATCGAACAGGGTACAGTGCACAAACCTGCAGTATAACAGGTAAATAACAGGCAGCTGGTGTTACCGAGGTTATAGCCGTTGCTTACAAAAGATGCTTGCGGCTACGTGTAATTGCTTGTGATTTGTAACATATTAGTGATGTCAAAATTTATGGTGTGATCAATGTCTACATGGTGAGGGAGTGACCTTTATTGAATGTAGAATCATGAGTGCTCTTGTGCAGAGTGCAGGTTGACTTTGTACATTAAAAAAAAAAAAAGAAAAGAAAAAATTACCCAAAATATATAAAGGATACACTATGCAGTAAACACATTATTAGGATGGTCTATACTTCCATTTCAGATGAATCACATACTGTGTGCACACACCATCCCTTAGAGGTTACATAACCTCAATTTACAAATGGGTAGTGTTGCAGCCTTGAAGCCACAGGATCCTGAGTTCGATACTGATCTCAGTTTACTGTCTGTACAGAGTTTCACATTTTCTCTGCGTCTCGGTGGGGGTTCTTGGTTTCCTCCCACTTTTTAAAAAACATGCTGATAGGTTGATCGCCTATGAGTCTGTCAAGATGTCTGTGTATTATGCCCCAGAATGCACAAGTGTCCCATTCAGGGTGTATTCTAGCTTTGCTGGTTAGGATCAAGATGCAATGACACTGACCAGGATAAAACAGTTTCTGAATATAAATGAATGGATTAATAAATAAAAAATAAATTGGCGTGATCTTGGTTCCTTCTGTTTTTCTCATGCTTTCTCTGGGTTCTCCAGTTTCCTCCAACCTCCCCACAAACTGATTCCAGAGCGTTCTCTTGTTTCTTTACCCCCAGTGTTTCCCTAATAATGCTCGATTCATGTGGCCAATTCTACTGCAAACAGATGAATGGATTAAATAATAAAGGTGTATGGTTTGATGAATGGTAAAATGTTTAAAGGTGAGGGAATGACCTTTATTGATTGTGAGACCATAAGCGCTATGGTGCATGGTGCATTAACAGTAACTTCTGCACCTCAGTTTTCAAATCGCTGGCATATTGCCACGGTCAAAACTCTCAACATTCGATCCTGAGCACGGATTACAGTCTGTGTGGAGCTTTTATGTTTTCCTCATGTCCATGAGGCTTTCGTGTGAATTCTCTGGTTTCCTCCTGCCCCGCAAAATAATTATGCTGCGGACCGGCGTCCCGGTCAGGGTGTATTCCTGATTCCTGGATAGGTTCTGGACTCACGGTGAGTGAATTCAAACAAATGAATGCATTTGCAAATGTCATTGGCTTCTATCATCAGGTGTGTGACTTTCCAAATAAATAAATAAATAAACAAATAAATAAATAAATCCTTACTTGTGCATGCTCATCCATGTAGTTTAAATAACAAATGATCAAAAAAGACAAAAGAGTTAAGAATTTAGAAAGTGACCATTTATTTGCCAAACCAACACTGCCCCCTCTTCCACGGAGTGAGACACGGTCTCCGTCAGCAGTGCGGCTTTTACATGATGGAGGCGGAGACGTTGAGGCGTGACCCTGCCCCGGTGCGCTGACGTCATTTGGGAACTCATGGAGTCAGCGGGGCTTGTGGGCGTGTCCACAAAGAGCCGACTGAGTCGCGCAACATCGCGGCGATTGTCAGATTGAGAAAGAGTGTGTGTGTGTGTGTGTGTGTGTGTGTGTGAGAGAGTGAGTGAGCGAGTGAGTGAGTGATGCTGCACCAAGGCTCACTTTCATCCTCCTCCATTGGGAAGCGAGAGCGCTGACAGCAGTCTATGTTCACATCCATTCCGCGTTTAACTATGACTCGTTCCGCCAAACAGTGAGCTTGCCAGGAGAGAGAGAGAGAGAGAGAGAGAGAGCGCGCGCGCGCGCGAGAGAGAGAAGGCGCTCGGCAATGTTCTCAGTGTACCTCAGTATAGTGCGCACTTGTGCGTCAGACACACTAAATTCATCCAAACCTTCCCCGTTTGTTTCCAGTGATGAGTTATTTTCTCTCCCTTCCCCAGTTTTAGCCTTTCCTTCCTCTCCTCTCCATTCAGAAGTGTTGCGTGTTGAGTAAGCGCCTCGGAGCATCACTGTGAGTGCGAGTGCAGTTGAAAGCAGTCAAGTCCATCCGTCTGAGGAAGAGGAGAAGGAGGAGGAGGAAGAGGAGGAGGAGGAATTCCAGGGGAAAAGTAAAGCGCGAAGGTTCCAGCGCCGTTCTCACGGACCTCTGACTTTTCTTCTTTTTTTTTCTTGTTCTTTTTTTCTTCTTCTTCTTCTAAAGGACACGCGTCGCGCTTCTTCTTCTTCTTTTTTTTTTACCTGGATACACGCACACTCAAGCTGCTTGATTTTCTTCAGCGAAGAGATTTGTTCCCCTCTTTTCTATTTCACTCCACTCGAGTCTCCTAAAGCGGCGATGCTGCTGCGTGACGCGAATTAAGAACAGTTTTTTTTTCCCCAAAAAAAAGAAAAAAAAAAAAAGCAAAGGTAAGCAGCATCCTTTAAAATTTATTCGGGTTTAATTACAGTCTGAATAATCGGTGGGATTTGTTTTGGCGCGTGTTTTATCCTAGACAATCTCAGATCGACCTATAGGTTTAGAGCTGGAACGCACACAACCGGCGTCGGCATGAATGTACGACTTTTTGTTTTGTATCTTCTGCATCTACGTTCGTCAACATCAGTAAAATGCACGTATATGAAAACCTGGTCTTACTAACGCTATTCGATTCCTTCGATTAAATCTTAATCCGGGATGCCCAGGATTAAGACTGGCTATAAGCCGGTATTTTCGCTTGTGCGCGCCGTCATTTATTTATTTGTTTCTTTTCTTTTCTTTTCTAGCCTTCTGAACTATAATCGACCAGAAGCGAACAAACCTCCCGCGTTTTTCTCCGTTCTAGAGAAATCCCCGAATGTCCAGTGCTTCCCGTTTGTGTATCACATGAAACCGTATATTTGGAGGAAGACACATCGCGTACACATCGCCAATCCACCGGCACCCTATGGTGTTATTTGCAGCAGAGCAGAATAATCGACAGTAGAAATCGAAAACAAAGTTCAAGTGGCTTTGTGCGCGTGAACGTGTAAGGGTTCGAACCCTGTGCACCTAACCTTATGCATGGATCAAAGTTTATCAACTCCAACAAAACAAGCAACAATCGATTCATAACATCAGTTGCATTCCAGGCAGCTTCCTCTGGAGAAATAAATAAATAAGACAGAAAAAAGTTGCTACAATATACACCAAGAGTCTATCCATATCCTGGGGCTTGTGGAGAAATGAATCAGAAATCACAATTTTACAAAGCAATCACTAATTTTTATTACTTCTTGGTGTAGTGTGCTTCAGGTTGTCGCTGGTCGTCATCCCTAAAAACAACCATTAAGCAATAATATTGTGTGCAGTGTAGAATTAAACTATGTAAGCTATATTTCTTAAGGAAATTCCGTGGTTAACATAGACATCCTACTCAGGTGCTAATGATGCGTCGGTCTATAACCGGGACTGAGACTGAGAGTATTTTCCAGGGGATACAGATCCGTTCTCCAGCCCAAACAACCGTCATAACTTA
Source organism: Clarias magur (assembly GCA_013621035.1). Lineage (NCBI taxonomy): Eukaryota > Metazoa > Chordata > Actinopteri > Siluriformes > Clariidae > Clarias > Clarias magur. The sequence continues at coordinate 71,745 of QNUK01000141.1, read as the reverse complement.
CATATGATTTTGTATATAATATTTTTTAAATAGAATATATCCATGCAAAATTTTATATTGGTTTTATTCTAGATTACTGCAAACCAATGCTGAAAGACTACAGAGTGCACTGGAACAAACAATAGTGTTTAAATAAAGAAATATATGCATATCTACATTCATTGAATTTCTGTTTTGTTTAGCAAAATTCTTAAACGATCGCAGAGCTTGTTAGTAAGTTAAACAACTCAAATTAAATTTTTGGACTTCTTATCGTTAGATTAGATCCACATTTTGGATGGTAATCTAACCACAAATCTAATTGAAAGACAATTTCACATTTGTGTCTCCATGCTGGTCCTTTTAGTAATCAACTGATTTAAGAAGAGAGAATGTGAAAAAAAAGGCCATAATGAGCTTCAATATTAAACCTGAAACGTATAACCCAAGTTGTAGAATGGGAAACCTGTTGTTATTACCCCATCCCGCTATACTTCTGGCTACAGAAGCTTGGGATGTAGCCTCAAGGGTATGTCTTTTGTACCAGAGAAAGTGAATATAACGCACCTTTTAAAAGTCATTAAAGGTACATCTTTGTACCTTAAGGGACGTGATTGTAAAAGTTGTGCAATTTTAAGGCTACATATATGCTGTTTTCTGTATGAGGACACAAATGTATCTGTACGGTATCTCTTTTTCCAACAGTATCAAGTTCCTTGTGCAACTGTATAAAACCATCACATGATCACATCACACATAATGACATTTTGTCTTCCACACTGCAAAATTGTTGTTAAACAAAGACAAGCTTCTCTTTTTTTAAAATTTTTATTCATTCTGAAATTTGAGAAAACTATAAACATTTTACGCATAAGTGCAGGGATTTATCAAAACATGTCTAAGAGTTGAGTATAATGTTACTCAAAGGATTAATTATCAGATATAATTTTTTTAAACAGCTTTTATGACCGGAGCTGATTGACATTAATTATATAGTGCCATCCCAGTTCCAGCTGTGGCATGATACTTTGCAATGCTAAGCATGTTTTATGATTAATATGCTTGCTTTCATCTTCAAAGTTCTAAAATTTAACTATGCTAACCATGATCTCATCCCCACCACTTGAGTGCCCTCTACTGACAAATCTCTCTTGTCCCATTGCGATCGTAAGTAGATAAATAGATAACGAGGGAGTATTCGGTTGTATATATTTTTTAAATCTACCAAATAATTAATTACATTCATGAATAAATAATGATTGACGTGAAATGTAATAAATGAACTTGTGATGTTTTATCTATCTATCTATCTATCTATCTATCTATCTATCTATCTATCTATCTATCTATCTATCTATCTATCTGTTTTCTTTTATAGGCCTAGAACAGTTCATATCAGTCTACGTAGGTCTTCAGGATAAAGTGAAAAAGAACATTTTATGATTTATTTAATTATTTAATTACTTTTTGGCCATAAAGAAACAAACAAAATGTGTCATTTAAATCCATTCTTTATTTAAAGATATTTTTTTTAGAAATGACCCTTTGTGCGGTCTAAAAAAAGAACATTTATCCATACTGTACGCATTAGCTTTTTTGGTAACTTTAGCTCTTTTGCATTCTCTGTCCAAATTAGTTTATTCCGCTAACCTGACATGTCATCCAGTTGACACCTTTTCCAGTTAAATCTGCCCACGAAAAATTGCTGGATGCTTTTTTTTTTAAATCAAACTTTTATTTGGATTACTTTAGGTCACATTAATACAGTCAAAAATCCTGACTGCGATTTTTGCCATAATGGACAAACAAAATCCATCTTTTTCTGTTGGCCGGTTATTGTGTTAGTCCACTCCATGAAAACTTTTGCACAAATGGCCGACACGATTCTTTACCGGGATAATTATGACAGCCTTGAATCGACTGTGTTGAATTTACCACATCTGTTTATCCTTTTAGATTGACAGCCTATTTAGTATGTTAATACCTCAGTATTGATCACACGCAAGCTTTCTGATCAGTTTGGCAGAACAACTTTCTGGTCGCACATTACAATACTGCAACAGATTTGATCTTATCTCTCTAGCAGAGGTTTTCAGTGCAGCTATTTTCTCTACATCTTTATACTTTTGATTTGAAGTGTAATGAAATTAGTCAGCAACAGTTGTAACTTTCTTTGCACAATATAGTGTCCACTTAAATATACAAAAACTTCATAGCTGCCTCTACTATTTTCATCGAGTGTTAAAGCAGAATAATGAATAAAAAGAGTCACGCATGCATGTGAAGCTTGACATCCCGAGTAGAGAGGAGGGAGAGCAGGTAAGGGAGGCAGCTGGCAGGACAGAGAATAGCCTCGTGTTGCTGATGGCAGGAGGTTGAGGGTGAATTCAAATAAGATGCTGAAATGTCAAAGAAATGAGGTACATTCAAACCGATTGGGAGCGCAAAGCTCGACTGATAAAATGAACAAGTGAAGTGAGTGACACGCTTTAGGCACTTGTCCCAGATTAACTTCCATAAGCACCTTTAATAATTCTGTGCAACGCCTCCTTGGTTTAATTACAATTCTGACTTCGCTTAGATGTTATAATCTGTGAATATCATGCAGAATTCGCCACCCCAGCTGCTGAGGCAGGAGACACCATACAGACAATTATTCAAAACAGCCATCCCATTGCAATGTAAGCTGAAATGCTCTGGGGCTGCGGAGATATTTTCTTCCTTGACAGCTTGGCTCATAATAAAAACAGGCAGCTCAGTCCATCACATTGTCATGTAAAGCGATCCGAAGTTGGTGTGTTACTCGGCTCTGGCTCCAGAGGGATGGGTGGCTTTTGCCTACCCTGTGGATTCCATGGTCCAGCGCTCAAAATAGATCATCGGAACCCATTGCAGGGAGAAAAAGCATCCTCAGTGACACATGTGATTTCTCTTGACATGAGCTCCCAATGCGCTGGCAAGCTGGAAGTTTCTCAAAGATTGAGAAAGTTGAACCTTCAAAGCTCTGCAAATCTATCTGGTGTGGAGTTTTGAGAGTTATTCCCAAGAGGGACTCTGAGTGTAAAATGGCTATACATGTTTTGGAACAAGATAAACTGTCCTAAATATGGGGAGGAATGGCATGTTTGCTCCCTTGTGGAATTGACTAATCCCAGCTCCATGTCCCCGGACTGAAAAGCTTCTTACAAAATGCTAAACAGTGCTCAGTGTTGAGCGCATGCTGTGTTACGGTGCATATTCTTTCTGCACCGTTGTGTTCTATTTTGAGCCTGTATTGTTATCAGGACTGTATATGTCATTATTTCTGGATATTCTTGACTATATTGAGGACACAATCAATACTGAATTGTGCCTTATCCTATCCTATATTTCACAACAGAAACTTTAAGAGTGGTTTCAGCTATGTTTAGTGTATTTTAAAGGCTTTTCAGTGACACTCTTAATGCAAGGCAGAGCGATGTTCAAAAATCTAGATCATCTTTTCATCTTTTATTCACCACACTGTAATGTGTTCCTTCGCCAGCAAGTTCTTTTCATTATACATTTGGTGGGCACAGCCTTGGACTGGCTTTTTCAGGCTTATCATTGTACAGTAGGTGTATAATAATTGCTTCCTCTTGCTGGCCAAAAAAAGGTCAGAACTTCAAAGCCAAACGAATTATAAGCTATGTTTTTTTTTTCTTTTAAAGCAAAGGCTTGCACCGAGCTACCAATTTCTAAATCAGTGTAAAGAATAAGCTGCTCATTGATCACTGCCATGTAAATACTGTGAACAGAACTCTTCTATCCAGTGAACCTTTAATTAGTCTCTCAAGAGGACTGCTATAGAGCGCACGTACAGAGAAACACAACATGCCCTGACATTGCAGACCTGAGCGCACCACTGTTTGCGGCCCTCACACATCAAAACAGGCTTTGTGACCCTATATATGTAAAAACGTCTTCCTTTCAGCAGAGAGCTGATGGAATTCTGGTGAGAAATGTCATGCCCATTTCATCAACTTATCATGCATTTTTGATGGAGGGAAGACAATCTTCATGGTTGGACTGTCTGCTACCAAGGCCAGGAATATGTGACTCAGAGATGGACTGAGTGATAATCTAGGTGCCCGGGACAAGCGCATTTCTTGTGCAGTCTGTAAGGTTTTAATTCATAGAAGACGAGACATGTAGGTTTGCCGACCCTAAAAATGCGAAGAAAATGTTTTATATGATATGAAGCTCTGTTTACATTTATGCACCCTACTCGTTAAACATCCGACAGATAATTTGTTTAGAATTAGGGTTGTTGAAAAAATCCAAGATTCCAGTCCACTGCTAAGCCGCCACCTCTCCTGTCAAAAGTAATCTCCTTTAGTATGTGTTATATTTTTCGCTGTGCTTGTCCTATCCTTGCATATTAGAACCATTAATATGCTAAAAGTCTTTTTAATGCACGCTTCCTTCAAAAAAGGCCATGCAAGAATCCATCAACTCTTGATGCAAAGCTTTTTGGAGTCGGGCGAATTAAAGATGCATAGATTGCACTTTTTAAACTTTCATATTGTTGCCATTGCTTTGATTAGAAGAAAGAAAACTCGACTAGAATGGCTTTTCAGTGCATCTGGGGAAATTACACAAATCACATTTTCTTACAGAAATAGCACAGCATATGAAACCATGTAGAGGAACAATACCCAGACTTCGGGAGCAGCATCCTTCTTACCGGTTTTCAATTACTTTTCCCACACATAGCAAAGGCCTGGGCACTCTGGCACCATTTATTTATATAATCACCTGATGGTGTAGCTAATTTCCAGAGAGAACAAAAAACTAATTCAGTAATTAAGTCAGTGTACTTCATAAACATGCCTTTGTATTCTAGGGGATAATTATGCTTACTTAGAGCAGAGGTCATCAATAAGATTTGATTTTGTCTAATTCTCACAGAGCAAATACATTTTGAGACTAGAGACGTTTTACAGTACAGTACAGTATATATCCAAATCTTCCTTACTTCACATCAGTTTTGTAACAACCCACATGATTTTTTAGTTTATGTTTCACTTTGTGATTCTTATTATGTCACCTGCAACCCCCCAATCCCTCTCCAGTATGGTATCAGCTCTAGGTAGTTACACAGTCTGGCCAAAAGAAGTCACATACTCCAAGATTTCATTCAGTCACCTTTAGCTTTGATTACAGCACACAATGTGGTGGCAAGGTTATGTATGAAAATGATTCCCCATGCTCCCTGAACCACAACCTCAGTCCTGGAATATGCATGGGATACCATCAGGGAAGAAAAACTCTAATGATGTGATGTCCTGTTCATTCAGTACATTCAGGTCATGGGTTCACTTCATTTTGTTTCCACCTAACCATGCCGTGTCTAGACCTGACCAACTGAAGCAACCTCAGATCATAAGACTGCCTCCAGAGGCTTGTACAGTGGCCTGGATGCACGATGGGTGCATCGCTTCATGCACTTTCCTTCTCACCCATCGCTCTGGAATAGGGTCAGTCTGAACTCATCAGACCACATGACCTTTTCCATTGCTCCAAAGACTAATCATTTCACTCCCTAGCAAAAAAAACCCAGTCTGTCCAACAAGTGGTTTTCTTATGGCCACACATTTTGTCCTAACCCTGTGAGTTCTCATCATGTTGTATGCGTATGATATATCATATTGTATATATATGCTGATAAGCATAGCTATGGTTTTTACTGTTGATATCATTTTTTTACCATGCAACTTAATTAAGTAATTAAGTCACCTGCAGTCATGATTTTTTCCGACAACATTTCCTGCACAAAGTTGACAGCTCAGCACTATTCTTCAGTGTTGAAGGGTTCTTAACTCAGTTCCAGTCATTTCTAATCTCCTTAGTTGTTTTCTTTGTTTGATGCGGGCCAATAATTTGACCATCCCAAAATGATGACTTATTTTTTGGCCAGGCAATGTGTTGTAGGGCAGTTATCTTCTTTATATTCAATTCTATTTTTTATAATTCTAACACAACTTTAAATATGTACTGTATACAGTATGTTGTTGGATGGAGCTTACTTTTTTAAAAACAGCTTGCTTTTGTAATAATTGCCTAAAAAGCCTTGTCTTTTATAGTTTATACTGCTTCTTATATTGTTTTATATTCGTGGTGCACTTTTGCACTTGTACTTTGAGTCTTTTGAAAAAAATGAATGTCTAATTGTGGTATTTCCTATGCCTTTTTGTTAGAGCCATTTAATTTGAAAATAGCCAAAAGAAAAAAGAAAAGGAAAAAAAAAATAGCACTGGGCTGTACATTTTTTTTTTTCCCTCAAAGTGGTTAACAACATTAATTAGGGTGGTTGTCAGAGTTAAGTGAGCCTATACCAGTTCCTTGTCCATACAGTCATCACTTGATGTGGAGCACCAAAGGTTAATTGTGTTGAACACCATTAAATGTTGATATGTCCAAAGATTTGATATGCAGCCCTTCTCCTCATTTGTTAAGATGTGAAAGGTCATTTATGGAAAAAAAAGAATAGAAAAGAACGCTAATTATAGCCAAATGTGTAATTGTGTGTTACATGGTTTCGTAATACAACAATTATCTTTTCCCCTTCTCTCGTCTTCCCTTATTACCATAGAAATTACAGACCTTCCGAGACAAATCCACACCCACTCTGAGCATGGACTTGTTGAGCGAATCCCATGTGCTGGTGCTTTTCCTCACCTGCCTGGTGTCACTGTGCTGGGCCCAAGAAAAGGATTACACAGTGAAGGAGGAACAGCCGGAGAACGTGCACATAGGGAACCTGCGCAAAGACTTGGACCTAAACCTGGACCCTAATGTTAAGCTGTCATCAGCCCTGGAGTTCAAACCCGTCTATAAGTCGGGAGAAGTTCCTTTGGTGCGGGTAGAAGCGAACACTGGCGAGATCTTTACAACATCGAATCGCATCGACCGTGAGAAGCTGTGCTCTGGAGTCTTCAACGAGAAACGTTGCTTCTACGAGATTGAAGTGGCTGTGCTGCCCGACGAGGTATTTCGCTTGGTCAAGATTCGCTTCCTCATTGAAGACATCAATGATAATGCCCCTCTGTTCCAGTCTACTGTCATTAACATCTCCATTCCTGAGAATACTGCCATCAATAATCGTTATCCGGTACCCTCAGCCTTCGACCCTGACGTTGGGCTTAATGGCATTCAACACTACGAACTCGTCAAGGTGGGTGCTCTGGTCTCCTGTGAATTGTTTAAGTGCTACTTCCACTGAATAGATCTTTAAAGAATGTGAAAAAAGTGGCACTGGTTCAAATATACTCAAGTAACTTAGTGTATTTATTAAATAGTAATATTGATTGCAGGGAAAAATATGAAAACAATATATAGAATATTAATTTTTCCCTGCCTGAATAATATCTTATTATGCTCTTTCAAAATTAGACGACTAGAATGAAACGCTTCCCTTTAAAGCACATAATATGATGAATTCATTCCATTCGTTCATTAAATTTAGTTTTTTCATTTCTGTGTATGATTCTGTGTGTGTGTTAGATATCTTGTTTTTTTTTTTTTTCTCAGAGTGTATTTCCTAAAGCATATATTCTGTTCTTACTTAGCTAGTCACTGTATATTTACTTTAAAGTATTATACTGTATATACAGTATAACAGGAAAGTTAATCTTGGGGTTTTATTAAGACTGTAATACACTTTGGAACAAAAAAGACACAACTGCCGTTAATATGTGAAAGAGTCATTTGTAACTTCTTGTGAGAATTAGCAGAATCCCTGCCTTGCATGTTTAATTAAGTCACCAGTTTGCATTTTTAAGGAGCTATAGCTGCCAAGCCATCTCTAGTGTAACACTCCATTGCATGTGCTTGGAAAATGACCAAAGTAATATTACAACATAGCCTCACTTAAGAATAAATATGTGTAACGTCTGCTTTCGGCTTGATAATTCAGTTTATTCTTTTTTTTAAACTTGAGAGCAGGCTCTTAGTTCCAAATTGGATATGCAAGAATGAATCAAAGGCAAGTTTAGTCACGGCTGCAAAATATGAATGCGGAATCCAGGCGAGAGAATGGGTGTATTTTCGTCCTCTGAGCTCGCTGCAAACATCACTTGAGTAGCATCTGACCGTGAATAGGCTCCTTGGACTGTTTATGTTCCTGTAACAGATAGCAAGGGCTAGCCTGTGATCTCTCACACAGTCCTCCTTTACCCAGAGAGACGTGCTGGTCTACAGCACGGCGAAGCTTGATTAGCATCATGGCAGTTTTTACACGTACAGCGAGAGGCTCTGCTCTGAAAGAGCTGTGCCAAAGATCCCGCTTTTTGCTGGTTGCTTGCTCACGGCATGTTCTGAAAAAGAGGAAGCCTTGACTCATAACACGAGTGTGAATTCCTGCCTGAGCCAGTTTTGTACCACAAGAACTGTTAAATTCTCAAATATGATTGTAGGTAGGTGTTTAAAAATGTCCTATAACAGTATCACTCTGTTTATTTATATCATGACATTATTATATTATGCACTCGTTTTAGCACTTTATTATTTCTATAGTAGCGGCTCATCCATTTCGATGGCCGAAGACAAACATGGTTGATATGTTGAAAATAAATATAATGATCTATTAATAAAAAATATTTTACTCACTATTGAATTGAGAAAATGAAAAAGAAAAAGTTTTAGGTGTTAATGCCACACATACCTTATCGCCAATTATTTTCTTATAGCAGCACAGCTGCTGATGATTTATTTTATATTTAACTGATTTACCATATTTATTGCGCAATCAGCATCAGTGTTGCTATGTCACCTGGAATGGTGGACACGTCAAGGTCAGTCTGCTGAAAGTAATACTATGCATTACTGGGGAAGAGCTTTCCATTAGACGAGATTTTATCACTTAAAGAGAGCCTTTTTTACAAGTTCTGTCTAGAGGCATGTGGATCAGATCAGGCTCATGGGATAAAATTATTGACTTTTCTGTTGTGGGTTCCACCCTACTCATTGTTATTTTCACTCCACCATTTAAGCACTCTAACCCCGCATTAAGATACCTATCCCTCCCTTTCCACCACTTATATGACTCCTGGGGGAACTTTCACTATATGGTGGTTCTGTACTTAAATAAAATACTGCAAACGGCTTTTCTTATTATATGAGCAAGGATCTCATTACATCTGATGCTGTGTTAACATCGGTGGTGTGTTTAGACATGTTTAGTTAAGCTAATTAGTATGCATATTTAATTCAGCACTTATGCTGTTGTAGGCTGTATCACCGGCAGCCAAGGAGGTGATGCTCTCATTAAAACAGTAATGATAAAGAAGTGACAAGTGAAGAAGGGACTGGCATGCCACGAACCCCTTTTTAACATTTCCATACCAACCTTGCTGTAATGAGCTGTCCTCGTTTTGAACAAACTAATTATCGAAAGGCTTAAAGCTGATCAGTCCAGAAGGTTTGTTACCTTGGGGACAAATAGGTTGTGAGAAAGAGCACTCGAGGTCTGTGGATAGTCATTAGCACAATGTGTTCAGAGTTTTTTTTTTTTTTTTTTTTTTTTTTAGGAGGGCGCTGTATGAGTAAATATACAAAATGGATCAGGCTTAATGCTGATCGCTGACTAATTTCTGTTAGTGCTCTGGACAGAACATAGGATGCTTCCAGCCATACTACACACACTTTTATTTGGTTCCAGATATCATTTGTGGCTGAGTTTTGGCTGGGGGCTGGTCCAGTGAGACAGCTCTTGTGTTTTGGTCTTTGCCAGATGGTTTAAATTAGATCAGAATCGGCAACAAAATGGAAAGAGAAAACACATGGTCAGAGGATTGGATAAGAAAGTGTTTAAATCTTTATTGCCTCTTTTGCTGGACTGTACTTGAGGACTAGCAGTGTATTTGTCCATATAATGCTATTCCAACTAATTAATCCATAATGCTAGGCTCTGAGAACTATTAACACCATTGCATGTATCTCTTGTCTGTCTGTATTATAGGTTGTAAAATTTTCAGTATCTTCCGGGAGTTATACTCCTAAGAAACAGATTCACCTTATGTGTTTCTCTAAATAAGCTGCAGGTCAGTGAGTATAAATATGCTGAGAATCCCACCCAACATGCATATTACTTTCTGATGATTGTCACTTCCCTGGGGCTGGTGATTCATGCTCTTTTGACTCTTTCTAAGCCTGCCTGAAGGTAATCACAATCCCCCAGCCTCATTCGGTATGGGCTAAACTGGAACAAAAGTGTTGCTTGATAACTCATGCAGCCCTTGGCCACAGAAAAAAAGCTAGTTCTATTAGATCCAGTGGGTATTGTCTGCAGCTGTGCGTGTAAACATAACCAGATACAGACTATGAAAATTTTGAGTGAAATATATTGCATTCACATGCCAAATAACCCATGGCAATGCCATGGAAATTGTGTACATAAAAACTTTATTTATTTACAGTATTTATTCATAACTATTTTGAGGAACTCAAATGTATATTAAGCACATATTTAAAGTTATTTGCCAAATTGAATAGATATTACTACAGTGAATGTGTGTGTGTGTGTGTGTGTGTGTGTGTGTGTGTGTGTGTGTGTGTGTGTGTGTGTGTGTGTGTGTGTGCGTGCGTGTGTGTGTGTGTGTGTCTGTGTGTGTGTGTGTGTGTGTGTGTGTGTGTGTGTGTGTGTGTGTGTGTGTGTGTGCGTCCTGCAATGAGCTGGCACCCCAACCAGGTGCCCTCAGTTCAGGAAAATAGGATAAGTGATAACAGATGCACAGATAATATAATAGAATATTTACAGTGCATCATTACATCATTATACTGTACACAGTATACAACCAAATCTGTAAGATGTTGTTCTAACTTGTTCTGTTGTTTCAAATCCATAATGTTTGATTGTTTTGGGAATCTCATTTTGTAGATAACTGTAATTGTTTTCCAAAATGAAAAAAAAAAAAAACTTTAAAAATTTATTTGTTGAAATAAGGAATCCCCATACTATATATTTGACTGGCAGGATATGTGAACTACACTAAAACCCCATAGTAAATATTATCCATATTAATTACTGAGCATGAGGTTAATTTTCTCTGATGTGCATCGGCAATTATTTTTATAGTTCTATAATTAGATCTCTTAGCTCATTTTATGTTTATAGTTCTGAGCCATGTATACATGTACAGATTGCAAAACCACAGTCTGTGCCGAAAGCCACCAGAATCGGTTACTTACACATCTCTAACTGTGGCAGTCAATTTAATATACAATAAACTTTAACATGGGAATGTAAAAAATGGAAATGTTACTTAATCACTGGCTTATTATTTAGCAAGCAATAATAATAATAATAATAATAATAATAATAGAATTAATAAGTAAAAAAAATATTTGCATAGCCTAGTATATATAAATATAAGCACAAGGAAAGGTCTCACACACTTTGCTCTCACAGCAGGAGTAAAGCAAATAAGAATTGTGGAAAAACTGTATAGTGATATAAATTCCAACAGCTCTGGCACAGTTACAGCAATTACAATAACATATAAATAAAAAAGAAACACACCTCACCATGCATGTTCACTACGCTACCCCACTTGCACTGTGCTTTACAGGGAATATATCCTGGTGGCAACAGATTCAGCTGGGAACTTGGCACTACAGTAACAACAGTACTCTTTATACAGTATACAGTATGTGTGGCCACAACCACCTGACCTCAGGCTTCGTTTGTTTAAGAGGAGTGCCACACATCTTTTTTTTTTCACTCGTCCCCCTTTATTCAAGGTGTCCCTCAAAGACTTGATGCCTCCAGCTCCAGCCTTTTCTCTGTCATGCTTGCCTCTTTCACCACATTCTTCACATTTCCCCTAGTGTCCTTTCAGTCTCTGTTAACTCTATGTCCCGCAGTGTACCTTAAAATGATCAACGTAGATCAAAATCAAAACCCAACAACTCCGTCCTCCAATCTGGGCTTCTTTCTGATGGAACCTTTTCACATTTCCAGAAGTAGCTTTGAGAAGCTAATGCCGCCTCAGCTACAATAATGATGCAGTGACAAAAAGCCAAATGGAATCAACCACCGTTTATAAGACGTATTATAGAAGAACTGTGAACCGTGGTGGAATCGAAAGGCACAGCTTAAAATATGGGCATGAGTCGCGTTTTGGTGGCAAACAAACTGCAAATGCAGTGAACAAAGCTAAGCTGACAGACTCCCAAGCCAATCTGTAAAGTTTACCTCAAGCTTGTGTGGCTTGTGATGGGTACCATCTAGCTTGACACACACACACACACACACACACACACACACACACACACACACACACAAAAAAGCACTCATAGTTCTGAATATACTGAATGAGGGTTAACTCAGCTATCAATTCAGAAATACATGTACTATAGCATAGAATGTTAGCATACATGTTAGCAATACATATTAGCAAGTACCTGTGATAAACATGAAAATGTGTTGTTTTTTTTCTTTTACCTATTTGCAATTTAATTACTTTGAAAATAACTTAAATGTGGTAAGCATAAACATAAAATAATGCAAACACAATATGAATTAACCACTCCATTTAGCTCACTTACTCACTCATTGTCTATACAGCTTTATTCTACGTACAGGGTCACAGAGAGCCTGGATCCTATCCCAGGAGACTTACAGTAGGGCATGAGGCAGGGTACACCCTAGACAGGTTGCCCATCCATCGCACACACATATAGACACTCGCACGATTTTTCACACACTACGGGCAATTTGCCTAGGCCCAATTAGCCTAATCTGCATATCTTTGGGCTGTGAGAGGAAACCGGAGTACCCAGATCCATTAAGTACGGGAAGAACATGCAAACTCCACACACAGACCAGAGGTGGGAATCGAACCCGGACCCTGAAGCAAAAGTGACGTTGCTGCCATCAAGCTTCTCATTATCTCAGTTATTGCTACCTTACCCTGAGCTGTGTAAGAATAAAACAGCAACAGGCTGTTATTTACACTTCATCAACATATTTCTGGTTCTTGTGAAAAAATTACCCATTCATGCAATAATCTTTGTCACATAATGCTAGTTAGGTCCCAAAGTTAAATTCTTTGCCCTGTTTTTTCCAACCTTATACTTTCCTATGCCAACTATGATAAAAATGTGTGTTAAAGAGAATAATCCGTTTTGGCATTAAGTGTGATGTGCAGCTTGTATGTAAATGCTTTTTCTTACTTTAGCTTGAATGTGTTTCTTACTGAAGATGCTTCAAAGAGGTTTATTGTTTCCAGCTATACTAACACTCAGTAGCACTTTTGCCCATGTTATCCCTGTTTGCTTTACCTTCGGAAAGAAGGGAATGTGTTGACAGCTTTTAGCGTTATGTAGCCTGATCTGTAATCATAAATATTAGTGCTAGCTTTAAAGGCAAGGCAATTACTTCAACAGTCGACGATGGCCTCTCATGGGGATTGCATGTGCATTTCTTCTTTATTTTCCTTAGGCTTTAACCACCCTTTCAAGAAAATCTCTTTTTTAAAAAGCTTTTATTTCACTCGGTAATTTATGGTGGTCGGGTCCTACAGCATATTTAAAATAGAAGCTTCATTTTCCAGCTGTCTTTCTATGTACTATAAAGTGGAAGACCTGTCTTCGGTATACTCCATCAGCCTAATTTTAGAATGGAAAAAAGGTAAAACTGAAAGGTAAAGCTTAATTTTAGGTATAGCACGAGTGTTAGCAGTGTGCTGAAGAGGGAATCAGCCAAACATACTGTATAACATATTGTATTTGAGCATCAGCTTTGTCTCTTGAATCTCCAGTACATAGAACCATCATTAAGAGGAGAGAGGAAATGCAAATTACCTAAAAGGATATTTAATAAAAGGATGTGTTATAATGACAAAAGCCATTTCTGCATTATTTTCCATTTTTTATTTAGGTAAGCAAGCATTGGATGAAAATTGAATTCTGTCTACTTTTTTCTACTTTTCTGTCTACCCTTTTCCATCATAACTATCTTGATTGTTTACCATATTTTGGACTTGATTAAATTGGATATAAAAAGAGCACAAAACATAAATTGTAATTTACACACTTTATATAAGCTATCAGGTTTTCATAAGCCTTTATAAGTGGAACATATCCCCTGGTTATGTTTTAAGTCAATTTTTATAAGACCTTGTGCACTTTCTAATAGGATTAAAGAACTTTATCCTTAAGGTTTGTTGCTGCTGCCTGCATAAACATCTATTCAAATCAACAGTGTATGACAATCTTTCATATTTAAAGATGTAATGGGTTGCGCTTGTGTGCATATAAAGTTATTTAATACAAAATAGTGCTTTTGACTGATACTTTAATATGCATTTTCTCCAGACAACAAGCAGTGCATTCACAAGCATATTTTTATTCTCCCTCTTTTAGAGTGTGAGCGAGTTTGGCCTGGACATCATTGAAACTCCGGAGGGAGACAAGTGGCCCCAACTTATAGTCCAACAAAATTTGGATCGAGAAACTAAGGACACGTTTGTGATGAAAATCAAAGTGGAAGATGGTGGCAAACCTCCAAAGTCCAGCACAGCCATCCTCCAGGTTACGGTCTCAGATGTAAATGACAATCGCCCCGTGTTCAAGGACAGTGAGGTGGAGGTGAACGTACCTGAGAATGCCCCTATGGGGACATCAGTCACACAACTCCATGCCACTGATGCTGATCTTGGCTCCAATGCTCAGATTCACTTTTCCTTTAGCAATCAAATCTCTTCAGTATCCAGGCGGCACTTTGCTATCGATAGCTCTACTGGATTGATTACAATCAAGCAGCCATTGGACAGAGAATCCATCCCAGTCCACAAGCTTATAGTCCTGGCAAGTGATGGTAGCACCACACCTTCAAGGGCTACCGTCATAGTAAATGTTACAGACATTAATGACAATGTTCCATCCATAGATACTCGTTATATAATAAATCTTGTTAATGGAACAGTACTCTTGTCTGAAAATGCCCCTCTAAACACAAAAATTGCTCTAATTACAGTGACTGACAGGGATGCTGACCTTAATGGTAAAGTGACATGTTACACGGATCATGATGTACCCTTTCGGTTGAAGCCTGTTTTTAATGACCAATTCTTGTTGGAAACTGCGGCCCCGTTAGATTACGAGACTACTCGAGAATATGCAATTAAGATCGTAGCTTCAGATTCAGGGAAACCTTCTTTAAACACTTCTGCAATGGTCCTTATCAAAATCAAGGATGAGAATGATAATACCCCAGTTTTTCCTCAGCCAGAGATTCAGCTGTCCATCCCAGAGAACAATGACCCTGGCACACAGCTGATAAAGATCAGTGCCACGGATGCAGATAGTGGTTCTAACGCCCTTATTATTTATACCCTTGGCCCAGATGCACCTGATGGATTTAACATAGATCCACGGTCTGGTATACTCTCCGTTGGCAAGAGACTGGATAGAGAAAAACAGGAAAGCTATTCATTTACAGTCATTGCCAAGGATAATGGTTCCAGTCCTCTTCAAAGCAATGTCACTGTGAAGCTGATTGTCCAGGACCAAAATGACAACAGTCCAGCCTTCACTCATCCAGAATATAATTTTTATGTGCCCGAGAACTTGCCTCTCTATGGCACAGTTGGCTTGATTACAGTTACAGATGCAGATGCAGGTGATAACTCGGTTGTTACCCTTTCAATTATAAATGGAAAAGACAATTTTATTATTGACCCTAAAACTGGTGTGATTAAACCAAACATTACATTTGACAGGGAACAGCAAAGTTCCTATACCTTTATAGTTAAAGCCGTGGATGGAGGATTAATCCAGACAACTTCTTATGCCAAGGTTACCATAAATGTGGTTGACGTTAATGACAATCGGCCTGTGTTCGTCATCCCACCTTCCAACTACTCCTATGACCTGGTCCCCTTCACAACCAGCCCTGGCTCTGTGGTGACCCGTGTGTATGCCATTGACAATGACACTGGTATGAATGCAGAGCTGCAGTACAGCATTATTGGAGGGTCACCAAGAGGACTTTTTGCTATTGACAGAACTACAGGGAACATTACATTGCAGGAGAAGATTGGTAATGCTGATCAAGGTCTTCATAGGCTGGTGGTAATGGTCAGAGACCTAGGACAGCCAGACCCCTTGCATGCAATTGCACTTGTTCACTTGTTTGTGAATGATACGATCTCTAATGCTACATTCATTCAGGAGCAAGTTCGCAAAAGTATGGAGACACCCTTGGACAGAAATGTTGGAGACAATGATGTAGTCCCTCAGACCAATGGCTATGTAATTGTTGTCATAGCCATAATTGCTGGGACTATGACCGTCATATTAGTAATATTTGTGACTGCTTTGGTACGTTGTCGACAAACACCCAGGCACAAAGTTGTTCAAAAGGGCAAGCAAAGCGGTGAGTGGGTATCACCAAACCAGGAAGGCCGGCAGATCAAAAAGAAGAAGAAGAAAAAGAAGAGATCCCCTAAGAGCCTGCTTTTGAACTTTGTCACTATTGAAGAATCCAAGTCTGAAGACCCTACCCACGAGCATATCAATGGCACATTAGACCTTCCAGTGGAGCTTGAGGAGCAGACAATGGGAAAGTATAATTGGGCCACCACACCGACCACGTTTAAACCTGACAGCCCTGATTTAGCCAAGCATTACAAGTCAGCTTCTCCCCAGCCTACCTTTCAGATCAAACCAGAAACCCCAGTGGCTCCCAAGAAGCACCATGTCATTCAGGAACTCCCCTTGGACAACACATTCGTAGTTGGCTGTGACTCTCTCTCCAAATGCTCCTCCAGTAGCTCCGACCCCTACAGTGTCTCAGAGTGCAGCTGTCAAGGGAGCTTCAAGGCACCTGGGCAAATTCACACCCGACAGGTAATTCACAACTTTCTTTTTTAACTCACTTTACTACTCCTGCTTGTTCTCCTAATCTAACTTCCCTTCTGTTTGGAAAGCTTCTGCATGGAGGTTGGCAGGGGCATGGGCAGGGATTCAACCACACAAAAGCTCAAGCATGCATGAATGCCCATCAGCACAGAGTACTGAGAAATCTGTTGGGGAAAAAAGCTTACACCTAAGGAGAAGGCATCTGTTGTACTTATGGCTGCTTGCTTTTATCAATCAAAAACGCATTTCAGTTACACTAAAAATAAAAAGAAAAGATGCTGAGCTATTCATTACTAGGCAGGATTAGGAAAACTGTCACAGTTTTGCTTAAACACCAGCTGGAAGACTTTAGGAATGGTACATTTTTTATTATTCAGTGAAAGTATCAAAGTAAAATAGTATCATTTTCTTTCAGAGATGGGTTACAATTATAAAAAGGATTTATTAGCTATAGAAAAGTGAGAGCAGCGATCCTTTCAGTACTGAAACGACTGAATATATGATTATGATTGGCGTATCAAAACCAAGTGTGCTTGACAGCAAATCAAATCAAAGATTGAGATGCATTCCATGTGCACATCTGAACAGATGCACATGTTTGAAGCAATAGTTTTTACAATTAAATCTCAAAGTTGTACAGCCATAGAAGGAGGTGTATTTTTGTCACCACAATTCAAAACAGTTTATTACAAGTTGTCTTAGTGGAGAGACATGCTCATTTGAATACTGGTGCATTCTAGCTTATTCCTTTAGGCCTGATATGTGCCAAATGCAAAGTGGCTTACAAATAAACACAGACAAGGGAAATAAATGGAAATATGAGGTGGTAGCCTTGCCATGACAGGTCCTGCCTTAGACAAAGACTGAGCTATACAATGGTGTGTCAGAAAGATCAAGGTGAATGCAAAGCTTTCAAACTCATAGACTTGAATAGAAGGAGCAGATTCATTAATAGTTCAGTGAAGTTCATTCTTCTTTTGTTTGCCGTTTTTTTTTTTTTTTTTGTATGAGCTTTTGTAGTATTGACTAATTTCAAAGCCATAATCTATAGCAGGCTATTCAAAATAGTAAGTTCACTCAATTCTTATTCCAGGAAGCTGGGCATTTGAAAAACAAATGTCATTTACAACATCTGTTTGTAAGTTTCACATTTTCTTAGTCTCTCAGAATAGTTTATTATTTACTTTTAAGGATTGATGTCACCAGAACTATTTATCACCCTTTGCTTTTGTCTTCTTTAATGGCTGTCCATGAGGCAGAAAATCCCTCTCTGCATATTCCTTGCATATTTACTTAGATATAGAGTATTACAGTACGTGCACAATGATTTAAGGTGACACCCACACACAGCTAATAGTACTTTCTTGCCATCAGCATTTCTTTCAGAATGTGTCTAAAAGCAAGGCTCTGACACGGTGCATTATATATAAGCCTACTTACATGGTCAGAATACTAAATTAAGCATTATTTCTCCTCATAATTCCCTTAAGGTGTGCTGAGACATTGTGGAAACGTGTCACAATTTATTAAATTAGTAAACATATTTTGTGATTCATTGACTGAAATATTTAGGAAATTTAATTTACTCCATAATATAATTAATAAAACTTCTGGTTTGTTTATATTCAACATTGATTTTAATTTTATGTTTAAAAATGAACAATATGGGGCCTCCGAGTGGCGCAGTGGCAAAGTGCTCGCCCTATCATCCGTATATCGCCGGCGTTTGATTCCCGGGGGATGCTGTTTAACCTCTCGTAGCCTGAGGTCTAGAGTGAGCTGATTGGCCGGGCTCTCTCAGAGGGAGAAACTAAAAAAAAATGAAAAAAATGTAAGCTATAAACAATGCATTCCTTCTAATTATTGCTACAATTTGTACCTTACTGCTAACCTTTTTACTACTATTATCCCTGCCACAAGCTCACTACAGTACATCGCCAAATCACAGTAGACGCAGTAAAAACCTGTAGAACTTGCCAGGAAAGCAGTAGAAAACAGCAAGGACATAGTATTGTCTCCCATGATGTGGAGATGCTGTGCTTTTTTTGGATATGTAAAAAAAAAAAAACCTGGTGAGAACACTGACCGGTTAGCAGCGTAACTTGCACCTTTTAAGGACCTTATGGCACAAATGGGAAAGATTTCTAGCAATGGGGTCATCATTGCGATGTTACTGTGTTGGTGTTTTGTCAGTGGAGTTCTCTTAGCAACCTCTTCAGTCTTGTGTTGTGACTACAGTTGACCCATGCCATGTTGTAAAAGGCCGTATTAAGTTCATATGCATTGCTTTTAATGGTTACCATGTTTATGGTGCACATGCAGCAGGTTATACTGTATGTCTATGTCACTTTGTCTATATATGTCTACTGTATATCACGTTCAGAGAATTTAGTATAAATACTGGATCCAATTTCTCACAACAGATCTTCATTATGAAAAAAGCTTTGCATGTGTTGCAGTATTTATACCAATCTGCCAGGCGCAATAACCAAATAGTAAGTACATGATAAGTGCCTGATAAGAGCATGGTCTGATCCGATCGCAACAGTAATATCGCATTGGACCTGGTTAGCATGTGATCATGTACATGATAGGAAATTAGTGACAACATGATCGACACATTGACTAGGCTAGGAAGTAGTATGAACTTGAATGAACTTCCCATTCTGACCCCATTCCCACAGCGTTCGTTGATATATTTAGGACTCTGTGAAAGCTTCATAGTCTTTTGACGCAGTTTTTGGAAGTGCCCTATATGCAGTGTTCCATAATAGAAATAAGAATAGTAGCCTATGTAGAGGAAATAAACTGACATTGATAGTAATGAAAAAAAAAAAAAAAAAACAGAAAACAAGCAGAGAACAAGCTTTGTTTTTTGTCAGGAGATCACACCGAATGCAAATGCAGGTTTGTTAAAAGATCAAGTGAACGATCGAATGAAGCTACTGTAACTCAGAGTGAAAAGCAGGTACACTTGTCAGCATTTGACGAACAGAGGACATTACACTAGAGCAAACTTGTAAACTGTGCATAACCAGAATGCCAATCAGGGGAGCCATCCCTGGCAGAGTTTGCACTTAACAACAACCTCAGAAAAACAACATCAGTGATACATGTGCATGAGCATGTAACTTTTGTTATGTAAAAAAATAAGGGGACATCGTCTTTAGGGTTTACCATTGGGAAATATAGTTTGTATTTTTGATTGATGAGTCAAAGCTGGCAGTGACATATGCTCTTCTTTTGTTGTTTGTACTGAATGTTGAACACTGTTTTAAACCAGCCTATATAAAAAATGATGCTCAGACCATCTGGCCTACAGGAGACACACAAATTATGTAGCATGCAAATTAGCCTGGACAATATTCCATGTTATGATATATTTTAATACACTGTAGATTCCTAGCAGGTGCTTGGCCAGATAGCTAGGATTGCCACATGTGTTTATCATGAAGATTTACATTTGCATTTACATTGTCAGCATTTGGATGACACACTTACATTGTACTTACTGTACATTTTATCTCATTTTACATCTGAGTAGGTGAGGATCAAAAGGGCCTGGACCAAGGGCCCAACAGTGGCAACATGGTGGTGCTGGGTTTTGAACCTGACACATTCTGATCAGTTGTGCAATGCTTTAATTACTGAGCTACCCCCATTAAGGCTTTAACTTACAAAATGTATTGGCAGAGCAAGGATTCCTGTATATTTAACCAGTTTTAAGTGGTGGTAACTTTAGAGATGTGCTTGTCAAAGTATCAGGAATAATCAGGAACTGAACTGTAAAAGGTTTATTTGCTATATTCAGTACAGCACGAGCTTCTCTTTCCATTGCTCTCTTCCACGTACTCATCTCACTCTCATCTCTTTTATATCCTGCTCTCCTGGTTCAGAGCCGATGAGTTTGAGGCCAATACCCCTGGTGATAGAGGAGCTTCAGTCAGAACACACACTTTCAGTTGTGGAAGATCAAATAAATACCAAGCTACTTGACTGTTCTCAGACAGAACTGTGAATATGCAGGAGAATAAAATCCAATAAGATTTTTGTTTGACCTATATATTCAGGCTGGGGCTGTTGTAGAGGTTAGTTTATTTCCCATTATAATCTCTTGTGACTTGTCTTAGTAGAAAAAGCTCCACATATTGTCTCTATTTTTTATAATTTTGGGAGTTTGCGCAACATTATCTCTTTTTCTTCTGTATCAAGATTCATTTCATTGAAATTATCAATACTCAATCACCACTGAGAAAGATTTCACACAAATCATTGTTATTTAACTGAGACTAAGACTGAAATTTCAGCCCATCTACAATACACTAGGGTACGCCACTCTGTTTTATTTTAATTCTGTTGCTCTTCATTTTCCTGAGACTAGGAGTGCCATTAAATATAGCTCACATATCTGTCTGAGGAAGTATATGATTCATGGTTTAGTAGGTAGAAAGGCATGCAACTGAAGTATCAAGACATCCTTATATACCGTATATAGACATAGTGCGTACTGTATATACACCGCCTGGTTAAAGGTCACACACAAAGATTTTGTTCGACCGCCTTTGGCTTTGATAAAGGCATGCAGTTTGGTGCCCAAGTCACATGTGAAGATGAATTCTCATGCTCTCAGAACCACTCTTCTACAAGTTGAGTCCTGAAATATGCCTGAGGAGGAAAAAAAATATTTATAGTGATACTCTGATCATTCAGTACTTTCAGTCCGTCAACTGCCTTCATTATATTGCCACAGAATGTTTCTGAGTCTGGTCTTGACCAACTGAAGCAACCCCAGATCATAACACTGGCTCCAGAGGCTTGTACAGTGGCCACTTTGCATGATAGGTACATCAACATGCGCTTCCCCTCGTTAACTTACACACCCATCACTCTGACATAGGGTCAGTCTAGACTCATCAAACCACATGACCTTTTTTCCATCGCTCTAAAGTCCAATCTATATGCACAGAGCTGTTTCATACCAATCCTGTGAGTTCTCATTGCATTGTGTTGTGATTTCTATTGTAACTGTGTTTCTATTTTTTTTTATGATGCAACTTCACTAAGCATTTCAGTGATGTCCATTCTTGATTTTTTTTTTACCTTCTCATCTGTCATAAAGTTGATGCTTCAGCACTATTCTTGTTAGAGTGTTCTTATCCCAGTTACAGTCATTTAAAATCTCCTTAGTTGCTTGATGCAGGCCAGTAATTTGACTCTACTGAAATGATACAGTCTTGTGTGTGTGTGTGTGTGTGTGTGTGTGTGTGTGTGTGTGTGTGTGTGTGTGTGTGTGTGTGTGTGTGTGTGCGCGAGTGAACCTGGTAATGCACATTCTCTTTGTAATTAGTAATTCGTTTTCCTTTTATTCTCTTTTGACACCTACAGATCTCAGGCCAATTACCTGTCCTTAGTAGCCTAGGAAAAAATATTATAGACAATTTATTATGACAGTACGAGGGTAATAGGGTAATAAGCAGATATTTTTAAATACCTGCAGGTATGTCGTTTTTAAATTCTAGGTACAGTTACAGGATGTAAACTTGTATTCAAATTGTTCTTGTTGTTTCTTGATTCTTGAATGTAAATTGCTGAATAGAGCTGATTCTATACACTACCAGCCAAAATTTTGGACACTCATTCTAATTCAAAGTTTTTTGTTTGGTGATTTATTTTCTACATTCTCTAAAAATACTGGAGATTTTAAAACTATGAAATGAAACATATGGCATTAGGTAATTAAGTATAGACAACAACGACAGTAAATAGTCATTTTAAGACCTGTCATGGAATGTTTTTTTTTTTGGAATGTTCTTGTCAAGTGCATTTGCAAAACCCATCAAGCACCATGATGAAACTGGCTCTCATAAAGACCTTCCCAGAAAAGCAAGACCAGAACCTACCTGTGCTGCAGAGGAGAAGTTCATTTAGAGTTACGGGTCTCAAAAATCCTCAGTACCTCAGATTAGAGCCATTATGGCTTTACAGAGTAAGTAGCAGATACATACTGTAAGTAGCAGATACATCTCGATATCAACTGTTCAAAGGAGATTATTGCATATTTTGTTTTTACAATTTAGAAAGAAATAAAAATCAGGAAACACCATGTAATTAAAAGGTGTGGCCAGGCTTTCGAATGGTAGGGTGTGTGTTCAGAAAACCTAATACAATTTGACATTTTAACATTTTATGTAAATGGTGGTTGTTGCTCTGAACACTATCTATTTGTTTTTACTGTCTATATCATTCAGTATCTTATATTATTCATATCTTCCATCATACATGACAAGCCAGCAACCTATTAATCATGTCAATAATTTAATAGAAGAATGTTCACCCTATCTATAGTACTCTATCCATACTATTCCTATCAGAAGCAGAGTGGATTGGTTGGGAGGTCATTACCGCACTGAATGTATCTTTATATTTCTAGGGAATTGTGTGTTTTCTAGGTTAGTGTTGCATAATTTACAGTAAACGATGCTTTTATTTAGCTGTTTTCTACCTTGCTGAGCATCAGGGTTATTGGGCTGATTCTTTCTTTCACACCCAAGCGGCTTTTTCGAACTGAGAAAATGTTTCTTTGAATGTTTGCCATTAATGAAAGCAGTGAGCGGTTGCTATGTTGCCTCCAGGTCCAAATAACCCATTTTCAATAAGTAACTTGTGATTTTAAACCTATATACTCTAGTGCAGTATCTCCAAGCTGGTCATTACTGCCATACATTACTGCTTTGAGTTTAATGCCACATGCTTTGCATCGGCTGGAACATTTCATATGGATGTTCTGTAGACATCCTTGTTGATTTAAAAAAAAAAGAAAGAAAGAAAACCTAACCATTTTCTTATATTTCACTGCCATTCACCTTCATGATTTTGAGAATCCTCTCATCTCTCACGTATATAACATTCATGTTGACTAGTCAGGAACTTAATCTTCTGTGACTGAAATGATGTACAGTAGGTACGAAACAACCATTTGCTTCTTTTCCTTTTTACCCATTAAGTTAATGAATTCTCCATAGAATGTAGATGACAAGTAAGTCATCTTATACTTTCCTTTTGCCCATAACATACTGTATGTCTGTGTGTGTGTGTCGTGTGTGTGTGTGGTGTGTGTGTGAGTACTTTTTCTTTCTTTTTGTTTTTTTCTTCTTCTGAGAATGGTATCAAACTGTGCAATCTTCTCCAGAAATAAAAGCTCATCACCATCATTAAATCAGAACCTCTTGTGTAACTTTTTAGGAAACTAGACACCTCAAGGCGTTTTCTAATATAACCATTCAGCATCCGATGTGCCCACAGCTTTAATTTAGTGCAGCAAAGCAGGCATGCCGTGTCTGTGATTCTCACTTACACAAGCTTGTGATCTGAATGGGCTTTGGATATCTCAAGGTAGAGAACCCAGATGTTTAAAAAAAAAAAAAAAAAAAAAAAGGGACTGCGCTTTTGTTGACAGCAGTTCACATTCACATGATGGTGATACAATGTGATTAGTTGCACACAGAAGCAAGGTATTCGGTTACACGTGTCAAATTATTGTTGCAGGATGTTTCTCGAGCATCCAGGGTCTTTTTAAAGAAAAAAAAAAAAGATCTTTATATCTAGCTCAGGCTTATTAGGAATACGTTTCAGAATAATCTCAGAATGTTAATTACTATCATTTTCACCAATGCCTCTGCTTCCACTGTCGGGTTTTGTTTCCAAGTTACCACATACTTTCTGTTATTTCTGCTCTCTGTTTCCAATCACATTTTTTCCCCTGCTAGACCAGGCTCTCACTCTCACTTCGCTCACCTTCGCTATATTCGCTGCTGTGTCTGACTCAGGCGTCTCAGTCGAGCAAGCATTAATGTTAGACTTGCAGCTTCTAGTACCTGCTGCTATCAGTGGGTCTCTGACAATGTATTACTGTTCATTGCCTGTATATTTTCGGTTAGCACAATCGTGTGGCTGAGATATGAAATGACATGGACATTCTCTAAATGCCCAAACCATGCAAACCTACATTAAGAAAATAAATAATAATATAATAATATCTTGGCTTGATCCTTGCAGTAACATAAATGCAGGTATTATATGGTGTCAGCAGTGGTTTTCTTTAGAACACAAGGTCCACTATAAATAGCGGTTATTTGCTAGATGCATTAGCTCTTCATATTGGCTAATCCTCCTGCATTCTTGCACTACACAATGTGAATACACCTCCCTTAATTTGATCTATTGTGTCTGTCTAAGCAGGATATTCATCAAAATCTGTTAGAAGCCCTTCCTATCAAGTAACTATTAAATTAGTTACCTGATACTTATTGAATTTGGAGAAGACGCTTATTCGGTGTCTTCATCCCAGACTATTCTGCATGGGTTCTCTTAGAGTGCTAGGATGCCAGGCTATGACTGTGCGGGTTTATTCTCTAGTTCGTATTCAGCCATCTATCTACAGTATTCCCGCATATTGTCATGTTTCCTTGTATGTTTCTGACCAATAGATAATTATACAGTTGGTGTTGTGTCCCTAAAAAATTCTATTTAGCTTCTGGATGATATTTTCAGCTAATAGACTATCTTTGCATTTTTTTGGCTCTCCTTGATTTTTGAGGAATGCAAACATTTAAATTGCTCAGCTAGAAAGACTGATTAGATTTTGGCTAATAAACATGCATCTGCTTCGAAAGCTACAAATAGGCTTGTAGCAATTATCAATAAGTATTACTTCCTATTTCCACATTAGTCAATTATGTAGATGCATCTGATATTTATTCCACCAGTGTAGCTTAATAAATTATCCATACAGTGCTGCCAAACATGTTCCATCTTAGTATCTGCTTTTTTTTTCTTTTCTTTTTTTTCCTGGAAAGGGCTGCACTACATCCAGAGCATGAAATAGGAATACACACTAAGTGAAATGGGCAGTCCAGTACAGGGTAAAGCACACACACATCCTGTACACACACAAATATAGTTTTTTGGCCCTCCTTATTTAAAAAAAAAAATGCAAATGTTTAAATTCCTCAACTTCAAAAGCTACAAACAAACTTGCGGCAGTTATTAATAAGTATTACTTCCTTTTTCCACATTAGTCAATTATGATGCATCTGAAATTTATTCTACAAGTGAAGCTTAATAAATTATCCATACAATGCTGCCATACATGCTCCATCTGTAGAATCAGCTTTTTTCTTTTTTTTTTCTTTTCCTGGAAAGAGCCTCACTAGATCCAGAGCATAAGGCAGGAATACACACTAGGTCGAATGGGCAGTCCAGTACAGGGCACCATACACACCCACACACACGCAACTAGGGGCAGTTTAGAGCAGCCACTCGGAAAAACCCTGAGGAAACCAACATGAACACAGGGAAAAGATGTGATGTGAAACTTTACCCAGATAGTAACATGAACTTCAGGATTGAACCAGGGATCCTGGAACACGGCACCACACTGCTCAAGCAATAACGTTCCAATTTGCAGTATGAGATCCCATATTTTACTATTTGACAAGTTAGCACAGGTTTCAGAATGCCCCAAAATATGTCTGTTAATGCTCCAGCTAAAGTCCTCCCACAGAGAACAGCACAGCTCAGCAACAAGCTAGGGAAGAAGATCTTCTTATACTGTATGAGGTCACAATAGGGAAAATATCTAAATGGCTTGTTTAAGATCTGGCTGATACAAAAAATGGAAAATGAGCACAGAAAAGCAGAAAATGTTTTTAGTTTTAGTTCCTTAGTTAAATGACACACAAACACCTAGAATACATATGAACAAAGCTACAGTCCCAGATATGTTTGTCTGTATTTATCTTACCCCTATTTCAATCAGGCGGTCCCCAAAGCTGATTGCTGCTACTTTGGTTCTACAGTATGCTGTGTGCTGCAGCACGTTTCAAAAGCATTCCAGAAGTGTCTCTACGCCCTGCTCCTCTAAAGATTTGCTCACACCTAGACTATTTTTGAAGCAAGATTCTTGAAAGAGGCGCACTTTCCTCATGGATATTTGTAACAGGCCAAAAGTCAAGTCAAGCAAATCCACTTCTAAAATGCTTCCAGTGGGGTATGAAGCCTTGCACAGGATGGAACGAAACCATGACAGAAACGTGACATCCAAAATTTGCTATTGGTAAAAATATCGGGATGGCCTTTCTATTCAGTTTTTCTTTACTTCTAATTCCACTGACACACTAGTCAATGTACATAAACGGTTCAAGAATAGCATCTTCACCAGTTACCCGCTGCGATCTATTGTCTGTCACACTGGGCCACTTTTTATCCAGTTTCTTGACATCTAGAGCCCGGAATACAGGTCAGAATACTATGCTACTGGCCATCGAATGAAGCATTTGTACACTAGAACATATTTTTATGAGATGTAAGAGTTGCTTTTGCACACTCACATTTGAGACAAAGGAAAGTCAAGGAAATCATTTGGGATCTGTGCCCACGCGCATTCCTTATCGCACTGCACGAAATCCATCTTGGGTCTGTTCTGCCCACACCATTCTGTAGTGGTCCATAGACTAAAATTCCCCTTGTCACCAGTGGGAGCATCACAATTTCCACTAATGAGAGCAAGAGGCTGGATACTTTGGATATGATTCTTTCTTTGTATAGCAGTTTGTGTGCTTCACCAGTCCATCTTAAAGATGTCTTCTTACTCAGAAGCGATTTTTCTGCTGTAAATATTGCAAGACACAGCTCAGGCAGAAAGTTTTTTTTTTTTTCTTCTTCTTCTTCTTTTCACCCTGAAAGAAAATTATATGGGTGTAGAATGCATTTTGATGGAGAGCCACATTCTGCTCAAAGAAAGAGAAAATATTCACAAAATTATTTGGAATGAGTGACAGTCCCTAAGTGAACAGTTCCTTGTTCTCTCAAAAAAACATGGTTTCATACGAAATCAGGCCTTCTCTCCATTAGGGAGATTTTGCCTGAAGGGAAGAGTTGATTTTTTTGACATGAGCAGTGGAGAAAAAAAACATGACACCCCTTAAACCGTAATATGTGTCATTTTGAGATTGCAACAGTTGAAGAGTTACTTCCAACTAGCAGAACGCGAAACAAAATCGCCGATCAGCCCATCAGACAGCATGCCTCGAAATAAATTAATAAGCTTTATTTCATAAACGTTGCCACGTTCTGGGCTCAAACCCTCATTAAGTAGCGGTATGTAACTCTAACTAGCTATCTTGTGGGACAGGGTAAATAAAAGCAAATTTACAGTGTTCCTGATGTCATCAAAGAATGAGCGATGCTGTAGTGTGGTGGATGTAAAAAAAATAAATCTGAATTAATTGGATATATAATACCTGCATGCACCCATTAATTTAGCTGATTGCACTGTGCAGCATTCTTCAAGGTAAATCTGCAAAACTGACAACAACGTGAAAACAAAAATCAAAAATTGAATTACCTGCACCTTGAAGAATGCTTTCTCTCTCTTTATGTATGCATACAATGTATATGTCCAGAGAGAGAGAGAGAGAGAGAGAGTTTATATCATATTACACAGTACATGCTGCAGATCAGCTACCCAGATGCTATTGTAACTACAATTCTCCCTATATCTGTCTGTCTCTCTATATTACAGGAGACGGCACTGAAACCACCACTCTATGGCACACTCTGTGGCACAGGTACAACTCACTCCCACAGGATAAAAATCAATCTCTAGCTGCCATATCCTAAAGAGAGGGAGAAAAAGAGGGAGGGAGAGGAAGGCACTGACTGAAGAGGGGGAAAACAATCGCATAATGTACACGTTCTGCAGCCTGAAACAGGACCTAGAGAGGAGAGGAGAGGAGAGGAGAGGACGGCCAGGCTATTTTCACTGAGACACATCTTGTTGCCTGCTTGAAACTTGTCTGAATATCCGCTAGTGATTTTGTAGGAGATTTGAGATCCTGTGGTAAATCACTTTGTGCTCACTTAATAGCCTCCCTAACGAAGGCACAAGACAGCTCTTAGGAATAGCTTTCCCAGCCTGTTCAATCAAACGGCATGTACACGTTAAAACAATGTATAGCATTTAACGGTTCTTCAGTTGCCCCTACCCCCATCCACCCCCCCGCCTTAAACCTTCTCCGTTTTCATCCCACAGCAAAGGCTTTTCCTATCAGGATTAAAAGTAGAACCCTGATTTGGAACCGAATAACCCTCAATATTCAAATAAACCTTCCAACCTGCATTCCTACAAGTCTATGTATTAAATGCATTAGTCTGTGGCACAAAGTATTTTTTCTTGGTAATAGAAATCGTCAAGGCTTTTTAATGTACAATGGACAACGTACCAACTGTCTTGGTACTTGGAACACTCTTGTGTTCCTAAAAGGTTCTATGGAACATAAAGGAATAATTGCCTACTAAAAGGTTCAGGCTTCCGCATGATATTTAGTTGAAAACACAGAGAGTGTAAAATGTTACCAGTTCATTTGTTCAGCTAGACTGATCGGGTGGATATGAACACACTAAACCTCGTTTATGAAATACGTTAGCTGCAAGTAAATTAAGATAAAGAAAAAAAAAATCTATAAAACATTACTGCTGTATGACAGTCCTTTCATCACACTAAATATTCCATAACTCACTATTGAAACTTTATAAGTGGTTATATAAAGGTGAAATTATAGTACATGAAATTCTTCATTCATTATCGATAATCATTTTTCAAAATGAAATTTTGATTATTTTAGATTTTATTTTTTATAAAGGTTTATGTAATTAATATTCGATTGTTGTTCTGTAACAGTTCTACATGGAAACTTTTCAACAGGGTCACACTCTGTTGTAGGGTTTTAGCTTTAAGGGTTCCCCAGGAGGGCAACTGAAGAATCCTTAGGGGTTCCAAAGTTTTAGGGATGTAACATAGTTATGTACAGGATATTTATTTCAATACATGTTCATTATTAGAAATTCAGCTCAGTCTTTGTTGTCTGGATATTTTTTTGCTTTGTTTATAAATTAGACAGTTCAGTGTCACTTTGATGTTCTGGGTGCTGAGCATTTTTTTTTTCTTCTTTTTTTTTTTTGTTTGGTGTTAACCAACCGTTCAGTGATTTTGCTCAGAAGAGTGCTGACTGATGCATTCTCGTGCTGCAGTCAGTCTATTTTCCACATGACCTCTATGATTATTCTGTACCTCTTCACTTTACCTGACCTGCCCCAGTGTTATTCACCTATTGACGGCATCCCGATGCAAGTCAGTAGAAAATGCATGACTTTCACTGCGGTATCACAGAGGTATCACTGCGAAACAGCTGGGTCGTCCATTTCCCATTTACCACATTTGAAGAAAAAAAAAAAAAAAAAAAAACACTTCTTTATGTGAGTAGACGGACACAGTCAGATTTAAATCTGCTGTCTGTCATAGGCAGAAATTCTGTGAAAGAGTCAGTATAACCTATGATGTGTATTTATTTCCTATAATATAGAAAAACCTCAGGCAGTCGATAATACGACTTGCTAGGCTTTAGGTCGAGTATTTACTCTGAAATGTGTCATCCTATTCTGAATCGGACGTGTTAGTTCTGCATATGAAACAAGACAGAAAACTGTTGTTCCTTTATGACATACAAAAGAAAAAAACAAACAAACAAACAAAAAAAAAACACAAAACAAAAGAATGTACTATTCAAGCTTTACATAAAAAGCAATAAAGTAAAACCAGGATCATCTGTGAGCTGTGATTTATTTATTTATTTTTTGTAACACTGAAAGTCTGTACTAGATTAGTACAACTTTTTAATATACCACAGCTAAGTTGATGTAAGGGCACCTTTATGCAGCATAGTGAATCATTTCCCAGGGCCTATAGATTACCTTGATATTAACTAGAAAAGCTTTTTGGGCACAAAGTGTTAAAGTTTTTTTTTTTTTTTTTCCAAGGCAGACGTGTCAGATGTCTTAAAGATATTGAATCTGTTTCTATGATGTAGAAAACATAATGCCTCATACATAAAACTGTAGCACTGTGTAACAAATGGGTAGATTGAATTTTTACAGGAAAAAAAATGATAATAATCAAGAGCTATTATTTGTGTGAGGAAGACGGACATTATCACTTGTCAAATGTAAAGTACAATATGCACCTTACATTTTACTTTGTATTTACTTTCTAATTTGCCAATGTGTGAACTGTATATAAATGTTTTGTTAATGTATGTTTGAGCTTCTGAACTTTATTAAAGTCTTTTGCATCGTACTACTTTGGCATTTTCACGAATCATTTGTCTTTCAGCTTCTCATTCAAGTTAAATGTGATACTCGAGCATAAATGGCGCCACTCTATTTACAGTGTATTATTACTATATTATAGCAACTTGATTCATATTAGCTCTCTTTTATTTGAATTATGTGAAAACATTGGATTTTTCAACACGATATGTGGTGCTCTGTGTTTGCATGGTATTTCATTCACAATGCTCCTCAATATTAACTCTTTATAGTATTTCGATTGCAGGTTATTTTCTCATGCAATTTGCTCAGGAGGAAATTAGTCATTACTGCAAACTGAGTGTGGATGTTTTTTTTTTTTTTCTGCTCATGAATTCCCTTTGCCTTGCGACTAGTTTTATATTCAAGGTGGTATTTTCAGTGCAATTCTATTACTATTTATATGGTCAGATTAATATTCTGTAGCATCACAGCTTTGACTGTAGCTCTGGGAATGGCCGCTTGTTTAAGGTGACATTTTCTGAAATTAAATATTTATTTATTTTTCTTTAGGAAGGAGTCTCTAGTGTTAGCGCTTCATATCAGTCAGGGATAAAGCTGCAGCATCATGACAAAATCTTTAGGATGCAAATAATGTAAAAAGAGAGATGAAAAAGGGGCGTGGCAAGGGAGATGATAGTGTAATGTGAATAAGTAGTAATGTGTACTAATATTCCACAACAGCAACCATAGCTCTATATAAATAAAAGGATGACATAACGATGCTAGGTTTTAATATAAAAAATATAATAATCTTTTATTTATTTATTTATTTTCATCACTGATTAATTTCCTTTAATGGTACACCGGTAATCTTTTATTCTGTATAATTTATTCTGTCTGTATTTTTTCTCGCCACATCAAAATGATGTACCATACAAGTTAGCAGAGATGTTAAACCTAACCTACATTATTCGACAAAATGATATTTATAATATGAATTACCACTAACAAAACGAAAGCTGTTCTTCAGTTGTTAGCCAATACAGTGTTGCCATTATTAGACGGTGTATAATCAGTGCTTAGTTTAGAACCACATACTTTACCTCTGCTCTACCATTCTGCATTTCTGCTATTGTGTAGCTGAATTTGATTGATGCAGCAACTTTACAAAAAGTGGTGTGTAAGCTGCAATTTAGTGACATCTGTGTCCTGCATTTATCAGTAATTCTCAGAACAAGTGCATTGTCTTGATATAGCTGCTCTTCAATGGTTGGCGTGAGGCGGATAAGGAGCAATGGGAAACAATTTAATTGCT
This sequence comes from Clarias magur, assembly GCA_013621035.1. Taxonomy (NCBI): domain Eukaryota; kingdom Metazoa; phylum Chordata; class Actinopteri; order Siluriformes; family Clariidae; genus Clarias; species Clarias magur. The sequence continues at coordinate 39,422 of QNUK01000141.1, read as the reverse complement.
TATCAAAGTTACTCTATATTGCAGGACTGGAGAGCTAATCATTTCCCTTGAGGGAAATGTGTCCTTGGTGATTAGAGGAAATAGTGCACATGGTCGACGTTGTCTACGCTCATCTTTTTTTCGCGAAAGGGTGTGCAAATGTCAGCCTACTTTTAATAGCTGAATGTAAACCTGAAATTGTCTCTCTCTCATCAACTGGCTCATGGCTTTCGCATTACTGTATGTGAACTATAAGCGGTACTGCGCAAATAACACTTTGTTATATGGGTCCAGACCAAAAAATAAAGCAAAATATAAAATACACATTGAAATGATACTTTATTATTATTATTATTATTATTATTATTATTATTATTATTATTATACTTTATTTGTTTGTATGTTTATTTATTTAACTTAATTAGTTGTATTAATTTTTTTTTATTGTTATCAATGTTCCAGTTAAGGAACCAACTCCAGCCACCCATAGTTGCACAAGTTGTTCCAAATAAATTGAGAAGGGTTACGTTAAGGTGGGAAATTGTCATAAACCTGTGCTAAAAAGTTAAATCTCATCTGCTGTTTCAACTCCTAGAAGAACAAAGAACATGTTTCATAATTCTATTAATTATTATTGTAAATAAACATGTTATGGACCTTACTTCAGAGATGAAAGTATTTGATTTGTAAACAATATTAAATATTAATAACAGTAATAATAATGTCAGTGTACAGTTGGTGGTTAGCGCTATGGCCTACATGGTCGAGAGCTTGAGTCCCACCTCGGGTATGTGTGTGGTGTTTGCATGTTCTTCCCGTGCTTGGTTGTTTTCCTCTGGGTACTCCAGTTTCTCCCCAGTCGAAGATATTCAGATTAGGCTAAATGGCAGTTTGCCAGTAGTGTGTGAGCAAGTGTATGTCTTTGTGAGAGCTGCGAAGGACTGTCTCTCTCTGTCCAGGGTGTACCCTGCCTAGTACTGCTAGTCCCCTGGGACAGGCTCCAGAATCCTGTATAGGACAAGTGGTATAGAGAAAGAGGGAGCGAGAGATGAGGACGAAGAAGAAGAAGTAAGAAGAAGAAGAAGAAGCTGTTTTACTCCAGATTGGATTCCATCTGGGGCTTCTGGCAAATGTCTGTATCTCTCTTTCACAGACTCTGGCTCTTCCTTGCTCTTTTTTTTTTTTTTCCTTTTATTGTGTACGGGAACATCCTGAAGATATGTAATTTCGCAATTATTGTTCGTCCTCATTTTAAATATTGTGTTACAAGAGAACAGAACAGGCGATCGGAGTTTTATCTGCTGTAAGGTGACTTTCAGAGGTAATCCAACAGTTGCCAGCGTGCCAATGGCTTAAAGCTATTCGAATGCTCCGTCGCTGACATGGGAGTGCATTATTTATGAGGTCCATGTATAAGCTTTCATCGTCAGATGGTGTGCATGTAATATGCAGAGCCCAGATCTGTTGAATCTTTGTACATGCACTCATAATAAGCAAGTGCTGATAAGGAGACTGATTAATGAAGCCTATAATGTAATGGTTCAGATAATGGAGGAGGCTGCTTAGCCATGACCGCTTAGCCACACTGTGCAACCTTGAAAATGTTAATGTGTGCACTCAAATGATTGCAGCAGCACTCAATTGAAATCCACTTTTTAAGATAACTGGAGCTTTGTGCATAAAAAGATACACATCGGATTAATGTCAGAATAAATCCCAAGACTTAATGCGGGACTTAACATACCTAGTCAGATGATGTCTAGTGTTTATTTTTATAGTTCATTGTAAAGTAGGTTTAACTATCCACGTTCGGTTGAAACATGCGGCAATAAACTCGGAGAAAGAAAGAAAGAAGTGAAATAAAAGGGAAATCTAGCAGGGGATCGTGTTAATGACCTAATGTTTACTCCGAGCCTTTAGGAAGCTTCCTCTCAACCAGGTAGACGTTGCAGCATAAATCGACTGCGCTCATGAATTAATAAGATGGTTGAGTCTCACGATGACAAAATGCATCTCGAGGCGGCCCGTCCACCATCAAACTGCCGAAAAAGTGCAACAAAACACATGTCTTGAGATGATATTCATAATTCATATTGATCCGATCCGGTATCCTCCGTGTTACACAACACAAATGTAGCGGAACAGGGCCGGGGGTTTTGTAGACCGGGCAAAGCTGTTCATTGTTATAAATGATCGGATGCATTGGGGAATTAGCAGAGCAGTTACTGCGGACTGAGAGTAATGGGCTCAAGCCTCAAAGCTTTGCTGATGGCTGGGGTAGCACTATTTATGCATGCTGTGTGTAGCAGTGCAGGAAGCAGGAAGAATCTCACTCCCTTTTTTTTTTTCTGGCACTCAGGGCAATGCTGCAACCTACTGCTGCCAAATCTCTGCCAAACTGAATAATTCAATCATTCCTGTGCCGCTGTAGTGCACCTTTGTCTGCACAACAATCGGCGAGCGCTTTATAAAATTGGGTTGAAATGGTGCATATTGGTTAACACGTGAATATGTGGAATAGAAAAATTAATTTACAGCACAACGTGAAAGCTATTTTAGGCCGCATTGATTTCCATACAATTGCCGTGTGAGAAGGTATACAAATATATAAATGGCATGCCCGAATATAATAAATCAACAGTCCTTCATAAATATGGATTTCTGTTAAGGTACAGTAAGTTGACATTTGCACTTTACTATTGTGCTACTACAAAGCAGTACAGTACGTGCAGATATTGGGGGAGGAAATCCATCAGCAAAATACTGTACTTTTACCTCAGGGTTGACATTAAAGAACACAAAATCCTCGATTTAGCTGTTGGCGAACTCCCGAGATTACAGATTGCTTTTGAACACGATTGTCACTCATGTAGATTAAGGATCAAGAGGTTGCAGATGTAGTCTGTTCTCTGAAAGATAGGCCTCTTTAGGATGACAAACTCTTAAATGAAACTAGGAGCGAGCGTTATTTGTGCAGAAGCTATTGAAGAAATACATTCCACTCAAAGAAGGGATCAAAATTCAATTCGGTGAGCTTGTTTTGCTTTTTTCGTCAGATACGTTCTCTTCCTGGAGTGCCAGATTTTTGCTATAGATCATACAGTATTATAGATTTCGTTGAATGCTGTAAGATGTCGATCTTGCTGTTGTTTATATTTATGCTATTTATATTATAGTAAGCTTTTTTTTTTAACAGAAGAAAAAAAAAACACATCCATCATGAAGTGTAGCGTCTTGATGTATCTTAGTGTCACTGGTGTTAAATATTTCAGATCATATCTTGATCTTTTCTTACTTTATAACGCTGTATCACATGGTGAGCAGATGTGAAGTCTCTCTTAGCACCGGCAGTTTATAACCACGTTTTGACTGACCTTGATTTATGCTATGGGCTATTATCTAGTTCGTTTTTTTTTTTTTTTTTTAGTTACCACTTAAAAGGAAGGTATCTACTGTATCTGTCAATATTGAACATGGTTGCCAGGTCTCAGCAAAATCTGAAGCCAAACAATGCTCATAAAAACCAGGGGAAAAAAAAGACCTGAAATTAGACCAATAAAAATTGGGCATTGGAAAAAGAAGACAGATTTTTGTCCTTTTTATTTTATTAATTTATTTTTTCTCAGCCTTTGCGTGGGAAGCAAGGTCACTGATGCACACGCATTTCTTATGAATGGATAATATGCACTCAATTCCTACTTTCTGTCTCCCCGTCTTTGCAACATATTGTGCAATAAAATAGTTCTCTGCATCATATACAGTACGTACATTATTTGCATAAATGCATGCAAAGTGCAAAATATTGGCATTTACAGGATAGTTTTTTTTTTATTATTATATAATATTATTATTCTAGCCAAATTTGTAACCCTATCAGCCTTTTTTTTTTTTTGGAGTTCTGTTGTTCTTGTCCCAATGGGCCCTTATAATCCCTAGTTTGAGCTGTAGACTTTTCCTTATTTACATTAATTATCACTGCACATTTCACAATTGTTCATTATTGCTTTAGCTACATTCAAAATGCATAGAATTGTACAAGAGGACTTTATAACGGTTGATATTTCTTGAATGGATGATAAGAAATGGCCCTCTGTATGGGTCACCACCTGTAGAGTTTGAACTGAGTCATTCATGTTTATTCATATTTAATCTCTGGTATAGTGTATTGTAATAAAATTTCATATAAAACTACATTTAACTGCATAGCTTAAATAAATCCAAGTGTTCTCTCTCAGCTCACTTCTAAATAAGGCACACAGTGACTCTGTGTTTTTTCTGAGAAGTGATAGCCAGCTGGTGCTTGAGAACATTCACACAAAAGCATGGGCACATGTCTGAGCATAGGCTTGGATAAAGGCAGGTTACAAGATGCAGAAGAAAGCCATGACTTTGGCCACTGTAATCTGGGTAATCCAGTACAGAGCTCTTAATTTGAAATTGGGTGACAATAAGAGCACAGGCCCATTTTAGAATAGTCGGTAATCTGGTTTGGATACAGGACTCAAGACGGTTTATCAAGCCTTAACATTTGCTCAGGCAGATGGTAGCAAGGGGGGTCAGAGCTGCAGCCTTGCCTCAACTGACCATTGAGAGAAGGAAAACCAAAGGACAGTGAATGATAATCAGAGTTGTTTATTTTACCGCTTGACTCCTTAAGTACTTACAGCCAGATTATAGGCTTTCCCGGGGATAATCAGAGGCCCTGGACAATTGCCTTTTACGCACCCTGAACACATCAACCTTGCAAATGTGTATGGGTGCACACAGGCTCTTAATTCCTGATTAGTCCTGATCCTAACCCTTCTAAAATTAACTGGTAGGGTGCTAATCACCACACCTCACATATAGTCTCCAAGCCCTGCTGGCTTCTGGATGTCACATGTGAGACGCAATTACAAGAAATCTGTTTTTGAATCATTTTTGACCACATAAAGGATAAACATTTCGCAGGCCTTATTGTAGAGGTGTGCATATCACTTAAAACCAAGGCGAAGTTTGATCTTTAATATTCTTATTCAGTAACTGCTTTATCCTGGTCAGGGATGTGGTGAATTCAGAGCCTATACTGGGATTACTGGGAGTGAAGCTGAAACACACTTTTGGTTGGATGCCAGTTCATCCCGGGGCACTGCTATATGTGCACACCCTCACACCCACTCATTTACCCACTCATTCACATTTTGGGGAAATATACAGTAGCGCTGCCTAATGTACTTTCTCATCTCTGGGAGGTGAATAAGAACCTAAAAAAACCTCTTTGTGAAGTTGCATGGAAAAAAAAAAAACACACTATTAAACATAGCTGTGTTTTTTTTTTTTTTTTTTACCATAGTAAGAGCATTTACACACACTCACACACACACGCCACACACACACACACAGCCACACACACACACACACACACACACACACACACACACACACACACACACATACACACACACACACACACACACACACACACACACACACTAAACAGTGACTAAACAGCTGTGTGATCATAAGAAAACCACTTCATAGTGAGATTGATCAGAAAAAAAAGGGTTTGCTTTTGCTAAGGAGCATGAAGATTAGAATTTAAAACAATGATAGAAGGTCATGTGATTTGATGAGTCCAGATTGACCTTCTTCCAGAGAGAGGGTTGCATCAAGGTAAGCGATGCACCTACAGTACAGTACAGTATCATGCATTGTGCCACTATACAAGCCCCTGGAGGCAGTGTTATGAGCTATGGTTGCTTCAGTTGGCCAGGTCTAGACTCAGTAATGTTAATAATGGCAATAAAATGAAGGCAGCTGATGACCTGAATGTACTGAATGGCCAGGTTATGATATCAATGGAGTTTTTCTTTCCTGATGGCACGGGCATATTCTAGGACTCAAATTGTGAAAAAATGGTTCTGCCAGCATGAGGAAACATTTTCACACATGAACTGGCCACCACATTGTGTGCTGTGATCAAAGCCAAAGGCAGTCGAAAGAAATCTTAGAGTGTGGGTTTGTACAGTCCAAGCAGTGTACATATAAAATTATGTTCATTTTATATATATGCAGTACATATACAGTATATATACAGAGTCAGCCAAAAAAAAGTACACACACCTCAAATAAAGAAAAATTATGTGATGTATAATATTAATAATAGATTATATAATGTTATCATATTAATAATCATAATATTACCATAAATAATATATATATATATATATATATATATATATATATATATATATATATATATATATATATATATATATATATACATATATACAATTTAGCAATAAATTTAGTATTAAAATATTTCACCTATTAAATATTTTTGGTTAACTGTATGTATATTATCAGTCAAAAGTTTTGACACAAATCAGGATATAAATAGGATATATTTTTATCATTCTAGAACAATCTGGATTTTTGGAGAACTATGAAATAACGCATTGAAATAGGCAATTAAGTATCAACAACAACAACAACAACAGTCATTGTTATTTTAAGACATGAAGATCAGCTGTTCTGGAATAGTTCATGCAAAAACACATTTGTCATCCCGATCTAATCTTGAGCCACCCCTCATTTCTTCGAATTTTTAACTGTGACAGGCTGCGAAATGCCAAAAGATACAAAAAAAAAAAAAAACATAAAAAATATGTGACAGCCTGAAACAACCTCCTTTTCTTTCTGATCACTTACAGTATAACCACTCAGAATTCAGCATCACCAGTATCACCACTAATACTCATCTGAAACTGATTCTCACTGGTTTAGTTTCATGTTCATCATGTTTTCTTTTCATCCATGAATGAGTCACAGATCAGTGTGTGGCTTAATAAACAAACAGCAAATATTTATCTGAAACTGGTACAGATACGGTGATTAGATGAGATGAAAAAAAATCCTTTAGGAAGGCTGGGCAACTATTCTTGAAGACTACATTAATGCTACAATAATATATGAGAGATGATTCAAGAGTTTTGCACAGTATGGTAGATGAATAAAATACAATGCTTGGAGCCTAATCTTGGATGGTTCTCTTCTTTTTTATCTTTTTTTTGTGTGTGTGTGTCACAAAAAAATGCATATTACATTTCATATGCATATGAAAAATGGTTAGTCTGCATACTAAAGTATTGTTTTTCAGTTTGTTCTTTTGTGGGAATCCCCCTAGAACCCCCAAGGAACCCCTTTTGTGTAATGATGCTGACTACCAACAGAGATTTTACATTGTTGAACAGAATGCCAAACACACTTTAACTTTCACATTCCTGTGAAACCCTTGGTCCTAACCTTTATCCCTCAGCAGTCTCATCTCTCAGGGAGTAGACATCTGCAAGAAAGGCATTTTTTCCTAATTAGCCCAATGCATTGACTAATTGGGGCTTCAAGCTGAAAAAAAAAAATGGTTTTGAGTGAAGGATGTTTGCTTGTCATGCAGCCAGAAGGCAGTAATGATACACATGTAAGAAGATGAATCTCACTCTAGTAAAGCTATATTTTGTGTTAATTCAGTTAGCTCATTCTTTAATAGCAGAGGAATGTGTGACCATGGACTGAGGACTGTTTCAATCAGGTATTTTTTCCCCCCTAGTATTCATCTTAATGAGCACCAGACCCAAGCTTCAGTAATAGATGAATTGCAGATGTTACAGAGGTTATTTGAACACCAATGTAGTGATCAGTGAGCATGTATTAGCCCTATACGATTATTAAATGCATAACATAATGACATAATCAGTGTCTGTACTAAGACCAGTGTAGTGCTCCATGCTGTGTATTGGGATTTAAACCAAACGTATTTATCACCATTCTTTCTTTCTTTCTTTCTTTTTTTTTCGTTTTATAAGATAAGCTTCATATCTGTTTCCTTTCTTGTGCCTATCTGTTTGGAACACATTTTCTCCTTCCAAATAATACCCCCTGCAGCCAGTGAACCATCAAGCAATTAACATCTAAGCACTTAAAGGGAATGGAGAGTTTTCTACTAACTGCACCCTTCATTGTGAAGTTCATTGAGGTAACGAAATGTACCTGGTCTTATTAACCAGTTTTATTTGAAGATACGTGAGAGACAGATTTCTTGCCGTAATTTAAATCTGCTTTACGAACTTTCAAAATTTCAGAACCTCTTGGTAATGAACAGTATGCTTTATTTTTATATCTACTAATTTACTTTCTGCAGCTTCAGAAGCTCTTTGCTTGTAAAATTGATTACAGACCTCTTTTTTTCCTCTGGAAACTTTATATACAAAAGCAGCCTTTTTAGCTACTAATTAAGTACACTGCAGCTAAACTTTTAATAACAATGTTACTTACTGTATGCAGTTATACACTTACTGTATATCTGTATACTGTATTTGCGCCATTGTGTTCGAATATAGCAATAAGTATGGGTGTAAAAAAAAAAAAAGAGAAGAAGAAGAAGAAGAAGTGGTGGTGGCGGGGGTAAAAAAAAAAGAGTGGCCGTAGGTATTATACAGCTAAACAAAATACCGAAGATCTCATCGCAGGACACTTTTAGTAGCATTACATGTTCATAATATTAGACTTAGCTCCAGGCATGTGGTTGTTCAAAAAGCAGGCTTGATGTTTGGGTAAGAATGAAGAACAGCAGGCGTAGGCATACTGTTCTCCAGATTGTCAACCCCAGAGAGCTGCCCTACAAGACCCCAAATGCCTTTGCATGCCTTCTTCTTGCCTAGTAATCACTTTCTAAAGCTAGTATTTAAGTGCCCTACCAGCACTCTCTTTTATTCTACGCTACTGTCTCTTGTCACACTTGATAGGTGTGAAAAATCAGATCTATTCCTAAAATCAATAACAAAAAAAGCCACAATAAAATCAATGCACAACCTCGGTGTGGCTCTGACTCTAAAATAATGAATGTTTAGTTCCAGCAGTATGGCAGAAAGCCAACCAATAACAATTTATTAAAAATGTATCTTGCCCACCTATACCGTATATGCTATGGGCAAATGCTGCAAAATAAGGTATTTAAAGATGAAAGTTTGAATCACATTATAGTAACAGAAAAGCAACAAGCACAAACCGAGTATGAAAGAGAGGCGTTTTTATGATTGTGTGCATTTAAATTATATAAATAAAGGATTTTTTTTTAACAGTGTAAACTTACACACAACATGTATTTATCCATTTAAAATGTGTTAATACATGTCAGGTAACAATTTCATTTTTTACATGGTTACTTTGCTGACAATGCCTCTATTTCCCTCATGAATAAGTAACAGGGTTGAGTTTGTTTCTTGTTTTTTGTTCTTTATAAGTATGCATTCATTTTTATCTCCTCGTGTTCAAAAGTGCATAAAAATAGGTGTAATGTATTATTATAATATATACCTATTAAAAAAATGATGTAATGCACTGCGGCCTCGCACCTCCAGGGTCTAATAATAATAATAATAATAATAATAATTGTAATGAAGGTGTTGGCATGTGAAAAAAAAAAAAAACATCTGATGAGATTATATCATCTTAAATGACATTTGGTAATTGCTTCTAATTCATTATGTTGTTCTGTTCATTGCTAACTGTGAGAATCCCAAATTCCTATTTAAAGGAACTTGGTGTGTGGAACAAGGGATTTTACGCCATATTAAAAGTGCAATAGCTTTCCATTTAATGCTAGTCTGCATTTGACTTTGGAACCCCTAAAGCTGGTATTTTAAAGCATACAGTAATACTGTGCATGGATAATAAGGTAAAAGTTAGTGTTAGTGTTAGTGTTAGTTCCACCAGTCGTGAAAGGATATGTGTTGACAGAGCGAAATAATTGGTTAAATAAACAAACAAATTATAACCTGTGGATAATAATAGCATTTGTAGACCTGTTGTATAAAAGCAATATCACACTCGAGGTCATGCTGTTGTGCTGAATATTCAGTGCAATAGCACTCACTCCCTCTTGTGTGATATTGCTTAAGTGTATTAATGTATCAAGTTTAAGTCATTTGTTGTAGGAAAGATGTTCAATGTTAGATGTTAATGGATTTACTCATTAATTTGGCACATTCATATGTTATATATTTTTTTAATTATATTTTAAGATAACGGGCAATTTAAATGAGCTGGGAAATAATAATAATGATAAAGAAAACAGATTTAAATATCATATGATCTTTGCCTTAGGTGGTGTATTAATTTTATATGTTTGTTTTGCAAGAAATACAGCTCTGTGCTTTTAATCACACATTGTATTGCTCTCGCCGCCTCCTCTGCCCCTCCCTTTCCGCCTTACCCACTTTTAATCCCACCATGTTTTTAAGAAGCTTAGATGCAAATGGGCTTTGACTGTTCAGCAATCTGTCTGCATGGGCCCAAGCCTTTGGAATGCCATAGGTGGTGGCTATGGTGCATCTCAGTGAGCAGATGCCAAGCATATTCACAGCTAATTTCATTTCTCCCTCCGAACAATTACTTACTGTCTTAAGACTGAGTGAGCTGAACAAGTCTGGCAATTAAATTGTTTGAGACTGTTGTGAGCGCTGTCAAACAATTGTTAGGGACGAGTCACTCACGATCATGAATGATTAATGCACAAAGGCGGTGAAATCTGTCTCAGGAGGTGCACACATTCTTCAGATCAGTCTCATAGATTTTGACGTGCCACTTTCGAGGCAGTAGAAGACAGTGCTACTGCTTAGCTGCTTAGATGTTCATTATAAGGTGATATGCATTCATCTCAGGGTTCGCTGCCCTGGTTGTCACTTTACCTCAGTCACAATTTGATCTGTGACTGTGGCGCTGTCTAGTTTTCTCTGTACAGGATTCTCAGTGTGCATCTTCTTTAATTTTTTTTTATTTTTTAAGAAGAATGTTTAAGAGTAGATGACAAAAATGAGTGCATACGCAAAATCTAAAAGCAATTCACAGCTCACTGGGATGCATGTGCTTTCAATGGAAGACATGTGGATACATATATGGTCCTTTAGTAGCGAAGCATGCTGTGCTGATGAGTGAGTTTAGAGCCAATCTGCGCTAATTAAAAAGGATGGGCCACAGAGCTGGCGGACTGTCAGCTTTGTCTAACTTGATTTAGAGCCTGCTAATTCCAAATCAACACTCTAAGGGCCAATCAGATGTACAATGTAAGTGGTCACAAATGGGAAGCTCTGCTCAAATTTAATTGTTTTGCATGCAAGCACCTGGACAGAATGAAAATAAATCCCAAGAAGCTCTTGTATGGATAATCTTAGAGGGTTTATCCTCTATTAATGTTATGTGTGTGTACCAGACAGACCTGAAGGCATAATGATTATCTACAATCATTTCATACATCTTTTATCAAGGCCACGGTAATCACCCACTTTAAAACAGGATGATCTCTGGCATAATTAAAGCTTATTTTGTAAGCATTTTTTGATCTGTGCCACCAGCGTGCCTGACTGATCTCGTTCTCAATAGGGGTTTGATTCTATACTGTGCCAAAATGGTCTCCAGCAGCAACTGCCACATTTCTTTTGGCTTATTCACGCCACAGATTAGCGCATTACAGGACTGAGAGAAAGAGAAAGAGAGCGAGGAGGCAAGAGAGGGAGCGAGAAAGAAAATACAAATAAATAAATAAATAAAGAGACAGCGAGAGAGAATGCATGTGTTCTGTCCAAGGAGACAGGCAACACTGGAGTGTGTTGTGAGAACAAAGCTCATTTTATTGTTCGGATGATTGGGTTCTCCTGCCAGAGATAATGACTGTGCCCTCCTTTGACTTTGAGCCAGTGACCTGGAATAATGCCCCACAAGTGAAACTCGAGCCGACCTGCACCCGAAAGTGATTAAGGTCGCGCCATCACTGCGCATTTGCTTGACCTCGTGCTCACAGACTCAATTCATCGAGGAGTCTTTTGTGGTCCTTGTCACGATGCAAACACCAACACCAGCAGTACGCCACATACTTCAGGAGCGTGCGCTTATTGATGCGCTACTCATTTATAACAGCTTGATAACGGTGATGGTGATTTTAAACATATAGTACAGAATTGTGCTTTAATGATGGTCAATTTCTACCTATCATAATGTTTTGCATCTCATAGTGTATCGGTGTGTGTACTTTAAGAGCATATACTACAGTACACTGAGCACCTAAATACTGTTAATAATAATAATTTTTAACTATCAAAATTGTCTTCACGCATACTGTTATTTAATATCTTGGCCTACAATAGACAATAAGTGGAGATTCCTTTACCAAGGTATGGTCGCTCTAGTCGCAACTGGGTGTTAATTGGGTGTAAAGAACAAATCAACACAAGCACTTGAAAATATTTTCATGCTGTGACACATTGTTTTAGAAATGTCAGTACTATTGTGTTCTAGTTACGAGGTCTGTAGTAGTATTAGATCCAAATGAAATGGCTGGAAATCTAACCATGTATTAAGGACTAAAAATAATAGATTGTTCCAATCCAACCTGCCTGGAAGTCAAAATCCACTCCTGACAAACATGGTCTGTGGAAGTGCGTTTTAGAATACATGACACGACTTGTTGAAACTGAACAGTCAGTGAGAGGGAAATTGTCATCTGGTTTGACTCATTCAAAAAAAAAAAAGTCACTGATTACCCTTTTTTTGTTTTTTTTACTGATGTTTGATGATTGAAGCACTGATTGAAGCTCTTGATCTGGATCTTCATGATTTAATGTATTGCACTGCTGGCATTTGATTGGCTGATTGGATAATTGCAGAGGTTAAGGTGTTACCACTTAATGGTGGACAGTGTACGTGTGTGTTTGTGTGTGTGTGCGTGTGTGTCTCATTGTCTCGTCATCATCTATACCGATTCATACTTTAAAGAGGGTTGCAGACCCCTGGAGCGTATCCCAGGACACTTAGGGTACGAGGCGGAGTACATCCTGGACTGGTGCCAATCCCTCGCAGGACACACACACACACACACACACACACACACACACACACACACACACACACACTATGGGCAATTTAGGAATGCTAATTAGCCTAACCTGCTTGACTTTGGACTGCGGGAGAAAACTGGAGGACCTGGAGGAAACCCACCAAGCACAGGGAGAACATGCAAACTGCGGGAAACGAACCCGGAACCTGGAGGTGCAAGGCCTCTATATATTTACACACAAATGCACACACACACACACACACACACACACACACATTCACTGCTGTCCACCCTTAAGTGGAAACACCTGAACCCATGCAATTATTACTCTCAGTATTTATAGATAATTTATATATATATTTATATAAAAAATAAATAAATAAATCTGTGCACTATTTGCAGCATGTGCCGAGCTCTCCCAGCTGAATACCGTGTCTAGTGGGAGATTTATGAGTCCTGAGCACAGAGTTCACTTTCAGTGCCTGTGATCCAGCTTGAAAGTCATGCGTTTGTAACTTTCAGTTGTCCTGTCTGCGTTGGTTGGGCTGGAGTGGTGTAATATAACTGATGACCGTAGCACAATATCTCCGAGCTTTGCGTCCAGCAGCATTGTTCTCTCGGTGCTGACACCACAGGGCAATGTCCCGCTGTCTAGATTACATGATGTAAGCCATACACCCTTGACACCTCAGCTCTTCTGACGTAACCATAAATGTCAAGGTGGAAATTTACCGTTTGTAATTAACGGAGATTCAGCCTTTCGTTTAATTATCTCTCGAATGATTCGGACAAAACCTCGACTCATATGCTAAGCTGATTTCGAAACGCATCCCTGCCCATGTTCTGTTCACTCTGTACTTTTGATGGTAATTAATAATTTAACCCTCGAGTCAAAAGAAGTTTTTTTTTCCCTTTTCCCTCTTGCTGTCTGATCTCATTGGCATGCCCCAGAATACTTTTATGCTTGAGGGAAACATGGATAACACGAGATCATGACCAACCCTTGAGAGTGCAGCATGCAAAGAGTAATCCCACAATTTCTAATCTTTAGCTCCCTCAGCTCTAGAGTTGTTGAATGGATTGGAGAGACTGTACATTTCTTTACAAGGGGAAATGTGTTTCTTTTTCCAGTTTCGCCGAAAACCGGACATTTTTACTTCATTTATGAGTAAGTACATACCGTAGTCTGGATGAATTTAATATCCTTAAGTTGGAAAGATCAAAAATGTCCTTCTGGCCTGTTGAGGAATTTTAAGTGCGGTGATGCAGCAGGTGACTAGATTATTTTTAGATGTAATGATAGTTATGACAGATCTGAGCCAAAGTGCACCTTATCACTAGTCACCAGGATCATTTTTTGCCCAGCATGCTACATTTGTATTTTCTTCTTCCTCGCCACATTAAAGACTAGCAGTGACCATAGATCAGAACAAACATTATGATCTGTAGGAAATGTCACACGTCCACTTAACAAAATGAATGCCTTAAAAAAAAGAATTGCAAATGTACTTTTTGTACATTTTCTATTGAAATGCTTTTTGTCTGTGTGTTGTGTAATGTGGGTGAGTGTGTGTGGTG